>JAHFWI010000050.1:622714-1245428 GCA_028554975.1 Himalopsyche kuldschensis
TGTGGTCGAATATATCTTGTCCCCTTAAAACCACCCTTAAACAACCCTCTCGACCCCGCCACAGTTGTGGAATAAACGAGAATACATAAAGTAGAGGAGCAGCAGATATCATAAATCAACCAGCATTTTAACACCCTCTCATCCTTATTGCTGTTTTATTATTATTTTTGTGAGCTTTGAGCTTTTTTATCAAATCAAAAAGCTCGCTTATTATAAACGCCATGACTGAGTCATTATATATCATTTTGACTTAGTAGCTTTCAAGCAAGTAAAGCTTTATTATGTCACTGTTTCTTGGTCTTAAATCCGTTTGGCTTGTTTTAAAATATATATTCAATTTTAAATATATATTAATGAATGTTTGTAGTTTTAAAAATGAAATTTATAGTGACCCATTTCTTTCCTCATTTAAAAACGGTTCCTTTAATTACTCCATATAGTAGAAGCACTTAAAAAATTAAATATGATACCGTTGCAAACTAATTCGTTTGCTCTAATAAATCATACATATAGGCCTGTTTAACAATGTAAAATGTATGAAATCATGTTGAATATAATCTTCCTTATGCCACCTGTTCATTTATATCTGCGGAGGTTTCCTACGGTATGTTACTGGATTATTTAGTTTATCTAGTGCAACTTTCGTAATCAAATTCGTCATTCTACAATGTTAGCTGTAAATTGAACTCATGAAGCTAAAACTCGTTTACCGAACAATTCTTGATATGCAATGAATGAGTGAACGAGACATGAGAGAACATGAATCATGTTTTCCTTATTTTAAGCCTTGGGCTGATTCAATCTTAGAACAACAGAATTAAGCTGGTATGCATTTAGAAAAAGCGTATTAATATTTATTTAATAAGTAACGAGTCTCAAAGAATACTACAAATCGTTTCAATATATAAATCTACGACTATAATCTCAAAAATTGTAAAAAAACGAGACATATTTAGTGTCCTTACGACGTATATATTGATCAAAAGATGGTGAAGTCAAAAACGATGAATATTTGTATTTTAGATTTGTTTTCTCTCGTTCTAGTGAGAAATGACAATTATTGTACAGAATTTCTAAAACTACAATATTTATACTCAATTTCAATCAGTATTTTTTTGACTTATTAGCATTCGCCACAAGCATAAGATATTTTTAAACCCTATCATATAAAATATTTAAATATGAACTTCAACTATTTTTATTGAACTTCGTGAAATAAAACCCTGATTCTCAATCATTTGGAATGTGTCAATAACATTTCACAGTCTATCAGCGTTTGAAGTGCTTATCTGATTAATACGAACATCAGAAAGCAATGTGTCAAGGTAGTTATATGGGGAGGATACAGGGATGATCTAGCTAACAGGGGTTTGGGGTGAAGAGGAGTTTCAACCCCCACGCCACCCCGCGCTGAAACTGCCATGCGCTGAAATCGGAGGTATATTATTTCGATCCACGAAAAATAAGATTAGTCGTTCAGAAATAATTTGAAGGTAAGAAAGTAACGCAATCACTATTGGGATAAAGAATAACTTATATATTTGTCAATGCCAGCCAATGTGAAAACAACACTTATGTACATATTACAAAATGTTTTAGTAAGAAAATTAATAATTTATTGTCATTAAATCAAATAAAAATACACTCTGAATGGCAAAATGGAAGTATTTTAACACATTTGCTACGGGTGAATGTAAGCACATAGAGAAACTACGCATATTCCAGAAGTGTATTAATAAATGGTAAAAATACACAATCAACTGGAAATTGAGATTATTTGAATGGTGATTTCTTAAAACGTATAAACAAATTTTGCAAATCAATTTTCATCTTGAAAGACTCAATAATATTCTTAAACAATTGATACTTCTTACAATCATTAATCTTCTCGTAATTAAATTCGTTGCAGTTAATATTTTTATGTACATACATTTACCATTTGAGAAGAAAAATTTCCAACCATGACACGCCATCCTAAAAATACATAAAAAATGTAAATCCGTAGCCTTGGTCGACCACTCTAAATTATCATTGTTTTAGCGAAAAAAATTACATTAAATAATTTGTATATGCATGGAAACAAACATGGAAATTATCTAATCATTTTCACTATAATTTATTAATTACAATGTCTCATCTAACTATAACCACTACACAAGTAAGCAACTGTTATATTCACTGGAATAAAAATATTTTATGGCCATATAAATTTAAAAAAAAATACGTGCACTTCTATTATTTGATGTATTCCCATGAACCATCACAATATTATGTGATTGTTAGAGGCTCTAAATCCTAACCATAGCACCAAGTATTCACGTGTATAAATGACATATAATATATAATCAAATCATTCTCAAATAGCAATAAATCTGTTAATATTCCGATGTCACTAATGCTTTTAACCGCAGTAGCTGGCCAACTATTTTGTTATACAATCAGGACTGATTTCGCTTAGGAAGTACGCAGTTTTGACTCGAATACTTATAAACATTGTATATCATGTTTTAAATATGTTTTTCCAAGAATAAGAGACACATAATACAATAAAAGTGATTATTTAAATAAATTATCAATAGCGTCGATCATATTTCTTTGGATATTTTTTTGTATTGAAGTTCGAAGGCGACTTTCAATATTGAAGCATTTTTCTCCTCTTCTTCGTGACCGAGTTGAAAGCCTTGACATACTCAAGACTTTCATGCTTCCAGTTTTTACCTACACAGTCGTTACCAGAGCCAAATATTTTTTTAACATAACTTGTTTGTCACGTAGGCCACTTGAGTCACGGGTCACAAGGGCTGTACAGCTGATCATTGCACAACCTATTAATGAAGACACTTTCAGCATTGAACCATTGTTTTTTTCTTTTTTCATTTATATAACAATTGCTTATTATAGCATATGCCTACGCGCCAAATATTTATTGATAAAAAAATCATTCATACGATATAAGCTCGATGAAACATTATGAATCAATCCAAGATCTGTTTTTTCAATTGACAAAATCAGACCTTTGTAAGACTTCTGCTCGCTAGAGAAAAGTTCTTACGACTAGACCACAGAAACCGACTATTATGTTATGGGTTAGATGTAATAATTTGTGATGTATAATATACAGGTTTGAATGTATATATATGTATGTAAATAAACAAATATATATGTTACAGTGTAACTGTATTCTCAGTGAAAATGTATCTAGTAATAGATTTGTATGACAACATGATTTCAATGGTCACGATCATTGAAATTATAGGCCCAAGTCAATAATTTGCCGGCCTAAAATTTTGGTTTGCTTCAATGAAACCAAATCAGCAAGTAGTCCCTTTCATAAAAAGAGAACCAAAGAAAAACACAGACAAACATTGGGCTGAAGATAGGGCGGTCAAATTTAATTACAATGACAGCTTGGAAAAGAATATATTTTCACTGAGAATACAGTTTCACTGTAACATATATATATATATTTGTCAAGTTCATGGCGCATTGGCGTCAGCTGTAATGCCATGTTTTTTTTATATTTTCTTCAATAAATAAATAATAAATACCATTCATGCTGAAAGAAAACCGTGCTCTAAAAACGACGAAATGTATTTTCGTTACATATTATCAAGAGCACCTTTATAAATAATGAAACATTTTATAAAGCCTTCTACTAGATAATATATATATGTTATTTTATGATAGAAATCACAAGCACTTACATTTCTATTCGACAGATGGGTATATAAAACGAATTCATTATCATAAAATTAGGAATGCTCCAATTATTTCGAGGAATACAATAATAGGAAAATGTTTTCGGCAAAGTGTGCCTCGAAGACGATGCGAGATATAATGAAAATTTCGAAACCTGTGAAAAGTTTTCAGTCCACCCTCGCCTGGGAACCTTTTCAGATCTGAGAAACTACCCTCTCGTAAAACTTCTCAAAGAAAATTCTTTTACTACGACCAACAATGATTTGGGTGCGATTCGAGACAAACACTCAGCCAAACAAGTTTAACTCTATTTAAAACGAAAATCTTTTAAAACACGTCGTCATTTTTATTTATTTATTTTCACTAACAAAGATATTTTTTTTCATTTAAATTTTGCCACACTACATGTAAAAGAGGTATCCGTATTCAGATATGTGCGAAAAATTTGAAATTTAATGAAAGTATTTTCAAAATTATTTTACCATCCATATCGTTTAAATTTATTAAAAATAATGACGATTTTTTCTTTTCTTTCTTCTTTTAAAGCAAAACACGAAGATCGTAAAGTCACCATTCGTATTAACTAAATAAAAAACGAATAATTTAATCTAAAGATATTTCAAATCAAAGTAAAAAAACACCCCATTTTTAAATCACCGTTCACAGTCAATACTTGGTGGAATTGCATTATATAAAAAAATAGAACTTCAGTTGACAGTACTGGTGTTATGTATACACCCCATCATTCACTGTTAAATATTAAGAAACTATAACATACCATTATTATAACTTATCTTATTTACTTACACTATTGATTCAAGAACATTATGTAAAGATGCAATACACATTTAATCAAAACTAACTTATCATATACATACATACATCCGCCAACGATAATTAAAGACCAATACTCATTTCTACACTATCATAAACAAAACATCAATATTGATTGGTACTGTCAATAAGCTTTCAACATATATAAACTAACACTCACTCGAAACTCAGAGTTCTAACCTAAGGGTTCAGTAGCTCAGTTTAACATATCAAGACTTCTCTGTATTCTGATTTTTATTTATAACCAGCTGTACCCTGCGCGCGTTGCTACGCCAGCAATTGTAAGAGGGATTGGGGGGTGGGGTGGGGGAGGGGGTGTACGCCAGAAAGTTTCGCGGATGTGTACTCGAGAAATTTGTAAAAATTCGATATAAATTTTTGGGGGGAAGGGGGTTGTTTGGCGGGGTGAGGTTTGGGAGGCGTATGGGAGGGTATGCCAGAAACCTTCGAAAGAGTGAACTCGAAAAATTCATAAAGTTTAAAAAAAAAAAATTGGGTGTGGAGGTTGGGGGGTGGTGAGGGGGAGGGGTTGGTAGGCCAAAAACCATTGCGGGAATGTACTCAATAAATTTGAAAAGTTTCACATCGATCGGTCGAGCGGTTTAGTAGTCCATAGCGGACATACACACAGACATTCATTTTTATATATATAGATAGAAGAAGATAGATATTGTACGTATAACTTGTGTAATATATAATGAAACATTTATAATTAATAAAGTGTTTTATTAAATCCTTAACACTGGCGATGAGTGAAGCCGGTCTGATCGTAATAAATCTAATGTGGAGTAAGTATAAAGAATGCGCCATTATTTTTCAGTTGAAGCACGTGTTGAAACCACAAAAAGGAGGTACCCATTTCTGTTGTTTTTTCTGGTTATTAAATAAATTACAAAGAAAAGTTTTCATTTTAAATTATGTATTGCAAACAAAACTTGTATAACGCGATTTAATATTAGTCACACTATATCTCATCATAGAAGATATGACTGTAGTCAGTTTTATTTCTGATCAAAAATTTAGTAAAGCTAATTTTTGTAAATTCATAATTGAAAAAAATGCCGAATTCATCAAAGGGATCGAGCGACGTTTTTTAGAATTATTTTTCAGTCGTATATAAGAAGAAAAACAATATGGAAAAATCTTCTCAATTTTAATTAAATTTTGTTTTTAAAAAAAAAAAACTTGACTAGCTTCTCAATCAGTTCCGTTCTCTACATAATATCTGTAGGCAACTATAATATATTGGAAAAAATAAGCCAGAACGGAATGAAACTTTTGCTATTTTATTCGCCGAAGGATTCGCCGAAAAATCGTAAATAATAATAGAAGCATTTATTGGATAACAAATAGATAGCATGCCTATGAGTTCATTGATGCCTCTTACTAAAATACGAAATTCTTTATCATACATATCACGTAAACCCCGTTTTTTTACTATATATAAGGTCTTTTTTGTTTGGTGTTTGATACGAAAAATGAAATGTAAATATAAATTGCGTTCGGTACTGAGATCGGGAATGCTAAAATTTGGCTCAGTATGTCAGCTCTGGTCAACACAGTGCTCGCGATTCTAATCCCAGTATGTAATAATTGTTTACTTAAGTAATTGATGTTTTTATTACATTTAACAGCAAGATAAATCAAGTAATTACTCGTCTTGGATTGAACTTATCTTTTGTCCATAATCACTCAAAAATATAGACTAAATGACTGACTAGCTCTCGCAAAACATTGAGATTGACGACTATTGAGATGCTACATTAGTAGACTTACCATACGTTCCGGTATGACCGAGATTGTCCCGGCTGAATTGGTCCCGGTGTCTTCTGGTGACATAGGTCCCGGCAAGTTTGGTATTTTGTTACGGTTGTTGTTTTGCGTGACGATGTGACGGGTTTCAAAACTTCTAACTGTACTTCCGAATTCATACAATGATTAAATGATTTTCAAGATAAACGTTTTGATATATCTAAGCTTGCAAAAATGATTCTAAATATTTTATGTCTGCCAAGAACGTCCTCACATTTGGAGCATGTTTTCTTGACAGTGAAACACATTTAGTCGGATGACCGAAGCCGCATGCCAAGTCTAACGCATAAGCGTTTCTGTATTGTTAATGTAACTTGTATATATCATGCTGCGACTTTTATGAAAAAAAAATTACTGTAACTCCCGAGTTTTAGAGCTTTAAAATTATGGTAAGCCTATGCACTAGGAACTAACATGATCTATTTTGATAGCAGGCATGGCCAGTGAAATTCACGTCGGTTTATTTACGTCGGATTCATAATAAATTATGCTCAAATATGTTACGTTATATATTATTAAAAATGGAGTGGGAACGTAACGTTTAGTGAAATATCATAAAAGCAATTTTATTCATACACGTTAATACGTTACGTACGTTAGAAGCGAAAATGGTAAATGAATGAATACATAATTATTACAATAATAATAACCGTATTATTGTTCTGGCAAGAAATTACAAGAGCGCAAGCGAGCTTGCTGTGTGATATCATCTTTATAATCCAACTTTACGGTCCACTGGGTAGGCGTAAACAATCTTTCCTTGTAAAATAACAAAACGTTATTAACGCCCCGAGTGTTTATTACATAGTTTACTTCATTGCGTTAAATAAAACCCTCAGTAAGGTTAAGCGGAATTTAAGAGGTGTTCTTTATTATGTAATCGTTATGGATAGTGCGCTATTAACAGAGATTTATTTTAATATCGTTAGGGGTTTTTCACCTTTCTTCGTCGTAAGATGGAAAACCTCATCGTATAGACCAGTTATTCTCACGTGAAATTTGGCTGTGGCCGCATCAGGAACATCAGCGGTCATACGGAAATGTCTGGTGGCCGCACATAATTTTTGTGTCGGGTCCTTTTTGCCAAAAAGACCTAAACATGTATGTGTTGAGTTTTTACACAGTTGAGTTGATGCACAATGCAATGCATACAAAATATTTTATTTTCTGTGTCTTTGTTGACAAATTAACTTATAAAAACCCATTTTTATTAAATATCAATATTAACTATGAATCTGTTGGTGGCCGCAGCAAAATCCTCTGGTCGCCGCTCATGAGAACCACTGGTATAGACTATAGACTACTGAAGACGTAGAATATTGATCAATTTTATGCGTGAATCCAGAAAAACGTTAGTTACATGTTCCATGATTTAAAAATAAATAGTTCTCATAGTAAATTTTAGTTAAAACCACATAAATATATTTACGAGAAAAACCTGTAATTTTTAAAACTGTCACTTTGTTTTAATAAAGTATTTGAAATAAAATAAGGTAAACCATGCCAACATTGGAGCTTTATTGTGAAAAAATGAGAGTTATAAGGAATAATAATATCAACTGAGATGTATGTATACAGAATATTCCGAGTAATCTTTGATCAATTGTTTGAATGCTGACAAGCAAATAATTCACCACTTTTAAGGTGTTAGCTGTCACTTCTTGGTGGAAAGATATTATTTAAATAAATAAAACTACTACTTCCACATGTATTTTGATATAGATCAAAACCGGTTTCGCTAATCGTCTAGCATTATTCGCAGATCAGATATTAGCTATTACTTTGAACTTATGACTACTAAAAAAGTTATACGTGTTGATTTGATTAAAACTATTATTTTATTTTCATATTCTATATCGCACGGCTTATAGTGGAACCTATCTACCGCATACATTTAAGGACGGGAGTATTAAGTTACATATTTATATTTTGTCTCTTATTTGAATAGTATTATTTAGTTTAAGTTAATTGCTGAATATCACAAGATGCCTTGTTTAATCTATAATTCAATATTAAGCTCAACACTAAAACATACAGATTTACATTTGAATATTAAGTGTATGTATTTTAATGCAAAAAAAAACTTTTCATTTCTGTTTAAATTGGTTATGTGGGAAAAGAAATATTATGCTTTAGATTAAATTGGGAACAAAGGAAACTTGTGTTATCTTGTATTAACTGATCATAGGTGGCAGTGTCAAACGTAGAAGACAATAATTATATGTATTATTTTAAAATGAACATTTTTACAATAAATGACAATACAATATTTGTTAATTTATTTAATCTTACTATTAAGATGAATTGAAATTTTTATTTTTTATTTCAAATATTCTTTTACAAAATATAAGCCACACTTGTTTGATTATATCGCACAGTATTTTGTCAAACATAAAATAATCATAGAAATTACAATGGCGTTCTGATATTTAACGGAAAGTTTTTTCTAACAATTCTACACAATAAAATCGAATGTATAGTATTTTATTAGAATCTGAGTTTTTATGTAGTAAATTTAACCTTTAAAGGTTGGCCAGCCTACTTCAGATAAATCTAAACTAATGAAATGAGATTGTAACGAATTACGTAATTAAGTAATCGAACCTTCTTATAATAAAGTTAAGAGGCCAGCATATATTGTTTTTTCAAATAGGTGTGATATAAGGATATCGTATCCAATCGCTAATAAGGTAAACTGCTCGAATCCGTAAATGAAGCCCTCATAGCTCATACATAGATTTTTTAGTTAGTTTATAGAGTTGTATCAATTAGCTGTATGTGGTATTGTTTCAATCTTTTACCCATTTGCACTCCTCGATATACTTTTTTTCCTCAAGTCCTCAATAGATTTGAGAACATGATAAATATAAAAGGGGTTGGGGATTTATTAGCACGGTCAAACTTAATACTGAAAAATATACCACATTACACATGTAACAAAATTTCACTAAGGCACATAATCCAATCTGTACGGGTTTCGAAATAAAGATAATAAAAAATAATTTTCCAACTAAGGCTTACAATGTCGAGCTAGACTTGACATAAGAGTTAAATCAGTGTGTAAAGAGAAAAATAATCTTATTATTTCTGAAACACAAAATTTCTTCTTGAGCCTCTTTAAATACGGATACTGGCCGAATGGCCTACAACCAGTTCTCTTCAGACAAATTCTATCAACATTATTATTACACATTTTTTATTAATAATATCAATTACAACAAAAAACTTATTTTGTTTGCAAAAACTTTACAACTTCTTGACCACCAATCAGTTAAGCAAAAGATACCATTACAGTCATTATTGTCTTCGGAAAATAAATACATACGCAAATGATATTTTGATCTACAGAGAATCGTACGTAACAAAAAATACATGCCCCCTGAAGTTCCGGACAGAAATAGAAAACAATAAGCATTTTTTCTTTGATGAATATTTTTTCACGGAAAATTCCCAATATTTTTTAAGTATATCGTGTAGAGTGGTCGCAATTTCAATAGGAAATATAACTTTTAACAATCACTTAAATATAGACTTGAATAAATTTCCTTTGATGTATTTTTAGATTTAAAAAATCCCCGTGTCTAAATTTATCATTTAAATTCTTTACGCGGTAGATGACCGCAATTCACACCGAAATGTTGTGTAGTTGTCATCAATATTTTTACTACACCATCAAAATATGAAATTACTTGCATGTGCAGTTGACTTATAATAGCATCAAATTGCATGGGTAGCCTAATGTTGTTCTTTCTTCATAAAAGTCGTATAAATATGGTAAATTACTTATGTTAAACCAGAAATTATCAGCAAAAATAACGTATTACTGAAATTTTATTGCATGTATTCAATGTCAGATCTTAAAATGCATGTTCTGAGCAGTGAAATAAAATAATTGAACGATGCGTTCTGGTAACGAAAGATATGCTCTGGCGATCAGTTAGTTCCAAGCTCAAGTCCTGAAAAGCTCAACATTATATTAAGTTTAGTTTTTTTATTATTTCAATTTCATATTTTGCACATGGGTGTTTGTAAGATCATGTGTCCTCCGCAAGTTGATCTCGAGTGACTAAAAAATCAAATTTACTAATTTCATGAAATTGAAAATTTCTCAATATTTGACTGAAAAGTAGTGAAAAATAAATTAATTTAGAATGTATACATAAAATGTGATTGAGGTTTAGAAAAACTCGATTGTTACATGATTAAAAATGACAAAATATAGAGTATCAGTTCATGTATATCTTAGCATCACGCTATCGTACTATATAGCTCTGATTGAATCAACTATCTTGTGAAACTAAATAAAATTTTACGGTGTCGTCGCATAAAGATGTCATAAATCGATAAATATATAACACAAATTGAATTGAACAGTTCATTCTTCATTTCTAGAGATATGTGTTTTGTCATTAACTGTATTTTACTTATCATTAGTATGTTGAGTATGCGGATTGGAATCAATTCGACCAGATGATGAGTATTTATCAAAGAGAATTTATTCTGTTACAATAAATTGTATTATTTCCTAGCCGGTACCAGGCAAACGTTACAGTGCTAAAACGACAATCATTCATTTTTATATGTATAGGTTGATAGGTGGATTATTAAGAAATCTTCTTATGCGCTCACTCAACAAATCACCAAATTTTTATCGCAATCGGACGAACGGTATAGGATCACATACGGGACAAAAAAACATTAATTTTAATATTTTTAGTTAATTAAAAAACTTTTGTGGGCGTCCACACAACAAATCACTAAGGCTTCATCGCAATCGGATGAACGATTTGGGAACGCAAGAACGAACACAACACAACCATTGCAATCGGATGAACGGTATTGCAACGCATAAAATAAGAACAAACAAATATTGATTTTTAAATATAAGATATGCAAAAATAACAGAGAAAAAATCGAAACGTCTTTCTGATACGATAAATTGAAGTGTCAAATTTTTTTGAAAACTCTTTTGAAAAGCTCCTTTCTTTATACCTTACGATGAAAGCTCACCGTCCTCTCTATTATAAAGAAAAAGCTGTTCTAATCATCAATCAATATCCGGCAGACTTTTCACTTTTCACTTGGATCAGATTTTTTTTGTAAAGCTCTCGCGCGTTTAATCCTTTTGGTTTTTTCGCTTGGCGGTTTTCTTCCTCTGCTGTTTTTCACAAGGGAAAAATACTAATGGTGATAGTTGCTCAACTATTTTGATTCACGAATCAAAGAGTTTGTCTTGAAATACGGTCATTATTCGTGCTCATTCTCACTAAAAAAAAATCTCCATTTTTTATTGCCAATAGACCAACCCCGGTAATATTTTTCATTCATCCGATGTGTCAGGCCTAACTTTTCGTACAAAAATCTCAACGAGGTTACTTAAGATTTAAATCAAATATTCGAACACCTTGGGCCATTTTTGACATTGGGATATTCGAATATTTAGCATTAGGTAAAAAAAATATAGGAGCAATATTATAAGGTTCACTCATTGTTTACGGGAGACAAAAAATTTGACGTCATTACTATGGTTATTAGAAGGGCCCGTAAACAAAGTGTTAAAGTGACAAATAATTCCTATTTTGTTCATAAAAAATCCATGAATCTGCATAAACTAATTTGAAAACATTCTGACGATTTGTATGCTTATTTACGATGTCTTTTGATATCTCATCTATATATTTGGGTAAACATGTTGGTTTTCCCTCCAGTTCCCGTTATGTGTATGCAGCCGTTGTTCATAGCTGCCTTCCATAACGCTATACGATCTAGAAAAGATACAAATTTACTCGTCAATTACATGGCCCGATACAGAGCTGCACGAGTATTTACTTGATATCTTATCTAACGTAAAAGGCAGATAAGATCGGTCCCTGTGGTCTAGTGGCAAGAGCTTTGTCCTAGCAATCGGGGGGCCCGGGTTCAATCCCCGGCAAGGTTAGATTTTTTCAATTGAAAAAAAAAAAAAAAAAAAAAATATGTATGTAAAAATTAATGAAAAAAGCTTGCTGGGATTTGATCCCGTAAGCACCACATTCAAAGCCAACGACGTGGACCACGTGAGAAATATATGGCATGGTAGTGAATCGTAATATTTTCTATTTTTCGGAAAAATTTATCGTACTCTCATAGGCCGAAAATCAAATAATACTATACCATTCATACAGCAATTCTCCTATATAGTAATGGGCTTTCAATACAGTTATAATAAAACATAACAATTCGTTTACGATCTAGTTTGCTTCACGAATCTACAAAATAATAAACTCATATCCGACTTTTCGCTTTTCGTTTTATTAAAGTGATCATCGCAGCTTAAATTACAAAACTTCGTGCAGTATACTGCACACGTGTGTACGAGCCGTTTTATATGTGTGTGACATTAAGTATCTTGTCAAACATAGCAATACCCATTGTTCAATATTTTAAACTGTTTACACATTAATTTAAGTCAACACTTAGTTTATTTAAGACGCATTAAAAAACAAACATTTTTTATTTAAAACATGACAATTGAAACGCTTAAAAGAAATTCGACCAAAACAGATTTTTTAAAATGTTTCATTATTCATTTGTAAATGGACGTTTCAACGTGCCAAAAAGTTATGGAAATATTATTATTCCATGATAAACTTACGAATTTCTTAAGTAGACTTGATTTTTCCTTTTTTAAAATACTGCTTTAAATTTCTCATGATCAAGTCAATACTAAAACGGCAAAATGAAAAAAGATTACTCAATATACATATAAATAAAATAAAAAAATATTTACACGGAAAGGAGAAAAGAACATGGATATTTAAGATGTATTATTATTACTTGACCACCGCCAAGCTAGGAACTAAAATCCCCATGTAGCAGATATCTTCAAACACCATTAAAGTTATATTGTTTTACTAAAAATATATGGTCAACGTTTTTTATAATTATTTTTATCTCGCATAAAAAAAATTATAAAAAGTAAATGAAAATTTTGGTTGAGTATTGTACATCACTCGCGCAATGGTGGCGCCCTCAATAACGGCCAAGTTATAATTGTACATCTGTAGTAAAGAGCTATTCCCTTAATTTCCGCCCTATTGTTGGTTAAGGTATGTCCACATAAAAAATAACCACGCCTTGGCGTACGAATGCATAAATATATTTACGAATCAATCTTAAAAAGTTATATAAAAACCACGTATAGATAATTTTAAAATCAGTGATTGCTTTGCTATGAAACAGGAGCTTTTAAATACGAAATTTTTCTTGATTATCTTGCGATTATCGGGTCCAAAGTAGAGACTTCAACTCGAGTAATTTGAAAAATACTCGAGTAATACTCGTTATTTATAAACAAAGATTTATTTTTAAGCAGCGGACAGAAAAACAATATAGCACTATTTAATTCATTGCTTACTTTTAAGCCGACGTCCACAGCAACAGATGGAGAGTTTCTTCTACTGCGGGATTAAAAAAACACAACTTCAAATCAAATTAAAATTTGAGACGTCTAATTCTCTATTATGTTTGAAATATGTATGTCGTAAATTGAAATAAATGTTTAAATTAAATATAATAAGCTCATTTATAATCTATTTATATATGTTACAGTTAACTGTATTCTCAGTGAAAATACATTCTTCTCCAAGCTGTCATTGAAATTAAATTTGACCGCCCTATCTTCAGCCCAATGTTTGTTTGTGTTTTTCTTTGGTTCTCTTTTTATGAAAGGGACTACTTGCTGATTTTGTTTCATTGAAACAAACCAAAATTTTAGGCCGGAAAATCATCGATTTGGGCCAACAATTTCAATGATCGTGACCAGTGAAATCATATTGTCATACAAATCTATTACTTGATACATTTTCACTGAGAACAAATTTGAATTGATAAAATTTATTTCGGTACATCTAAAACTATTCGAGTACTCGAGTGTTTTTAAAAATTACTACCCAATACTCGAGTAGTTGAGATGCCGAGTAATTGGAATTTCTAGTCCAAAGGTTTTGTTGATTATTTTACTCATTTAAAATATAATATCGATGAGGTTGCAATATCTCATTCGGAAAGCTGTCCCATGAAAGCGCTCTGCAAATGCCTGGCGTTGAAAGTTTCAAAGCTCTGTTGGTCTACACATATTTTACATTTACAAACTAACTACTTACACTACGCTGAAAAAAAATAAACGCCCAAACCTCAATTGAGAATTTATGCAATATACCCAAAGTGTTCAGTGAGCTATTACGATTTATTCGTACAATTGAAACGTACTTTAAAGGGTTAAAATGAATTTTATGAGTTTCATAAAAATGAATTGTTAAAGCTGTGGTTTTAAAGTTGTGGTTGGTGGTAATATTTCTTTTAAAGTATTCATTACTCAAACTCATTGAACTCTTCATTACAGGCGAGCTATACGAAGGAAAATACGACAATGATATCTTTTAGATTTTTTTTGTACTAGTAATGTTTTAAAAAAACAGTCGTGAAAGGGCTAAATAAAATCTAGTTCTGTTAAAGTTTAAAAACGTCTCAGTTGATAAATCATCCTTTATCATGAATGCTATTTTAACAGTTCAACAAGGCGAATGACGCCTTATTTACCGCCTCCAATGTGGAGCATAATGTTCTTATAACGTGAAAGAAGAGCATTTTAGTTCAACAAATAATATTTTATATAATATATAGCAGTGATCGCCAAACAGTCGCTCGCGAGCTACCGGTAGCTCGCGGTGGTATTTTCGGTTACTCGCAAAGCTTCTTACATGGATATCTGCACGTGGCCTACTCACGCGTTGGAAAACCTTCTGATTTATTCGTATACGCACCAGACAGAAAAAAACAGAATAAAAACATAAACACTTCCTTTTTTGAGTTGCATTGCATCGCATGCTGGGTACTCGCTAGTTTTGTTTATAAATACGTAATTAAAGTACTCATTTTATGTTTTATTGTAATTCCGAATTTATTAAAGTAATATATGTAATAAAAATATGTATATAAATGACAAACATAAAACAGTATAAAAAAGTAGCTCACCAGACAATTTCAATTTCTGAAAGTAGCTCGCATCCTCATTGAGTATAGAGACCACTGATATATAGATTATACGACATCGTCGGAAACAATTTTGAATTTTGACTCAAGTTGCTTGATGGAATTGAAGCCGTTTGTATTTTGCAATTCTCTATGACTTTTGTCGCTTACGACCCGGGTATCGCCTTTCAGCATCTTAAGGCATTTCAAGTGGACGAACACAGTTAGTGTCAAAACTCACGTAAAAGTTCAGGCGCAAATATCTATAATCTGCTTATTTAGATACTTAATTTTAATTTTTTTCTTTAAAGTAAAAGAAGCCATTTTTAAGGTAATACCACATTTTTAGTACTTATTCCCAGGGGTGTAGAGTCGTTGAAAAAAATACAAATCTGACTCCGACTACAAAAGTTTAATTTCGTCACATCTTTCCTATTCAATATGTATTCAATTATATCTATATACTATCTATCCTTATGTATTCAATTATATATTAACCAACCAATTTGGCCAATACTCAAATTTTACATATTATATGCAAAAATAAAAAGTTCAAACTTTTTAAAATTTCCGACTCCGATTACGACGGTGATAATGGTCGCCATGATAATTACTAAAATTGTGATATTATTTTTATTTAAATGAAGTCAATTGACAAATTTTTCGCTTTTTAGTAATGAAATGAATCATGCGCAGTGCAGTTATTATTTTACAGAGCAGTCGATATGTTTCGTAAACAGAATAATAAAATTCCTCAGCGAGTAGCGCAAATTGCGGTTTTTATTAAATCGTGCTAACATTAATGCGAAATAAGCCCACGTAAAGTTTGGAATGGAAAAGCTCTTCTTAATACACTTGAAGACCGATTTGAAGCCACATTAATCTACCACACGCAAGCGCGATCTAACTATCTCTACATTCATTTTATTAATAGAGTTACACTAAAAATAACTCTACGCGGACAAATATTTTCACAGACATGATGAACCATTTATAAAAATATAATTATTTACAACAAAAAAGCAGGTTTGAATTTTTTTTTCCTACCTTACTTTCCTGCTAAAATTATTTGCGGAGTCCGCTAGGCGGGCTCCTAGTTTCCTGGCTATTGTGGATACAGACTAAGTCTTTGTTTCCTTTTTCCGTATGTAAGCTAGCTAAGTATTGACTTTCTAAAAGATTCTGTCAGCTGGGGGCTTTGTGTGGGGAAAGCACTTAAGAAAAACCCCTTACGAGAATGATTGTCTTGGAATCATTAAAAAGGTTCAATTCTTACCAGGAATTCCTCGTAATGTTTACGTAAACTTGAGGAGTTTACTTTTTGTTATATTACTGGGCATGTCTATCCCAGTCTCTAACTGAATCGACGAGCCTGGCTCGTAGCTTAAGATGTATCTCTTAGGGCGTTAATTTGGAAGCAGGCAGGGCTGCTGGCTTCTTCCACGCTTGCCTCCACTGTTGAAGAAATTGCTGTAGGAGAAAGGTGGGTGGAGCATAAGGTTAGAGACATAGTCCTAACAAGGTTATTGAATCGATTGAACTTTGTACTTCTCATAATAAAAATAATTGCTGGAGGGAAAAAAATAATACATTCAGGAGTTTTGTGATGAATTAAGTTTTTGAAATGTGTACGAGATTAACCTTTTACGACGTATCTAGTAATGACTTTTTAGCAAACAATTGAATTAATTTTCTTTGATCACTTTTAAGGTGTTCACTGTCAATACTTGGTGGAATGTATGATAAAAATAATAAAACATTTTTAGTACTTATTCCACAACAAAACTATTGGATCAGGACCGGTTTCGCTTTTGGCGAGCATTATCAACTGATAAGATAGATAACGAAACAGTGACGAACAAAAGTTAAGCAAGAATTACAAGGTATTAATTACAACCGAGCAAATAATTTAAAGCAAAATAGACTTTAATTAAAATTTTGTAAACCTCTTAGCAATGTAAGCTATAACATCAAAAATTAATGAAGTATGAATGATCATTAACAAATCAAATCCAAAATAAATGCATTTAATAAATAGATAATAAATCTTAATAATAATGTGGAATAAGTACTAAAAATGTGTTATTATTTTTATTATAATGCCATTCCACCAAGTATTGACATTGAACACCTTAAAAGTTACTTTCGACCCGGGTTTCGTCTTTCGGCATCTTCAGTTATTTCAAGTGTACGAATGAACTTGAACTAGTTAACAGTTCATGTCGTTTATACGTAAAAATAAATGAAGATCATAATAAGTTGTTATAAACGTAATCTATATGAATAAACGAAAGATTTGATGATTTGATGAATTACATGGTAAATTATAACTATCAAGTATTGTCAATGTAGTATCGTTAAAATGTATAACCAGATAATGAAAAAGAAATCCCAACAAATAAAATTGGTGGGATTTATCCGACATATTAAAAAATTTAAGAAAAAGATTTTG
This sequence comes from Himalopsyche kuldschensis, assembly GCA_028554975.1. Taxonomy (NCBI): domain Eukaryota; kingdom Metazoa; phylum Arthropoda; class Insecta; order Trichoptera; family Rhyacophilidae; genus Himalopsyche; species Himalopsyche kuldschensis. The sequence goes on from JAHFWI010000050.1 coordinate 640,524, forward strand.
AATCTAATCAGTGAACATACTGACAGCTTGATTATGCTACTAAATGACACATGTCACAATTATGTGTGACACACCTTTGTGATAGTAAGTCCGAAGATGTCTTGCGAAACACGTGTGACAATTAATAACACAATACGTGGAATAGTCAAAGTTATTTGTATATTTTATATTTAAATGAACTTTCAAAAGCTACCAACGAATCCATCGAAAGCATTAAATCTTTTTTGCTTTATTATCTTTCGATATTAAACAACTGCTTTAGAGGGAACATTAAAATTAAAAAATATTTTTAGGCAGAACCTTTTATAAATAACACTTTCAATAAATTAAACGAATTGATTAAAACTAGAAGAGCTTTGATTGGCGATTCCGCAATTTGATGAGCATTTTTATTATATTTAAACGGAGCTTTTTTCAACTTTTTTTTAGTTCGAGGGATAAGGGTCATAAAGAGAAACTTCAAAAACAGAAAATCCGGAAAAAATGTTTCTTGGTTACTCAAGTTTGGTCGTATTATAAAATTCTAAAGCTAAATTCTTTTTAATAGTTTTAATTATTTCAAGATTATGGAAATGAAAAAAAAATACCGGTCCGCTAATCTTGCAACCGTTTGAAAATTGTTTCAACACAGAACTTTGTGAGAAAAACTATTTCTTTTTCAATCTTAGTAAACAATTCAGTGATTAACGATTATTAAAGCGGATTTAACATGTGAATTGAATTAGCTGGTTCATAAATTAAGTGTTCAATTACATCGACTTGGTTTCTGTCATTCATAATTAAATGACTGAAATGGTTTTCTGATAAACTTGATTTTCATATTAATTTATTTATTTATTTAATTATAAAAAAATACAAATCATGGCATTACTGCTTACGCCAATATGCCATACATTTGACAAATTTATTTACATATATGCACATACATACTTGTATACACATATTAAAAATTACAAATTGTAGCCATAAGAACAGAGAAAAAAAAATTATAAAATCACATTAGAAATTTTAAAGATGTCAACCGAGAGAGTTCCGACAAAATCAACTTTTATTCATAAAATATAGTATTCGTCTGAACTCACTCACGTCAATATTAAATATGTCAACATCCGAAGCAATGCCATTTAAAACTGTCAAAGCTCTTCCTAGTGGCATTCTCATTGGCAGACTGGTTCTACCCCTTGGAAGAACAAACAACTCATGTTCACGAATCCTCAAAAAATTATCAGGAACATTCAATTTAACATTTTCAAGAATGGTGGAATTCTCATTTTGGCCTCGCATAAGCCGAAAGAAATATAATGCCAAGTACATTTCTCTTCGAACATTCAAACTATTGAAAGTGAGCATCCCTAAGAGAAAGTCGTTTGGATAAAGCCGTGGGTAGTACCCATATGTCCTCAAATAGATTATTCTCAAAAATTTCTTCTGAACCCTCTCCACCATAAGAACACATTTCGCACCCTTCGGTGCCCAAAAAATCGATCCACTCTCAAGTCGGCTTCGTACCAAAGAGTTATACATTAGTATCAAAATTTTTACTCCTGGAAAGATAGTCTAATGCAAACGTTATCTAATCCTGAAATACGAGTAATGGAAACTCCACTTAACTAACTAATAGCACAGTAACGCATTTTTAATATAATATACCGGTATATCTTTCGATTGGCTTGCAGCCAGTTCTTGTAAGTGTGTAAGTTATTATTATATAATTGGATTGAAAACAGATTAAAACACATATGAAAGCTCTATTAGTATTAAGGCAACTATCTTAGTTAGTTTCTTAAATGTATAACTTTCTAGTCGATCGATCATATTTTTTCTCCTTTTAATAATATCGGTGGTGTTTGTGCATAACTTAAGAACTGAAAAATATTGAATTAACAGAAGTAATATTCAAATAGATTTAAAACTATGAAATAATAATAACAGAATTTGATCAATATCACTTTTAAGGTGTTCACTGTCAATACTTGGTGGAATGTCATTAAAATAAAATATTTTTAGTACATATTTTACATTCAATTTATTAGATCAGGACCGGTTTCGCTCATAGCGAGTATTATCAACTGAAAATAAATACAAAGATACAGCGATATTTATGTTAAGCAAGATTTCCAACGTTCGACAAACAATTGGTGTTAATTTATTTTTATTTTTTAACAAATAAAAGTTAGCGAAATCATGTATAAAGTATCTATCCTATTCCTTTATTATATTTCAGCCAGCTAACAGTCAAGAATAGGGTTTTCAATCCCGGGATCCCGAAGATTTTCAGTTCAGATTGATTTATTACAAATATTATCATTATTATTTATACAATCGTAATATTTTGTGTACTTGCACGTGTCATCTTTGGAACACCAGAACAAACATTATTTATGTTCTTTAAATTCTCTCGTACATTATTTTTCAATAAATTATTTTCACCCTTCAAAAATAAATTAAATCCGAAATTTTATATTCATTAAAATGGCAGTGATATCTCTTATTTTTGATGATAAATTAACATCTATAATTTTTAATAATTTTCGAAAAATATAGAATATTTCTAATCCCGGGATCGACTTATTGCAATCCCAAAATCCCGCGATAAAAATTTGGCCCGGGATTAGAAACCCTAGTCAGGAAATCTTATGAATGTATTAACTCTCCGAGCTATTTCATTTTTCTTCAAAAGTCAATCTAAAAACTGAATTAACATTCGGTACACCCACACTTGAAAAATAAAAAATTATTTCCAGCGCTATAGCCCAGAGTTTATTTACCTATTCGTTCGTGATTTTAAATGGCTTGTCAGGATTTTTTTCGGCGTTGCTTCATCCCTTCAGACGGTCCCTCCACCTACCCGATACTGCGGACTCTCACCCCCAGAGCCTCCGCCGCTGATACCCCCGGAGCCTCAAACCCTGCGCCTTATCGTCTGCCCTTGGATGTCTCGCAGTGTTCCAATGACCTAGGTGAATGTGCCGCTAATTCGAATGCGAATCCATCTTCACACGACTTTCATTTTGGTCATGCCGCAGAGTATATTTGACGCATTATGTTATCAATTTTTAACATCTGTAATGGATTGAAATTCACGCGAAATTCATCAAAGTTTGTTACACTATATTCCCTTAACTTCTATGATACATGGCATTCAAATTACACACTGAAAACCAGGGCTGTGGAGTCGGAGTCGTCGCGAGGTTTTGGTCGTAGTCGTACTCGACATATAATATGTCAAATTTGGCTATTGGCCGGATCGGTTGGTTGATATAAAATTGAATACAGTGAAACCCTGATTTTACGTTTTTCAAGGGACCGTATAAAACAAACGATTTATGCGGGAAACGATGAATGCGAGAAAGTTTTATATATAAACGAAATACCGGGACTATAGAAAATGAACGCATTACGCGGGAAAACGTATAATGCGAGAACGTAAGATCGGGGCTCCACTGTACACATAAATAGGAAAGGTTGGAAAAAACGTTACGAAATTAACTTTTTTTTTAGTCGGAGTTGGAGTTGGAGTCGTGTTTTTGATAAAATGAAGAAAATATAAAATGTTTCATGTATTATATACATAATATACGGTAACTTGTCAACTTAAAACTTTAAGATGTTTATTGTTAAAATGAAAGAACTAGAGTAAGATTGTTTTCTCGGTTCTTTGGAGTTAAATATATCATCTATAAGTCGTGTATTAAAGAAATTTGATGATACAAAAAAACCCAAACGTATAGCTTATTAAAGGGCGCTCAAAAAACCGATGAATTGACTGTGTAACGCTAGTCTTATCTGCCGACACAGTAAAAAAATAGCAACTATAGCTGTAGAAAAACGATACATTTAAAAACCATTGATAAGGCTTCTAAAAACGATAAATCGAGGATCCAACGGTGAATTTATGCATTCGTATAATAGCTGATGATGGTGAAGCAAATGGTGTCCCAATTAACGACGTTAATGATGCAAAAGTCGTCGAGATGTTTGGAGCACCGAGAACAAACATGGGAGAAGAGTAAATTCAATGGAGGAGATTGCTGACTGAAATACGATATTATTTATTAAAAACACATTTTCAACTGATCACTTGAGAATGCTCGGAATGAGTTGAACCAGTCCTGTTCTTCACAGAATATAATATTCATGAGTAATTCTTTGCCAGTTACATCCTGAACTGAATCATGTAATACTAATTTTGTTGACATGTTTCATAAGTAGTTTCAGGGCTGTGGACTCTGACTCTGACATTGACCAAAAACACGACTCCGACTCCAACTTTACTTTTTGGTAAATATATGTTTTATAAATTGAATTAAATAAGCTTATTTATTTATTTCTATACAGAAATTTTAATGAATAATATATATTTTGGTACATCTGAAACTACTCGAGTATTTAAAAAAATACTACTCGTTACTCGAGTAGTTGAGATGTCGAGTAATTGGAGTCTCTAGTAGAAAGGCATTATAATATAAAATAATAATAATGTTTAAAATCATTAATTCAATCTAAAAAGCGAAACCGGTACTGATCTAAACAAATTTATCGTTGAATAAATACAAAAAATAATAATATCGTTAGCAAATTAAACAATTTGATTACGAACCACTTAGGAATCAAGCGATACAACTACATATGTATATTTTATATGATGAGTTTACAGGGCACTGTTAAGAATAAGTGGAATTAAAGATGTTTCCAGGTCAAGAGCCGTTAATAGGCATCGAATTTTTTTGAAAATCGAATTTCAATTACGGAAATAAAAAAATATAATTTAAAGCGAAAAATCGATATCGCTTACCTCTTCCTACTCAAAGAATACATGTGTATATTGTGAAGATTCTCTCAATAGTAAGTTAGTTACTCGCTGCTCGCAACTTACCCACACGATCTTGTAATTTCGTTCAATAGCAGTCCACTACAAAGTTCTGCGGCTAGCTTTTATTTATACATACAAAAGCGTACTAGAGATAAATACCACAATACTGCATAACTGCTCGTTTTCAAGAGTCGCCTCCAACGGCTTAAAGCCGCATATGGGCAATGTTGCCGTAGACAATAATGTCCGAATGAAATGAGTGATATAATGAGATTGATTGTAACTTTGAATGTTTTCTCGCAGGGCTGTGGAGTCGGTAAAAAAAATTTCGACTCAGACTCCAGCATTTACCAAGAAACAGGAATCCGACACCCTACTAAAAAAAGTTTAATTTCGTCACGTTTTTTTTCTACCTTTCATATTTATGTGTATTCAATTGTATATCAACCAACCAATTTCGTGCCAAAATTTGACATATTATATTTAAAAATAAAAAATACTTTTTTAATCAATTTAATTGATTTAAATTTTCCTACCTTTTATTTTTAGTCCAAAATTTATTTGCTTAGTTTTATTCCAATTGTTTGTCATACCTTACTTAACTTTTGTATAAATATCACTGTTGTATTCCAGTTCCGCCATGAGCGAAACCGGTCCTGATCAAATATTTTTTGTGGAAAAAGTACTAAAAATGGCTATTATAAAATTTGAAATACTATATGTAAAAATAAAAAGTTCAATCTTTTCAAAATTTCCGACTCGGACCAAAACGCCGCGACGACTCCGACTCCACAGCCCTGTTTTCCCGCTCTCTCTCATGGACTTGTCACTCACGATTTGTGATATTTAATAAAACACGAGACAGTTATATTGAGCGTTATACATATAAGGGTGAAGTGACATTAGCGCACCGACATTAGTTCACTGACGTTAGCGTGCCGACTTTAACGCGCCGACGTTAGCGCACTGATGCTAGCGCGCTGAAGTTAGCACGGAATTTAAATATTTTAATGTAATAAGTTAGAACAGTTTTTTAAAAACTTTTAAATATATTGATTGAGTAGGCATTTACTTGGTAGAACTCTATTATAATACGGTAAGAAAACTAACAGAATAACTAACTAGTCCTGACGAAGGCGTAAGCCGAAATAGCTATCAATAGCGAAATAGCTATAATATATAAAATTTATGTGGAAATAAAATACATTGTTATTTAACTTACCAAATAAATTGTTTTTATCCATGTCCGCTTCCAACATGGAGCATATGGACTCCTCGCGGAGTTTATCTCAACATATGTTTTTCTACGAGAACTGTTGGCTACTAAGTTGCTCAACCACTCTTTTTTTAAGAGAGTAGAGATGGAAGGATACGAGGACTAGGACAGGGCTAGTGGTTATTTTATCGATGTCACTATACGTCACCCTTCGGTATCGGAAAATTCGGAAGGGAGTTTTTAGCAACACAAACACTCATTGCCTCTGACACGGTAGCCAATGACGTTGACCACTGCACAACGGACCAGGTGAACATATATATGAATAAAAATAATAAAAACTGTTTGAAAATAATACCGAACAAACGTAGCAGAAATTTAAAAAAATCCTTAAATAATACGCCAATCATACACAAATATAAACAGTATAAAGTACACAATTAAATTTCAATAATTATGAGATTCTTTTTAAGAAGTGGATAAACGCTAATATGTAATATATATTTTCAATGAAAATTGAAAAGTTGTGGAAGTTTCTTTGACAGGTTTGTAAAAGTATTAACTAATTTTAAGTTATTGGAGAAAATTAATGTCAGGAAAGTAAATTTCTTTAAATAAACAGTCAACAATACAAAATAATCTTCTATTGCGCGCTACTGTCGGCGCGCTAGTGTCCAGCGCTCTTACATCTGAGTGCCACATACAAGTGTAATGCTTCAATAAAAAATCAAAAATTCGTAGAAGTTGCTATGAAATAATTCTTTTGAATGTGCTTTGGTAAAAAATTACATATTTGCAGCTGTCTGGCTTTGAGTAGTACACAAATCCCCTATATCCAATGTGGAAAAATTTGATTCTTAATGGATTTTACCGCAACAGAAATAATGGTTACTAAGTCACTCAGCGATACATAGAAGGGTATTTATTAGACAGGACTTGTAGTTAGCTAAGCAGAATAGGAGAGAGGGTAATCAAAAATCTATATATCGATTGAAAAAAATATTTTTGTTACTCTTAATGACCACTTGACTACACGCTTAAAATAAGTTCTTAATGGAACACGTTAATCGCTACGCTTCAATGAAATTACATTTTAATTTGTAACTTTCTTCTAACCATATTGGCTTCCACTGAAGACCGTATGGACTATTAATTGAGTATCTCAACAGAATTTGTTTATCCAGAGCTAGTTGTTATTGAGTCATTCACGTGCTTTTCTTTTTCTGCCTCTAAAATACGGCCTGCGGGTCGGATACTCCTCTCCACACTGACGAGAGGCTTTCATTCGGCCCAAGGCTCTCTCGGCCATGCCTGATCGATATTCCAAACATAAATAAATATTTCAATAATCTATCGCTAAATTTCAATAACAGTATACTTTCATACGACCCTAAAAATTATTTTCCATCCATGTCGCAAAAAAAGTTTTCCAAGCAAATGAACAAGCTTCATTTATAGCGCAATTAATTAAAATCAAGCTTCGTGACACCCTCAGTCAAAACATCGTAACAATATTATAGCCTTAAGAAAACCTCATCGAAAGTTTCATAAATATCGAACAAAAAATGGTAACAGAATAATTAGGGTTGTTTTTGAAGCTTGATATTGTAGTGATGATAAAAGCCATCAAAATTCTCCCAATTAATTCTTTCCTTTTAAAATTTGCGCTCACAAAGTACAAAGTAGGGTGCGTGACCTTGAGCCGCTTGCTAACCTAACCAGACAACAGCCTTATCAGTTCGGGTAAGGAATCTTAGGGGTGGACTTTTTTGATAGCGAAAAAATTTATCAAAATCACGATGAAATATAAAATCACTGGCAATTATTCTTTTATATATACAGTCGCGAGCAAAGAAATCCGCGCACCCTTCACAATTCCATTCATTTGCGAATATTATAACTGGCAGGATGCGATTAACAATAAACCTGGATGACCCTCATATAAGGAGTAAGGTTTTACAAAAACGCTTTAAAACTGCTACAGTTTTCCATAATGAGCTTTAGTCGACCGGTGATTTCACATGTTCGATGCGAAATGTCTGTAATAGAATTGAGGCACATGAATTTCGGAAAATTTGCACCAAAATCACACCATGCAATCCTGTTTCTAGATGCAATGTTAACCTTTTGGAACTTAAATAAATAAATCGTTATTTTTATCTTATTACTAGCCGATACCCGGCAAGCGTTGCAATGAAACTCAAAGAAAGATTTTTTTTGTGATGCACAATATTTTAGATGAACAATTTCGATTTAATTTCACTAACATTGATCGGCATCGGTGACATTTGCCGTTTGACGTTTGCTGTTTGGCTTTTGCCGATTATCCATACGTACGACACACGCGCCACCTACTGAAATTGAATACTACTATGTCTAAAACCTTTGCGCATATGTAAGAATAATTTGTCAAAATGAACGGTATGGCAACGCATAAAATATGTAAAAACATTGATTTTTATACAAAAGACCTACTTTACGCAAATTTTAATATGTCAAAAACCTCTGCGCAAGTAAGTGCAAGCAAAAAGTTTGTCAAAGTTTGATTGTGATCGGATGAACGGTATGGCAGGGCATAGGGTGCGAACTAACAAACAAACAAATTTTGATTTTTTACATATGAGATTTGGTTTACATAACTTATTGTAATTAAATATTTATTTTCTGTCGTTTATATTTAGTGTATCATTTTGTCAATTTTTAACGACTTTTTCAGTAAATAGTAACGTAGACATATACAATAAAAACATTTTTGTAATTATACCACACATAATTTATTAGATCAGGACTGGTTTTTCTCAAAGCGATTTATAAATTAATTCGGCTTCGAAGTAACTATGAAATACAGTAGATTGGAAAATTGTCACCCCACCGTGCCATTCTGATTCTTGGAGCAATTTAAATCTTGTGGAACTAATAAATATCTTGTTATTTTTACCGTATTATTATTTATTCTTCCGAAACACTGACCGAATTAATGTCAAATGCTTTTGAATTTATTATGTCCTGACCGGTTTCGCTCATGGCAAACTCATCAGCTGATAATGCTCGCTATGAACGAAACCGGTTCTGATCTTATAAATTTATTATGAAATAATTAATATTTTTTTTTTTATTTTTACAATGAATAACTGGTTTATTTTATCAAAAATATCGCTCTGCCTTAAAAAAATATCAATACATTTTTATTTCCCCAACGAAACGAAATTGTTTATAGTAAAGCAATAAACATTCTTTAATTACTATAATGTAATTGAAAAACAAGATATCAAACGAATAGCTTTCTAAATATTCCAGACAAGGCTGGTTTTTTCACTCCACCCTATTTAGTATCCTATTCAGTGGCCTCTTTACATAAGCGCATGCGCCTTTAAAAAGTTTCGCGCTGAGAATAAATTTTACAACAGACGTTTTGCGCACGCCATGTGGACATTTTTATGATAAAGCTTTTTTCAGTAGCGTCCCCGTATATGTCAACGACAAAAGTACACAAAAGTGTTAAAATATTTCAATTTTTTAGGCAACATTTTGCAGACATATTATCACCTAAAATCACGTCAATATTTAAATTTTATTTTTATTTAACCTTTTATACGGTCATGCTGCCGTGTCAAGGGCTTTCGTGTTCTTGGTTGTTATTGTCGGTCTCTGTATTCTAGTAGCAAAGAACTTTGCCTTAGTGATCAAGTGGGCTCAGGTTCTATTCCCGGCAAAGTCAGATTTTTTTCCATTGAAAAAGAAATCTTAAACTGTATGTAATTTTTTTTCGAAATAAAAACATTTACATTTTTTAAAATGCATTATTTAAAAACTACGCTATTTGAATTCGTCAAATACTTTATTTTAATAAGTCTCGTACCTTACTAGTGCATGCTTGATTATTTATTTTATTTTAAATACTGGCAGTAACGCTTAACTCTTCAGATCTTAACGACATAGATTTTGAAGTTGTAGCTGGAATATTTAAAAAATATGTTTAAACAAAGCAACCAAGTTTTAAGTGACTTCTTCTAAGACTTTGACTTCGACAATAAGTAAAAGCGCATAACAACATCATTTTACTATAGAACTCCAATTACTCGGCATCCCAACTACTCGATTATCGAGTAGTATTTTTTTAAATAATAGGATACTCGAGTATACTCGAGTTGATTCAGAGGAACCAAAATATATATTAATAGATTCAAATTTGTGTATATAAATAAATACATGAAAAATAAATAAATAAGCTAAGCTAGTCTCTCTTGTCATTGATAAACAAAGTCAGTAGGACTCAAAGCAAAAGAAATTCTTGCATAGATAAGTCAACGGCAAAACCATTTAAAAAATACATTACCTGACAGTCAAATCTACGTGTAACATTTTGTTAAACGCAATGGTTAAATATTATAGATATTTTTTAAATAAGTAAATAAATCTTCATTTATAAATTACGAGTAACGAGTACTTGACAAATGGACGAGTATTCTCGAGTATTGAGTATTCGATACTCGAATTGCAGTCTCTAAATGTAACACAATACTCGAATACGGTAAGAAAAATAACAATGTATTTTAGTTTTACGTAAATTATTTTATATATTTGTTGATAGCTATTTCGGCTTACGCCTTTGTAGTTCTGACGAAGGCGTAAGCCGAAATAGCTTTCAACAAATATATAAAATAATTTATGTAGAACCAAAATACATTTTTATTTTTCTTACCGTATTATAATGGAGTTCTACCAAGTAAATGCCTACTCAATCAACAATACTCGAAGATAAATAGTTAATTTCTTTGAAAGTTTTTGGCTATTTATGTTACTAAAATTTAGTAATAACATTTGCAATCCCTTGTCGTATTTTGTCTGAATATTGTGTGGCAAGCAAAAGCTCGTATTTTATAATATAATTTTTTGTCCTTATCATATAAAACAATAGTCGTATAATTTTTAATGTAGCATAAGTCAATATACATTGTTGGTCATTAAATATGTTTATTATAAAAGGTAGAAGTGTATTTTTGATTTCAGGCGTCATATCGCAACAATCACACTTTAACACAATACTTGAAGAATTATTATTTTCAAACTTTAATTCATTTTCTGAATACGTTTCGTAAGCCGCAGTTAACCATAAAGATGCTAGTGGTAAAAATAGTTTTGAAAAAAATATTTGGCAAAATAAATAAAAGTGTCTGGTAATAACATCTTGATTTTTCAAACCCATCGTCTCAAGGTGTTACATTAGGGGGATTCATAAAAGGCGATTCTTTAACTCAATTTATCTCATTGCGCAAACCAGCATTAAATGTTTTTATGAACAAGTTGGTTGTCCTACCACCACCCGATATGTTTATGCAGCCGTTGTGTACAGCCGTTTTCCATAACGATATGCGATCAAGAAAATAAACGAAGCTACTCCTCACTCACTTGGCCCGATACAGAACTGCACGGAATGATATTTTAAGTATGTATTAAAGTGCTCAAAGAAACAAAAACGAAAATGTGACTTGCTCAGCATCTTTAATTCAGCATTTCAGAAGCATCTTCGGACTATTAAAGTAACGAGAGTAAAGTACGGATGTATTAAAATAGTTAGTACGGCAAAAAAGACGCTTTTGCCAGACAAGATGCCGCTGAAAGAGGCGAAACACGAATCATAATTACTAACGCAAAACGTGAAATAATCAAAGTTATTTAAAATTTTATAAAATGAACTTCCAAAAAGCTACCGCCGAAAACATCGAAAGTATGAAAGATAATACTCCTCGCAAGTAAATCTTTAAAAATGCATTCAATATAATATAATATTTATATGTTTTTTATACTGTTATGAAATGAGCCTTTTTTTATAGATCCCGTCGTTAACCTGTTATTTTTGTTGCGTCGGCGAGCACAGCGATAGGTCACGTACCCTCTGAATAATATTTCTACAAGAAATGCTCGTAAAACATGTTTCTTGTCGAGATTGTATCGCCATTTTAAATAACCGCCAGTAATAGTTAATGTCGTCAAATAATAGTTAAATCTCTTCCAATTTTTCACAGCAGTGGCAAACTTTTTAAAGCGAATCGTTTTGTTATTTAAGACATGAACAAGTCAATTTTTTATCAGTAGATTTTTTTGGTTGCATTTGGAAATTTGTCAACATGAGCATATTTATGATGTCATCACTTTTGTTTCAACACATATCGATTTTTTAATGGCAAAAACATGTTATTTTTAAGAAAAAAATTACTTTATTGATTGAGTGGGCATTTACTTGGTAGAACTCCATTATAATACGGTAAGAAATATAACAATGTATTTTAATTCTACATAAATAGTTTTATATAGTTGTTGATAGCTATTTCGTCTGACGAGGGCGTAAGCCGAAATAGCTATCAACAAATATGTATAATAATTTATGTATAATTAAAATACATTGTTATTTTTCTTACCGTAAATAATACTGTTTACATTTAGCTACGATAGAATCTGAAAAGTATAAGGCAAGAACATGTCAACTGACTATTTAACGTCATGATAATATTGTTAATTTCATTTTCATTTTAGTTCAAAAAAAATGCTCAAGATTTTTTCTTTCTTTACGTTTGAAAATGTTTTCATTGGAAAGTGATGAGTAAACTTAATAAAAATATTGCTTTGACTTTTGTACAAAGAAATTTTATCATGTTTTTACAGTTGTGTCATTTATTTAACGCGTGGATTTAAGCTATGAGAATATTAAGTTGTTAGTACATGCATTCCAGCAATATCATTTTGTCACATTCTTGTTGTAACTAAAACTGATAAAAATTAAAACGTCTTCTTGTTTTTTCCATATACGAATTCAGTCTTTTGAAAGGAGATGAGATCGTCAGAGTTCACCATAAATCTTATATCGGCCTATATCGTAAAGTGGTAAGTAATTTACTTTGGCGATCAGATGGGTCCGGTTTCAATTCCTATTCTAAAATTCATTATCAAATTAACTTATTTAACCGCTTCAGTACCGAGCAAAATGGTCGCATTGATCACCTCTACCGACCTACTTCCAAACAATCCTTTTTTCAACAAGATTTACTGATGAAAGAAGAACCATTTTTTTCTAGAGACAGTGTATATTAAGACAGAGATTTCACTAGTTATGAAAGAAAAAATATCATAAGAATTCTTACAGGAAGATTCTTATATATTTTTCAATATTTGCGACTTTTTTCGCGACGTCCGTACGCAGCGGTCACCAGTGGCCTTACGGTACTGAAGTGGTTAGTTGAATTCTTTTTTTAACTCAGCAGGCATAAAAAACGCTAATTGGGCTGATCATGTATCAAGAAATACCAAAATATCTGTAGTCTTGGATGTTATTCTCTGACATATGAGAGACTTTATTAAATATTTAAAAAATATATATAAATATTTTAATGTCAGTTAAGAATTTAAAAAGTTATCGAATACATTTAAATGAAACTGAAAATCAATATATGCAACATGGTGCAGTATAAAAATTGTATCCAGTGACGTAGGTGCGGCTATTATCAAATCGTGAATAAGAAAGTGAATCTTCTCAGAAAAAATCCAATCCGATAGTCAAGTATCAAACACTTCGCCGAAAACCTTTCGATTCAATGCCCGCCATACACCTTTCACTCTTTGGAGCGTTTACGAGCCGTCATATGCGCGAATAATAATTACTCATCTCCGCTTTCGGCCGCTTAGAGCCACCTACGCGCCGCCCAGAGTCCCTCGAAGCCTCCCCAGCCCGCCCTCAGCCAGTCAGACGGGGCGGCGAAGCCAGCCTGCCACGTTCTCGACCCGAAGCTTTTCCACAGTGGCATACTAGAGATACACAAAAGAATTATTATGCCAGACATACTTTGGCAGACAAATATTACTTAAGTGGTGATAAAGTATTTAATATAGGACCAATTCACGGAAAATGTTAAGCTACAAAATGTGCTATTTTATTTTCGATAAATGCATTAATATTTTTTGCGGTGAAAAAAATTATAATGTATTTTAATTCTATAGAAATTATTTTATGTATTTTTTGATAGCTATTTCGGCTAGTCGACTATTTCAGATAGTTCTTATGATAGTGCAAGCCGAAATAGCTATCAACATATATATAAAAAAATATGTAGAATTAAAATTCATTGTTATTTTTTTCACCGTATTTTAATGGACTTTACCAAGTATGTATATGCCAATTCATTTTTTTCGTATTACCCTTTTTGAATGTAAACGCAAGTGACCTGACTAATATTCAATTATTGTTGATCATATTGCTGGATTGTTCGACAGTATTTTTCACGTTTGACTACAGCCATGACTTAAAACGGGTATTTTTTTTATTTTAGACTAAACGTCAATAAATTTAGTAGGTACTGCTATATATTTTATAACCATTTCCAATCTCAATTTGGAGATTATAAATTCCTGTTGGAGCCTTTTCCAAAAGTTTTGTTCGTAAGTTCTATTTTTCAGAAAGACTAAGAATAAATAAAAAGGTCTATTATATGACTAGTATAATTTAAAACACGTGAATTGCGCTAATGAAACCATTTGCCTAAAAGCCCAGGTGTGTTCTGGTATTACAATAATTATTTGATATATTGTATTTGCAGTGAGACTGACCGTCCGTTTGATTACGAATATCTTCTCAAAGATACCGAAAGACAAACAATGCATTGATATAACTCAATAATATTAGGTAAAACGGAAAGAAATGACATTTTTTGTTACTGTGATAAAACATTTATTTAAAAAATAACTTGAGAAGACCTTTATTCCGGCTCCCTCGTAATCGAGAAGGAGCCTCCTATCCGACACTCAGGAAGAGGGATTTTGGGGACGGAGTAGGAGAAACATGGCACTCTTATAAAGAAAAGACGATCTCAAAGCGTTATGTGGTTGCGGTTAGCATCCATTATTTAATTGTTTATAGTTTACAGACGTTATACAACACACAAATATTACGATAGCGAAAAAGATATCAGGAATTTGACGCGAATTTAATTCTTAGGGAGAGGATTAGGCGCGTGCATACTCAATGCCGTCCAATCTCTCACTGGTGTATGAAAACAAACGGTTACTTTAGAAAGAAAAACAATGGCCGTTTCAAAAATCGTTAACACGTGCACCCGCCGATAAGGGATGATTTATCGCCTAATAAACTTTTTACGAAGTTACTCATGCAGTCGGGCGTCAAGCGATAAGAGAAATTGAAATAACTCTACATTGCATCGCTATAGATTGCAATATAGATTATTATAAGAATGAATTTATTTCCTGATATCGACTGACTCATTGACTGAGGTGAACAATAGATCGTTCGAGAGAGTTCTGATGACCTACCACATAAGGCGGTGTCAAACTATACAATATTATTCTGTTAAATAATTTCCCTCGTTGTCTATTATCTTCCTCCATAAAAGAGGCAACTTTTTGTTACCCTTTTAGTAAAACTCTGGTGGCTTACTGGCAAAATACGAATCCAGGTGATTTTTCACCTGGTCAGCGTTTGTAAATTTTTTGTCACGAAGTGAATGCTCCATCGACTTGAAGAGACAATAATCCGAAGGCGCTAAGTCTGGTTAATATGGAGGATGTGGCAGAAGTTCGAAATCAAGCTCTCTTATTTTTTGCTGAGTAATTTTTGCCGCATGAAGTCTCGCATTGACCAAAACAGATCGTTTTTTTTAATAACTCTGCTCTTAATCGTAATTTTTTTTTCTCCTGGTATTACTGTAAAGGACCCATTTCTCGTCCCCGGTAATTATCCTTCTGAGAAATGGATCCGTTTCGTGCCTGGACATAGGGAAGCACAGAGGTTTACGCGTTGCTCAAAGGCCGTTTGAGAGAGATCATGTGGTACCCAAATTCCTTGCCTGTGTTGTTTTCCTACCTTTTCAGATGATCTTGCACAGTTGTTATTGGACAGCCAAGGTCGTGTGACAATTTCTTCACTGTTTTACGAGGATCAGCTTCCATCAATGATTTCAGGACGTCATCACCGATCTTGAGAGGTCTTCCTGTTTTTGGTTTGTCCTTGAACTCCCTATCACCACTTTTGAACTTTTGAAACCATCTAAAGCACTTTCGAAGTTTCAAGACGTCACCGTAAATGTCACAAATGGTCTGCGTAGCTTCTTTTAGTTTTAATCTTTTATCAAATAAAAACAGCATAAAATAGCGCAAATGTGTTTCTTCAATCTCAGGCTTCTCCATTTTATTCTACAACGGTAAAAAAAATAATTCAAGTGGAAAGAATATACACAGAGCTTCAAAATGATACCAAGAACAACATGCTAGCTCAACGGCAACCGTTGACAAACTGAGTTTAAAGTGACGCGCCAGAAAAAATGTCATTTCTTTCCGTTTTACCTAATATTTGCTGTGCTGTATTATAAATTTTAATAATTATCATATGATATTTGAAGACTACTAAAATTCAATGAAGTTGTCTTTTGTATTATTGAATATTGAATCAGTATAAGATTTAATATAATAAGAATCAAATCGCAATTGAGGGCAGTGCGCTGCTGATATAGCCCACGCCCCAACCATCAAAGCTTTGGGGCCGCTAACCTAAAGGCAAAGCTCCCTTTCGTCCTGGCATTAACCTAAATTTAACGACTCAAAGTAAGCAGAATTTGGATAAATTTCTTTGGCTGCATGTTACACTAGTGATAATTTTTTTTACTGCGTTCGCTCCTCGCTAGAATCATACGAATTACTTTAATAATAATAAATCAAATAGTATACTTATGTTAGTATTATAGACTTTTTGTATTTAAAGAAATACTCAATGTGTATATATATATAATATAGTTTTACACCGCTTTCAAAGTGAAAAGACAGCCAACAGCAAAACACATAATAGTTCTAATCTATAAATCGAAATTTTATAATTAAGTACTTGTATTTTCTTACATTTAATATCATTCAGTTAACTATGAAATCTTGAAAAATCACCAACATTTAATTCTTAGTTGATTTGTCAATTGTTTGAATAAACATTTCGTTTTTTTTGATAACTTATACGAGTTATGGCTATAAAAAATATTGAAGTATCCATTTTTAAATGTAGAAACTATCAGTGATAATTTTATTGATTGAACATTTAGTGAATTAATAGTGGCAGTTTTCAACATCTGTTTCAAAATGAAATGTAAATAATAAAGAAGCTTTTCATGAGACAATCTTCGTTCACGTTGAAAAAATAACAATTTATTTAAGTTGCGATTTTTCCCGCGTTACAATGGAGTTCTACCAAGCAAATACCAATTAAATTAATACTTTATTCTAAATCTTAGTCTATCTATATATTACTTTTGACTCTCTTTTATGTAATAAAGAATTTCGACTGACGGTGCTTGATGGAATTTCAATGTCAAATTTGAATCGTATGAATTTTGTACTTTTCCATGAGCTTTGTCGCTAACGTCAGTTCAAGTACATTCGTGCACTTTAAATGCCTGAATATGCGGAAAGGCGAAACCCAGGTCATACAAAATTCAAATCTTTAATTTCTGATTCTCTAATTTTTCACGTTTATAAAATAAATGACTTACATCGTTTGAAATCGACATTATATTATGATATGCAAGAAAGGCTTGCCGGCTCTGTGAGGCTTTGAACCACAGTTTCAACGCACTGAGACATAAAGAGATAAATCATCACAGCCTTTTGCATCTCACACAACTCAGTCCATGGTAGTTCACTGCCATGCACAGATGTAGGAGTTCCCAGTCCTTCCATGTGATTACTCTGTGCTTTTCAGTTACCGCTATTTTACTGAATAACTCAGAGATAGCCTGCCTGTATGACGGCAGCTTATCAACTCATTACAAATTAAGTATGTTTGATAACTTTATTAAAGAATAATTGCGTTTACCGATTCTTTTATTTATTTATTGGCAAAAAACTATATATAATACATGGCCATACAACAAGCGCCAATGCGCCATGCATTTGACAAATTAATAAAAATCATATAAAATATTACACAAAAATAAGAAACTTTTATGTAATCATTTTTATGCTACGAATTTAGTTTCTACGTGTATTGCAAGCAGGGCTGTGGAGTTATCAAAAAAGTACAACTCCGACTCCGACTCCAACATTGACCAAAAACATCACTCAGACTCAAACAGTTCAATTGCATCACTACTTTTTACTAGTTTTTCTATTTATGTACATTTATTTAAATATCAACCAACCAAATCCGGCCAATAGACAAATTTGACATATTATATGCAAAAATAAAATGTTCATACTTTTCAAAATTTCCGACTCCCGTTTACGATTGCAAGATATTTTAAAACATAAGAATCGTAAGGTTATTGAATATGGATATGAAAAAAATACTTTCTACAAGAAATGACTGTGACCATTACTAAAGTGATCATTATCCAAAAGACTTTTAGAACTGCAGTATCAGTATGGTAAAATGAATCAATATATTTCTGTCTTGAAGGTTTCAAAAACTACATTCCTTATTAATCACTTAGCTTTATTATTACTCAATAGTATACTTAATTGATTCAACAATCTTTTAGACTATTAAATGTTTTAATACTACAGCGCCACACAGAAGTCGCTGTATTGTAATCTTATATATAAAACCGAAACGACGTATGTATGTCTGTGGGTATGTAATTCCCTTTTGCATTGTTGGTCATTAAGTTGCCATAAAAACGAATATGAAAGAAAATATGTTTGAATTTTTATCGGCGAAGGCATTTAGTCAAAATGTAATAAATTAGTCTTCTACTGAACTTTTACCGGCTTTATATTATTAACAATAATGTTTATTATTTACGTGAAGGTATTATTTGACATTTCTTTGACAGCAAATTAGATTTTTTCCTTGAATTTGGACATTTTAATAGGCGAGAATGGCGATGTGAAATGTCAATGCCAGTCTGAAATGTTCATTTTAATTCCATTTTAATTGACCTAGACTTTTGAATTTTGAAAAAAGTTGTTTTAACTTGGCCCGTCTGAATTTACGCGCCGAGGTGAACATAACCCCAAGCTGGTCCGAGCGAAGCCGGGTAGCAATACTAGTAATATTATAAGTGTACATTACTAAAGAATTTTTTTAAATCTATGCTTGCTTGAAATTTGGAGCCTCCTAATGAAGGTATATCCACATATTTTCTTTCAATCGTTCAAGCTGTCATTTTCTAGTTTTATCCGATTAGGAATATAAACTTTTAGGCTAAAAATTACTAGTGGCTATCTACGCCTTGGTTATAGGATCGAAAAAACGCTTCTCTTACTGAAACCCAAACCCGTGAGGTCCTTCATAGAAGCAAATGACATTGACCACTGCACCACCGACCCGACATACACCAGTAAGAGATTTGATTTTTTTTGTTGAATAAAATTAAAATTACTCATTTAAAACATGCTTAACAGTAGCTGACCTTCAAAAGCTCGAAACTGAAATACATTTCACTATAAAAAAATCCAAGTTCAATATTTGTTTCCATTACGACACGTGTCTTGCTTCTTTCAGAGGTTTCGTAAGTGTGGATACATATAATGTGGGTATTGATTTCAATGACTTGGCATTGGGTAGGTCAAACGACAAAATTAGTAGGAGAGTATTAACATAAGCATAGTGAAATACCGCTCATATTAATCAAGAGAGAAATAAATTCGTTACTCGTGTTTAAATAACTTAAAATTAATATTTGACTCGGATTTACTGAAAATAATAATCTCCACTATTTTTTATAACTTGTAGACTAATGATTATAGAATCTTCATACGTGCATCTAAATATATTTTGAATAACTATCCAACCAATGTGCAACCGTCCACTTCAAATAACTAATTTCTAAAATATATCACTAACCTGTTGAACGATAATCCACTTCGACATTGTCTTCGTAGTCTCTTGACATAAGTGACTATACATCATTTTAGAGTTTTCTTTATAATCCATCCATTTTTTTATTTTATAATCTGCCATCCCGGCTTTCAAGTTTAAAATATGTTATATTATAACTAGAAAAACAAAATTCTTATCAATACTTAGGTCAACAATATTGACTCACTATTTATCAATTGCATCGTAAAGCCATAGTTTATTTTTATTGCCTGGGGAGAACGATCGATAATTTATATGGTAAAAACGAAAGAAAAGTTTCGTAAAATAATTAAGAAAATTGAGGTACAAATACATTAGTATACTAATCCACCCTGGGTACTCTGTCTGGTAAATTTTAAATTTGTATTTGATTAGAAATTTTATTTTATAAGCTAAGCCTACGTTACTATGGATCAGACAAGACTTGTTAGTTTGACAAAAAAAATGTTTTCTTGTTTTTACAATTTGTTAATGTTACACTTGCATGGCACTTAATATCCAATATGTTGAATTTACATCAAGACAAATCAAGCAAAGCTATTTAAATTCAACTCACTGAGAAAAAAAACAAAAACATTTAGTCAAGATTTCAAATAAAGAATTTAAACATCATCTTTCGCTTTCAGGGCGTGCGCAAGTTTTGTGCAACAAATATTTACCAATGATTTTTTAGATATGATGCAAAGCCATGTTCTGACAACTCTTATTTACTTTGTCCTTCCCAGTATCCCAGTAATCCCAGTAATACATTACGCTTGCAAAAGGTTGGTTCGTATGTTGAGTAATCAGCACTTTTGGGCGTTCGTTTTAATTAATTTCAGTATCCATGTGCTCGGTACGGACAGTTTCATAAATATATTTTTCAATCTTTAGGTTTTTAGATTCCCGTTTGAATTTATGAATTCAAACACGATTATGAATTAAAATTACAATAAGTTAACTATTAGTCAACTGTTATCCCTGTCCATATTCATCCAATCACGAAAAGTAGAGGCTGGGCGGCTGAGTATCAACCTATTCTCTACGAATCTTTCATTTTCATAAGCTTAAGCATGAGTACTGATGCCCCATATTTGATTACGATATACTTACAAAAAATCCAATATAAAGATTCAGCGATATGGCAAAGTCCAAGAAACTAGTAATCTATTGAGATAACATGGATGAAGATTCGACTCAAATTGAACTAACATTTACGAAGCTTATATTCAAAGCCTCATCCTGGCATATTGATGTATGAATATAACGTTTATAGTGATATCGTGAAATTTCAGTTCATCCCATTACACCCCATTACCCGCGCCAAAGTTGGCCGAATCCAAACACCTTATATATACACTATTAATCATAAACAAGTATTTTATCGTTTCAATAGACTATAAAAACATATTTTCATTTAAATCCCGTATAATAGTTACGCACAACCTTTTCTAAGCCAGTGAGATAATAAATTATATATTGACCTATCTATATTATTCATAAATACTACTCTGTTGATTAAGATAATATCAGATGTAAATGGCTACATTGTTCAATCAACTCATGAATTAAAATTCGTTTTATAGACTCAAAATCGCGGTACGCGGGAAGCTTTGCAATGCCACCCAATGAAAAGAAAGTGTTTGTGTTTATTAAAGTGCTTACGGATGCACAATATTTTAGATAATAATAATTTCGATTTAATTTCATCAACATTGATCGATATCAATGACATTTTCCGTTTGAAATTTGCTGTTTGTCTTTTGCCGATTGTCTATGGTATGACACACGCCACCTACTGAAAGTTTAATTGTCACTCTCTCTTTTAACTTTGAGCAAGTGCAACCATAAGTTGTCAAAATGAACGGTATATCAGCGCTTAAAATATGAGACTTACTATAAGTTGATTTTACTATGCCTCTAATCTTCGCGCAAGTGGTAGCAATAAGTTGACAAAGTTTTATCGAAATCGAATGAACGGTATGGTGACGCATAAAATACCAACAAACAAACATTGATTTTTATTTATAAGATTGTGAATTGAAAACAAAATTATAAGTATAGAGCAGTCCAAACGGTGATCGTTTTCAATTTATGTGAGAAGAAAATAATGTTTGATTCAATTTATATGTATATACCAACTCTTTCAATGCTTTTAAATTAAGTAATGTAAGATCAATGTTTCTGTATTTTTTTAATTTAAAACTAATCTATAAATATGACTTACTGTCTAGATTTACACGATTATCGATGACAAAAAAGCTTCCAGATTTTTTAGCATCTGTAATTCATTTACCGTATATTGGAAAGCTGTTATCAAAGGACGTATTCGATAGTAATTTTCTTAACACACGGGTGTGAATATTTGGCCATCTATCTTTGCCACACCTTATCGGTTTATGTTGCTATGTCGTTTAAGTAAGTGACAAATATCTTTTAAATAGATTTATAGGTCTCTAGTTACGACTACGAATACGTTGACATAAAGTAACGTTGAATAAAGAGTTAAATACACCTCCATGCATTAATTGTAGAAAATAAATATTTTAATAAATATAAAGATGATTTTTCGATGGAAATTCAGCATCATTTTCAAATTGTTGTGCAGCCCAATTGAGGAATTGGCAACGCTTCAAATGGTCAAGCGGCTTTAGTTCTTGTGTCAACTGAATCTTGTATGGATGTAGGCCAAGATCTTTTCACAAAATTCGCCACAATGACGTCACAGAAATACCCAATTGTTGGGAACGTCGTGTCAGTGACTCATTTGGGTCATCAAGAACAGATGCTCTAGCGGCGGCAATATTTTCCTCACTTCGTGCATTTCTTTGTCTCACTTGCACTGGAACATTGTGTAGCGACAATGTGATTTCAAATTTTTGAAACCAAACGTTGAATTTTTGATGTGGCAGGCAAGTGATGACGACGATAAAATGGTCGTAATGCTCTTAAAGTTGCGGTGAGCGAACGCGAATTTTGCTAGTAGATTTGAATAATTTGCAAGCGTTGCTCCGGTGTGTACTACTCCATGATGATTTGCCAACTAAGTACGAGTGGTAACCTCAAAAACAATTGAGCTTCAAAACGTCAAAAAGTACGAGTGTTAACTTCAAAAGTTTGAGCGTCCCTATTGAAAAACCCTTTATTTGAAACAACAGCAATTTAATTAAATTGTTTTTTTAAGGTGAAACTACTTTAAAATAATATAAACGCGTCAGAAATATATGAACAACTCGTCTTTTAAGTAGTTCCAGTGCAAGACAGCTAAAATTATGATCTGAAATATGAACCACATCAAAGATTGTTCAACATGATGTGTAACTATTAGTGACACGTTTTTCGCCTCTTTCAGAGTCATCATCAGACTAACTACTGAAAGTGTGGCTTAAGCTTAACTATGTTTGTAGTAAAATGTTTTTCCACAAATGCAAGAACGAACTTGAACTGATATTAATGACAAAGTTCGTAGTAAAATGTAGACAATTCAAATTTAAATAGTTTAACATGAAACACTTTGTATTTGTATCCAAAATAAAACAGAATAAATAATATGTTAAAGTATGAAAATAAATGTCATGTTCGAAATTTTTAGACACGCTGTATTTTACAATATTATTAATGAAAAAATTATAAAATACATTAGAGCTAAGAAGGGTTAATGAGATGGCGAGAAAATTTCTTTTTAAGTAAGTAATCCACATCCTGTTGGAGCTTTTTTAAAGCTTAAAATACGTGATTACCGAGTATAAATAAGAAAAATTCGTTGGCTTTAATTTTTTTCGTACATAAAAATACGGAATGACGATCAATACTTGTGAGTAAGATTGTGTCATAATTGAAGTAAAATATACATTCAAGGAATAATAAATATAAAAATTATTTTTATATCGTTTACTTAATACGAATTTAAGATTAGATTTATAATTGTTGTTAGTATAAAAATAAATTTTGAATGTTAATTAAACGGAACTGTGTAAATAGCATTTCGGTATTTATCTTCGATCAAATTTTTCTTCTTCTTGAATGAATTATTAAAATATTTTTTAAAATGATCCGTTATTACGATCTAACTCGATTTTATTAAAACAACACAAATTAATTTCTATCACCGATTATTCTTCACATGAGAGTAAAAAAATGACAATTTTAAAATAAAGAATATGTTTTAAAATTATAAAATTTTGTCCATTTTAATTTGTTTGATAAATGAAAAAAATATCATTACAATATATCACAGCCTTTATTTATTTGTTTGACCAGTGTGCCACTTTTTAAATGCGTATTTTAAGAGAAGCGTTAGGTAAAATTTGTTTTTTTTTTAATTTATATAATATTTACTAGTATTGCTACCCGGCGTCGCATGGACTTAGCGACTAATAATTATTTAATGTTATATCATTCGACATAATTATATCACAAAATCTAACATCCAAAATAGAGTTAAAATAAAATCACAAACTTTATTTAATTTGATGACAGCCCCATTCTCGCCCATTAAAATGTCCAAATTCAAGGAAAAAATCTAATTTGCTGTCAAAGAAATGTCAAATAATACCTTCACGTAAATAATAAACATTATTATATTAATAAAAGCCGGGAAAAGTTCAGTAGAAGACCAATTTATTACATTTTGACTAAATGTCTTCGCCGATAAAAATTCAAACATATTTTCTGTCATATTCGTTTTTATGGCAACTTAATGACCAACAATCCAAAAATGAATTACAGACCCACAGACATACATACGCCGTTTCGGTTTTATATTTAAGATATGAAACAGTTGTTAGTATGATCATATATTCACAGTATGTCTTGAAATTTTTTTTTATGATGTTATTCCAGTTGAAACATAAGGATTTGAAAAATTACAGCATTAAATTATTGATTTGTATTTTTGATAGATTTATGTAAGTATGAGAGAAAATATTTGAGCCCCCTATATTTAATGTTTTTTCGAGTATAGAATCGCAGAATGTGACAATATGTATTGTTCTAAAAACTAGCCCAACAAATTCATTTCAGAGTAAATAATTCAACTAAAGCAGCTTTCTAGAGACGAAGGTTAGATTGTGAAAAGTATTCCAATGTTATTTAGTTGTACAAAGTGATAAACGAACAGTTTTAAAGGAAAATATAGAGCAAAACATCTCTTAGAGTACCGCATAAGTATTTAAAGCTCAGCATCAAAATTTTCAAAGCTCCTATTACCAACCGCAATACGTAAAACCATAGAAAGCATTTTAAATTTTCTCTCAGAGCGCAATACCCGAGGCACTGCTACAGACGTATTTTAATATACGTGTCTACGCGTGTAGAGGCGTAGCGACGTAGCGGCGTAGCCGAGTACAATGTCTACGGCTTACGTAACGCTATCCTTTGTCCCGGGCTGATAGACCGTAACAATCGGTCGTAGAGTATATCAGAATAGTTGTAGAATGGATGATTAGGCAGAATTTTGATTTGTCTACCAGTTTTATAAATTGATAGTTGAAGAAACAAGTTTTTTCGCAAATACGTCTACATAATAGAATCGTAAGTTGACGAGTAGATAAAAAGATAAGTGTACATATACAAGTAACGAAAATTAAACGTACCGTGATGTCGCTAAAGTACTATGCATACAATTACTTGAGCAAACTTTGCGATAGTAAGTACGAAGATATCTCTGAAGAAGGCGACACACGTGTCACAATTAGTAACGCAATGAATAATTTCATTTTTAATTATTATATTATTCTTACGCTAAACACAGTATTTACAAACTGTCGTTTGCTGGTCTTTAGATAATAACTATGATTGGAATTTTATCAAAAACTAGTATTGCTAACCGGCGTCGCTCGGACTAAGCAACCAATAATTATTTAATGTTTTATCATTCGACATAATTATATCACAAAATATAACATCCAAAAATAGAGTTAAAATAAAATCACAAACTTTATTTAATTTGTTGACAGCATTCTCGCCCATTAAAATGTCCAAATTCAAGGAAAAAATCTAATTTGCTGTCAAAGCAATGTCAAATAATACCTTCACGTAAATAATAAACATTATTATTAATAATAAAAGCCGGGAACAGTTCAGTTGAAGACTAATTTATTACATTTTGACTAAATGTATTCGCCGATAAAAATTCAAACATATTTTCTTTCATATCCGTTTTTATGGCAACTTAATGATCAACAATGCAAAAGGGAATTACAGACCCACAGACATACATACGCCGTTTTGGTTTTATATATAAGATTTCACATAGTATAATTTTCTTGCAGAAACTCTTTGGGTTATTTGAAAAAACTGATATTCGATGTGAGAGATTATTTTTTCATAAAAATAAAAACAGATTGAACAGTTTTAAATAAAAAAGAAATATTTATTTACATCTATTATATTAAGACCTTGTAATTGAATTATAACTGATTTCAGTTTGAACACTTAAAACATCATATATTATCTTTATATTCTGATTTAACTGGCTGTTTTAATTGGCTGTTCGGCTGATGATTGCACTGCCTGTTGATGTGGACAATTTTGGCAGTTAACCAAAGTGCTTTATTAGTATTTTTTTTCTTTTTATGTAACTAACATGTTTCTTTTCTGTTTCATATATATTTTTTATGTTATGTGATATTTTTTATAAAATTTTTCAATTGCATGGCGCACTGGCGTCAGCTGTAATGCTTTGTACTATATTTTTTCCAATAAATAAATAAAATTTCTTAAATCATTAAAACTACATTAAAATTACGTATAAAAGATATTAAAAAAAAAAATCCATTTTCATAGGTTCAAAATCAATTTAACCCATACAATGACATATGATGTCAGCTGATTGTATCCATAACGTTAAAGTTTTTTTACTGAAATGATTAATCACAGTTTTGTGTAGTGTCTTTAAACGCATGATTTTTTCGATACGAAAATTAAATCAGATAAGAGGTAACCGTTGACTCAGACCAACGATATTTTGAATGAAATAAAATGATACTACTATCAGTATAAATACAAAGCTTAATATAATGACTTGAGCTTTTCTTGTACAGATAGCTTTTTATGTCGCGTTATCTACTATTGTATGTTCCCGGCCATAAACTCGCGAAAAAAAAGTCGTTCTATATTTAAAATAACGAAATTATGACATGAATAAATGGGTAACAAACTTTTAAAACAAATTTTGATAATTTTCTGTATACACTTATGTATTTAACTCTTCTGATGTCCGTGACGTACGATATACGCTAGACCATTTTGGAGCAATTCTCTTGAATTCAATTTTTATTTTTTCAATTTAAATATTAGCAATGCTATCTTTAGATGTGTTTTAATAATATAACACATCGATTAACGGATATATCGCTGGAATAAAAAAATCTCATAATGCAAAATCAGGGTTCCTGCATTTTATTTTAATACCTCACATCTTTTCGTTAGTTTGCGATGCGTAAGCTAGCATAACGCATCAGTAAATTAATCATTTATTTGTATTATAAATAAGACTTACTTAATATAAATATAATTAGTGAGAATATATATTTTACGATACCACCACCGCAGAAGCCCCGGGCGCCCTGTTCTGCTCTTCGACGACCCAGCAAGAAAAAGGGCGGATGGCCCAGGGGAGCCTGAATCCTGCCTGCCTCTTCTATCAACCTGATGGATCCCGACGCCACGGAAGGCCTCTGATGACCATCCATAGGATGTACTCAGGGGAGCTAAGGGACGCCGGGATGACCTGGGAAGATGCGAAGAAGTTGGCCGTAGACAGAGAATCTTGGAGGCACTGTGTGGCGGCCATATGCTCCGAATAGGGAGCGGATATGGAAAAAATATATCTATTTTTTTACAATGTATGGTATTGAGACTACACTAACATTTGCAATGTTTTTGGCACATTTTCGCGAAACTGGAAAAGAAGAATATTTCGACGGGGTTTTGATTGATGCCTATTGAATTTAATTGCTTGTTAAATATAATTTCACTGATGAATTCTACTTTTTAGCTTCACTGAAATCTTGGACTGTTGTAAGGTTAAACAATAATAATTATCATAAAGGTAAACCTTAATGCCAGTAACTAGAACTTGAGTAAGTCAAAATAAAAACTGTTTTAATAAGCTAAATAAGTTGTACCTTACGAGTTTAAAACAGCGATATATGTAATAATATTTCTTAGAGTCATTTTTTATCGATAATTTATGGTTTTATGCATTAATAGATTTATTATTAGCTTTTCTTTATACGTTTACTATCAAACAGGCTGTATCACAAGCTATAATCATCAATTTACCAGAAAAGGCAAAGATGTCTAAAAGAAACTCATTAAGTCATTTACAGGTCTAAATCTGTCCAGCCAAAGAAACAAAAACATTATATTTAGTCCTCCTAACTTAAATAAATTGTGTGTATTGTTATAACAACCATATGAAAACAAAACATTTTGTGACATGCTTGCTTTACTATGAATATATTATTTCAATAAATATAAATACATGAGGTTGACAGGCCCGTGGTCTAGTGTCGACGTCGTTGACTTCAGATGCCAAGCTCGCTGGCTCGATTTTTAGTCTGGGCAGCTTCATTTTACAACCGAAACAACCGAAAACAACCGAATTCGGTTAAAAAAGACAAGCATATCTGTGTGCTTAAAATAATCCTTCCCTCGAAGATACATCCGATTCTTAGATAGGATATAGCGAGAGTGATTAATTTACCGTTTGTCATATCTTTAATCCTTACTGACTTGACATTATGATGGTTGAGCAACTGAGTAACAATCAGTTCTCACTGAAAGCTTCTGTTAAGATTAACTCATTTAGGATTTCATATGCAAAGCGGGCATGGTTAAAAAAATCTCATGTTTTCATTTTGTCGTTTCGACATTAACTATCTTCTTTACTCAACCCATGTAAGCGACCTATATACCTGTCTCAACTAAATAAGCGAACGAGGTAAAATAAAATTGTATTAATATTTTCGATTTGGGTCATGCGTGTACTCCCCTTTCGCGAATCAAACAAAAAGGAGGGTTTATGGATTATTGAATACAGCAATATATTTTATGTGGGTCGTTATGCAATTTATTCGGATTTATCGAAAGTATGGGCTACTTAGGGTAAATCTAATCAAGGGTTTTACGGCCAAATTATGTCCACCCCTATAACCGTGCGACGAGATGCAAAGTGTTTTGTTTGTTTTCTTGGGGGACCCTGATTGTATCTTCAATATATATACGTGTTAAGCTAAGGGTAGCGAGAGGTTTTATACGAATTTTCATTTAAAATTGAGTTTCAAACTATTTTAATAAATTGTTTCTCTTTACATGCTTCACGCCGTAATTTATTTGTATTGATTTAAAAAAAACTTGGTGTTCAATATCGAGCATGTCGAATTTTACTAGACCGGTCCGTATTCTTGATATCTGTAATGAAAAGTAAAATAAATGAGCGCGCATTCTCTTATATTACATATATACTTAAAATTAATAAGAGTACAATACATTGAAAATTGAATTTTTCTAGTTTCTTCTAGCAATAATGCATGGTTTGGTGGTCTTTTTAAGCTTTTCAACATCGCCAAGGGTGTGGGGACGATACAATTATTTCATGTATTTTTTTCATTTTGGTGAATAATATTGGATCAATAGAAGTGTATTTAAAAAACGATATATGAGAGTACAAAATCTATTTTGTTAAATTGATGTAGATAACTCTGTAATCATAAATTATGTTACGTGCCGGTTTCATGGTGCAGTGGTTAAAGTCGTTGGCTTACGCGACGGACCTTATAGTTAGTTGCTAGGCTCTGCACGAGAAGATTTTTTCATTCAATTTATCGATCCTGTTTTAAGGTATGGGTATTTGTGTTCTTAAAAATCCATTTCCACCTTGCAGATCCAAAAAACGGTGCAGTGGTCAACGTCGTAAACTACTGTGTTGGACGAGCAGATTTTTTCAGACGATAAATCGATTCTGCTCGGAGGCAATAGGTTGTCAAAAAATCCCTTCCCATCTTTCCGATCCTAAAGCGCGATGCTTAGTGACAGTAATTAGCAAACCACTAGCCCATTTCTAGTCCTCGTATCCTTTCAATCCAAACTATCTTCGAAAATGATGGGTTGCGCAATTTAGTCATAAGCAGCTCTCATGGCTACCTTCAATTTGACGCAAAATTATAAAAAAAACTATCATTTTACTACCAGAATGTTCGTGGAATGAAGACAAGGTGTGGAGAGTTTTTTGAAGCGGTTTTGGTTGACGGTTATGATGTCATAGCGTTAGTGGAAACATGGCTAAATAGCAGTGTTTTCAGTCGTGAATAATTTGATAGTGAGTAAAAATGTGATTTTATTATTTGATTCTCTCTGTTCTTATGATTACAATTTGTGATTTTTATTATGTACGTACATATGTATATAAATAAATGTATTTAATGATCGCAAATGCATGGCTCATTGGCGTCAGCTGTAATGCCATGATTTGTATTTTTTGTTGAATAAATAAATGAATAAATGGCAAATAAGCATGTTGAGACATGGCTTAAAAAAACTTATCATTCGGGTAAAATTTACTAAAGATATTAAATGTTACATGAATTGTTTTCACTTGCCAAATAAATATGGTTTGAAATTTTCGTTATCTAAGTAAAAATAAAAATAAAATCATAATTCAAGCGCCAAGCTACCATGTAATCAAGAGCGCGTGTAGGAAAATGAAGAAAAAAACCGAGACGTCCTCAAGTGACGACACAATGCCCTGCCCCTTTGAAGTCTCTCTTATCAAACAGGTTTCAGCATATTTTCGCGAGGCCCTTTATTTTTCTCGTTCCTTCCAAATGACTTGCTCCCTATCTGAGCCTGAACTACCCACTTTTGGCGGGGGTGAGAAAACAGGGAGATGAAGGCGGCGCAGGGGCGGACGGGGTATGAGTGGAATCTCGTCGCTGGTAAATTTCAGAGTCACATTTAGAATTTGAAAGCTTGTTTTAACGTTATAATTTACGAACATATTTGCGTTAGTTTTGTCTTCCCAACAGTAAATATATAGTAATCAACAAAAGTTATCTTTCCAAGAAACTTACACCTATACACTTTATGATAGTTCATAAAAATATTACAGCTTCGTAGATACCACATTATATACTGGCGTTTAAGATAATTTCAAGCTTTTCGTTGATTGACTTGAAAATTTCTAAGCAAAATTCCACTATATTTAAGCATTATAAAGGCAAATTATTCATTCCTGGAAAGATTATTAAATATAGTTAATATCGATTAACTACACTTAATTATAATACGGTAAGAAAAATAACAATGTATTTTAGTTTTACATAAATTATTTTATATATTTGTTGATAGCTATTTCGGCTTACGCCTTCTGACTAGTTCTGACGAAGGCGTAAGCCGAACTAGCTATCAACAAATATAATAATAATAAAAAATAGCTTAATAATTCGTTGACTTCCGTGACGGACCACCCTGGTTCGAGTCCCGGCACCAGCAGATTTTTTCAATCGATAATCGATTCAATTTGATGGCAATGGATGTTTGTATTGATGAAAATCCCACCTCACCCTTACGATACATACCAAAAAGCTGCACGTTGCGAAAGGGATTAGATATCCACTAGTTCTTCTTTCTTTCAGTTCATACTCTCTTCGAATAAGAGTGGTTGAGCAACTGAGTAGCAACAGATTTCGCAGAAAGAACACGCTGGGATAAACTTCATAGATAGAGTCCATATGCTCCAAGTTGGGAGCGGACATGGTAAAAAAAAAAAACACAATGAGACCCCCAATTACACTTCTCAGAATTACGCGCTGTGTTGCTGCGAAATATTCGCCGCAAATCCCCCAATTGAACGGTCGCATTTACAGGGCAAATTTTAAAATAACAAAATTTTTCGTCCATTTTTTTTTGCATATCAAAAAAATTTAAATCCCTAATTTTGTATGACATTCACTTCCCCAATTACGCGATTTCGTCTTTAGTGTACGTGGGGGTTTTACTGTAATACAAAGTATTAAAATAATAAGAAATTCTGCTCTGTCAAAAGTGCCATGTAACGTTGGGCGGTTTTGAATACAAACACTCTTTCTATTGAAAAGCATGAGCCACTAGCCCCGCGGTTTTTCTTCGCCTTTGATTTTTGGACTCTCGGAGCTGTGTATTAAAAACATAATCAATCATAAAAATTCCAATGCGCGTCAATTTTTTTAAACGAAACGCGCGACAAATATTCATAGAAAAAATTGTTTTTTTCTTGCCATTACATTGTTTGAAAAATATTCTAGACTATTTCAAAGGCAATGTAAGGCACGTTTACTTTCTTAATATCACGTCTCATTGTTTTATTTACTTATTTTTAGGCTTGAGTGAATGACCCCGTTAACTTGAAGAACTTTTTTCCAGTACAAATACTTTTTAAGCACATGGAAAATCGAAATTTCACTAGAGTATTACTTAAAAAAACTATTCCTCATTAAATTTACACTCTCTATCATCATTTGATAATGCTCTCTATGAGCGAAACCAGTTCTGATTTAATAAATTTAATGTGGTATGAGTACTAAAATGTTTTATAATTTTTATGATAATGCCTTTAACGTGATAAAAAACTATATAAATAAGATGAAATATATATTATTTAGGTTTTTAACTGAAGGTTTTCTGAAAATTTAAATCGTTTGAATTTTGTAGTATTCCACAAGTTCAAGTTCATTCGTGCACTTGAAATGTCTGAAGATGCCAAAATGCGACGCTCGGGTCATTTGCGACAAAATTCATGGAAAAGTACAAAACTCAAACGATTCAAATTTAAAATTCCTTTAATTTCAAAAATAAAGCCTTTTAATAAATTCACACAATTTAATAAAGATCAAGATATCTGTTTTTAGGATGTTTTTAAAGAGGCGAAACACTTGTCACGAATAGTTACACAATCCGTGGAATAATTTAAGTCAATTTATATTTTAAATTTCAATGAGCATCCACAAAAATACCTCCAAATCTTTCGAAAATATGCTATAACATCATCAAAATGTTCAATTGAAAAAATAATATTGCTTTCTTTAATCCCATTATAAGCGAGTTTAAACACTATTGTATTCACAGTTATAAATTAAGCTCGAAAATAAAATGAAATACCTTTTATTTAAAAAAATGTATTTTTTTTTTCTTAAAAAGAAGCATTTTTATGTATTCAACTGTTGTTTTTAGCAATTACCTACATACTATCAAAATGTAAAAAAGCATTGAATCCTTTTACGTTTTACCACTGTTCCTAGTAGAATTTCGTTTAATTCATTGCCAGAAATAAATTCTCGTATCAGTAGAATTGAACTACAATAAATTAGACAATTGACATAAAAATTCCAATAGTTTTCGTGCTGAAAAAGAAGCAAAACCACGATTTTGTATATACATATCCATATTATATAAAGAGAGAACGGATATCCGGTCTGCTAGTGGGGGTCATGGGAAAATATTATCCCCTTGGGAAAGCTGTAGGGTTGCATGATCCGATGGTCACTCGCTTAATTTTTCCATGTTGTTAGCCGTGGTACCTCACCATAATGGTTGGCATGTGGTGTTTCAGCTACTAGGGTCAAGGGTTCAAATCTTCGTTCGGTGATTCAACTGAATACTGGAGATGCAAAAAAATATTTTATAACACATTCGATTCTAAATTTAATTGTTTTTGAAATTTTTTGTAAATTTAAATACGCTACAATTTTGGTATGAATTTTAATACTAATTCAATTTTGTAAATATAATTTCCGTTACTGATTTTAATATAGAAAATAATCATGTTATTAGTATTCAAAAATATTATTAAATAAAACAATTGCTGAGTAAATATTAAATGATCATCTAGTGCAGGGGTCTTTAACCATATGCCCACGAGCACATATGCGCCCGCCGAGATATTTTTGTGAGCCCTCTACAAAGTACACAAAAACCCAAATTGTATGTTTGAATAAATCTCAGAAATATTACCATTCAAGTAATTTCAAGGATATATTTTAATTTCAATACTGTATAGTGTATGATATTTTGAATAATAATTTAATAAAACATAAATTTCCGGCTTATAATAATTTAGTAAGAATAGAATGAGTGCTTCTATGTGTGCTTTCAAATACATTTTCAGACTATCTTAGTATCACAAAGCTTCATTAAGTAATATTTTTTATATATAACTTTGATAATTCCAAACACTGTTACTAATTATGAAACGTGCTTCGCCTTTTTCAAGGGCATCTTCTGACTATTTAGTATCACAAACGTTGATTTAGTAATAAAATTAGTGTGGCTATAATATTATAATATGATATATTTTAATCAAGTTCAATTTTAGATTAGTAACTTCGATTTTTTCAGTATTGTGTAACTAATTAAGACGCGTGTTTTGCCACTTTCAGAAGCATACTTTCGCAAAGTGTGTCACACGTAATTGTGACACGTGTCACTATAAGTAGCATAATCAAACTGTCACTATGGTCACTGTTAAGATTCAAAACCTGTTTTTAAAAATTTTAATTGGTCAGATAACACCCACCAATTATTTGTACACCCACGTATTTGTCGGCATATACATGTCAGTAGCTGGATATAAGTTTTATCGATACTATAATTTACCAATATTATTCATCAAAACAATAAAACTTGCGCTAAATCATATCGATTACGTTGATAACAATGAAACTTAGTAATTTACAGTGAAACCCCGAATTACACTTACACGCTGGCTTGAAATATTCGCCGCAATCCCCCAATTTAACGGTCTCATTTACCAGACAATTAGTAAATACACATTTTGTCCATATTTTATTTTTTTACAAGCAAAATTTGCGATATTAGTAAGTTGTATTAAAAAATAATGTGCCTGTGCTAAAATTTTACATAGATAATAAATGAAAAGCGTGGTAGACAAAATAGGTTCAATTAATTAAAACGTACTAAGTCAACCTGATAAAGGAAGAAAGCAATAAAAACTACCCGACGATATAAATTTCATAACAGAAGCATAACGGCTGAAACTTTCTAGTATCTTTTGCACGTATAGCTTTTCATATCGTATTACTCATTAAGCTAAATAGTCAAGGAGCTTTTGGATTTGAACTTTGTTTTTTAGTACATACTTAATTAAAGAAACTTAGAACAAAAATTACACCGTATAATAATGTATATTTTTATTACCTTACTGAATTATGACAAATACTAGAAGGAATATCTTTTTATACACTGAAATATCAGTAGTTACGCCTTAAACATTATGTATAATAACAATCTATTGTTTTATTAATACTAGTATTAAAAAATATTAAAATTTAAAGAAATACATTAATGCAAATGCACTAAATATTTTTGATTATGAAAGTCATACGAGATAAACTCGATTATTAATATGTCTGAATCAGTCGAGGACAATCTTAATGAAAAATGAAATTCATCTTTGTCGAAGATTATTTATTCAATTGAACAATTGTGACCTTGCCGGGATTTGAAGCCGGGCCCACCCAATCGTTCGGGAAAAGCTCTTTTACTAAACCACAGGGACCGATAAAACTACGCTAAACAGAGTAAATTTTTGCCTCTCTTGATATATATTGGTTGACTTTTTCCAAGTCACATGGCAGAAAAAACAGTTATATTTTTTTTCATAGAAGTCTTTTGCTCCAGCAATAGACAAAAATTAAAACCTTTTTTTCTTATACCATATTTTGATACATGGCGTCTTCAAAGTGTACTGTCAATACTTATTTCTACAAGACATTCCATCATTCACAAAATTTACATTATCTTTTTAAGTGACTTTTTACTTCAGATTATTCCAAATTTCATGATATAGGTAAACCACATCATTTGCACGCATCAGTAAATCAATACTATGTTGATAAAATGCAACGTTATTCAACACCATTTACGCTGCGTTGTAAATTAGAAGAATTGTCCTCCGATGTTTTTTTTGTTGTATTTCATTATATGCATTGTAATTTATAGGTAAAATACCGTATGATAACATCGTTAAGTATAGACTACATTAAATATGCTATCAAGGTTACCAATATAGGAGAATTAAGAGTGAAAATTGTCAAATCTTAGAATGTTATCCTATAAAAATATTCAACTCTACTTGCACAAATATATTGACATCCTTTTTTTGTAATCGCCGTTTGATCTTTTAAAATATCTTCATCCAAAAATATGCATCCGAATCTCAAATCGCTTACGCCAGAAAAAGGCATGCATAAAAAGTCAATGAAACATTCATTCAAAGCTCGAAGGAAAAACATCGCATCAAAAATATGAATGAAAAGTTCATTTGAAATCCCAGAGAGGACGCGCCGCGACGGCTGAAAATCATGAAAACCCGGCGCCGATTTCATTCCACCCCGAAGCCTAGTCGACGAAGCGCAGTGGAGTGATTGCGAGGTAAACAATCGCCCAACCCCCATATTGGAATATTGGATCAGGGATGGATCCACACAGTCCATTAGATAAAGGCATTTCCATAATAATAACATTCAGGAGGTTTTATATTTCAATCTTGTGGTAGTTATTTAATAATTTCTCACACAAATGATTATCAATTTCTTATTTTTGTCATTCTTAATATTTTTTCTGTAAAACAACGCTTATTTCATATAAAATGAACTTCCACAAAGTTACCGCCGAAACCATCGAAAATGTTAACGCTTATTTCAGTTAACAATAAAATATTTTTCCATCAAAAGTAATGGAGTGAATAATACAGGGTTCATGTAGTATTCAATCAGAAGGTATTTTAATATGTCGTTCAAAACAATGACTTAATCAATTGTTCCACTTTTAAAAATGTACTTATGTATTTTCGTTAGTGGCCATTCCATCTTGGTTGAATAACTAAAAACATGAAACTTAACCATACAAATTTGTTTCAAACCATTTTTATAACTGATTGCCAATCTCTTTTACTTTCCAGCTCATTAACAAGGGAATCAATGAAAATTAATGAAGACTAATTACATATTAAATCATTCTTCAAGAGAGTTTATTAAATTTTGATCATTTTTTGTAAGATACAATAAAATAAAATGAAATAAAATTTGTATCGAAAATATTCCATTGTTGGTGACACAAGAGGACAAAAGAGACAAAATCAAATTTTAAGTAATATTTTGTAGTTGAAGGCAATTTGAAGGGGTTTTAAGAGCTCGGGGTCATACATCTATAACTTAAGTTATAAAACCTTCTGTGTCTAGATTGAAACGACATATTCTTTGTACAACTCCATTCTTACACTTTTTTTTAATAAATGTTGCAAATGTGCTTTTTGTTGCGAAAGAATGTCTTAACTAACATCTTTAGCCAATTCCAATTAAATGATAGTTACAAAGACCCTAAATCAATACCTAGACAAACTATTGATGATTGAAGTGCACCTTCATCCAAGCAAAAACAGACTCAGCATGGCAAGTTCTCTCACCTATTAAATATTTAAATCGATTTCATTTTAAATATATTCAGCAGAAAGCAGCTTGAAAAAAAAATATTCGAATAGTTTGGCACTGGCCTAACCGTTTTCCCATATCAAGTGAACCCGGAACTAGTATAGGATCGTACAGTGGCTGGAGAATATTTTGAAGTTAAGGTATAAGGATTGCATGCCTGTGGGTAGACATAGGTGATAAAACGTTCCATAAGGAAATCGACCATATTGCTTTGGAAGGTTTTATTTATATAATTGTTATAACGACGAAATCGGAGTAACTAGTACAATAAGTATGACTTCAGCACTTCTTCTTTTAAATAGTTTATTTTAAAACTTGTAAACTCATCGATACTATTGCATACTGACCGTGCTGCTTTACGGTTGCGAGTCATGACACATTACAAAATCACAGGGTTACAGTACACTGTGCTTTGAAAACAGATGCCTGTCGTGAATATTATGAGTACGATGGTTTGACTTTAGTCAGGAACACGGAGGTAAGAGAGCGGACAAATTAGCCCCTTATTATGTCCAAAATAAAAAGGGCGACGATGGATCTGGCTTGGACATGTGTTGCGGATGCCCCAATGGAGCCTGAATCCTATCAACCTGATGAATCCTGACGCCCCGGAAGACCTTTGATGACCATCCATATGATGTACTCAGGGGAAGTACGGGACGCCGGGATGACCTGGGAAGTAGCGCGGAAGTTGGCGGGTGTTCATCGATATGTACCGCTTAATTAAAACACGTCACGACTAACATTAAAAATGTTAGTTCTCACAAAGGAAATATTAATAAATGATTGATATATATACGAGCATGAAGCCGTGTGTTTAATGTTCTTGTGCTTATTGGATCGACTGTACGTATGGACGCTTAAATAAATTCATCTAATAAATATTCATAAATTCATATATTTTGGTTTTTTATTCGAGTACATGGACATCTATGATGTCTCAATTCCATCCCACCCATGTCATCCTAAAAACAGGATAAAACGGGAAAAATATCTTACCTTTAATATTTTCGTATCTCATATCGTTACGTCATTACTCTCGTCAAAAAAATTAAACTTGAGCATGTGGTATGACTCATAGTAGTTCTCGCTAAGCACCTTCTGTTGTAACTTCCATAAGATTTAATATTCTCCACAATTGGAGTGGACAAAGTTATATAAAAATAATTTAATAATCTTTCGTTATACGTGATTTCATTAGTTAACTTTTACAAGGTTTAGTTTTCTCTGCTCCTTTGATCATTTGGTTATATATGTGTTGTTTTTATATGAAAATGTGAGCTGAAAGTCAAAACGAAAACGTTTCATTGCTACGCGGTTTCTGGCGTAGACGGCTAATAAAAAATGTAGAGCCGGCCGTAGCAGCAATGAAAACATAAAGTTAATTTAAGGCAAAAAATATTTTAACGTAATGTTATTTTCCTTCTGAAAGACCTATCAATTATCGCTCTTTGATCAACAAATTGTTTGAGAGATTCGGATACAGAAATATAATTTTAAAAAATAACATGAAAATATTAGTTATAAAATTTTTGAATAGTAAATAGTAAAGAAATAGTTGTTTGTAGCAGGAATTTACGAAACGTCTCCTTTCAATAATCACAATACATGCGCTTATAGATTACAAAATTGTGTAAAAAGTTATTTACATATCGATTTTTTTAAGCGACCTCAGTTGTTCATGTATTGTATAACATGTACATCGACATATTATTTTCTTATATACCTACTATACTTTAAAAAAATTCAATATGAAATGAGTAAAGCAAACTTGAGTGTTTATAAAAATTGTACCATATTATTCCATATTAAGGAAAGCTGTAAGCTTTTGTTTATATAGAAGAAACTTAGATCAAAGAAAGTTCATTTCTCACGTTCTTCTTTACCTGATGTTTCTTTTTAATAGTCTATGTTTCCTTTAGTGGTGATTTAAAATGTTGTTCGTTAAAGTTAGAGAATGAGAAATAGTGTAGCAGATTTATGTAATATGCTGTATTTTAAACTGATCACCTAAAAGCAAATGCTCATATTGAATTTCAGAAACAATTGTTATAGCAAACAATGTAAGACTAAGCATACATTTTTTTTTTCATTTTTGATTCATTTAAAATTCATAAAATCAGATATTTAAAATAAACATACTTAATTAATTATTTATTATGAGATATTACTTTGAAATTCATCACCCGACAATTTATGTAAGTTGTATATTTGCTTCTTCTGTATTCATTGAATAAACATTCTCTTAGTATTAATCTATTATGGTACGGTAAAAATAATGAAGTATGTTACAAAAATTATAAAACAATGTTAATCTATCTATCTATATCTATATATATATAAATGAATGTCTGTATGTATGTCCGCTATGGACTACTAAACCGCTCGACCGATCGATGTGAAACTTTAAAAATTTATTGAGTACACTCCCGCAATGGTTTCTGGTTTACCAACCCCTCCCCCCAACCACCCCCCTTCCTCCACCCCAATTTTTTTTTTTAACTTTACGAATTTTTCGAGTTCACTCCTTCGAAGGTTTCTGGCAAACCCCCCATACGCCCCCAAACCCCACCCCACCAAACAACCCCCCTCCCCCCCAAAAATTGCTATCGATTTTTTACAAATTTCTCGAGTACACTTCGGCGAAACTTTCTGGCAGACACCCCCTCCCCACCCACCCCCACCCACCCCCCCCCCCTATCCCCCCTACAATTGCTGTAGCGTAGCAACGCGCGCAGGGTACAGCTAGTAGCTTATAAATATTAATATCCTGCAATAGTCAAAGATAAGCTTTTTACTATTTATATATAGTTTTTTGCATGTTATCACATGATGCCATTATAAAGATCCTAATATTTTTGTGCAGTGCAATACTTTGCTTTATTTTTAAGTTACGTTGGTTCAATTTACAAAATTGAATAAATAAAAAAACATAAATTAAACACCTGTTTACAAAGAAGGTTTACATTTTTACTATTTCCAAAATACTTGATGACATAAATTCCATTACGTAGAAAGTGCTAGAGGCAAGGAAAAATTCCCATTGCTGTTGATTATTAATTTATGAGTTTCTTTTAGTTCATATCAGCTATAAGAAAAATCTTTGTTCATACATATATGTCATCGTTCATACATATACGTCGTGTTCTTATACCCTTCACCATCGTTCCTAAACATTTTTCAGAGCTAGACAATTAATTTTGTAATAATATTTAGCGTGCTTTAATACCATCGTATCAAATAATTTAAGCCAGTATTAATATAGATGGAGAATTCATAAACGTCTGTAAACGTTATATGAAGTAAACTGTTACACATTAAATCCTTTCATCCAACTTACTATAGTGAGAGGTATAATGGTACCTACAGAGAGTTGATAGTAGATTCGAACGTAGAGGCAAACCAGCTAGCGTCCCGACGGGCGCCAATAACAGGCGTCTGGGGTGTACATCAATTTGAAGCAACTGACCTATTGCTGAATTAATTAATACGAAATATTATTTATTTATTTTTTTCCCATATCCGCTCCCTATTCGGAGCATATGGCCGCCACACGGTGCCTCCAAGATTCTCTGTCTCCCGCCAACCTCCTCGCATCTTCCCAGGTCATCCCGGCGTCCCTTAGCTCCCCTGAGTACATCCTATGGATGGTCATCAGAGGCATTCCGCGGCGTCGGGATCCATCAGGTTGATAGAAGAGGCAGGCAGGATTCAGGCTCCCCTGGGGCATCCGCAGCACATGTCTAAGCCAGGTCCATCGTCGCCTTTTAATTTTAGACGTAATAAGGGGCTGGTTTGTCCGCTCTCTTACCTCCGTATTCCTAACAAAGTCAAACCACTGTACTCCTAGTATTCGCCGCAGGCATCTGTTTACGAAGCACAGTATACGGTTACCCTGTGCTTTTGTGATGTGCCATGACTCGCAACCGTAAAGCAGCACAGTCAGTATGCATGCGTTGAATAAGTGGCACTTGGTTCCGACCGAGTACAGCCGTGAGTCCCAGACTTTCCACATTAATTAAATGTTGCTCCAGCTATCCCTAATCGGATCGCAAGCTCATAACGTGGGTTGCCATCTCCCGTGATGTGTACTCCCAAGTACCTAAAACCATCGACACTCTCGATTTCTTGCCCCGCGTCATATTAATGTTTAATTTAACCAAATTCCACGGTCCGTGGTGCAGTGGTCAACGTCTTTGGCTTCCGTAACCGACCACCTGGGTTTTTTTCAGTCGATAAATCGATTATTTTCGAAGGCAATGGGTGTTTATGTAGTTAAGAATCCCTTCCCACCTATCCGATCCCAAAAATAGACTCATAGCAAGAGTGATTCTTTAACCACTCTAGCTCTGTAAAATTCATCGTATTCTTTCAATCCCTATTCTCTTGGAAAAAGAGGGGTTGAGCAACTGAGAAACTGGCAGTCCACGTAGAAAAAAAAGTTGAGATAAACTCCGTGAGAAGTCCATATGCTCCAAGCTGGGAGCGGGTGTTTGGTTAAAAAAAAAACAGCTCGGAAATATCGAATACTTGATCTTTCAAGAGAAAGATTTCTAAGAATATTTTTTTTTATTTATGTTGTTGTGGTTGTTTGTGTTGTTGTTGTAAGTGGTCTTGATCTTTATCAGAATAAATAAAGACGTAGAACTATATATAGTTCACTATGTTGTCAAAAATTAGTGGAATGGCACTGTAGTAAAAATTATAACATATTTTTAGTATTTATTCCACATTAAATTTATTGAGATCAGGACCGGCTTAACTCATCATGACCATTAACTGATGAACAAATCCAGTTATCAGTTAATAATTCTCGTGATGAGTGAAACTGGTCCTGATCTCAAAATAAATTCAATGAGGAATAAGTACTAAGAATGTGTTATTATTTTTATTATAATGCCATTCCACCAATTTTTGACAACATAGTGAACTATAATATAGTTTATAGACTATGGACTACGTCTACATTTATTCTGATAAAGATCAAGACCACTAACAACAACAAAAAAAGTTTTTTTGATATGATCGTTATTGATATCTAAGTGTTGTTTTAGTGTGCGTGTTTTTATATAAACGCCAAATGATGTTTGTTAAAAAAGGATTCATCAAAAATTATCTTTCAGGCAGTAAAGTGTTGATTAAAACATTCATTATTTAAAACAAAAAATGATAAAGCGCTCCCATATCCTAGAGCCGTCTACAAGGGCCCCTCTACGCGAATAGGTATGCTACGCTTTACAGTGTGCTACGGAATTATTCAAGTGTTTTGCGACCAGATGAATTTCACCTTCACTGTGTTGTAGATAAACTGTACCCCGTTATGTTCAAATGAAACCATTTTCGGGTGATATGATTGGTCTGGCATTTTCGGAGAATTTACAAACAGTTAACCATTCGGTCCGGGGATTTGGGATAGGCACAATTTGATTTTATGGCAACATTTCAATCGTTTTTTACCCTATTTAAACTCATACTATATTATTCTTAAGGGAGCACTTAATTTTTTATTTAAAAAACTATAAAAGTAATTCAATTAAAGAACGATAAATATTATATTTCAACATTTGAAGGTTGAAAAATACACATACAATTGCTACCCGGCGTCGCTTGGACTAAGCGACCAATAATTATGTAATGTTATATCATTCGACATAATTATATCACAAAATCTAACATCCAAAATAGAGTTAAAATAACATCAAAACTTTATTTAATTTGATGACAGCCCATCTCTCGACCATTAAAATGTCCAAATTCAAGAAAAAAATCTAAATTGCTGTCGAAGAAATGTCAAATAATACCTTCGCGTAAATAATAAACATTATTATTAATAATAAAAGCCGGGAAAAGTTCAGTAGAAGACTAATTTATTACATTTTGACTAAATGTCTTCGCCGATATAAATTCAAACATATTTTCTTTCATATTCGTTTTTATGGCAACTTAATGACCAACAATGCAAAAGGGAATTACAGACCCACAGACATACATACGCCGTTTCGGTTTTATATAGAAGATTTGATAGTATTCAACATTACGGTCTTGATCATTTTTTGATGCAAATTGTTTCTTCTTCCAAACTGTAGTTCACCAATTTTGATGCCGCTGAAAAGATATAGTGCATTTTTCAAAAGTATTGCTTTAGATGCTGAC
Source organism: Himalopsyche kuldschensis (assembly GCA_028554975.1). Classification (NCBI taxonomy): domain Eukaryota; kingdom Metazoa; phylum Arthropoda; class Insecta; order Trichoptera; family Rhyacophilidae; genus Himalopsyche; species Himalopsyche kuldschensis. The sequence continues at coordinate 684,020 of JAHFWI010000050.1, forward strand.
ACAGACGTTACTCTTTGGTAATTTTTATTATGTCTTAAAGATGCGACTGGCATTGAAAAATCCATGATTTTTTTATTTGTTATGTAACAGTAAATACACACATAAAAACTTACCGTTAACTACCTAGCTATAGCTCAATATTGACGGCTTAAAAGCTATTACTTTAATCCAAAGTAATACTTCAGTTCTTTTAATTCACAGTTAAGATTATGATAATTTTTATTTCTCTCACTTTATCAACTTGAGATATTTAAATTCAACATTTTACGTCTCTTACCTAAAACTTGCTTCATAGGCGTAATTAAAAACTTACATTAAGCATCGTTTCATTAAAAAATACAACACTGTTTTAAGAATAAAAATAATAAAACATTTTTGGTAGATTTTCCATAATTTTTTGTTGGATCAGGACCGATTTCGCTCATGGCGAGCATTGTCAACTGATAAGAAATACAAAAAAACAGTTATATTCATACAAATATTAAGAAATAATTACAAGGTGTGACAAACAATTGGTATTATAACTAAGCAAATAAATTGAAGCAAAATGAAAAAAAAATAGATTATAATTAAAATGTTGAAAACCACTTAGCAATGCAAGATATTACATCAAAAATCGATTAGTATGAATCATAATTGACAAACTGGTGCGAAACCGGTCCTGATCCAATATTTATTTTTTTTTGTGGAAAAGGTAAAGTAATAAAACTGTTTTTTTTATTTATTATAATGCCATTCCGACAAGTATTGACAGTGACCACCTTTAAAGTGACGTTTTAAGACGTAAATTTTAAAACGAACAAAACTTATATTATTACGATTGTTGTATTAAATTTATTCAGGGGAGTAAAAACGCGCTTTCATGTTTTCGGCAATTGAATAAATATATTTCAGAAAAATATTTCTTCACTATGCGAAATCTTTACGCGCATAAAAGATATAAAACAGAAACGTGAAAGAGCCCTTGCGATGCTTCAATATCTCCCCTATTTCCAATACTGCTTTACCACCGAGCGAGCACTCTGTCCGAAGCGAGATTGATATGGTCTCTTATTTCATTTTTGTTTGGTATTTTGGGAGAGATGAAGCGTTCAAGAACTGTGATCGGACATTTTGATTGCGCTGGGGTGAATTATGTGTAACGACCCACCTGTGAGTGGGAATTGTTCGACGCGCTAAGAAGTGCGTATAGGGAAATTCGTAAAATATGACATTTTGTTTTATAATTGTTTTTACATATTCCAGCTGCAACTTTATTAAAATTTAAGTTGTTAAGATTCTCTGGATTAAAAGTATTTGAAATAAAATAAATTTATTTATTTATTCAAGAAAATACAAATCATGCCGAGGCCAATGCGCCATGCATTTGACAAATTTAAATACATTTATTTATATATGTACATACCTGTAAATACATTATAAAAATCACAAATTAATTAAAAACAAGATAAAAACATTGAAGTCATAAAAACAGAGAGAAAAAATTAATAAAACCACATTAGAAAAATTCAAAGTAGTCAACCTAGTGAGTTCCGACAAAATCAACTATAATACATAAAAAAACACTACTCGTCTGAACTCACTCACGTCCATGTGAAATATGTCGACATCCGAAGTAAGTTTGTTAAAATCACTAACGCTCTTCCCAGTGGCTTCCCCATTGGCAGACTGGTTCTACTTCTTGGAAGAACAAACAACTCATGTTTACGATTCCTCAATAAATTTAGACTTAAATTAAAGTAAAATATGTCACCAAGACGAATCACTTAGCTTTGAAATAATTCATCTTTTAAAATAAGGATTGCCTTCCATTGTGGATGTATTTTTTTTTTCAATTGGGATATGACTGAAATATATAATACATGAAATTGCAGCTGACGTCAATGCTCCATGAATTTGACAAATATTACATAATAAAGACAGCACATAATATGTAACAAAACACAACAATCTTTCAATAGAGAATTGCATATAAGACACAACATACAATTCATACGGTAAGAAAAATAACAAGTGCAAAGGAATGAAAGTATTCATCTCAAAATATAGCATTGATCAACCAAACAGCCCTTATGTCTGGTGAATAAAATGACTGACGCAACATACAAGTTCTGATTATTAAAAAAAAAAATATTTTAGCTTCTTTTTATACTTCAAAGATAACATCACTAAAAATACCACTTTGTATCTCTTTTCAGATATGGAATATAAAAAAATATCAGACGGTATAAAACGGTTTGTAGTAAACTTATTCACATTTTCAGGTTCGGATACAAAGAAACTTTGATGAGCACATATATATAAATTGATTGAAAAAGCTCTTACAATGGTTCAAACACTTGCCAATACGCACCCAACTATAATGAAAGCTCAATAAAAAAAAATTTACTCTATAATAATGATAACGTTTTGATTAAGCGATCAGCATCACCCAAAAAACTATCCAGATTGATTTATCAATAATCTGTCATTTTAACACCATCATTATATCTTAAGCCAATCTTGATAACTACAACATAGTTATTAAAAGTTGCTTAGTAAAATAGTTACTTTTGTATTTATTAAGAATAATCAGTATAAACAAATGTATCTTTCTACAGTTGACTATACAAAAAAATACATACTACACTCCTTTTATATAATTCTACGGAAAAAATGTGTTCAGCTTTATTCATGTTATAATATGTTCAACAAACTTTACCATGTTAAATTAAATCATTCAGATTATTTATGAAAATGAATTCCGCGACATATTTTCTCGGCTGAAAATGTGATTTCATTTTCTCACGCTAGATCGTGCTGCTATCCGTTCGCGGTTCGCTCGCTTTTAAAGATGGGCTCGTCGGCTTGCGACAAAATTAGTTTTCAGTGATAAAGAAACGTCATTAAATATGTAATTTCTTTATGAGTTATAAAATGGTTAGTGACATGAACAAATATAATATTCTTGTTCGGATATTTAACCTAAAAGATTTTATTTATTGCCGTAAAATTATTAAATATATGAACAGTTTTCCAAGAATATAATGGATTTTTTTCTTTCTTGTGTGCTTCGAGATCTGTTCGAAATTATCGGTCTCGTGCATTATTGAATTGACTTAAATTTCATAACGATTGATAGTGAAACAATAAATTTCCTTTTAAATCGACTTCCTAAAACATTTAATTATTCGTGGTAATCATATTATTTTGAAAAACTATTGAAGTATATATAATCTTACTATTACAATGTTAATTTAATTTATATTGGAAAGTAAAGTAGAACTGTATTTAAATTGATTGGAATAAAGTGATTCGTTTTACAGCATATATTTTATCATGGCATCTTCATTTCTGCTTAGTCAATTTTTTTACCCACAAATCATTATATCGTAACCCTTTTTATGTTTATTGCATCAACAATTACAATTAGACCTTGTAGAAAAATCGTAATATTATTTATTAGTAATTTAAAAGACAGTGACCCAAGTCGAGTCTATGCTCTCCTGCGCAGAGATTCGTCCTTTATATTGTATTGTTCTCTCTGCACAGGATTGCGTACACACATATATTAAATATTCCTCAATTTCAAAAACGATTAAGACTTGTTTTGACCAGGCGAGTATTTTTGGTTATTCCATTTGAGGTTAGTTTTTTTATTTAAAAAATGTAAAGTATGTTAGTACTACAAATTGTGTTTTAATATTACAGGCTCCATCGATGAACGTTATGCCCAAACGGCTTTATCTAATAATTATTATAAAGGGTATTTCAATAGGGACGCTCAAAATATGTTACTTTGTCCTGCTGAGTAGATTATTCATTGTTTAGTGGCCAAATTTGAGTCAACCAGTTTGGTAAATAATCGGCCAACACCTACCTGTACGTCATCAAAATACAATATCTGGTGAAAACATTGCTGCTGTGTGTGAAAGTGTACAGGAAAACCCAAAGCAGCTTATTTCTCGTTGTTCACAAGAACTTGGCTTTTCTGCGACTTCAACTTGGCGAATTTTGAATCGGGCCTTATGTCTGCACCCGTATAAAATCCAACTAACCAAGGAACTTCAGGTAAACGACCACAGACAACGCCTGATTGGGTTCTGGAGCAGTTGGAAGTTTACCCAAATTTATCAAAAAAGTCAACTTTAGCGACATGGCCCATTTTATAATGAATGGATATTGGCAGACATTTGATGCTATATTCCATATTTAATGCCGCAAAATATACTTACAAATGAAATTAAAATTTAGTCGAAATCTCACAAACAACTTGTTTTATTTACATTTAAAAACTAAGCGTCCTTATAAAAAGACCCTTTACTACTGAATAGTTTTCGTTATTTTGATACAAGTCCACTCAAGGCTTCTCTAAATCTTGTTATTCTTGTTAGGAAAAGTTTATCATTTCATGATTGTAGAACAATCTAAGAAAGACTGTGAAAAATATGCACGACAGTAAAAAAACTTCAACAAAAGATTTAAAAGTTATAAAACAAATCTTATCAAAAAAATCTCATTGTAAGACAGTTGAAAAAGTAAACCGATGATGTGCGAATATCCATCCTTGCCATACGCTTAAACTTGTTATAACCTAATGCGTTAACAAAAATAAAAATAAACGAGATCGCTATAATAAACCACATAGCGAAACCTTTCTTATTAAATCTCAAGGCATTTTATTGGGAGAACAATTCATGTTTACCGGCACGGTCCCGCTTGCTAGCGCTTCGAAAAGATATACTTCCCCTTGCAAACTACCCCCTCGCCAATATGCAATACTAACAGTTTGACACCACGATTTTAAACACAATTTGTATACCTTTATTGGTTAATTTTGTTTTGTTCATGATAAATCCGTCGTACTGTTACGTCCACTTCTTATCAAAGTTTTTATATGATGAGAATGTGTATGATCTTTCTTTCAAAGGGCTGCGTTGACTTGAGACGTTGAGTCAAATGAGTTTCTAATTGTAAGAAGAATGAGGGCTATCTGGAGGATAGTCCAGGATTATAGACAACCGTCAGGCATTTGTCTAAGATATTGAAAGGACACGGATGGTTAGACACTTATACAAAAAAAATACTTTATCGTTATGATGTTTGGTTTATTTTGTATATATTCAGTTTACAATAATGGCGATAATAACAACTTTCAAACGGTTGAATGAAGAATAACTCAGAATTGTAGTTTGTATGGGATCTTATAGTCATGTAGTAAACCACATGTGAGAATAAAAACAATGGGAGCTTTTTCAAATGTCAAAAGGAATTGGAATTTTAGTAAATCGGAGATTATCGCTTTTTATCTACTAATAAATAAATCTTATCAGTGTGAGAAAGGGTGTGAGAGTTGTTTCGTTGACCTGGCTAAGTTCATCATGAATTTGATAAAATAGTTTAATAAGTTGTGTAACAGTACGTTAAAATGCTCAGTGAAACTAGACCTGATTCTATTGTAATAAAATAATAATAAGAATAATTTTTATTTGTTTAATATCATTCACAAAATTAATCATCATAAGATGAATAAACAATTCCAAATACAAAATACTTTAAATGGAAAATGAATTGAGGCTCTCGAAATTGTTCATTTGAATCGAATCACTGTGTATTGGATAAAAAAATACTCGTATTTCAATTCTAGTAAAATTCTCTACGAGTCATTTGTTTTCGCATTCTATTTTATATATAAATAATATCCACAGCTTACTAACTGCTAAATGACAAATTGTTGGTGATTTCAAACACTACGCTCCCTTACGGTAGGATATTTTAAATCCCAACCAAAGTAAATTAACCCTACCACATTTGAAATGTTTTTTTACTACAAAGTTCACAGTTTTCCCCTTGAAGATATTTACTTAAAATATCAAACCAATGATAATTTCAAATCGGTTATTGCATAGTAACAGAGCGAACTAATTTATTTAATTGGAATATATATTTTAAAGTTCCTGATCTAATAATTGTTCAAGGCGTAGGAGGCAATTGCTTTAATTAAACCTTACGATTAATAAAAAAAATACATAATATATGAGTTCAAAATATTACGCAAATTGATTATTTTCAAATGACTTACCAAGAAGTGTAACTGGTCATGATCTTAAAAAAATACGTGTGTTAGAAGACACAAATATGTAGATGTTTTATTTGATTCAAAAAAAAAACAAGATGCAATTTAATTGGTCCTGTAGATAAGGTTCAAAACTACGCTAATTCAATTTAGCTACGGGTTTGTGGAATAGAATATTAGAACGGTTACATGGTTTACTTAAAGTTTTTAATTATATATCGAAATGCGTATGTGTGTTGCTTAATTGTTTTTGTTACTATATAATATCTTAAGTAGTGCTAAGAAAAAGTGATTAGTAAAGTATACTCTTCGTTTCCAAAACGTATCTTATTCTCTTCACCCTTTCAAAGAAGAAAGCTGAATAACTTATAAGCAATTCTCGCCAAACAACTTTTACTAAAATGCTTCAGTCGGAGACCGTTTACTCTAAATAAGAAGCAAATATTGTACGAGAAATAATTACATTTTTGAGAATCATCTTTACGTTTCATGTTTGATTTGGCAAAACTTATTTACAATTATAAAGTATTTTATTTGCATGGTAATATATAAAGGAATATTGACACCCGTTCAGTTCAGTTTCCTTAGTAAACAATATAAATGCCCAAAACCATCCAACCAGCGAATCTTCATCAATATTTTATTAATTCTAAGTAACTAAAAAACTTTTATGACTATCAAACTGTAAATTTCATAGAAATATTTTTCCTGGTTCCTTTGAAATAATTGAAAAACTGGCAAAAATCGAAAACTTTCTTGTAGCGGTTTATTAATTGGATATTATTCCTAATAAAATACAATTTAAAAAATGTTTTTTACTTCTTTTCATTGCAAACTACTAAGAAGTTAGATCCGTATCAAATTTTGAATACTTCATAAAATTCATCTATACAAGATTATGTTGCTAAGGAAAAAATGCCTGAAATAAAATAAGCATAGAGTATGTATAATTTGCAATTATTCTCTTCTAGAGTAAGGTAAGTATTTAAAAGATGGGAAAATAGTTCTGAGGCATTGACTATTTAATGCGTAAGCTACTTAATGGAAAATAATTTACAGACAAACCTTTTTTGACACAGAAATAGGTCCAATGATATAAAAACCGTGTTACACAATTTGAAAAGTTCAAACAACATTTGAGACTGGATTGTTTTGTTATTTATTAAAATTTTATTTAAGTCTAGGAAAAAAAACTACTCGCAAAAAAATATTGATTATTTTTATATTGAAAGCGTTTTTACGTATATTTGTTTTATCAAGACACGATTCTTATTTTTTTGAGGTCATTTAATGATCATATATTGCTAAAATTATGTAATTTGTTGTAAATTATGTTAGAATACATGAAAAAAGTACATATTCTTTTGTTATCAAAATGTATCGTGGTTTTTATTTTATACTAGCCAGTACCCGGCTAGCGTTGCAATGCCACTCAAAAGAAAGAAAGTGTTTTTGTTTATTGAAGTGCTTTCGGATGCACAAAATTTTTGATAACTAATTTAGATTTAATTTCACTAACCTTGATGGGTATCGATGGCATTTGCCGTTTGACGTTTGCTGTTTGTCTTTTGCCGATTGTCTATGGTACGACACACGCGCCACCTACTGGATGTTAATTGTACTATGCCTTTAACCTTTACGCAAGTGCAACAGTAAGTTGTCAAAATAAACGGTATGGCAGTGCATAAAATACGAAAAAACATTGATTTTCATATAAAAGACTTACTGTAAACTGATTTTACTATGCCTAAAAACATCCGCGAAAGTACGAGCAAAACGTTTGTCAATGTTTCATTGCGATCAAATGAACGGTATGGCAGCGGAACCCTTTCCTAAAGACAGTTAGCTAACATCTACTTTTTTTATAATCCCGTCCTTACCCTTACCCTCTACAAAAAAATAGAATGGGCGACTGAATTAAAACCAGTGCATGTAAAACAACCTCGGCTGAGATTCTATCGTGATTACATCTATTCAAAATTTATTATGGATATGATTTCAAAAATAAAAGAACGTTTAAATTACTAATCAATTTTTATTTTTTTCAGTCACTTCACCCAAATAAACCGCTTTGCACCGATTCTTGATCAGTGCTATTTATTTGGATAATGTTTCTAGAAACCGATCTGTAAAATACTTACAAATGTTACATCTAGTATCACTAAACATTATACATTTAAATAGAGAAGGTTTAACACGTGTTTATTAATTAAATCAATTATAAATAACCCTTTCGGTGCTTATGTAAAAGTCATCAACCAATTTCTGAGCACCGTTGAACAAACTTGTGCGTCTCGAAGTTATTAGTAAGTAATACATTTCGACCGATAGACGCCTTTGTGTTGGCGTCTCTTTTCTTCATTACTTCGCCCCGCTTAGACTGTGTACTCTAAGGGCAGAAACCTTCCACCCTTATGCTTGCTACGCACGTCCTACGAATACTTAGGCGTTTGGAAATGTCTCGGAAAATTCGTCGTCGGAATAATTGACCCAGCGCTTTGTGTTAAATGATAATTAACAAATTATTGTATCTATAACTCGTGGATGATGAAAATTTTGAATTCTAAAAAATAATCTGTTAATTATAAAGATTTATTTTTACAATCTATGGCCAAAGTTCGATGTTGCTTAACTTGAAGTGTTCCAAAAATATATTTAATTATATTATAGGACCTTTTTTTGCTGAGCAGCTGTACTTACTTGATACGGTTAAAAAGTCTAAGAATTAAGTGTCACATGAATTATGTTTTCATATATAACTAAAAAATATAAGTGGTTACAACTAATGCCAATCCGTCAAATACTTTTCACGTTAACTTGGTGAGATATTAAAAGCAACGAAAAAAGACAAACAACATTGTCCGAGATTTCTTTTTCAATTGAAAAAAGTCAGACCTTGTCGGAAAATGAACCCGTATCCACCTGATTGTTAAGATAAAGATCTTGCCACAAGACCACAGAGACCTTTAATAATTGATGTTTCAGCATCACACCATCGCTAAAGCTATGCTTTAACAAAATGTACGTTTTTATTTATAATACATCGTTATGTCATATTACTAAGCTTAGAGTTATCTTTTTCATAAGTAATTAATTCAACAAGATGCTATTAATGTATGCCCAATAATGATTCCAGTAGTATGGTGGTGCATTAATATTGATGATGTAATTTTGTACGTTATTCAAGTGAATATATGTACAAGTTTTTACTAATTTCTCCCCAGTATTTAGTTTTGGGCGTCTATACGCTCGGATTGGAATTGGAAAAATACGGAGGTGAAAGCTTTGCGAGAAAATATTAGTTTCACTCACACATTTGCACGAAATAAAACCTCTACAAATACATTGATAAACTTTTTACCCTAAAATCTCATTCGCATTAAAGAAAATTGCGAGACATTTCGATTTTCTATGAGTACAGATATCAGAATAAAAACGCAATATTTCACATTAATTGTTATCATAAATATGGATTAGGAACAAAAGATAGGCCTTGAATATATCTGCTTATGAGACAGACTGGTAACCATAATTTTAATAGGCTAAAGCCCAAAACCAAAACCACTTTTATCTTCGCCATGGAAGTTTTTGTCGTAAAGGCTGTTTTATTTCGTTATTGTTCTGTTTCCTTTGCAGAAACATATTTAGTGTTTCCATATTAATTGAAAATTAAAACTTACTTTTGCAAGTAGCATAACATAAACAACGCCACGCAAAGATATATTAAATTGAATGAACACATTTTTAAATGCATAAAACTATTAAAAGTTAATACTTTCGATGGTTTCGGCGGTAACTTTGTGGAAGTTCATTTTAATAAAAAAAAAAAAAAAACCTTTGATAATTCCACGTACTGTGCTACTTATTGATTGGTTGCAGCTCATTAGTTTATAAGTTTAATAGTTTGTAATGTTTAACTTTAATAGAATTATAATTATTTGATTGCTTTCTTTCGATTCTATAACCCCCGACCATGCTTCCTTTAAAAGGGAAAAATCCCAATCTGATTGATTGCAGCTCATTAGTAGCATTATTTGTTTGCTTTGTTTCGATTCTATCACCCCCCTCCTTGCTTCATTTAAAAGGGAAAAAAACCCGAAATCCATTTTGTAATTTCGTAATTTAAAATGTTAGAATCAATCTTGCTTCTTACTTAAGCAAACGTTGCGATAGTAAGTCTGAAGATGCCTCTGAAAGAGGCGAGACTCTTGTCACAGTTAGTAGCACAATACGTGGAATAATCAAAGTTATTTTATATTACTTTTAAAGTTGATCACTTTCAAAGTGTTAACTGTCAATTCTTGGTGGGAATGGATTATATCTTAACAAATTTAACACAATTTGCTATACTACTTCCATATATTGAATATTATCGTGTGAAGATCATGGCTAGTTTCACTGATCACGAGCATTTTCAACTAATGTATTTAGTTGAAATTATCGCAGTGAACTTGCTTTGATCTTTATTATAATATAACAAAAAAACATTTAATTTCTTTAAATATGCGGGGCTTAAAAAGGGGTTGGTATTTTTTAAGGATAATATTTTAATGTTATCTAGATTTTCTTTATTCGTACTCAAATATCTTCAACTGACATTAATCATTCGTTTTTTCTTATCGATATCGATAATCACAGTACGCTTCTCTGCAAAAATCCATCGATTTTGCCTCCATTAAAGTTTATACATAATTTTTAAAACGCTATATTGTCAAAAAAAATAGGTAATTTAGATCAGTCTGTAGCTTCACACATAAAGTTTGTGTTCTATTTCTTCTTGTACTTATTAGTAATTAATTGACTCAATAATTAAATATCAAGAAATTATTACTTCGTTAACACATTTCTGTGGCAGGCCTACGAAATAATTTTGCTTTGCGAATCTTTGCAAAAAATTGAAAACAACTCTTGCGTTATTTAGTGGTTGTTGAAAAAATGCAATATAATTATTTTATTTCACATAAAAACATCTGTATCTATATAATGTTCTCACAATTAACTCTTTCTTCGAAAATCCAATTATGAAAGCTACAAAACAGATGCTTTTATAAAGATATGAAAACCCGAATTACAACGTGATTAGTTTTTTAAGCTAGCTTTATCATTTCATTAAAAATTTTAATATAACTTACACGACAATATAATTTGTATTTACATCTTGTTCTGTGATGTAGTCTTGAAAAGAAAACGTTAAAATTTGAAGTGAATGCTTTCTAATTTTGGAGAAGTTAACCGTAATAGTTTACAAGTCACCCACGCTTAAACAAATTAGTAACTATGCCTATGTTTTCAATAAATGGAAAATATTTTGTCTTTATACATCAAAGAAACTGATGAAGAGAATACAAATAAATCTAAGAGGCATTAAAGACACTAAATTGAAAAACAATATTATTATTTTGTCTGACGATTTATTGATTTAAAGAGTAAATTATATTGCTTTAATAATATTAAATAAACCATTGCTTTGTTTTTAATACGTAGACGAAAAATCTTTTAAAACAAAACTTTGAATGTCTATGGTATAATAAGGTTATGATTAATTGTGATTACCTTTTAAATAAAACAAAATAAAATAAAATAAATATAAATGTAATGCTTTCGATGGATTCTGCGGTAACCTTGTGGAAGATCATTTTATAGTGAAAACGTACTTGACAATGATAAAAAGAAAAATTTGAATATGCAATCAAATTATAATAGAGACAAATTTAAATATTTGACACAGCGATTATTAATATAGGAAACGCAATGTTAAATGAAGTATCTCACGAAAAAAGATAAATATAATTTTATTTATAACATATTACACGTATGGGTATAACAAAATACGATTAAAGCCTACTAAAATTCGAACGATAAAAAATTCATATTATTTGAAAGAAAATCTATTAAAATACCACTGACTTTCGACAAAAACATTTTACCTGCATGTGTTTAGTGCCAAGGCAATAATCTTAAAAATAAATTAGACTCTTTTCAAACACGTACTGCAGTGGTCAACGGCATTGACTTCCGTGACGGACCTCACGGGTTTGAGTCTGAGTTCGAGCAGCATGTTTTTCAGAAGATTTATCGGTTCTGTTCGAAGGCATGGGTGTTTTTGTTGTCTACAAATGCTTTCCCACCCATCCGATCATTAGATCGGATCGTAGAGAGAGGGACTAGCTAACCACTAGTCATGTCTTAGCCCTATCCTTTCTAAAAGTATTTTTATCTAACAGACGATACATTAAGCGACTAGGTGACAAGCAGTTCTTGCAGAAAAAATATGTTGAGATACCTCCATTAACAGTCCATAGGCTCCAAATTGGGAGCAAACAATGATAAAAAATAAAAAATAAAAATTATACCTTTTCTTAAATGAAATTTTCATAGGATCCGCCATGTTAATACATTCATATGGAAGGGAGGGTTTCGCCACTTAATATAATTTTAAAACATTTATTTAACAATAAACTTTCAAATAAATAATATTAATAGTAACAATGCTTCACCATTCAATTATGACGTACAGTTTCAAATATATATAAATCGCATACTTCCCTTCGCTCATAAGTTTATATGGAAAACCGTATAACCAACATGTAAACCTCCATTTAAACCGATACAGCGCTCAGTTTACAGGGTCACTAATACCCTTATGAATATAATGTTCGATGTATAGACGCGGGGGTGAACCTTCGGTAGAATTTTCAACCCGGGTATCGCGAAACCGGGTGACAGCTATGACATATCGAATACTGCTCGAGTCAATAATAATTCTTGTCTTATAGCCGATTATCCAAAGCGATTAAGCTTTCTCACTATGTACTCAAAAACGGATTCAAACTTGTAGGAGAGCTTGCTCCTTTTTTCTGCAGTTTTTTGACTGGAACCAAATTCGTTATTTTAATTCAGTTATTTATAAAATAATGTGCTTGCGTTTGTTTGTAGTTTACTCAATTGGGGTCTTATTTGATTCAAATAAACACCTGCGTTATTTCCACACGAAAAGACTCATAAGTCCTGATCTACATATATAAACCTGAAAATGAAACGTGGATAACGCGATTATCTAACCTTAAATTTATTGTTATCTTTAACCATTCCAAAGATGAAAGTTGAGCTGCCAAAATTCTTCATCAGGAGTACATTTGCCCTACAATAGAAACGAATATGCTTGAAAAAATGTTTCATTCAAAAATAGAAAACACATTTTTAAATGCAGAATATTTTTTCCAATAAATAGATAAATATATGTATACTATAAAATTTAAAATAGCTTTGATTATTCCACGTATTGTGCTACTAACTGTGACACGTGTTTCACGTAAAAAGGAATCCCGTAAAAGGGAAAAATACCAAATTACATTTTAATCAATCTTGCTTCATTACCCGCTTCCCCAGCGTTCACACGAATACGTGTAAAAAAAAAGTGTTCCAATTTCGGCGCTCACGCAAATACGTGTGATACCCGAAGCGCGCCCATATAAGCATTTTAAAATCGTCGTTCCATTTTCGGCGTGTTTCATGTAATTTCACGATTTCTGACATTGTATGAGACTATTTCATGATATGGTATTATGTATATAATATGTACATATAATATTCTAATAAAAAAATAATAATTTAAAAAAAATTACTTCGAAGAGTAAAAAAAACATTTTTGTTAAAATAATTTGCTTGGGAAGTGGTTAAGCAAACTTTGCGATAGTAAGTCCGACGTGTCACCGTTAGTAGCACAATACGTGGAATAATCAAAGTTATTTAAAATTTAATATTAAAATGAACTTCAACAAAGTTACCGCTGAAACCATCGAAAGTATTATATATATATACTGTTGATAAAAGTATTGGAATACTCGAGTATCCGCGATTGACTATTTCCCCATCCTTATTGGTATAGGGAGGGCTGTGTGATATTGCCACTAGCACACACTCAATTTGGGTAATTTATCGTTTGTCTAAGATTTCAATAAGCTGATTGCCACGTTACAGTAAATGTAGGAATGCCTGGAAGCAAGTAAAAAATTGAGATTAAAAGCGGCAAAGTATCAAACAATGTATTAAAGAAACAAAGGAAAATATCACTTTTCCAGAAAGCTAGGCTCTTTGTAATATTTCTTTGTATGTGAATTCTTTACGTAAATGAAACGTAAAACGAAAAGGAAAAGTCTTTCTGGAAAAAACATATAATGCTTAATAGGTAACTGTTTATTTTTGTATATATTCTTAATGAATCTGTCTGCTTGTAACACAGTGCATGCACACACATACACCTTACTTATGTTTGTGTACGAGCAGATTTAAAGATATAGCATTTAAAATAACGTATTGTGTTACTAATTGTGACATGTGTTTCGCCTCTTTCAGATGCATCTTCGAACTTACAATCGGAAAGTTTGCTTAAGTAATAAAGCAAGATTGATTCTTATAGTTGTATTAGTTGGTCCTTGTGGTCTAGTGGCAAGAGCTTTGTCCTAGCGATCAGGGGGCCCGTGTTCAATTCCCGGCAAGGTCAGATTATTTCAATCGAAAAAAGAGATCTTGGGCTGGGTGTATGTTATTTATCGTTGATTTTGTGCGCAACTGATTCATTATTTTTCATCGAGTTAATCTCGTATGACTTTCACAATTAAGAATATTTGGCGCATTGGCGTAAGCTGTAATGCCAAATATTTATTTTAATTTTTAATAAATATAAATTAAATTAAAATATAAATTAGTAGCACACTGCGTGGAATAGTCAAAACTAATTTAAAAAATATATTTAATGAACCTAACTTACAATAATATCTTTCGTAAGCTGGTTATATCCTTAATATAAAATTTTAAATGCATTTACGGACTTACTAACGCAAAGTTGTCTTAATTAATAAAGCAAGATTGATTCTAATATTTTAAAATTATTAATTTACAAAATGGAGCTTGGGATTTTTCCTTTTTACGGGAAGCAAGGAGTAGAGGGTTATAGAATCAATTCAAAGCAAACAAATAAATATTCCAATAGTGAAGTTAGCATAACAAAATATTAACTAATGAGATGCAATCAATCGGTATAAGTTAAAACTATCATAGGAAAGAAAGTAAGCAGTGGCGAGCAACCTAAAGATGCCTCTGAAAACGTGTCACAATTACTAACACAATGCGTGGAATAATCAACGCAATTTTTAATTTGATTTATTCAATTTAATTATAATTCTCAATTACTTGAACCGCTTAACCAACAAAACTATAATAGCACAAAGGGCAATAGTTTTGCAATCGCTTAGTTGTTATTGACCTTTTTCGATTTATTGGCAGTAGAACAAGTTGTCTGTGCGGAGTTATTCGGAATCTATATTCAGATTTTTAGAGACCCTTCTCAGCATCGACCTTTTTTGGAAACGGCCATGAAAGGCAAAGAAAAACATGAAATATACGAGTGCTTTGAGGGAGTATTTTATTTTTAAAAAGATATTGTGTTTCGTAAGAGTTTTGAGCCGTTATCTCAATTGTATTAATATGATTGAATTATAAAACAAGGTTTCGCTTTCCTTGTTTACGAGCAATTTTTATCACGAGCTTTGGTGATGTGTAGTCATTACACATCACGTGAAGATGGCGTTTTTATAATGATTTTAAGCTTGTACAGTGGAACCCTCAATTACACTACTCCAAATTACGCGCTGGCTTAAAATCAGGGCTGTGGAGTCAGAGCTTTTTAGGCGGAGTAAGAAACTATAAAAAAACAAAATCAAACACACGGTCCCGACTTTAGTGTAAATTGGGTTTTACTATATATAACGACAATTATAAATACTCATAGAAGTAGTTTTAACTAATTCAAGTTGAAGTCGAAATGAAGTATAATTGCAAATAATATAATGGAAAACATCATCAAATATACGAATAATCTGACTCTTAGGAAGGTCCCAGAGTATCTAAGTGACTTTTGAATACGTCATTGAGTGGGTGTGCGCATGTCATTGTCACGACGCGACACATGATTATATTGGTGTGAACTTATCCTGCAATTTCGACAATGTCTCCGCGCTGCGCCCAATGAGTGTTCTGTTTTATCTGTAAATTTATAAGGGAAGATAACCTAACATTTAAGCCCAAAGTTTATTATATTTGTAGAGATATTTTAATTATTAGAAATTATGAGTATTAACTTCACATCTAAGTAAAGAAACTGTTTCATAACCATGTTGACTTTATATCAAACATATGGGGTATACCAATGGCTTTATCCAACCGATGTTCTCTTAGGCATGCACATTTTTAATACTTTGAAAGCACGAAGAGAAATGTGCTTGGCAATATATTTCTTTCGACCTATCCTGTTCCTGATATTTTTTTAAGGAATCGTGAACATGAGTTGCTTGTTCTTCCAAGGGGTAGAACCAGTCTGCCAATGGGGATGCGACTGGGAAGAGCTTTAGCAATTTTCAGCGTCATTGCTTCGGATGTCACCATATTTCATATTGACTTGGGTGAGTTCAGACAAATACTATTTTTGTGAATAAAAGTTGATTTTGTCGGAACTTTTTTTTTTGAATAAATAAATAAATCAATACGAAAAACGCAACATCACTTACATATAATAAATTTACTACTAGGCACTTAAGCCTATTTACAATTTTTATTTGGATTTTTTATCACGAACATAGGCGTCAGAAATTTTCAGCCTGGAATGCAAACTTTCTTACATTGGTTTCTTATTAAATTTGTATTTAAAAGCATGAATGTCTGTGATGCTTCCATTCATCTCCACCTACACATTCTTCCTTCCGTTCTTTAATCTAATGGGTATAAAGAGAGGGCAATTATTTTAAATTATAAGGTCCCTTTCTTAGATCCACCCATATTTGATAATTTCCTACGAAGAGAGGGTTTGAATGACTTGACTTTCAGATTTCGTTTAAGAATATCTGGAAAGATTTGGAATATTAAATATTAACTATGTAATATACATGATTTTGCCTCAGCTATGTGAAAAACACATCAAATATGGAAAATAAAATAAAATTATCGATTTAAATTTTGAGCGACTGTGTGCAGAATGGCTTACAAAAAAATAACCGTTGAATAAATAGTTATTGCCAGCAACAAAACCTTCGTTTTTTTGGGTCTGTGATTTTTTTTGTACATTATCATGGCTTTACATTAGTTGTTTCATGGAGTTAGGTTTATGATTATTTCACGTTTCCATGTCATGAAAATACCACAAAATTAGCATTACGTTTCAATTAGCTTCATGATAAATTTATCTAGGTCAATATACGTATCATCAGCATAAAGTTCAAACTCTTTTTTGTAATTTATCATTTTAAAATATTAGAATCAATTTTGTTTTATTACTTAAGCAAACTTTGTGATAGTAAGTCCTAATATGCCTCTGATAGAGACAAAACACGTGTAACAATTTATAACATGGAAAAATCAAAGCTATTTTATATGTCATATTAATAAAGCATTTCTCAGATAGTTTTTGAATATTACGACGAATACTATTTTTTACATTGCCTACATATTGAGACGACCTTGACTCGGCTCTCTCATTAAAGTGCGTCCGATGATCCATTTTTTATGGTCCATCGAACTCTGCATGAAATACCTCGTATCTCATGCACTCAGGGCGTGAAAGAGTCAGAGACATTTTAGAGCAAGACATCTGCTCCTGCTCCGATCTAGAGACGTTGCTTCTACGTCTCTTCTCAGGCGTGAAAGAGTCAGAGAAACTTAGAGCGAGACGTCCGCAATACCATTCCGGAGACTTCGTGCCTAAATGTCTCGTTTACAAAATTTGAAATTACTCTATATTGAATCGCTATAGATTTCAATATAGGGTATTAGTAGAATGAATTTATTTCCTGATATCAACTTAAACTCATAGACTGAGGTGAAAAATAGATCGTTCGAGAGAGTTCTGATGACCTACCATATAGGGCGGTATCAATATATATTTTGATATTAAATTCACTACTCGATAGCGCTATAAATTGTATTAGGGCGAAATTTCATGGTAATAGATAGCAAGATCTTTTAATGTGTTGACTAAACTACTCCCAACCACCACCCGCCACGGCCTTACATTCGGTATCAGCGATCGTGTCCCGTGACGTAATAACGTTAAGTGTATCTGTTCTGTTTGCGAGTATGGAGTTGTCTCGGGAACATTTGCCCAGGACTTGGAGGCCAAGGCACTCAAGTGTGCATTACTGACTCTAAATAATTAGCAAACCCTATACGTTACTGATTCTAGAAATGCTATTTAATGCCGTCATTAATGCAATCAACAAAGGCCGGTTACGGACCTATACGAATAGGTCCGTCCTTGCACCGTATGACGCCGCAAATTTGCTGAAGGCCAAATAATTATTTTTATTGGCTACCAAGTCAGCGTGGCCTACTGGCCCGACAGCTGGTCGGACCAACCTGGGTAAATCTTCCCGCTCAGAGGACATAAAAGGACAAATCCATAGAATGTGATCAGCATCCATTATATCGCTGCATCTACATGTCGGCCCATCTACCATCCGGCCAAGCCTGAAGAGCTTGGCAGCAAAACCACCATGGCCAGAAACAAACTGGCTGGTCCAATGATTCACAACCAGACCGCTGGTGATTTCCATCCGCCATTTAATGGTAGGAAAGAATGTGTTGACTGTCAATACTTGGTAAAATAGCGTTGTATTAAAAAATAATGAGACATTTTTTGCAGTTATTCGACGTTAAATTTATTAGGATCATGACCGCTCACATTTCGCTCATTGCGAGCACTAGTTAAAAATGCTCACTATGAGCGAAACCGGATTTACAGATTGATACTGTTTGGCACTAAGGTTTCATTGCTCTACAATAGTATACTTTATTGAGAAACGGCTATTTGGCTGAAGTGGACAGTATCAAAGCGGTTATCAAATGAAGTTAGACTAAATGCTTTGTTTATTTTTTGGGTTAATGATCTAGATTTCTTTTTACTGAAAAAAAAAAAATATTCTAAATAGATCACACAGTGCAGCCTACTTAAGTTTTGCACGACCGAAGTAATTTACGATTTTATATTAATACGCACAAACACAATGAGAATAATACTGTATAAAGATGAACTCTTTTCTATAAATAAAAAACTAAGCAAAGAGAAAAAGATACTAACCCAGATTTTTTCAAATAAATATTTAAAGAAAAATTCAGCTTACAATCATAATGAAGACACTTTTAAGGTGTTCACTGCCAATACTTGATGAAATGGCATTATAATAAAATATTTTTAGAACTAAATTCATTTGATATGGCTCGCTGTGAGCGAAACCGGTCCTGATCTAATAAATTTGATGTGGAGTGAGTAATAAAAATGTTTTATCACTCTTATTATAATGAAGACACTTTTCGTTTGAAATATTGTGTAGCAAAGTTTTAATTATTCTAGCCTTTAACTTTAAACAAAGTGTCAATAGATTGCCTTTTGTGGTTTTTTTTTCATAATTACTTCATTGTATCGTTAATTACCATTAAATACATGTCTCGATGATTGATTGTTAACCAGGTGTTTAAAGCTGAAATGCATTCAGTTCATTCAGTCATAGAGATTGCATGCTAATTGATTTTTAATCAGTTTGGTTTTCATTCTTGGGTATTAAAAACGTTAAATGTTTTTTAAGTGGAAAAAAAATCGGAATCAATCAACAGTCGTCCCATCCTGTTTGTCAACGTGGGTAAAAAAGCGTAACTGGTAATCCATTTGATCCCATTTCCGTTACGATTTAATATCGCATTATTTACAACACCTCTTTCTTCTAAACGCACCCTACCCCTTATTTCTCCCTCCCGCGCAACAATTTTCTCCCATTAGAGAGCTTAATATTTCAAAGTGAGCTTTCCATCCCTTTCTCGTCCCTCTGTGCCTACCCTCCTACCCCCCGCCGTGGCCCGCTTCTGCCGAAAAGCTCAGTCGAATAAAGGCCTATGCTAAAGGTTCTCAATATCACGTTAAGTTTGATTATTATTATGAGTTAACAATTTTCATAAATACTCCATGCCGTATGTAGTTTATATTAATAAAAATTAACGAGCTTTTCACCGGAAATTCATTTTGAGTCATGTATTTACGGCAAAAACAAACAGGTGTTTTTTATGTTTGAGAACAAATAATATTTAATCATTATTTTAATATTAAGAAAATATAATAGTTCTACAAAAAAGCATCTAACTTCAAATGAGTCTATTATATTTTATTTGACGTACACAATCATCATAGCCGCGATACATACATACAAAATTATTTTATATATATATAATATATAGATTGAGAATCACTACACCTCGCTAGTGTAAAGCATTGAACCTCCCCGTTTGGGCAAAACAACCCTCCACTTCGACCCCGAAGCTGTCTACGATGCTACGTCACCCCTTCTCCTCGTACCTCTACGCCGCTCGTAGCTACCTGCTTCAAGCTCGTAGACTTCAAGCTAACAGCGGTAGAGTGGAAAACATTGTTTTTTTTCCGAACTGTGAAATATTTCACATTGATTTCTTATAGAAATAATGATTATTATTTCAAGACGTTAATCCACCCATAACGTGAAACCCTATAAGCAAAGTCCTGAATGCTTCAATTATAAAATTTGAATAAATCTACATATTGCTAAAAATAAATTCCATAATAAATGCAAAAGCAATGTGCAATCATAATATGAAAAAGTTAATTGATTTTACAATAAATTCACGTGTCTGCAACCAAAGATTTGCGTATCTGTAATATTTTCATTTTATTAATCAATTTATTTTCATACTTTCGTTTTACTTGGCGGCAACTTTTTTGAAGTTCATTAAAATACAAAGTTGAATTGATAAGTTTGTTTGTTTCACGTACTGTGCAAAAATAGTGATACGTTTTTCACCTTTTTAAGGAGCATCACCTGACTTATTATGGTAGAGTTATTCTAGTAAAAATAGTTAACTAAGATGCAAAACACACTCACTAATTGTTACACTGTGTGAACTGGTGGTTCAAATTCATCTACATATTTGAAATGCCTGAAGATGCCGAAAATCCAAACCAATATACAAAATTTGGACGATTCAAATATATATATTATAAATATGATATTGAAAGACCATCAAGAACCTTCAGTCTTAATCCTTTAATTTATATTAAATAGTATCTTCATTTGCGTAGAGATATTTTATCATTTTAAAGTTAAATGCAACCATTAAGTTTATTTCACAAAATTAAAAAGCTCTTTCGGCACCACGCCATCGCCATCGTCACCATGTTACCAGTTTGGACATTGGCAAGATTCAGAAATAGTTACATATGCCATAATATAACATGTGATTTTTTTTCTTTAACGATATCATTTCTTTTTATCCACACTATCTAATTCTGAAAATATGTCTGGATAAAGCGATTATCTTACCACTTATATTTTTCTTTGGTGTGTGACTAACAAAAAGCCCGTGTTAGTTGGAACATGTTGAACTGCTCCAAATAAGTGCATGTACGCATTAAGGGTATACATATGTACATTTATAATATAAATTTTCACTACGAAAATAAATATGTCCTCTTCCAATGTGAAGCGTATGGATTCCCAATGGAGTTTATCTCAGCAGAAATGTTTCTACGAGACGTTTTTAAACATCGCGTAGATATATATATACCATTATTATAACCATGTATGTAAAACTAGGATGGTGGAACAGTGAAGAAGATGTGTTGTGTATCTTGTCTACAACGGTATATATAGGATGAGATAATTCAGGTTTAAACATAGTTCTGACGATGTCGTAAGCCGAAATAGCTTTAAACAATTATTAAAAAAATATCTTCAGAATTAAAATATATTGTTATTTATTTCACCGTATTATAATAGGTTCGTCCAAGTAAATACAAATTCAATCAATAACTATAACATTGTTTACAGAAAAAAAATATATTTTAGATTTTGATATTAATCGATTGAATATCGCTATCGACCCGAGATTTCGCCTTTCAGCATCTCCATGCAATTCAAGCTCACGAATGAGCTTCAACTAAAAAAATACAATATTTTATATTGAAATTCCATCATGAACTTTTAGTCAGAATCCTTAAATATTTTAAGATATTTAAGTAATATGTCAGTATATATTTTATAATTATTGTTGAATTTAGCATCTTAATACATTAACGTTTATACTAAAATACATTGGTTTCAAGCTATCAAGATTAATTAGTGTAAAATAGTTCGATCACTATCCGACTAAATATTACTGCTATAGTGTAGTTATTAAATTGTCTACCCCAATTTCCCAGCGCCATATACCCTCACCGCCCGGTAACAAGTCGGTAAAGCCCTTAGGTGAATCAAACGCAAAATAGCTTCCCGGCCAGTCGCAGGCGCCGTTTTGCAGTTACGTATTTACGATCTCCTACCCGTCGCGGCCAAGGGGTTGACTCTGATAAGCGACGAGCTTGTTCGGTTAATTTGCAGAATGCGCCAAAGAAGTTGGTAGTTTATCACGCTTCAAGCGAAATGTAATCGGATTTAAGACGTTTAAATAAATACTTTATTAAGGCATACCTCACTTTAAGGGGGTCACCTGGTTTTTTTTTTTAACTTTTCTGGGAATATTTTGTGATGAACAGTAATAATGTATAAAAATTAAGGATTTCGAATGAGGGTGCTAATAATCAATATCATAAATGAATTGTTTGAATTTTGTACTTTTCTATGAGTCAGTTCAAGTACATCGGTGAACTTGAAACGCCTTAAGATGCCTAAAGGCGAAACCCGGGTCATTAGCAACAAAACTCATGGAAAAGTACAAAATTCAAGCAATTCAAATATAATAATGTATAAGTTTGAAATGTACTATATATTTATTGACATTTAAACAGTAAGTCAAAATATTTTCAGATTAAAATCTTTATCACAATGTGTGTTGCACCACTACAAAGGCACCCATGTCGAAAAAAAGCTTGTCAACGGACACCATGATTCGAACTGATTCTGTATTTTAATCTATAAAATTGTGAAAATCGTTTGAACTAGGATCTTTTGAAAATTGAGCAATTGAGCTATTTTTGAAACGTTCACCTTAATCTCACTTTACTTCACGTTGATAACCTCACTTTAAGGAAGAACAATTAGCATGAATAATATATTTTTTTTTAAATATGTGCAAAGAGTAATGTTATAAATAAAATAGAATGATACATGAAAAAAACTGAATTGAGTTTGAGAACACCGTGACTCTAGTCTCGTTATGACAGAGACAGACTGCATCCGTCCACGGCGTTCGGTGATCAACTTAGGGACAGGATGAAGAGACAGGTATCTCTTACAGCAAAGATTTCGCTTGGTAGAGTAGATGGGCCATTACTCTATCCTAGGGTTGGATAGTTTATTTAAAACACAGATTTTAGTTAAAGATGAAATATTACAGAAGACTGTATTTATAGAATTTAACACAGTATAAAGATTAAACGTAGGACCAATTCGACTTCGATTACGATCCTTTGCTCCCCAAGAAGCATGAGAGACTCGACTGCCTTTAACCATAGGGCAAATTAAATATTATGGATATTGAATTTAGAAGATATTTTAAAATATTTATTTAACATATATAAAAAATATTATAAAAAAACCGAAAATGTATTTTTGTGTCAGAAACATCAATATTTTCACTAGTCAATACATTGACCAATTTAAACATTTTTTAAGTCAACTGTGCGACATTGGAGTTGGAGGTTTTTCCATTAAAACATGACGATAAAATGTTGCTAAGACTACAACAGACAGGTAATTTATGGGATTTTTTTTATAAATGTATGTGTATTTGTTTATGAAAAGATTATAAAAATAGTTTTCTCTCAAATGCAATACGATGCTCCATAACTGTTAGTTGCGCGCCCAAACAGCCAATAGTTAATTTTAAGACTCGCGGATTAAGACATTGGATTTTGGGAAACAACGTAAACTTTCCGCCATTTAACAAATTAAATGACGAAATGATATTATTGACAATGCATTGAGATACTAATATTG
Source organism: Himalopsyche kuldschensis (assembly GCA_028554975.1). Taxonomy (NCBI): domain Eukaryota; kingdom Metazoa; phylum Arthropoda; class Insecta; order Trichoptera; family Rhyacophilidae; genus Himalopsyche; species Himalopsyche kuldschensis. The sequence goes on from JAHFWI010000050.1 coordinate 708,077, forward strand.
ACTTTATTATAAGTGGTATTGGATATTTTGACCTTAATGCGAGTGGTTAATATTTATATTAACCAATTTCGGCTTTTGCCCTATAAAGGGTTAATAAGCTGCATACATTGTAAGTGTTGCAAGTTATGAAGAGTTATTTACAATGAATTTTTAGCGTCAAAGTAATCGTATTGGTCTTAACTCATTGATTGAGGTGACTATAATATCACCCGAGTTTGTTCTGAGGGCTTAGCAACATTGGGCGGTGACAAATTCAACTCACTTTCCATGTGACAACGACGAACTCTTAATTTGAATTCATTTCAATATTCCATGGATGCTGGAGTGGCTTAAGGTTTTTATTCCCACATTGCTTAAATTTTGGATTTGCAGGCTTTCAAAAATAATTGAATTATACATAACTTGCCGAACTTACTTTCCCTCCTCTCACCATGATGTCCACATCAACAGGCAGTGCATTCGTCACCCGAACAGCCCTTGTGACTGGCAACTCAAAAGACTTACGTGACAAAGGAAATTGATTGGCCTTGGTAACGACCACGTAGGTAAAATTTTAACGTACAGTTTATAAAAAAAATTAAGCAGCCGTACAGAATTGTTTTCAGTATTCAACAATGAACAAAATAAAGCAATAATTTAATATAAAATGATCAATATTTTAATCAGAGTAGTAATTTAGAAACTCTCCAGTAAATAAAAAGGGTTTAAATAAATAGGAATAAAAGGGAATAGTTTAGAATTTTTAGAAATAAATATAACTCTCAACAAAAAAGAAGTATTATTAAATAATATTCTTAGTATGAAAGGTTGCTCGCCACTGCTTACATTATTTCCAATTAATAGAGTAATTGCTAACCTATCTGATTGATTGCAGCTCATTATTTTAATAGTTTATAATGCTAACGTTATTAGTAGTATAACTATTTGTTGGTTTTGTTTTAATTCTATAACCCGAATCCATCGAAAGTTTTAAAATAAAGCTTTGTTTCCAGCCAAGGATCACTCGGTGGTAAATTATGGATATATGATCACGGGACAGAATCCCAATCCTCTCGAGCTAAGCTTAAAAATTTATACATACTGGCTTATCATTTTATTTTTTGACTTGTATAAAATTATTATGAAATGTGGAATTAAAATGATTAAATCTGAAGAATATTACTGATTATTGTATGAGTTCTTAAAGAAGAATTTGTTTTTTAATATTAGCTTATAATAAAATTATTCTTTTTATTTTCAACAAATAATAAACTTATGTGACTGTCTATCTTTATTATATTATTATTTATGTAGTTTGTGGTTACATTTTTGCTCCTGTAAATTAAAACAACTCGATTTCATACTTATTGCGAAGTATTCTTTAGGATCTTTTATCATAATAAATTTCAAAATTAAAGACGAAACATTTCAAAAAAAATCGTAAGCCTTAATTAATCTTTACAAAAATTCTGTCCCGTGACCATATATCCATAATTTACCCACTCGGAATGTCAAACGTTTGACAACCACCGCTCTATATACACGCAGAATTTTTCTAGAAATTCATTCTGTTGGTTGTTTGTGGTGATAATTTTGTATCGCTCATAAATATTAGAGTGACGTAGCGGGGCAGGAAGCTAGAGTTTTATTGATCGATCGACGTGCGACGGGCGCCACGGAGGAATTGAAAAAATACCCCCCGCAGAGAGGACGTGTTTAAGATTCCCAAGCAGAACTGAATGGATGTATCATGTAAAGGGGAGTAATGCGCCATGGAGGGTTTCTTCCTTCTCTCGTACGTTTACAATATGATAGCGTTCCATTCGCTTTGTGAGCCATCGAAACAAAGGCAATATCCATTGTCGTAAATTTGATAAATTGAGAGCTAATTGCTGTTTGTTTGTGCCATGATAGGTTTTATCAGCAAAGATTCTATGGCACTCCAGAAAATCTTTTAATTTGACGGAAAGTTTTTTCAATTCACCAAAGTGTGTTGGTATAGTAAACATAATTTATTGTAAAACGGTGAAAAGATGAGGTGGTATGAGAGGTAAAAACAAACTTGATCATATTGTAAAACAGACGAACAATAAGTCATATTATTGATTGAATTGGCACTAACTTGATAGAACACCATTATAGCAGGGTGAAAAGATAGCAATGTATTTTATTCCTACAAAACAAAGACATATAGTTGAGAAATAAGTAATAATAGTATAATATAAAACCAAAACGGCGTATGTATGTATGTCTGTAATTCCCTTTTGCATTGTTGGTCATTAAGTTGCCATAAAAACGAATATGAAAGAAAATATGTTTGAATTTTTATCGGCGAAGAAATTTAGTCAAAATGTAATAAATTAGTCTTATACTGAACTTTTCCCGGCTTTTATTATTAATAATAATGTTTATTATTTACGTGAAGGTATTATTTGACATTTCTTTGACAGAAAATTAGATTTTTACTTGAATTAGGACATTTTAATGGGCGAGAATGGGCTGTCATCAAATTAAATAAAGTTTGTGATTTTATTTGAACTCTATTTTGGATGTTAGATTTTGTGATATAATTATGTCGAATGATATAACATTAAATAATTATTGGTCGCTTAGTCCGAGCGACACTGGAGTAGCAATACTAGTAATAGTATAAAAATAGTTCTGACGAAGGCGTAAGCCAAAAAGCTATCAACTATTCATCATATAATTTTTTCAAAACTCAAATAGATCGCTATTTTATCACTGTGCTATAATTCAGTTCTACCAAGTAAATGCCAATTCAATCAATATTACGATTCATTGTACTTGTTCGACAGTTTTATAATAAGATCAAGTTTGTTTTAGACTCTCATGCCACAACCGTGTTCAATTGACATGCATTTTATAGTCCGTTCCTACTTAATTGCTTAATAATGTGATGGTAATACAGAAGCTAATATGCGTAAAAGGTCTTAAACATTTGTTCACTTTCAATATTTATTTTGCATATTTCTGTTAACAATTTTTTGATAAATACCCTTATAAGTCTTGCTTAGATTTGTAAAAATAGCTTTGAATTGATGTATATTCTTTTCAGCTTAAAATGCTTGCTATCTTAACTATTGAACATAATAAATAAATTGTGGAATAATTTCACAAAACGTTTCATTATTTTAATACAATGTCTTTCAACCATGTATAAACATTGAATACCTTATAAAACAGTCACCTTTACTATTTATAATATCGAACAAATAATACAAAATATTTTTAAACAACCAATAAATTTACCCAATGATTTTCCTTAAAAATGGTTATATCGTAGGACAAAGCAGGTGAATTGTTTTTGTAAACTCCATCGATGTAATATATAACACTATTCATTCGGTCAATTTGGTATATTATTTAATAGGCATGGCGATAATGCTGGTGAAATGTGTACAGTACATTTATTACTACCTTTGAAACATTGTTTTTTTTATACAGTTTTCAAAGCTTAGCTTTTAAGATTTCCACTATTTTTATTTATGTTATTTGCTATCTTGTTCCTAAGAAGCACACATGTGTATAATTGTATCGGTTATAAACATGCACTTGTTAAAATGCGCCCCCCAGTTATTACAATAATGAAAATTGAATACTTAAAAGGCTACATTTACAAAAATAGGGGTTGGCATAACTCTAATCAAATAATAGCCATTCATGCGACAAAGTCTCATCAAATTGCCGTTATTTTTAGACTTCTTTATCACACAGGCCTAAAGGGTTAGCGTAGATTCGTATTAAAGCTTAACTTTTGCCAGCCTGAGGGTGAAACAGTCGAACACCACTGCTATTTTATCCTTAATATTAGTGATACAATGATTATACTTTTGGTATTCTTAAATCATTGTTTGTTACTTCTTTTGCAGAAAAAATAGATTTTGATCGAGTAGTTTAGTCGCAATTAAATAAAAAAAAAAGTCGGATTTTGACTGGCCGAAAACCATTTATATTGTCCTTCTTATCTCAAACGCCCCTTTTTCAACAAACGTTCCAAATTAAATGGATGATTTTTACATTATCAGGTGTAGATAAGAAGTCACATTCACAGTTTTGATATTGCCAGTCTAAAATAAACAAGAAAACGATCAGGATGTTTCATTCATGAGGGACATAAAATATGAATAATTATAAGAAAATTATCGATTTTAATTTAGTTTTTGATAGAACGATGTATAAAGATACGTCAAAGCATAATCAATCACTTTTTTATTGCAGTCTATGCCAATAAGACCATACCGCTGGGGTCTTTTTTAGACCCCCTTTCGGCCTACGAATTATTTTTCAAGGACAGTCTTTCGAAGGTTAAAGCAGCCTACATATTTGTGTGATAGTAACCGTTGCGTGTTTGGAAATACAATGAAATTATTAACCCTGCAAAGTTTGACTTGTGTGACGTAGATATGTTTTGAAAATAACTTTATTACTTAGCGTTTATTACGACAACGTATCGCTCGCTGTTGGCGGTGGATTGATCGCATCATTAAATGGGCATATTGACAAAATATACAAAGCAATTTCATTAAAAGTTGTTAATAATTTATATGCCTAAAATACAATGTAACTACGATGAAAAAAAGGTAATATATTTTAGTCCTACAGACATAATATTAAATATGGTTGATAGCTATTTTGGCTTACGCCATCACCAGAACTAGTAAGCTAGAACTAGTCAGAACCAGAATATTTTAGATCATTTGGATAATATTAAAAATGACCATAGTCTCTTAGCAATAATACTTTTTATTGATTGAGTAGGCATTTACTTGGTAGAACTCCATTATAATACGGTAAGAAAAACAACAATGTATTTTATAGATAGCTATTTCGGCTAGGTAAGGCGTAAACAGAAATAGCTATCAACAATAATATAAAATAATTTATGTAGAATTTAAATACATTGTTATTTTTCTTACCGTATTATAATACTTTTTCTTTTTACTTCTATTCACCTTTTTTAAGCACCATTAAACAGATTGGCGTTGGCTACCGTGTCAGACCGCCCGGGCTGGATTCCCGGTACGAGCAGATTTTTTCAGTCATCGATAAATCGATTCCGCTCTAAGGCAAATGGTGTTAGTGTTGTTAAATCCTTTCCCACTTTTCCGATGCCAAAGATTGACGCATAGTGACAGCGATAAGATAATCACTAGTCCTTTCCTAGTCCTCGTATCCTTTCCATCCCTAATCTCTTCGAAAAAAAAGAGAGGTTGTGCAACTGAGTAACAAATGAAAAAAAAATGTTGAAACTTCGTGAGGAGTTTATACGCTCCCAGTTGGGAGCGGACATGGTTAAAAAAAAAAAGTTGGTTACCCATATTTTGGGATCCCGTATGATGAACTATATAATTTTCTTAGCTTTATATTGAAATATTTGGTACTTAAACAATATTTACTGTCTAAAAACTCGAACCGCTTGCTCAATGCCATATTTCAGGACGAACGTAGCGGAAATTAAGTTGCTTTTATTAATTGAACAATTTTTTTATTATCACTTTGTCTTGACAGTAAAAAAATGAGCTGAAATAATCGCCTTGCATGAAAATTCGTCAGACGATGATAATAAAAGAAAAAGTTTGCAAGAAACAATAAAGACAAATGAAGCAAAAAGATTTTCCTTTCTGGAAAACTGTTCGAGCCGAATTTTCCCTCCTCCCGTTTCACGACTGTCGTAGAAATGTCAAACTTTATAAGCCGGCTTCTAAGTATGCCCATTTTCCATTTGGTTGCAGCGGACTTTGCTCTCTTCTCAAAAGACCTTTTGAATTTTTTCATGTATTTTTGTAACAAATGGTGACTAGTAAATGTAAAATCACTTATTTATATGAAATTCTTCTTTTGATGTTTTAAAACTTCAACTACTACCATTTTGTATCTAATTGAACAGAAAATTGAAGAAAATGTTATTTGTGTACTTAATTAATTTTCGCTGAACGTCGTGGCTCAGTGATAAAACTCTCGCTTTATTGTCGTTCAACATTCGAAGGGACATTCACACTTATACAAATAATTCAAATTATGATTTAATAATAATAAATAAGTTAAATTATGAATTTTTATTCAAACAAAAAACTGGAATAATAAAGCAACCAGGATTTTCTTAACCCGTTATTGATAATTCCTTAAACTATTTCATTTTTGAGGAATCGTGAACATGAGTTGTTTGTTCTTCCAAGGGGTAGAACCAGTCTGCCAATGGGAATGTCACTGGGAAGAGCATTAACAATTTTAAACGGCATTGCTTCGGATGTCGACATTTTTCATATTGACGTGAGTGAGTTCAGACGAATACTATATTTTATGAATAAAAGTTGATTTTGTCAGAACTCATTCGGTTGACTGCCTTGAAAATTTCTAATGTGATATTAATAATAATATTTTTTCCTCTCTGTTTTTTTTATGACTATTGTAATTTTCATCTTATTTTTAATTTTTAATTAATTTGTGATTTTTATTATATATTTACATGTATGTATGTATATATATATATAAATGCATGTATTTATATTTGTCAAATCCATGGCGCATTGGCGTCAGCTGTAATGCCATGATTTGCTTTTTCTTAAATAAATAAATAAAATAATTATGATACGGTGAAAAAAATAACAATGTTATATCGATGGGGTAAGCCGAAATAGCTATCAACAAATATTGTTAACAGGGCCAAATTTTAATGAATTTTATCGAAGATAGAGATAAAATATTATTAATTGTCAACTTAGAATAGAAAGTAAGCTTGACCGTAATATATTATCTTGATCTATCCTACACGGTTTTTTGGAAACTTGTCCACTTAAAACATTGCAGGATCTGTGATAGACGAAAAGAGAATACTCCAATGGTTCAATCAATACATTCCAATATGAATCGATATGTCTAAAAAATTATTTCAGCATGGCTTAAATTCGCATTAACCCTTGACACCGCCTTATGTGGTAGGTCATCAGAACTCTCTCGAACGATCTATTGTTCACCTCAGTCAATGAGTCAGTCGATATCAGGAAATAAATTCATTCTTATAATAATCTATATTGCAATCTATAGCGGTGCAATGTAGAGTTATTTCAATTTCTCTTATCTCTTGACGCCCGACAATGCATGTGCTTCATAAAAAGTTCATAAGGCGATAAATCATTACTTATCAGCGGGCGCATGTGTTAACGATTTTTGAAACGGCCATTGTTTTTTCTTTCTAAAGTAACCGTTTGTTTTCATACAGCAGTGAGAGATTGGACTGCATTGAGGATGCACGCGCCTAATCCTCTCCCTCAGAATTAAATTCGCGTCAAATTCCTGATATCTTCTTCGCTATCGTAATATTTGTGTGTTGTATAACGTCTGTGTAAACCATAAACAATTAAATAATGGGTTCTAACGCACCCACATAACGCTTTGAGATCGTGTTTTGTTTTAAAGAGTTCCATGTTTCTCCTACTCCGTCCCCAAAATCCCTCTTCCTGAGTGTCGGATAGGAGGCTCCTTCTCGATTACGAGGGAGCCGGAATAAAGGTCTTCTCACCCTTAACACGCTATCCTAAAAATATCGTGGCAAGCAAGTAAAAGGAGCCGAAGTTAAACATACGATAGGTATACTTGGTACAAATTTAAATAAAAAAAAAACTGATTAAAATAGTTCTAACATCTTGCTTACATTGAGACGTTAGTACTCGATCGCTTAAAGTGCACTGTTCTGTTATATTAGTACTGTACTTATGTACTTATTTTTTATCTGACTTTTCTTTTCTTGATTTTCTTAATGGTACAATAGTGAATGGTAAACTGGTCTGTTATTGTATTGTAAAAAAATCTTATTAAGATGAAAAATTATTTGTGACTTTAATCAATACCTTCACTTTGTAAATAATGGTTAATCAATACAATGATTCATCTAGAATTACATAAAAAGTGATATTCACATTTTTTTAAATAAACAAAAAATACATAAACTGTATCGCTTACGCTTGGTTAGGTAAATAAATTTGTACTTGGTTAATTTCCAACACGCACTTTCCCCATAAGAATTGCGAAGCGCGTTTCTACAAACCCATGGCCCTGACGGGCTTCCCATAATGTTTTATATCCCACAACAATTTCCTATCGAGAGACAAGTGTCTTTTTTAGCCATCAGATGTCAGCGTAAGTAACGTACAAAGGTTTCGCGTCCATTTTGAAAACCTACAATCTAATGAAATGACAATAAAATTCAACACATCTTTAGCTATAACGTTGTGTATATCAAGAAATTTATATTTATGCGATTTAGAAGAACATGACTAGTTCAACACTAGTGGTAATCTATACGCTCGCGTTACGCAAGATTTGCACGAATGGAAGGAACATTAGATATCACAGCTTTCAAAGAGATATCGAGAAAAAATACATTTTAAAATATATACATACATATATGAAGCTGCCCGTACTGAATTCAAACTTAAAAACCAGGGCTGTGGAGTCGGTAAAAAAAAGTCCGACTCCGACTCCAGCATTTACTAAAACCACGACTCCGACTCCGACACGACTCCGACTCAGACTAAAAAAAAGTTAATATCGTCACTTTTTTCCCCTAAATTTCCTATTTATGTGTATTCTATTAAATATCAACCCTATCAATGCGGCCAAAACCCAAAATTGACATATTAAATGCAAAAATAAAAAGTTCAAACTTTTCAAAATTTCCGACTCCGAGTACGACTCCAGCCAAATCGCCGCGACGACTCCGACTCTGGCCAAAAAGCCCTGACTCCACGACTCCGACTCCGACTCCACAGCCCTCTTAAAAACTCATCGACACTCGAGCAGGGTCCAAATATAAGATGGGAACATTGTTAATAGTACAGTTTTAAAACTCGTAGTCAATTTAAAATATTCTCATATTGCTTTCACATTCCTGTCGTATTTTTTTAAAAATCGTTCGAATGGATTTCTAATGTTAGACATTTTTCCTAGACACTATTATAATCGTAAGACATCAAAGATAATTATTGATAAAATCCAGCACTCAATAATCTTCAAAATTTCTTTATACCATCTCATATATGAAGCTAATCCAACTGAAGAGTTATCTAAAATTATAATTCCCAGTTTAATGTTAGTCATGTTCAATTTTGATGTAGAATATATGGAATCTAAACAAATACTGGTTGAATGTCATTCAATATTTTTCTTCGAATAATATATGCAACAAATGTTTAGATAATTATTTCCGGATCGATGTGGGATGAAATTGTTAGCAAAACAGACCATCATTTTTTCGAGCAGAAATCAATAATTCAATTGTAAAATAAAGCTGTTTCGGATTACGATTTAAGCCCGTGAGCTGTGCAACTGAACAATTATAATCGACAGTTAATCTATTTCTAGAACATTCTGATTTAAACGCAAAAGCTGTGTTTTACTCCGATACGAGTTACTATTTATCATACATGACTATTTTCAAACATTAAGTTTAGTTTAATAAAGTGGAAATACGATGTTTTTAAAAACGACTTTATCACAGTCCCCTGTCATGCTAGAACGGAGGTGACATCACAACACGCGACCCTCTAGCGGCAAAGCTTTTGTAGCGGATTTATGGGGCTGACCGGAAATATGTATCGTCGAATCCACCGCCAACTATGCCAAGTCGTCCATATTTAAAGACACAATACGAATAATGAGTGGAGCCTCTTTTGTGTCAAACATATATTCATCCAATTCAAAATTGGTTTGTACAAAAATACATACTTTATACTTGCTATCTCTTGAGTAAAGAAAATTGATTCAATTGTTTGTTGGCAAGTCATTATAGGGATACATCGGAGAAATTTTATACAGTTTACATTCCTAAAAACATATTACTTTTCGTATTACGTTTCCACTAATACAATATGTTATGGATGAGTAACAATGGCTACAAAAATAACAAGGGTAATAGCTCAATTTCTTAAGAATAAATTGCAAATATTTTTTGACCCTTCAGAAAAATAATTTCATTAAAAATATTCATTACGAGAAAAAATATATTTTTATTTTGTCGGCTCTCACAATTCAATTCATTCTCACTCGGCTTGTGTATACAATTACATATTTCTGATACCAATTTTTTGTTACACTCTTGCTTAGTTTTATATAATTGAGTCGTTTTGTATCAAAAGCAGAACTATCAACTTGTCTAGTTTTCGAGAAAAACGTTTTATTGGCTTTTTGGGCTTTATTAATATTTTTCAATTTTAAAAACAGCCTTTAAACGTCTGAAACTGCAACATCACTAATCATAATTCTGTGATTGGAAGAAAGTATGATTGACCAAACCATTATACTTTTGTTCCCAAAGTCGTGAACCGATTTTCACACAAACCATCATTATTGTTTACTTCTTTATACCGCATGTACATGATTGTAATTTAAATATTGTATTGCTAGCCATACGCCATACCAGAAGAATAATGTGACAGCATTAGTTCGGTTCTCATCGGTGTCAGCTGTAATGCCATATTTTGTAATTTTTTCAATAAATAAATAATCAATGTAAGAGTTATGATAAAAAAGTAAGTGTAGTAGAGACCTCGTTGATAATTATCAATAAGAATTAGAATAACCTGAGACAATTGACTTCATAATTCAACTGAATAGTCGATTTATGAAATTGTACTTTCGGGGATCTATGTCGAAACCGAAAGGATGAAACGGCAATGAAATTATAACAAGTAAATACCATCATCATCTCAATTCATAACATAAAGTGTTTATTAATATTAAGCACCGTAATAAATAGAATCCTAGCAACCCTTACATATGAGATTAGCTCGTTTCAGGTGGCAAGCTGTACACTTTATACCACCCTTGCCTCACTGCAAACAACCCTATAGGGATGGGGAGAGTATTTAGATTCAGCAAAACTTTCTTCAACATAAAATGAGCCTAGCTATTTATTTTACTTCACAAAAGAAAGAACTTATTTGAGAGAACTCGCATATAAGTTATTAATATTTTTAGAAATTTTCCAGTTTTCTTACATTTTTCCAAGAATTAAAATGTATATTTGACATCATTTTTCCACACAGTAATATAAACAACGCAAAAATATAATGAGCTAAAAAATGTTTAATTATCTTAGGATTTTGTACATTTCTATTGGTTTTATCGCTAACGACCCGGGTTTCGTCTTTTGACATCTATAAAAAAAGATAGAAATAAATAGTTTATATCGGTACCATATAAGAATAAAAGGAAGTCACAAATTGTAATTGTTAATATCGCAATATGGATGAAATGGCGAATGTTTTGATATTTATTAAGTTCAATGAATTAGATAATTATAATTGTATGGGTATGATTCAAATTTCATGTATTTTTTAATATGATATCGCTTAAATGAGCTACGAGCTTCTAATTTATTATGTGGTTTTTATCCAACGTACTATTTAAGAATAATTTTAGCTTAAAGCTGATATTGTCCATCAGAATAAATGAATGGTTTAAAATCACACAATTTCGGTGTGAGATTAAGTGGCATGATCCTGGATTTTGTCATGACGTCATAATTATAATTGATGAGTAATTATAAAAAAATATCACCAAAAAATACGGCTTAACACTACACAATGCAGCGTTTATCTAACTGTAGGATTTCTGCGACCAAATACTGAAATTATTAAATATTGTTTTCAGCTTAACTCTATAGAACTTCTTCCTCCTTTATCATCCATACCACCCATACCCAGTTTCTCGTCCCTTCTGGCCGCATCTACGGTTTCATTTCATCCCCTTAAAACTTCAGCTTATACTACGCAAAGCCACTGTACAGTGAAAGGGAGCTTTTGAATTTTTTTCATGTTTCTAGTTAGGATATGAATATATTCGACGTTTTATCAGAGTTATATTTTTGAGCGATTAGATTGTCGACTCTCATCTCATACGCTAAGAAAAATAACCATGTATTTTAATTCTATAGAAGATACAATACTAATTTTACGTTTATTCCCACTTAGTAAAAACCCAGATTAGCTTTCACTTCATGAATACATCAAATCAATTTGTAACATTCAATAACTTATTAATTCTATATAAAATTATGATGGTGGAACAGAGGAGAAGATGTATTGTGTACCCTGTCTAAGCGGGCTTTATATACTTGTTCTAGTGTACGTTTAAAACATAGTTATGACGAGGGCGTAAGCCAAAATAGCTATCAACAAATGTATAAAATAATTTCTATAGAATTAAAATACATTTTTATTTTTCTAACCGTACTATAATGAAGTTCTACCGAGTAAATGACTACTCAATCAATAGACTCTCATCTAGAGACTCCAATTACTCTTCATCTCAACTACTCGAGTATCAAGTAGTAAAATTTTAAAATACTCGAGTAGTTTCAGATGTACCAAAATATATACTATTAACCATTTGATTACGACGATTGTTTTCATAAATGTCAAGAAACTTTCAAAAAAAAAAAGTACCGATTTATACATTTTTATGATTATTTATTATTTTAAAGATTTATACACGCCCATATCAGTTTTAGTTTTTTTTATTACTATTCAATTAGTAAAAAATCAATTTTATTCGACTTATAAAATATTATCTACGCTCATATTATGGTGCATAAAAAACCGTTGGTTACTATTAACCATTTGTCATCTCGACGATTGTTTTCATAAATGTAAAATTTTTAAAAACTAAAAAAGTTTCAGATGTACCAAAATATACTATTAACCATTTGATTACGACGATTGTTTTCATAAATGTCAAGAAACTTTCAAAAATAAAAAGTACCGATTTATAATTTTTTATGATTATTTATTATTTTAAAGATTTATACACACCCATATCAGTTTTTAGTTTTTTTTCATTACTATTCAATTAGTAAAAAAATCAGTAAATGAATATTTATTTTTGTAAGTGCAAAATGCCATTTTAGACATGATTTGAAATAAAAAAATATCTTTTATTTTGTTGAAAACTTTCAATTTTTATTCGACTTATAAAATATTATCTACGATCATATTATGGTGCATAAAAAAAACCCTTTTTGTGTCAAACCTGTTTTGGGAAAAACCGTTGAAAATAAATCTTCATTTTTCAATTACGAGTATTACGAGTATTACTCGAGTATTTTTCATATTACTCGAGTATCGAGTACCCGATTGGAGTCCCTACTCTCATCTCATTCAAATAACCATTGTATATCCAATTATGTATGAAAAATTCCCATCTGGGACTTCAAACAACGAATAAAAATATTCTCGTTCTTACTGTAGTATTAGGTATATTTAAATCGGAATTCTGTAATATTTTACACAAAACAATAAAGATACTAAATCTTTACTTGTTGATGTCTTAAATTGTAAATGGATAACTTTTTTTCACTAAAGTTTTTACTCTGTATTTCTTGCACCGTGGAATATGGAAAGTGGCTTTCTGAAACCTTTTATCATTGCAGATATACAGATAAACTAAAAGGGAACATACCTAAAGTGTAGATTCATTTATTTTCAAGAGACCCAAAAGAATATTTGTGTTAATGTTAATTTCGATGAAAAATGTTACAATGATACGTATTAATAAAAGGAATTGTAGCTTTTTTTCCCCATATTCAACTAATTTTTAAGTCGTGAATACTTACATACATGTAATATAAACGTTTAATTCCAACTGATATCATATTAATAAATTAATAATTATTGTTTGATATTATAATCCCTTAATGGAAGACCAGTACTTTATCAAATTGAAAAGCTGTTTATATTTTGCAGGTGTAGTTAGACTAAAACCATGATAGCAAAAAAACAAAATAATGTTTTCTCTAAAACAACCCAAACTAAAGCAATCGTATTAAATAAATATATTGTTAATGATTTTTAAGCACATGAATACACAAAAAACTCTGTTTTGACTTGGTTTTTGCGATGGCATAATTTTTGAGAATTTTTTTCTGATATTCCAACGGTTTTATTACTAGATGTGACACGTGTTTCGCCTGTTTGAAATCCATCTTTAGACTGGCTCATTTTGTAAAATAGGCATTTTAATTTTATATTCGACTTACTGTAAATATGTAGTTCTGAATTCTATTGTAAAATTTACCAATTATTTAAGCACATAATTTTTGTATATCCTAAATATTAAATATATATCTTTAAGGGTAAATTGATAATTTCCGATAAGTTTATATTATTTTGTAAGAAGTCATAAGCATTATAATTATTGACAATTTATGTATGATTTATATGTTTTTTTTTTATGTAAATATGTTATATGGGAAAGTAATATGCATACACATATTGGAGCAGATCTCTTAAACTGGCTTCACCATGAATTTCTCACATTTATAACGATCACGAACGTTTGTCAGCAACGATGCGATGAGAATGAAAATTAAGAATAAAATTAAAATTAAAGATGAAATAGACGTGAAGAATTATTGATGGTCTGGTGTAAAAAATGCCATTTTTATAATTTACCAACGATGTTTCAATAAATACATACATAAAGAATAAATCAAAATAAGTTCGAGTCGGAGCGGCGACGAATAATGAAAAAAAAGGATCTTGAAACACGGTTACCCGTTTCTGCAACAAATGAAAGTCTAGGTTATAAAAAATGAAGTCGTCTATTAACCGAATGAGAACCGTTTAAAGATCAGCGGAGCCCAACGGACCGTATCACGCCCCGGCTCTTTCAAATTAACATTGAAAAATATTTAATACCGTTTTTGGTTAGTTTGTTTTATAAAACATTTAAAATATTAAGCACGTCAGAGAATTCAACCCCAATACTGAAATATCTTAGTAGAATATTCACCGTTATTTAATTAGACTCAAATTAAATTATAAAGAATTCCTGATCGCAGAGATTCTAATGTATAATTCTTGTATCGGCGTTGGTGTGTATTAGAGACTCGACATCTCAACTACTCGAGTACTCATTATTATAGTAATTCAAATTTTTGTAAATAAAAAAAAGGATAAATAAACTATCTTTTGTCATTGATAAAAAAAATCAGCAGGACCCAAAGTAAAAGTAACGAAGGAAATTCTCGCATAGCATAATCAACGGCAAAACCTTAAAACAAAAATTACCTGAAAATAAAATCCAGGCGTAAGACTCAGTTAAACGCAATGCTTAAATTTTTTTTTTATTTATTTTTAAATAATTAAATACAATTTGAAATAAATCTTGGTTAAAATTACGAGTATTACTCGAGTATTTTTTCAAAATACTGAGTATCAAGTATTCGACATTCGAATTGGAGCCTCTAGTGTATTCATCGTTCATTAAAATGTTGTGATCTGTACATTTATATAAAATATAAATAATAAATCATTTTTAGTAGGTACTTATTATAAATTAAATCTATTAGATCAGGTCCGGTTTTTCTCATGGCGAGCATTGTCAACTGATTGCATTATCATCGTTAAATTATGATTTTCAGGAGCCATTTCACCGAGCTGGCCCCACTTCACCACTGCTTATAACTAATATAAAAGAATGATTTAATGATCAAATTATTCTTTTTGTTTTCAAATCACTTACATCTCAGTAAAAGGCACTTGCACTTCAGGTCAATAATATAAAAGTACCTTTATTATTTCACTATTTTTTGGATTCTTTTATATAAGTATATAAAAAACCAGTACAAAATAGAAAGCCTAACAATTGGATTACTCTCTTAAACAATCTGAATATACCCTATAGGCAAATGAAATATTTCAAAGGAAAATGAATACTGACAAAAAGCTTTCAAAAATTTTCTAGACTGAACGTAATCCGATATGTGCTGAAATAGTTTTTTTACGTTATCAAATCTCGGAGCTTTTTCAGTAACAAAATATATACACACTGAACTAGATCATTATATTTGAAATGAAATGAGTAAAACCTTTACACACGCTAGGATAATAAATAATTGTATTATCCAGATAATTCTCAAGTTTAAATTCCCATTGGTCAATAAGTTACATGAGAATTATGTAGTTTATAATACGGGTGTAATTATCACATTCGACATCACAAAATTAATACAATTTCATCGTACGACTAACGATGGCATGATGGCATGGTGGCGGAATATAAATTGTCTAAAAAGCTTACTAATGGAACTAAATATCTATTTGATGGAGCTTAAAGCTCTGAGGTACGTAAGCGTCAAAGTTTTTTCCGTCTACTTCTAAATCTAAGCTTAGTTTTTATCACTTTTAAGGTGTTCACTGTCAATACTTGGTGGAAAGGCATTATGAAAAAATAAAAATACATTTTTAGTACTTTTTCCACATAAGATATATTTTATCAGGATCGGTTTCGTTCATGACGAGCGTTCATTATTTTTCTTGTAATTTGCTTCAATTTATTTGCTTAGTTGTTTTACCAATTGTTTGTCATACCTTGTTTTTCATACTTAACTTTTGCATAAATATCACTGTTTTATTGTATTCCTTATCAGTTGAAAATGCTCGCCATGAGCGAAACCGGTCCAGATCAAATAAATTTTATGTGGAAAAAGTACTAAAAATGTATCATTATTTTTACTTAGTTTTTATATTCAAGTTTCATTCTCTGCCCATCGTTGCTGACAGGAGGGCACGATCGCTGTAGTGGTGGAAAGTCCATAGTGAAGCCAGTTCAAGAGGTCATTGATAGGTTATTTAAATATTAATTTAAAGAAAAAACATTGTTGCTTTATAGTTAACAAGGCATATAGCAGTGATAGGAGTTGTTTTTTACATAATAGATTCAATAAAAATAGTTCCACATTTTTAGTACTTATTACACTTATGAGGACTGGTTTTGCTTATCGCGAAAATAATCAACTCATGCATCATCACGAGCATTATCAATTCATTGATTGAGTAGGCATTTACTTGGTAGAACTCCATTATAATACGGAAAGAAAAATAACAATGTATTTTAGACATAAATTATTTTATATTTTGTTGATAGCTATTTCGGCTTACGCCTTCGTCTTCTGACGAAGGCGTAAGCCGAAATAGCTATAAATAAATATATAAAATAATTTATGTATAACTAAAATACATTGTTATTTTTCTTTCCGTATTATCAACTCAGATAATTATCACGATGAGCGAAACTGGTCCTGTCTTAATAAATCTAATACTTGGAGGAATAAGTATTGTCAGTGAACACTGAACACCTTAAAAGTGGTAATAGTTTCATATTTGACACCCAGAATACGATCTTATATCACTTAAATGAAATGAAAAATAATCTTATTAAAAATTATCATTCTATTTTGATACATTTAGTTTTTTGACAATATTTTAAACTGAAACAAATGGAATTTAGGCTTTGTTTTTAAATATTTGCAAAATTATTCATGAAATACTAAAGCCGTTTTTTTCAAAGCACACAAGAATGTAGGCGTTTGTTTTTCGTAATATCAACTCCCACAACAAATCTAACATGCTTTTTTTTACCTAACCTAACCTAAATTTAAGCTTTCGTTTGCCAAAGTTCAATTTGTATTCATTTTGAATATTTCACTTTTTGCTCTCAGGACATACCTACAAAAACACTATTGTATTTTTGCTCATAGCTATTCGTATTTTTTCATTATCTTAAATTCCCGATTCTGTGCGTATTACCACCCGCCAAGGCCCTCACACCACACTTTATGTTTGAGTCCACTGTTTTAGTGTACACAAATGAACAGGAAAGTAATTTCAGCTTAGAAAAGCTCGCTTTCCATAGAACGCTGTGCTTTTTTTAGTCCTGTAACTTTTCTATCAAGTCTGGTCGCACAAATAGCTCTAAATTTTGATGAATTTCTACCCATTCACTGTTCATATAATATATGGACGTTTCCATAAAATAAAGTAAGCATTTTGAATCGTAAGTTTCAAATTCGAAAATTATTTTTCGTAATATATGGTCTCAATAAATTTTGATTTATAATAATAGAAGCTATTGTAATATTTCTAATTTATTTCACCAAGGTGAGGCTCAAACAAGGTCCTTCTTATACAAATACTCTTTATTTATTTTTTATCTACTATCATTTATTTACATATATACCTTCAATTCTGCCGTTAAAAGATCAATCCGGAGTTTTA
Source organism: Himalopsyche kuldschensis (assembly GCA_028554975.1). NCBI lineage: Eukaryota > Metazoa > Arthropoda > Insecta > Trichoptera > Rhyacophilidae > Himalopsyche > Himalopsyche kuldschensis. Next base: position 726,130 of record JAHFWI010000050.1, read on the forward strand.
TTGATTTTGTCAAATTGATGACGCAATGTCGTCATCTGTGATGTCATATATTGAAACTAAAAGGTTTTAAATTCTGTTCGAATTTAATTCATTAAAATCAGTTCAACATAATGCGAGTTTATAAACATTTTATTTATTAATTGACATTATATAGACATTATAAATTACAGTGATGGTGCATGGTTTTTTTTATTTTGTTTTAAGTCGCATGCGATAAATATTTGTAATTATTCATGTTCTTTCTGTTATTATAGCATCTGGGATTAAGTTTTCAACGCTTTTGTAGTGTCGGTGTATTACTGCCAAATCTAAAAAAAAGTTTCCATAAAGTAATAATAAATTTAAAAATTAATATGCTTTTTATATTACACCCACTAATTGAAATCTTCATTTTATCTCTCAAAATCAGGTCCAGCATCACTTGGGTACTTTTCACAAAATACCTTAATTCTAATTTTATTATAGTATTACTAATCTCTTTTAAGGAACAAGATCTCACGACAAAGATAAGTTTATATTGGCCTGGCCTTTCGATTTAAGTGTTGCCTCCTTGATTTTAACCCCTGGCAAGTGCTTCAACCCCTTCTGCCACCCTCTTTGGCCCTTAACGCTTTAAGGCCCGGAAAAGCATCTTGCTTAGACGTATTTACTCACTGCTGCTTAGCCACTTGCTGGGTTTACCGCAACCAGAAATTATCATCTGCATTTAAACGCTTTCATATAAATTGGGTACTGTAGCTTATATCCACAGAATATAACGATTTGCTCGCAGTTTATTTCAAACAAATTTTACAGATTTTGCTTTCAAAGTATTATTTATTTTAATCAATGGTGATAAATCATGTAATTTTAAGAAGTATTTTTAATTTTTATTAAAAAAAAAGTTCAACAGTAACTTTATGAAAATTCATCTCAAAATTAAAAAGGTAGCGTAGTTTTTTCACTTATTATTTGTGACGACCATCTAACAAAGGAAAACATTTTAATATTATAATTTTAATACACATAAAACAATATTAAAAAATTATCTGGAACGATCTTCAGCATTTTTCACTTATAAGGTGTTCACTGTCAATACTTATATTTACTTAATATTGCGGAAAGGCACTACATTAAAAAATTATAAAGGAATAAGTAAAAAAATGTTTTATTACCATTTAATAATTCAGCATTTTGTTTTATATAATTGCAGATTTATTATTATTGCGTATATTGAAATTGAAAATATTATTTTAGGTATAAAATTTAAAATATCTTTGATTATTCCACGTATTGTGCTACTTACTGTGACACGTGTTTCGCCTCTTTCAGAGGCATCTTCGGAATTAAAATGGCAAAGTTTAGTTAGTAGCACAATACGTGGAATAATCAAAGTTACCGCCGAAACCATCGAAACTATTATTTTAGGTATTGATAACAACACCATACAATTTTTATAAAATACATATATTAAACAATGACAGAGCAAGCTTAGTTTGTTACTGTCTTTAGTACTTAAGGCTCGTGTCTTACAATTCTTACATCATACAAAAGCTTAGAAACTTTTTGTGAAAACATGAAAAATATTTCAGTAGTATATTAATGAAAGGATTATGTAATTAGCTGACTTGTTAAACTTTATATACATTTTTTTCAGTGGAAATGTTGGCAAATCCAATAACGTTAACGACCGAATCAGAGATTCGTAAATATCGTTGAATTTATAGAATTTAAAATATATATAACTTAAATTATTCCACATATCGTATAACTATTAGTGATCGTGAATCTCTTCGTGATATTAGATAAATTTTCTAATTCTGTTCTGAATTCACATCTATTTGATAAAAATTGGAAAAAAATGTATTGCTGAATAATAGTTTTGAGATGAACGCATGCTACTGAAATAACTACCATGCTAGTATTCTTTATTTAAATATTGTATTATAAACAAGAATATACAAACAGTCCGTGGTGCAGTGGTCAACATAGTTGGCGTCCGTGACGGAGTAGATTTTTTCAGTTGATAAATCGATTCTGATCAAAGGCAATGAGTGTCCGTGTTGTTAAAAATATCGTCCCACCTTTCCTATCCAAAAAACGGCGCGTAGTGATACCGATTAGCTAGCCACTAGTCCTTTCTTAGTACTCGAATCCTTTCAATTCCGGCTCTCTTTGGAAAAAATTGAGGTTGAACAACTGAGTAACAAGCAGATCTCATATAAAAAATATATGTAGAGATAAACCTCGTGAGGATTACATATGTTCAAAGTTGTGAGCAGACATGTTAAAAAAAATAGATATTAGGTAATATACATATTATACTGTTAGAAATATTTGGCACCAAACGGGTTTAACTTGTATATCGATAACCTGAAGGTTGCCAGACACTCAATTTCTGATGGAAATTAGGTTAGCGAGAGGCAGACCATAATAATAATATAAACGTATACCTCCGATGGAGGGATGCGGGCGTTATGATATGATATATATATATACTTTTATCAAAAAAGTATTCCTTCATCTGTAATACGGCAATAGGCTTTTGCATCTCCAAAAAGATTTTAAATGATGGAATTATATGCGATCTATACTAAAGGTCGTAAAATCATTGTGCCAGGTTATTAGCTTACCATATATATCACAATCATGCACAGTATTTCATATGATACCTATGTTTAATATTTCTATATGAGTATTTGCATATTTACGGACAATTCGAAAGATCTGTTCGATGTCATAATCGTTTTAATTTTTTTTTTAGATTAACTTTTTCTTTCTGTGCCGGACTAGATAGAAACCCCTTATGTAACTTTATCTTAAATATCTATCTTAATATCGATGATACAATGTGTAATCTTTTGGTATTTAACATCGTTGTTTTTTTACACCTTTTGCAGAAGAATGCTATGATTTTAATCGACCAGTTTCGTGTCAATTAAATAAAAAAAGTTGATTTATTACTGGCCGAAAACTCTTTATAACGTCACTACAAATTTCCAGGATTCGAACATCAATGCCCATACCCAATAAGATAACATTATCTTTTCTCAAACGCGCCTCGTTCAAACGTACGTTTCAAATCACAAGTATACTTTTTACATTAAAAAGCGTAGATAAGCGCTCGTGCTCATCGTTTTGATTACGCCAGTCGGTCATAAACATCAACACGAACAGGTTGTATCTTTCATGCGCGACTTAAAATATGAATAATTATAAGAAAAATTTCGATTTTTATATTTTTTAATTTTTAGAACGATCTATGAAAATACGTTAAAGCACAATATAGTATTTTTTCAATGCAATCTATGCCAATAAAGCCATACCACTGGGGTATTTTTAGACCGCCCTTTATTATTTTTAAATGGTGGCTTATATCCGGATACACCTTTTGAGTTGAGGCACATATTAATTCTATGAAATGTGTATGGATGTTTTTTTTAAATATGCCTAAAGGTTCATTTACAATAAGGATGATAAATTGAACTTTCTGCAATTATTAGTTTGACTTGCAATAACTTCTGAGAAAAATAAATAACTCTGTGAATTCAGATCCCGTGAGTTCGGTTAAATCAGTATGGTTTTACTAGTAGGAATATTATAATGATCATAAAGGCATTTCAAGCGACATTTTATATAAATAATATTATTAAGTTATTTTAATGATAGAGACAAAATCTGTCATTACTTTTTGAGCTATAGCAGATTGTGTTAATCATTTCAGTTGTAGAAAATTGTAGCTTGAAACAAAAACATTCTTTCATATACATATATTCATTTCGATCAATAAACCTTTTTCCGTTGTAATTTTGAATTATAACCATATTTTGATTCTTATTCTTCTGCTCTTTTATTTTAAAACATGTTCATACAATAGAGCTTAAACAATGTCACAGAACACGATTTCAATTAACGGTAAAATCAATGGAAAACATATTTTAGTTTCCTTTTTATTAAAGTAAACTGAAACTACAATTATTTTAAAGAGATCGAGTTTTTACGTTTAATACCACTTTTTGCATCCAGACTTATTTTGTATTTGAAAGTGAATTTCTGAAAATTTTAAATAGCTCTCCCGAAAAATCACAAAGTCAGACATACGAATGAATTTTGCTGACTCCACGAATATGAACTTATTTGATATTAGTAAACAGTTGCAACGTGTATTGTTTTTTTTATTTATTTCAATCTTTAGTACAATAATTTATCGTTCTAATTTCCATATTTCAAATCCAATGGAGTTATTTTAATGCCTTTCCACCAAGTATTGACAGTGAACACCTTAAAAGTGAACAAAGTAAACTGCTGAAAATTTCCATTGCAGTGCATTGGTCGGCCGAACAGCTCTTGTGACTGGTGACTCAAGTTATATCTCAACCTTTTGCGCTAGATAAAGTTGGACTTGTAGTATTAAAAACATCAAACTGATAAAATCAAAAGTCCAGATCATATTTAAAAAAATGCGGAATGTTTAAATACGATTTTATTTTGGAATAATATAATAACTTTTCTTTTAAAATATACTATTCTACTTTCTGGAAATAATTAAAATGATAATAAATTTAATTACACTTAATTTCGATCACGTTATGAAGGCTTACATCAAATATACATGTATGTGAAAATAATACACCAATTAAAAACGTACGTAAAGCTTCATTGAATAATAAAGCTCGGTTGAAAAAGCACGGCGTCATTTTTATTCCATTTCTTTAACAACGAAAGCTACCTGTGTGCCTGAAGTCCTTGAAAAACAAAGACGGCGAAAATTAACGACGCACCTGTTTGCAGTATAGTGAAAATGAAAAAAAAATCGATAAAACGAATGAACCGCGAAATTTCGCCACCTAGCGACGGAATTATTTACGGCTCAGTTGGCGCCCGGATATATAAACAATCTTGTGTTAATAACTATGAAAAATGAAAAGTACAATCTCCGACCGAGTGGAGTTTAATCTACTCGAGAAATAATTTATCTATATTATAATATTAAAGTAGTATCAGTTTTTTTTGTAACGGCCCGGGTTTCGCCTTTCTGCATCTTCACACATTTCAAGTGCACGAATGTATTTGAACTGAGAACTGAGTAAGTTCAAGTACAGTTGTGCTTGTTAAATGCCTGAAGATGCTGAAAGGTGAAACCCGGGTCGTGAGCGACAACATTCATGGAAAAGTACAAAATTCAAACGATTCAAATTTGATATTGAAATTCCATCAAGCACCTTCAGTCGAAGTTCTCAATTACATTACAAACTTGAAAACAAGCATGAATTGCAGGGGTCGTCAACCTTTTTATGCCTGCCGCCCACTTCTGCTTATATTTCATGGTAAAATTTCCTTATCACCCACCAATATCGCTATATTACAATCCAGTATATGGATGAAAACATTTCGAGAAGGAACCTAGGAGATTCGAAAAAACAAATTTTTATAACCAACATTTCATGTGAACAAAAAAAAGTGCGTACACATTCTATGTAGAAATATGAATGAAAATCAAATTCAATAATTCATGAGAACCTTGAGCCTGATGCTGTGAGACTAAATATTTTATGTCTGGTCAAATTTTCGTTTGAAAAAATGACGGTCTCCACTTTCAGCGATTTTCAGACAGCTGCTTTGTTTTGTAATTTTGACAAAAATCGCCCACCACGGAAGCCTTTATCGCCCACTAGCGGGCGGTACGGACCAGGTTGAGAACCCGTGATCTGTTGTCTGGTTTATAAAATAAAAAGTTTCAATGCCAAATTAATAAAGCTTTTCCGATATGTCAGAGATTCATATAAAAAAACCCATGTTGGAAATTATAATCTTATCTATGTACATTTTAAGTATGTAAAAAAACACAGACAGATTCGACGTATGTATCGACTAAAATACCGAGATTCCAGTGTCGGTAAAACTGGTAATCGCTAGCTAATAGTTATCATTGAAAAGGAGGCAAGCTTGTGGACGTGTGTAGATGGAACAGGTAAATAAATTTGAAATATGCTTTTTTGCCGCTTGTAAGCTTGATAAGCGCCGTGAAAAAACCTTTCGCATTAAATTCCGCGCGAAATAAATTCAGTGATGCGAAATGATTCAGAATCCTTTTGATAATTTTCACAAATCGGAACAATAACAATAAACGAAATGATTTATTTTATTAAATAACATTTTAATCACGCATGGGTAATTCGAAAATTTAATTCACACGACAGTCATAAATTACTGTTTAACAATATTACTTGATATTTCAAATGCGAATTAGGTTCAATTTAATTTTTTATTGAACATTTTCTTTCGCCACATGGTCAATCCAGTTATGTGCTACTAGTTTCTTGTGCATCGCAGCTACACGTGTGACGAACGAGAAACTTATTTAGCCACCAATAAGATTACTCAACTCGATTTTAGTAAAAAACAATAAGATTGCACTCCTTCCAGTAACTCCTCATTATATTTAAAAAATGATCGATATCACAGGATTTGCGTATTTATTAGCATGGTCAAACGAAATACCGAAAAATAAACCACATTATTTCTAACGATGGCGTAAGCCGAAATATCTATCAACAAATATGTACAATAATTTATGTAGAATTAAATTACACTGTTATTTTTTTCATCGTATTATTATGGAGTTCTACCAAATAAATGCCAACTCAATCAATACATTATGACATGTTTCAAATATTAACTAAGCCACAGAATTATTATACAGTCATTATAATAAGGATTATTAAAAATCAGTAAAATATATTTTCCAACCAAGTTTTACAATGTTTAGAAGGCGATATATAGGTTGCCCGATATCTACTTAATATTGAGCTAGACTAGACAAAGGAATTAAAATACACAGGCATAAACAAACAAATACATTTATACGTGGCAACGATGTACTCTTCAGGTCGGGTCAGTGACTTTGTCTCAACGTCGTTGGCTTCTGTTGCGGACAACTCAGGCTCGAATCCCAGCCAGGGTAGTGTTATTTTTCATTGAAATTATTGGCTTCCATAAGGATAAGTAAAAGGAAATAATTCATATTTGTAAATATAATGCAAATTAGCACAAGCAGATTAAAACATAACATATGTATTTAAATAAATTAAACACATTTTTTGTGTCACTTCCAAATATAACTTTAAAGAGATCTGAGCCGATTTAGTTCATTTATATTATTATTTATTTATTCAATAAAATACAAATCATGGCATTACAGCTGACGCCAATGCGCCATGAATGTCACAAAAATGTATATACATTACAAAATTCACAAATTACTATAGTTTAGTAGAGAGAAAATAAATAAAATCACATTGGAAATTTTCAAAGCAGTCAACCGAGTGGGTTCCTACAAAATCAACTATAATACATAAAAAACAGTATAAACACTATAAATTATATGTAGAATTAGTCAAAAAAATGTGTTTACTTCTAGAAATGCCAGTTTACACTGTAACAATTAAGTATGGTAAAAAATACAGCACACTTCAAATCGTAAAGTAGTCAAAAAAATATTTGCACAGGTATAAATATAGAACCAAACGTATTTTAAGATAGAATAAAAAAAAATAATGAATAACTAGATGTTAAATGAATGATTAAATGACAGAACAAATTAAAGAAAAGGTGAAGCTTTTTGAATACTACTTTATTTAGCACCTTTTGACTCAATCTACTAAAATGGAAAAGCTTCGAAAAATTTGTCAGGTTCATCAATATATAATAATACTCAAAAGGTCAGTTTTTACGTGGCTATATATAAAAATGTCTAAAGAGGACGCCTTTAAGCTTTTAGATGAAGGCAATAAAACCTATAAAAAAAGCTCGCTAAGCTATTTATAGTAGTACTTTGCTAAAATGAAATTTTATTTACAATAACAATAATTCAAAAATAGTTTCACCGTTTTATTATTAACTAAAAGATTTTAATTTTATCTTTGAGACGGGCAGCTTTTAATAACCTTTTTAAAGCAGTGGCGTGTACAGTTAAAAGGATGAAGGAGTGCGTATTCAAATATCAAAATAGAAATAGTTGTGTTGAATAATACAGGAAAACATATTCCGGCTTAAATTTTGAAACAGACGAGTTATGAAATTTTGCTTCTGCAAATATATGAATAATGTGCTGACTTTTTATCATAAAATTACCGACGAAATTAAAAAAAATATATCATTATTTTATTAATTAAACATTTCGAACACTTACGATCCGAGTTTCTCCTTTCGGTATCTTCAAATATTTCAAGTGCACGAATGAACTTCAACTGATCTGCAAAGTCGTTAGTAAATACCCAAAAAGGGAGGTAGTTTTCAAATTTGGTCAAATCCATTTGTTGACTTACTGAGAAAGTGAGATATTTTCATTATTTTTTCCTCATAAGTTTGTGTTTACAAGCAATATTTTTAAAATATGTGTTAAATTAAAGAATTACAGATAATGTGTAAAAATCCAAACTTTTTCATGTGAATAAAAAAGTTCTCAAAACTTTAATCTAAAATTGGCAGTTAAAAAAAATATTTTGGAATTGACCAGTTTTGAAAATTACTTCCTGAAATGTGTTTTATTTATTTAAATAAAATGGTTTTCATGTCAAGATTCGATAGTAAGCCCATTAAAATTCTTACCATAAAAGAGTGTATTTTTCTGGTTCAGAATACAAATGAACAAAATAGAAGCGTATGTAATTTCAAATTTGAATTTTGTACTTTTCCATGAGTTTTGTCGCTAATGACCCGGGTTTCGCCTTTCGGCATCTACAGGTATTCCAAGTGCACGGATGTACTTGAACTGACGAGTAGTAAACAGTTTTTATCGTTTATATACAAAAATATAAGTAGATCACTAAGTTAAAAGGTTATTAAAATGTAAATTAGCGAAATTTGAATGAATACAAGTTTCAATGAATTAAGTGGGTTTGTTATAATTATGGGGATTTTTGAAAATATTAATGACCAGATAATAACATAAGAATATTTAAAATAAATCTAGGGTTTGTTCGAAGGATATATATTTGAATATTGTATTATTCTTGTTTATAACAAATAACCTTATTTGTAGTTACGTGGCAACACGCCGTCACTGGTGTGACCAGTTCTAGCTTTTTGAAACCTTTAATAAAAACGCTATGAAAGATTTTACTGTTTATACTTCGCATAAAAGCAGCGAATCTTCAGCGTACAAAACTTTTTTCCCATTCAAATATGCGTTAATAATTGGCGATAAAGTTATCTTAGGAAAAGTTAACGCAAGTAAAGCAAAGTCAATATTTTATTCGCTGAGTCGGCCTTATGCGATATTAAAACTTTATTTAGCGAGTGATTTACCTAGCCATGCATACTAAATAATTTCGCTCTGCCGAAAGCATTTTAATGAAAGGTACGGAAGTAATATGGACTATGACACACGACTTAAGTTTTCTTTTGTCCTAGAAAAGCCACGTTAATACTTTTTAATATGCTTTGATCACGCGACCGTTGCTGTATTTTTCGGACACAAAATTTCTTTGACCAACAAAAGATTAAAAATGTATTAACTTTCATAATAAGTAAATATTTTAACGTACATGATAAACATCTCTGATAGAGAAGTCGAGGGCTCGATAAATTTAGGCTTTCGTTCACTTAGTTATGAGCTTGAATATTCAAAATCTCCCAAAGGAAACATTGTTCAATCAATTTTTCAATCAACGGCAAAACTAACATTGCTAAGAGGTCTTGAACATTTTATTTTTAGTCTATTTTTCTTGTAATTTGCTTTAATTTATTTGCTTAGTTGTTTTACCAATTGTTTGTCATACCTTGTTTTCATACTTAACTTTTGCATAAATACCACTGTTTTATTGTATTCCTTATCAGTTGATAATGCTCACCATGAGCGAAACCGGTCCTGATGAAATAAATCTCATGTGGAAAAAGTACTAAAAATGTGTTATTATTTTTATTATAATGCCTTTCCACCAAGTATTGACAGTGAACACCTTAAAAGTGACATATACTTAATTTAACATTGTTATAATATCATAACCGTTAATTTGTTAATCCTTATGAAAAGCAATGTAACTTTAATCAAAGCGCAATTCATTGATTAACATTACAACGGCACACAGCACAAACGAAGTAATTATCCCAAACGAGGTTTGAACAATAAATGAGTAGGCACTTGTTTGTAACGGATTGCTACGCTAACAGCTCCGTTGTGATCCGTTACTAGCGCGCGTTAATAAGGCTGCAAATTAGAGTAACGAGAGACGAGTATTGAGTATTTGCAAACGAGCATTTTATTTACACCAGTACGTTTAGTAAATTGATGTTTTTTTGACGAAGGGTTCTCGATGTTAAGAAATTTATAGAAAGGATTCACAGATTTGAAAAATTTGGGAGTCACTGTTCTATTCGAATGAGTGGTGTTCGAAGGCAGGGATATCTGTGATCTCTTGAGTGTATTATATTGCAAGTGATGAGATAGCCACTAGTCTTGTCCTAGCTGTGAAGTTAATCCTTTCGATGGATTCGGCGGTAACTACTAGTATTATTAAACAATATCTTAAATAGGACAGGTTGCTCGCCCCTGCTTACATTATTTCCAATGATAGAGTTACCCCTCCCTAATTGATTGCACGTCATTACTTAATATCTTGTTATTGCTTACGTCATTAGAATTATGTATATTTGTTGCTTTACTTTGATTCAATAACCCCTCTCCTTGCTTCCCGTAAAAGGGAAAAAAATTATTTTATAATTTTATCATTTTAAAAAATTAGAATCAACTTGCTTTATTACTTAATCAAACTTTACGATAGTAAGTCCGTAGATGCCTCTGAAAGAAACGAAACAAGTGTCACAATTAGTAACACAATACGTAGAATAATCAAAAGTTATATTTAGTCAACAAAACGGTGATATTTATACAAAAGTTAAGTAAGAATAACAAGGTATGACAAACAGTTGGTATTACAACTAAGCAAATAAATTGAAGCAAAATAGACTCTTGTTAAAATATTGGATACCTCCTGTAGCAATGCAAGCTATTACATACATCAACTGGTCCGGTTTCAATTTTTGTATTTTGACTACATTAAAAATTAGGTAAATTATGGATATATGATCACGGGACAGAACCCCAATCCTCTCGAGTTAAGCTCAAAAAAATTATACATACTCTTTGAGTTCTTGTAGATTATTATAAAATGTGGAATCAAAATGATTAAATCTGAAGAATATTACTGATTATTGTATGAGTTCTGAAAGAAGAATTTGTTTTTTAATATTAGCGTATAATAAAGTTATTCTTTTTATTTAAAACAAATAATAAACTTATGTGACTGTCTCTATCTGTATAATATTATTATTTGTGTAGTTTGTGGTTGCATTTTTGCTTCTGTAAATTAAAACAACTCAATTTCATACTTATTGCGAAGTAATCTTTAAGATCTTATATTATAATAAATTTAAAAATTAAAGACAAAACATTTCACAAAAAATCGTAAGCCTTACATTCATTTCATTTAATGTTTTTTTTCATAAATCTTTACAATAATTCTGTCCCGTGACCATATGTCTATAATTTATCAAAAAATATTGGGTTCTTATACTTGCACTACCAAGTATTGATTCGACTCTCTTTAGGGCTCCGCATTGGTTTTCTCGATCTCGACGCCGACGACGTAACTCATTTCCTCGACGCTGGAAAAATGCGGAAATGGAATACGTATTTTTATACAAGCCAGCGGCCTCTCAGATTTTTTTCTACTACGGACTACTATTTAGAATAAAACCGATTTATAAAAAGTCTTAATGACTTTACGGGCAGATCCTGGAAGCTTATACACTAAGAGAAGGATTTGCTTACGTTATTATCTTCCGAAACTTTAAGTTAATGACGGTCGTTGAAAGGGTTTAAACGATAAACTGAAAATTATTTCACTTTCAAACCTATATATTAATAGGTGTACCGGAAAAGAATGTCGTTTTTTTGTTATCGTTAATGAATGGTCAGTTCTGCTTCGTCAGTCAATCTTTGACAGTATATTTTGGGTTGATTCGATAAATACATATACCAGGAGTGTAATGTGAATTTAAAAAAAAATAACACCCAGATTTACAATGGATAGCATTTTACCGTGTGTAGAATTTAGTCAAAAAAAGTCCTTTTCCATTTTTCCATTCATCCAATATTCAATAAACGCACAAGTTTATTTGATCGATTGCCACGTTTTTATGCAGAAATAAAAAAAATACCCGCACTAGCTAATCGTGGACAAGTGTTTTTGCAGCAAGATGGCGCACCATCAAACGCTACAAAATTCACCAAATAAAAAAATTAAGAACCTGGGATGGAGGAAGACTATATGTCACCCACCATATTCATTGGACATTGCTCCATCCGATTATCATTTTTTTGGTCGATGCCACACGTTTGAATGACAACGAATATTGAAGTTATGGAGGGGTAAAATTGGGCATATACGAGTATTTTGCCTAACAACCAGCTTTATTTTACGAAAGAAGGACAAAAATTTTACAGATTAGTGGAAAAAAGTCATTATATTTTGGACCATGTTTTGATAAATAAATATTTTAATCATATCAAATAGTTTCATCAAAAAAACGACATTCTTTTCCGGTACACCTATTATATAAAATAGCTCTGACAAATCTAACTAATAACTGAACTGGTTCTGACGAGGGCGTAAGCTATAAGTAATGGCTATCAACTATAATATGATAATTTTTGTAAAACTAAAATACATTGCTATTTTTTTACCTTGTTGTAATGGAGGTCTCCTAAGTTAATGCCAATTCAGTCAATTATATATTATATGCTTTCAAAACACCGCAACCTTCAGCTTCAATTTGCGCTAAAAAACGTTGTTTGTAATATATATTTTTTTTTAATAACTTTGATTATTCCACGTATTGTGTTACTAATTGTGACACGTGTTTCGCCTCTTTCAGATGCATCTTCGGATTTACTATCGCAAATTTTGCTTAAGTAATAAAGCAAGTTGATTCTAATATTTGAAAATGATAAAATTACAAATTGGATTTTTTATTTTTACGGGAAGTAAGGAGGGGGGGGTTATAGGATCAAAGCAAAGCAAACAAATAATTTTACTACTAATGAAGTAAGCAATGACAAAATGTGTATTTATTAACTAATGAGATGCAATCAATCAGGCATTGTTTATACTTATTCCACATTAAATTTATTGCTATTAGGATCAGGACTCAAATCTACCAAGAATTAACGGTGAACCCTTAAACGTGTTGAATTTGGTTATTTGATTTCACATGTGAATTGCAGTCAGGTGCAAGCGTTACTGGCTCCACTTTTTTACTTGATACCATAATATGAAACCGTCTTGAGTTACCTTGAAAAACATTAAATATAACACAAAAAATAAAACTTTTTAATGTAACCACATTACACCAAAAAGTTTAAGATTTAATATTTTCACGTGGTGATATACATATACTGGATACCTGTCAAATGCAATCGTTTAACCCTTTAAAATCTTAGGTTATTATTTTTTATTAAGCCTCCTTGCTTTTCATCTTGAGTTATATATACTTCGATTTACGTGAATTAGGTTTACGCAGGATGTTTTTTTATTAAACAGGTGATCGCTTATCAAAAAAGCGTTGATAATTTAAATAAATAAAACATATTTTTTTCTACTAATTCACATAGCGTTCTTTGATTACTTGAACTTCGTAATATTTTCCTTACTTAATTTGTTTCTACGCCAGCAAAGTTTTTTGAAATTATTACAGCAAAATTAAGTTGATAATAAATATATTTGGTGTTTATCAAGCAAGCAACGCGTAATAAAAAAACATTTCTACTAAGCCAAATCATATAGCCACTGGTCAACACTTATTTTGAAAACTGATTAGTCAGGCTTTCTTTGATAGATATGAGAGAAAGAGGATTGAAAAGTGGGGCTTGAAAAAGAAGTAAGCTTATCAGTTATCTGTGTCCTAACGTTGAAAGAATCGTATGTAAGAGAAAGAATATAAACATCGAAGACATTCATAACTTTGAAGATAAATTCGTTATTCGATTTTAAAATCAATTATGAAAGTGTCCGACGGAGATTTGAAACTGTTGACAACACAACCGAATTATTCTACATTAATTCATTTGTATTATTCTATTAAATTAAGTGTTATTAGCGTTACAACAATGCGTTGGTCAATGTGGACTAGTAGTTAGAGCTTTTTCCTAAGGGTCTGAGCTAGAGACTCCAATTCGAGAATCGAGTACTCGATACTCGAGTATACTCGACCATTTTTTAAGTACTCGATACTCGAATAGTTTAAAAAATACTCGAGTAATACTCGTAATATATAAATGAAGATTTAATACCAAATTTTATAGCCAAGGTCCACAGCAGTCAGCAACAGAGAGTTTTTTCTACTGCTGGAATTAAAAAACTATAATTTGGAACAAATTTAAATTTGAGACGTTTAATTCTCTATTATTTTTGAAATATATGTTTCAACATTTAAATAAATATAATGATAAAATAAAATAAGCTTATTTATTTATGTATCATCTATTTATAGACACAAATTTGAATTAATAAAATATATTTTGGCACATCTGAAACTACTCGAGTATACTCGAGTACTCGAGTATTTTAAAATTTTACTACTCGATACTCGAGTAGTTGAGATGTCGAGTAATTGGAATCCCTAGTCTGAGCTCAAGCATCGGAAAGTCAAATTTATTTTAAAAAGATATCTTTGACATGAGTGTGTCATTATTCGTTGTATTGTGTTCTATTGATTCATAAAAAATCTCATCGAGTTTATTTCGTATGACTTTCATATTGAAGAATATTTTGTGAAATCGCATTAGCTATAATGCTAAATATTTTTTGTTACATAAATTATAATTTTTTCTTAAATAAAATATTATTAATAATTAAAAACATAGATATGTATAGCAAAATTTCACAAAGAAAAGCTTTTAGGGTAAATTATAAAAATAAGCACATTAAATGAAATGAATGTAAGGCTTACGATGTTTTTTGATATGCCTCGTCTTTAATTTTTAAAATTATTATAATATAAGATCCTAAAGAATACTTCACAATAAGTATTAAATCGAGTTGTTTTAATTTACAGGAGCAAAAATGCAACCACAAACTACACAAATAATAATATTATACAGATAGAGACAGTCACATAGGTTTATTATTTGTTTAAAATAAAAAGAATAATTTTACTATAGGCTAATATTAAAAAACAAATTCCACTTTCAGAACTCATACAATAATCAGTAATATTCTTCAGATTTAATAATTTTGATTCCAAATTTTATAATAATCCACAAGAACTCAAAGAGTAAAGTCAAAGCATCAAATTATAAACAAGTACAGTGGAACCCCAATCTAACGTTCTCGCATTATACGTTTTCCCGCGTGGTGCTTTCATTTTCTATAGTTCCGGCATTTAGTTCGCATATAATATTTTCCCGCATTAATCGTTTGTTTTATACGGTCCGTTGAACGTAGAATTGGGGTTTTACTGTATGTATAAATTTTTTGAGCTTAGCTCGAGAGGATTGGGATTCTGTCCCGTGACCATATATCCATAATTTACCGCTTTTTAAATCAAATAAATTTATCTACTTATTATAACACAGGTGTTTTATAGTTTCGTGGTTAAGCTTGATATATCTCTCCAACAGTCTAGTACCTATTACTGAAAGCATTTCATCTATTTTTGAATTCAATAGTCACTTCACTGAATTCATTAAGCGGAATGTCACTTTATATGTACATGTACGTACGTAGCGTATATCACAATCAATACTAAGCCGTGGACTTTGAAGATATCTAAGGTTTACGGTGTCAATATAATCGGAGTCACCCTTTCCTTGCATGGCCCAATCTATACCCTTGCTAATAAAAGGAAGACCTTATTACTTTGCATTGATTAAGGCTTAAATGGTTGCTGGATGTCCGGAGACGATTGGCGCCTTGAATTGGCGCGCGATATTACCTTCGCACGTTGCGACGTCTTTCTACAAAATGAGGCGCCGACGCCGACGTCTGGGGAAAATGGAATTTTGGTAATGTAGCATTCACATTTTTTAAATTAAAAAGTCTGGTATGCTAACTTGACGTTTTTTAATTTTGATACAAACAAAAGGGATGTCAAATATTTTAAGAATACTTTAAGGTATCGATTGAAAGTGCCTCATGGGTCCTCCATATTAAATATGCATCGTTCGTTCTTTGAAAACTTTCATAAAATTTGTCACTAACCTATTGAGTTTCGCTATTAGGAATCTTCGGGCATTTAAATGAACGTATGTGTTCTAAATATCTTATGATCGCAAGGCTTCTTTACTATACAAACTTTTCTTTTAATAGTATACTAAAATATACTACACTTATATATGTACTAAAATAAACCACAAAGCTACCGCTGCATCCATCAGAAGTATATACTATGTACGTTTAAAAGAATTTTTGTTTCTAATGACCAAAAATGCCAAGATAATAAAATAGAAAATTCAATTTCATTTTATAATTAATTATCCGTTTAATAATAAGACAGTAAATATGATTGAGGATTTTGACTAAAAGTTTTCGATAGAATTTCAAAATGAAACTTGAATCGTTTGAATTTTGTATATTTCAATGAGTTTTGTCGATAACGACACGTGTTTCGCCTTTCCGCCTCTTCAGGCATTTCAAGTACACGAATGAGCGTGTATTGACGCGTCTTAAATAGTTTGTATTGTTTATGTATAAAAATAAATGTAGATCCACAAGTTTGATTGTTAATAACGGAATCTGGATGACTTTTTTTATTGATTGAATTGAAATTTACTTGCTAAAACTCCATAATAATTCGGTGAAAAAATGAAAATATATTTCAATTCCACAGAAACTATGTTATATATATTTGTTCGTCAGAACTATGTTTAAACCTGCATTTACTTATTCTATATATACCGTTTTAGACAGGGAACACTATATATTGTTCTCTGTTCCACTATCCTAGGTATGCATTGGGTCACATGCTAGGGTCCTACATTGATTTGATGTATTTCTCGAAGTGAAAGATAATCTGGGTTCTAAGTGGCCGCTTTTTTATGTAAATGAATCCTGTAAACAATTGTGTGTGTAAATTAGATCAGTTATTTTAAATTTGAACACCTGAAATGTTTCAAGATATGTGTTTTTCCAAAAAAAATCACGATTTAGGAAAATATCTCATTATTTGAAATTGTATGGACGGCGCTGTCTGCATTTAGCAGACCAGTGTAGACGGAACGATAAAATGGTTCAACTTCTAAGCATAATGCAACGTCGGAAAATGTGCAAGCACCCGAATACTTACTGTTTGTAAATTTTCATACACAATGTACGGGAAACTGATACGTTCAATTTTAAACACACTTTTATTTGAAATACAATCGCTTATTGTAGTATCAAATTTTACTGCACTATTTATTCAACAATTTCAAAATAATAATAAATAACATAAGCTGTGCTTAAATTATTATTTTATGTGAGATGAAATCGAATTAAAAAACAAAATTATATATATCAACAACAGTATACTAATAGAAATAATACAACAACATTTTTATTACTTATTCCACATTAAATTTATTGGATCAGGAAAGGTTTCGCTCATGGCGAGCATTATCAACTGATAACAAATAAAACGTAATAGTAATATTTTAAAAAAAAAATAAGCATGCATTACGAGGTATGACAAACAATTGGTACATTGTATTTTGCTTCAATTTATTTGCTTAACAAACTTTAATAATATGTTGGAAATTATACACCCAATCCTCTTTTCGTACGAGGAATACTATTCATGCAAAAATGAGTATACATATAAGATTGTGTGAAGATAGATAAAAGGAAAACAGATTCCATCACTTATTGATTGACTTGGTAGATTTCCATTATTATACGGTAAGAAAAATAACAATGTATTTTAATTTTATATATTTCTTGATAACTATTTTGGCTTACCTCCTCGTCAGAACTATGCCGAACAGAAACACCATCTTAATTTTATATGGAAAAAATAAGTTATTGATTTGGTGTATTCATGAAGTAAAAGCTAATCTGGGTTTTTTTACTAATTTTGAATAAACGTAAAATTAGTAATGCATCAAATTAATTAATTTTAAATTGCATTTGTGTTTATTAATGGCTGAATTGGTGATGTGTTTATTGTGATCTATTCATTAAGAATGTCATTGGATTGATTATACCTATTAATTTCTAGCTGTTTTAATGCATTAAGCTTAAGGCCCTTATTACAAGAATGTAAACAAATCAGAAAATAATTCAGGTCATGTGATTCCTCTATGAGGTGGTTTGCATATTACGAATCTGTTTTTTATTATTAAAAGATATAGCATGTTCCTTGGCACGAATCGAAATATTAAGTTCTGTCTGACCGCAGTATATTAAATCACATGTACCGCAGGACATCTTATACCGCTTCTATCAAGTTTATTAATCCTGTCTTTACTCTTTGTAAGGTGTGTGCCTAAATTCCATCACATTAGGCCGTGGAAAAATAATCAACGATAAGAGTTTATTATTAGCAGAAAGTTTGCCTTACTTATTTTAACAGAAGCATTGTACTATTCATAGCTTTTTTCCACTTATATATCTTTAGTTAATTTGATTCATCTACATATAACAAAAATATATTAATTATATAATTTACAAATTTACAAACTCTCATGATGATTTCATTCATGTTTAAATGATTCGAATTTCTCTTAACTGACTCTCAATAACCCCCCCACCTGCTGAAAAAAAGATTGAGTACAATAATAGAACTGCTGTAGACATTGTACCTACACATTCAAACCCCTACAAATTTCATCCCTTCTTCCGGCTAGGGGCGCAATCTGCTCTTGACATCGCTTCCCCTGTTTTGCCACCCTTAGCCGAGTTTACCGCTTTTCACAAGTTCAGTTAATGTATAAGGATCGTGGTGGAAAGTTTAATTTTCCTCTTGAAGGTATAGATTATTTTATCTATTATATTATATAGGAAATATTTGGTACTTTTCTGGCCCCTATACACATGATTGCGTTTCAATTGCTTTTAACTGATGTTTAGTTTATTTGACAACATATTATATTCCAAGGTATATAATTTGAATCACAGATACGATGAAAAAAATAACAATGTATTTTTATTCTACGTAAATTATTTAATATATGGGTTGATAGCTATTTCGGCTTACGCCATCGTCAGAACTATCATCATGATGACGTAAACCGAAATGGCTATCAACAAATTTATAAAATAATTTCTAATAAGTTTGAGTTCTAACAAGTAAATGACAATTCAATCAATGACTCACAGATATTTCAACGTCATGTTTCCGAATTCTATATTAAAAAGATTTCCATCTCCCAGTAAAATTTGTATGCAATTAACTGTAGTTTAAGCACGGTGAAACAAAAAAAAATGTATCTTAGTACTACAATAATTATAATTTATTTAGTTACGGTAAGAAAAATAACAATGTATGTATTTTAATTCTACATATATTATTTTATATATTTTTTGATGGCTATTTCGGCTTACCCCCTCGTCAGAACTATACAATTTATAAAATAATTTATGTAGAATTAAAATACATTGTTATTTTTCTTACCGTAGTATAATGGAGTTCTACAAAGTCAATCAATAAGTGATGGAATCTGTTTTTCTGAGGAGTTCTACCAAGTAAATGCCTACTCAATCAATATATTAAGTATTAAGCTATTTCGGCTTACGCCCTCGTCAGAACTATTCTGACGAATTCTGACTTGGGCGTCATCAACTAATAATCATACAATTGTTTTAGAACTAAAATACATTAAAATACAGTGTTAATTACAATTAACCTAAATGTATAAAAGAATGGCACAAAAATGATTTTCAATACATGATTTTTTAAATAAAAACTCATCATGATACAAAATAAAACCTTCTTACTTAGATTTTAGTCATGAGCCATGAAAACGTGTAAATTAATCGAAGCTCAATTAAATCAAATAGTTCAGTTTCAATTATTCACAATAAACAATGTATTTTAATTGTCAATTCGTAATGGAAAGACATTCAAATATATTCATATAAATAAAACATATTTGTTATAATGATTGAGGTCGTTCCTGATAATTATTCAAGATTCAATAAAAATTGTTAGATTAAAAGATAATAACACATTTTTTGTACTTATTCTACATTAGATTTTTTTAACCATGTCCGCTCCTGAGTTTATCTCAACATATGTTTTTCTACGAGAACAGCTTGTAACTCAGTTGCTCAACCTCTCTTTTTTTAGAAGAGAGTAGGGGATGGAAAGGATACGAGGACTAGGACAGAACAAGTGATTAGTTAATTGCTGTAACTATGCTTCGCTCTTTGGGATCGGAAAGGTGCGAAGGGATTTTCAACAACACAAACACCCAAGCCTTTGAACAGATTTATCGACTGAAAAAATCCGCTCGTACCCGTCAAAGCCGTTGCCACTGCGCCACGGACCGGGCTACATTAGATTTAGTAGGATCAAAATCAGTTTCGCTGACTGTCAGTATTATCAACTGATTAAAAATACAGTGTATATAATTAGTATAACAAATGTGTTATTTCATTCAAATATAATGCCACTCCACCAAGTATTGACAGTGAACACCTTGGAAGTGAAAAATTGATTATTGGAAATATTTACTGATTCCTTTAGTATTGGTTACTTAGGGTTAAATCAAAATCTTCATCTAACGTTCATCATATCGTCGTTGTTGAGCCAAGAAACCCTCAGTCATAAACAGTACATTTCAGACGGAATTTCATGAAAAACTGTATCGGAATACGTCACAGTGCAAAGTGATTGTTAGGCAGTGTCACTGTTTCATTTTACATCGGTATTGCCTCGCATCTCAGAGCCCTATCGTACTTCCACAGTCACTTATCGTCGGATTTTAGAGGGTAGTATTTTCGCCAGGCTGCCTATTAAGGCCATGCAAGTGGTATCGATGAAAGCTTTACAGTTGTAATCCGCACTGTAATAGTTTAGATAAATAAAATGATAACAACAGTTTTGTTTGCCAGATTTAAAAAATGAACATGACTAGGGGTTGAGTCAAATTCCATAACTACTTATATATGAACACTTTTGGTTTTATCTGTCAGTTCTATTCTGTTGGTTTATTTAGGTACTACAATTAAATAGTTATACAAATATGTAGTTAAATAATTCAAAGAAAATAAAACAAAGTCAGCACTAAAGCAAGATGTTTCCTTGACAGGTTATCATCTTGTATTTTCCAATTGGATCGAAATATCTCTATTGACTACAAGAATGTGTTGTCATATTTAAATATAATGTGTATACTCTTAGAGCTTTTTATAGGCGCCACGGTCGAGTCAAAAAACTGTTGGAGACTTATAAGTATATTCAATAATTACCATTAGCCTTAAAACATAAAACCACTTTTATGATGCTGACTTTCAATACTTAGTGGAATCGCATTATGATAAAAAATAATAACACATGTTAAGTACCTATCTCACATTAGAATCATTAAGATCAAGACCGGTTTCGCTAATCGCGAGCAATATTAATTGATAATGTGGAATATAAGTACAAATTTGTACTTATTTTTATTTTAAAGAAATTAAACTTTTTCTCCAATACCAATTCTGGGTGCTCGATAATATGAACGTCGCGATCATTTCTATTCTAAAGAAAACATAACACTCTCTATCTTATATATAAAACCGAAACGGCGTATGTATGTCTGTGGGTCTGTAATTCCCTTTTGCATTGTTGGTCATTAAGTTGCCATAAAAACGAATATGAAAGAAAATATGTTTGAATTTTTATCGGCGAAGACATTTAGTCAAAATGTAATAAATTAGTCTTCTACTAAACTTATACTGGCTTTTATTATTAAAAATAATGTTTTTATTTACGTGGAGGTATTATTTGACATTTCTTTGACAGCAACTTAGATTTTTTCCTTGAATTTGGACATTTTAATGTGCGTGAATGGGGCGAGGCGGTCATCGAATTAAATAAAGTTTGTGATTTTATTATAACTCTATTTTGGATGTTATATTTTGTGATATAATTATGTCGAATGATATAACATTAGTGTAATTATTGGTCGCTTAGTCCGAGCGACGCCGGGTAGCAATACTAGTAATTATATAAAATATAGTCGTACAATACCAAAGAATATTCTATGAATGACAATCACCAGAATAACAGCTTTTCTCCACAGGGATGACAAACAAGTAGTAATAAATACGAAACGTAATATGATATATCATTTAATTTAAATTACAGCGCCGAAATCATGCTTTCAACCATTTTAAAAATACGCATCTTCCAAAATGTCTCAGCTATTTGAATGCAGCATTTTTTGATGATTCCGTTAAAATATTACAGCAGGTTCGTATACAACGATGAAACCATTAAATATCTCCAGATTATTACTTCAATTTATTTCATCCACAACTTTTATAAGGGCGAAAATGGGGACAAAAACATTTCTCTATTTAAGCGATCGCATCGGTGCGCGCGGGCGAAGCCGTCCTACGTCCTCGTTCGCTTTTGGGTACATACCACCGTGTAGACAAAGAGGGAAGATTTACTGCCAGTTCGCATCCGAGAGGGCAAATCGTTATGTTTCATGAGCTGCTTGTGACAAGTCATTTGCCATATAACAGGGATCAAAAAACCACCGAAATATTTTGTACACGGTGTTCGGAAATATATTTGATCCATCAGTAATCAACTTTTAAAAAGGTTCAAAATAGTCATCTTTAAACAACCGAAACATGTGTCATCAAAAAATTTATTTCCACAATGATACCGCCGAAAACATCAAAAATAAAGTCCCTCAACAACTATTAAACTGATGTTGTGAATGTCGCTCGTATTTGTAGATTACAGTGTAGTGATTGCCCTTAGTTCTACATTGGGAAAACATCCCGGACTTTAAATGTAAGAGTGGCTGAGCATTTAGCCGCTTTTCAATTAAAAAAAGATACTTCAACCTTCGCCAGTCGTTTACTTTTTTAGAATCACGCGTTTAATATTTATACAGGGATTTATTTATTACATATAAACAAGGGCGAAGGTAAATTGTTTTATCAACAAATATTAGAAATAAATAGAGCTCAGCTTTATAATTTTCCAATTTTAAGCGAACAACTAAATCTTTCAAGCTCGCCATTGTTATAACCTTTTAAATAATGAGCATTTAATAATAATTCAAACACACATTATCATTAATTATTAATTCAAACTTTTGAGATCAATCAATTTAATAATTGATTGATCTCAAATATATGTAGGGTTTTATCCGACGTTTAATAGGTCGGATAAAACCCTACATTTATTTGAGATATTCCTATGTTATTATCTGGTAATTAGTATTTACTATACTACGTAAAGAGTATGCATACTTCCAGATATGTGTTCTGGGCTACCGGCTTTCTCAATCTTCCTTCTGTTCATCTTCAGCTTGACTGCACCAACAACGCCCTACGCCTTACACGAACGCTAATTGGCTATCGAAAGAACATCAAATAGCGTTCGTGTTGAAATGATTATTTAAAATAAAAAAACACAAACCGTAAACCTTATTTTTAACCACCGTGCACTTGCTTGATAGTAGATTAATTGTATACCATTCAATAATGTAACGACAAAAACATGCTGTCAAAAATACTTTGCCATGTTAAGTAAATGAACAAATTCCGGAAGATTTTCATCCATTTTATCAAAATGGCAAAGTATGTGTTTTGTCTCGTTATACCTACTTGAATTGAAAATAATGTTAATATTAAAACATATTTAGAAGTACGATCTAGCATGAAGTGTGCTCTACAAAAGAATTAAATTTATGGAATGTTTCAGTAAGGTTGCTATCAACTAGTATGAAGTGTAAAAAAACAATCTTTTGAATATAATTAACATTCTCATTGGAAATCAAAATGATTTTACAATATAAAAATGTAAAATTCAATTGGGTTGGCTTTTTCTATTGGCATTAGGTCTTACACATTTTAATTATAGTCTATTTGATACCAATTATCAGGACTGTAGAGTCGGAGTCAGAGTCGTGAAAAACTTTTGAAAAGATTGATCTTTTTATTTATGTATATAAAATGTAAAATTTGGCTTTTGGTCGAGTTGGTTGGTTGATATTCAATTGAATACATACTTACATGTATGTATAGAAAAAAAGATATAGTAAAATTGAACGTTTTTTTTGTCGGAGTCGGAGTCGTGTTTTTGATAAATGTCGGAGTCGGAGTAAAAGTCGCATTTTTAACGACTTAAGCCTTGTTAATTATGTTTATTTTGTTTTTTTGGAATATGGAATAACAACAAAATACGTATTTTAACTTTTCAATTATCTAATAACATAAAAGAGCACGTGTGGCGTATTAAGTCATATAAACACCATTTTATGCATTTGAAGCTACTTATTACATAAGTACAAGCAACGTTTTATTTGAATTTTTTTAGGATCTTAACTGAACAAGCTCATTCGTGCACTTGAAATGTCTGCAGATGCCGAAAAATGATACACGAGTCGTTAGCAACAAAACTCATGGAAAAGTACAAAATTCTAACGATTCAATTTTGGTATTGTTCGAGGGTAGGATGTAGAGACTCCAATTTGAGTATCGAGTACTCGATCATCTTATATATAACGTGTATTACTCGAGTATTTTTCAAAATACTCGAGTAATACTCGTTATATATAAATAAAGATTTATTTCCAAATTTTATTTTGTTTTAAACAGCGGACAGAAAAACTAGATAGCACAATTTAATTGATTGTTAACTTTTAAGCCGAGGTCCACAGCAACAGGGAGTTTTTTCTACTGCTGGAATATGGAAAACAAAACCTCGAACCAAATTAAAATTTGAGACGTTTAATTCTTTATTATTTTTGTGCTTCATAAATTGAAATAAATGTATAAATGAAAAAAAAGTTGCATATTTATTTATCATCTATTTACATACACAAATTTGAATAAATAAAATCTTTTTTGATACATCTGAAACTACTCGAATATACTCGAGTACTCAAGTATTTTAAAAATTTACTACTCGATATTCGAGTAGTTCAGATGCCGAGTAATTGGAGTCCCTAGTAGGATGTATTCTTAATTTATTGAATCGTCATTTACTTGGTCGAACTCCATTATAACACGGTGAAAAAATAGCAATGTATTTCAGTTATACAGAAATTATTTTGTATCTTTGTTGATAGCTATTTTGGCTTACGCCATCGGCAGAACTATGTTTAAACATGCATTTACTTATCTACACATAATATATAGACTGTTGTAGACAGGGTTGCTATTTTTTATTTTTCCACCGTGTATTCTTAATCATTACCTACATCGTCTATTTTTGCTGTTTGCAACAGGAATAAAATACCGAGAATTCACCGTAAACTTCTCAAAAAAACAAGAAAATTCACATCATAGAGATCGGCAATTTTAATGACTACTTACTTCTAATCAACGAATAAGCATTCACTGGCGAATCCTGTTTTCTTCAGTTCATAAATCACGCTCACGTTCAACTGTGCCATAACTCGTAGAAGGATATATTCTTTGAAGGTCCTTGTCAGAGCTTAGTGCGTAAATTTGCTCGTAAACCGGAGTGTTAAAGTTTTATTTCACTGAATACCAACACAAAGTCAGCGAAGGAGATAAATCTGAATCGATGGTTGTAAAAAAATCTCGCACAAAGAAAAGCGTTACATAATAAATTACATTTAAAAAATGACCCGTCGCGTAAACTTGCACATAAGAAATTACACAATGAAGAAATAAAGCTCGGAAAGAATTATGCAAATCGAAAATTACACACGCAATCAATTACACGGTCCGCAGTAACACGATTTATCCGTTCAATCCGCATTTAAATAATAATATTATATTTCAAAATAAATACTAAAACTTTGATCTCGCAAATTTTCAAAAATGGGAACATATCACTATATTTATTTACCATGTCCGCTCCCAACTTTAAGCATATGGACATGTTTATCTCAACGTTTATTTTTTCTACGGGAACTACTTGTTACTCAGTCGCTCAACCTCTCTGTTTCGAAGAGAATAGAGATGGAAAGGATTCAAGGACTAGGACAGTTAATTGCTGTCACTATCCGTCGCTCTTTGGGATCGGAAAGGTGGGAAGGGATTTTTAACAACACAAACACCCATTACTTCTGAGCAGAATCAATTTATCGATGCCCGGTCCGTGGTGCAGTTTTCAATGTCACTGGTGTGTACCATGTCAGACCGCACGGGTTCGATTCCCGGTACGAGCAGATTTTTTCAGTCTCTTTTTTAATATTCTCTAAGTATTGCAAAACATGATATAAACATGACGACCTAGGTACTACGACATTACCAGATAAAACATGTCATTATGAAATAGATGAAGATTTTGGCTGAAGGTGATTTGTAATTTCAATACCGCCTCATGTTTCAAGCCTACAACCATTGCATGTACGAAATAAGGTAAATTTATTTTAGAAAACAATTAAAACATATTTAAAAAAATTGTTACATGCATTTACAATTCTTATGACATGCATCTACAAAGATAGTTATCTATAAAATATATTTCTTAATTGGCATTGAATTCGGTTCAGTTTTATTAAGACACTCAGCTTTATCAATGAACATTGGGCATTTTTACAATCATCGATTCATACTGAGGACAAACAATGTATTCTTACTTGGTTCTTATATTATAATGAAAAGAAAACTTATTTGTTAACAATTACGTTTACTAAATTAATACCGTTTACTGTGCTTCCTTGTGATATTATTATTGAATATTGAGAAAGAAACCTTTTAGAGCTTAGATTTTCAAAAACAAGCCGTAGAAAAAATGATGGCTTACAACTGAAAGATAAAAAATTTGCTCCTCTTAAAACACCTCTACTTTCTCATACGATATATTCGAGGACTTTCCCAGGACTTTCATTAGTGTGCAGAAAATCAATTCAGGTAATAAAAAGTAAAACTTGCATTGGTTGAAATATACTTGCTCTCTACATGCGTTAAACACAGACTGATAAACTCTAAATTACCAATAATCAAATTTATTACTTTTTACGAATCTCCCCTAAATCGCAAGTAGTTAATTAACTCAAGAAAACGGTGAGTCGCGTCGCTCCGTCTTTCGTCGGCGGTACCCCCTAACGCCAACTTAATTGTCTCAACTGGGTGCCCCTTTATGCCGTGCATCTTATTAGACGAGGTGGTATGAGACTCACGGGGCGCGTGTAAGGCTCAGTTTAATAAATAAAACTGTATTTCAATTAGATGCTTAGGGTTGAACGAAACAAAATTTACAGCTTTTTAAAACAAGCGAAGACACGGTGAATTCAAAAGAATTATAAAAAGCTTAAATTTAGACATACAAACAGTGGCGACAGAGTATTAGGGAGTACAAAAAAAGATTCAACCATTTTTCCATACTACGGACAGCCAAAAATTCATAAGACTGGCACTCCGTTGGTATCTATCGTTTTTGAAGGGACCTATTGAAATACCTATGGATGTGGGTGTATAGAAAAAAACACATTAATATTTAGATGTTTAATATGTAAATACATATTCTAAAAATGATACATATTTTAGATATAAATCAATTTGTTTACTATTACTTTGTATTGTATATGTACCTATAACCTTTCGTCGTCATTTGCTTTTGGCTGCTAAATTTAAACGATTAATGCGGTAAAGTGATGCATAGTGAAACGATCGATGCAATCTATGTTTGCGTGTATTGTATGAAATTAATTCGGGACTGCAAGAAATAACGACACATACCGGAAAACGATTATTCGATGAACGATAGATTGAGGTTTTACAGTATATTCATTTGTAGCCGTGTCCGTTCCCATTTTGATGTACATGTTGTACTCTTAATAGATCGTGTCTCAAAAGATTTCATGATTGAGATCAATTTTTTTTTTGTACAAGAATTGCTTGTTTATCATTCGTTCAAAGTAGCTCTTTTTAGTTTAGAGTTTGGAGTAACGATATGGATAGTGAAGGTAATAGGTCTTTTAACGCCTTGTTTTTAGGATCGGATGAGTGAAACAGAATTTATACACAACAGGCATAGAGACTTTCAAGTGACAATCCGTAAATCTATGAAAAAATAGATTATTTATTTATTTATTTATTCATAAAAAAAATACAAATCATGGCATTACAGCTTACGCCAATACGCCATGCATTTGACAAATGTATTTACATATACTTGTATACACATAATAAAAATTACAAATTGTTATTATAAGAACAGAGAGAAAAAAAAATATAAAATCACATTTTTAAAAATGTTGACCGAGTGAGTTCCGACAAAATCAAATTTTATTCAGAAAATATAGTATTCGTCTGAACTCACTCACGTCAATATGAAATATGTCGACATCCGAAGCAATGCCGTTTAAATTTTTTAAAGCTCTTCCCATGGGCATTCTCATTGGCAGACTGGTTCTACCCCTTGGAAGAACAAACAACTAATGCTCACGATTACTCAAAAAAATATCAGGAACATTCAATTTAACATTTTCAATAATGGTGGAATTCTCATTTTGGCCTCGGATAATCCGAAAGAAATATAATGCCAAGTACATCTGTATACACAAGTAGATCTGTATATCTATGCTGGATGAACACGTGAATTCCACAACCTAAGCCAATTTTGTAGACCACTCGGCAACAAACTCGGTATATTATATATTTATATAATGTATCACGGCATTTGAAAAATAATTTTAAATATGTATATAAATTTTGTACTTTTCTATAAGTTTTCTCGCTGACGACCTTTCAAAAGTGACAAAGTCAATGAGTAAGAATATTAGGTAATATCAATTTTAGGTTTCATCATATCATCGTCAGGATTGTTACAATTTTACGTGAAAATATCTCGAATGAAGCTGGAATTTTTTTTTTATTAATTGCCTTTCATAAATCAAGTAAGTAAGCAAACGTACTAAAAAATGATTGTTGTGGAATAATCGCAATTTACATTAGTTGTTTTTCTTGCTTAGTAAAGACTTTCTTTACTTCTTTTTACTAGTTTTAAATATAAAGGATCGCGTTTTAGCTAAGAAGAAATCATTTATCTGTCAATGATTAAAATCGTCGCATCCCCCCCTCGCAGATGGTTTGTGGTATAATAGGATAAAATCATACATAGCAATAGTAAGCTAGTATTTTTTTTTATCGTTTGCAAATTATTTTTATCAAACAGTGTAACAGAAATTTCCTTTTTCCTTAATTCGCTTTGCTGAAAAAAGCACATACCTCTATATTTCGTATTTAAACGTTATTTTTATTCTTTTTCATGTGGGATTAGCGTAGTTTATGTAGTCAAAGGTTGAACAACATTATTACACCGGTTTGGTACAGTTCACGTGATTTAATTCAGTTTAAGGGTTTTACATGTTTTTTTATTGGATGTAATCCAACCCTTCCGGGAATTTTATTGCAGGCAAGAAGGAATAAATGTTAAAAACTTTTTCTCGCGTTTCTTTGTCAAAAGCTCAATGTTTGTACTTGACACATAATGTTGGGAGCTTATTGTGTGATAAAATAATTTTATCATTATCAGCTGTCACAAAAAAAATTAAATAAAAAATTTTGTCACAGGAGTGACTAAGGCTTAGCAGTGAAAAACTGTTCAAATATTATTTTGAAAAAATATATACAATCGGTGATATTTTAAATTAACAAAGCGTTAATTAAAGTTATATGTGGCTAAATACTGTAGAAATATTAACGATGGATGGATTTACCGAATGCCTTTTAACTATTATAAATAGCTAACTAACTTAGATCTCAATACATATTATTCAACGTCTTTTATTCGATCTGAATTTTTTTTTAAATGAAGCTTAATGTGCTTTTTAATTATCTATTATAATTATATAATAGTGAACAAAAATCGGCTCAAGGGTACTTATAAAGATAATGTGATTCCAAAATAGCTATCGATAGTCATGTGGGCTCAATACTTTTCAATTAAATCAATATAAAAAGGGTGATGTTTGTATAAGCTTTATTATTTTTTAAATGCGAGTGTTTTAATTGATATTTGAATATTCGCTTGGGTTTGAAATAAATTAAAAGTGAGATAAAAAAATAGCAATAAAACTTTATTCAGTTTATATGCTATGATAAGGTTGGAGTTATTTGACAGTATAATAGTGTAATCGTGTGAATTGAGTGAGGAGGCTTTGTGAGCTTTAAATAAACTACAATTTTAATATCTCAGCTTTCAATTAAATACCATGTGATAAACAGAAGTGAAATAGTACACCGACCAAGCACACCCCTGAATTACACAACTGCACACAACAGTGCATTCGTGCATTTATAGTTGTTAGTGCAATAAACATTTCACACAGCGTCTGTGATAATGAATAGCATAACTGAGCTTTAAGTGGATTTGAGATGGATAGTTGCAATAACACACAGTGGTGCACAAGCTTTTTGAGAGAAGGGCCAATTTATCCATTTAAATTTTTTCGCGGGCCGCAAAGGGTAAAAGTGATGTTGCAATGATGAATCGGCCTCATTGATGGATACTGAGAAGGGGTTGATTTTTTTATATACCGTTGATACTGCATAATTTGTTCACATATCGAATACTATTTTTTATCATATTTAATGAAAAAATTTTCGATGAAGAATTTGTTATTTTGGGCCGCAAAAAAATCCATTTCGGGCCGCATTTCTGCATCACTCCAATAACACATTGATATGTGATTTCCATTCAATTGTTTGTATTATAATAAATATTACTTTCACACCCGAACATTGTTTTAATAAAATATTGACGGTGTTGTATATTATATTTACCAGACTTGTATTTGAGTACTCAACACTCTTGGTAATTCGACTTTACTATTGTGTTTACAATATAACGGTAATCGATTGCTGATTTTATTGTCCAATGATGTTTGTGATGTTATCATTTTTCCTCTGATCCTGAAGCGGGGCGTTAAAAGAGCGATAAGCTTACAATTAGCATTTGCCTATGTTCATTCTTGTATCTCTACCATCTCCGGAAAAGGTAAGTTGAGCAAAACAACTTTAATTAAAATGCTAATTTTTGTCTAGATAGATACACCAAATTTTGAGTGTTACAAGTAGTAAAATAAATCTGAAGATAAGTCTCAATGATTTTTCTTCAAGAAAGCGTATCCGTTTTACACTGGTGTAAGTCTCACATTAAATTCATTATATTGTGTACACTTATTCCGCTCCCTATGATGAGCATAATAAATTGACACGGTGTAAAAATTAACAATGTATTTTAGTTCTACAGAAATTATTTTATATATTGTTGATAGCTATTTCGGCTTAGGCTATCGGCAGAGCTTTTATAACGTCAGAACTATTTTATGACGATCGCGAAAGCCAAAATAGCTATCAACAATATATAAAATATTTTCCTTTAGAACTAAAATACATTTTTTTTTCACTGTGTTATAATGGAGTTCTACCAATTAAATGCTAATTCAATCAATATATTGATTTTTGATAACATAGAATTAAGATTTTATACAGAAGCTTTAAATCAAAGCCTTGTCTGCATTCCTTTACCGGTAAGAAAATAAGAATGAAGTTAGGCAAACCGCTTCTATTGTTTTTGGACTTTTAACGAAGAATCCATAAAAGAAATGAGGAGGAATGAAAACAAAGTGGAGTCCACAACAATTTGTATCCAGTGGCTCCGAAATCGATAGAAAAAAAACGTTGCATTTATATTTATTTTAATATTAACTATACATTAAAACGCACGAAACAAACTTTCACATGTGACTTATGATATGTTTGAAAAGTTTAACACTTACAATAAGTATATTCCACCCATTTGAGAATTGAAATATTTAAGATATACGAACACTAAGAGAATTAGGCAGGGCTGTGGAGTCAGGGCTTTTTGGCCAGAGTCGTAGTCGGAGTCGTCGCGACGTTTTAGCCGGAGTCGGAAATTTTGAAAAGTTTGAACTTTATATTTGTGTTTATAAATTGTCAAATTTGGCTATAGGCCGGATTGGAAGGGTTGATATTTAATTGAATACAAATGAATTAGAAAATAAGGAAAAAAAAGTGTCGATATTGAACTTTTTTACTCGGAGTCGGAGTCATGTTTTTGGTCAATGTTGGAGTCGGGGTCGGAGTCGTGGTTTTGGTAAATGCTGGAGTCAGAGTCGGAGTCGAACTTTTTTTTACCGACTCCACAGCCCTGGCATTAGGTATCACTTGGCTGCAGGATCATTATTATTATTCACCACTTACTACTTAACTCGATTGCATATTTTAATACCTTTGGTATGCAACGGTTGACCGATCAGTTAATCGAATTTTAATCTGCAGTGATTTGCAAGTTTTTTTGTAATATCGATCTTGCTATTCTAGGGACAGCAATAATACTGGTATGACTCGGATCAAACTCCTATATTTCAACCGTTTTAACAATACCAAATTGCCGGTTTTGAAATTGCAAAATACTTTCAATTATCGATTTTATTGTTTCTTTGTATTATTTCATATAGAAAATTGAAGGGTCACACTTTTTATGAGCTCAATATTGTATTCAAATTAACGATACTTATCGAATAGATGCTATGTCTTTCTTGTATATATGATGATAAATCGCGAGTTGGTCACTGCAAAAGTTGCACCTTATATCAAATTTTCGATAATGGCAATCCCGACCGGTCACATTTATTATTTTTTTTAAATTGAAAAATGACAGAAAAAATATGCCAATGCGCCAAATATGTTATAATTATGAAAGTCACACGAGATACACTTGATGACAAGTTTTTATCAATCAGTCGAGAACAAGTCCAAGACTTTTTAGTACTTATTTCACATTAAATTTATCATACCAGGACCGGTTTCGCTCATAGCAAGCATTATCAACTGATAATGCAATAAATCAGTTGATAATGCTCGCTGTGTACTAAACATGTTATATTATTTTTATTATAATGCCATCAAACCAAGTATTGATAGTGAACATCTCAAAAGTGATATATCTTTTACCATGTTAAAACAGATACATTGCCGTGCTAATAGAATCGACAAGGTACAATTATTTGATTCGATTAAGCTATGTAAGTCTTGCAATTCAAAGCCAGTATAAATCAACAGAGAGGTGTACAATATAATATACTATAATAGGTACTTATATTGATGCGGAATCTAAAGCTCCAAGTAAAAGCCTTCAATAATCCATTAAGCACACGCCTGATTTCGCTATTAGATCTTAATTGCTGTGATTTCATATTCGTGATACGTGGTTTTAAAATCTGTATTAAAAAATCATATTTTCCGGGAAACCTGTGACTCTTTTTCAATTGAAACAATTTGGCGGGACATGAGCTTGGGCCCACCTGATCGCTGGGGCAAAGGTCTTGCCACTAGATCACAGGGACCTACAGTTAATAATATTTTTGTAATTTTTATACAAAATGTTATTTATAATGGAACACTGAAATATCGGTAATTTTAAACGTATATTTGTTCGGTATTGCAATCCCTATGCAAGTCACGAGCGGCAGACCAGCGACGCGCAGGATAAATTCGCTTAACATGCCTGCAACAGTAACATGTCAATGGCCGAACCGTCCGAATGATAAATTCACTGTTTTTCATACAAAAGAATAACGGAATCTCCAACTGGCTGAGATTAAACATTCTGACTTGATCAAGGTGATGGTCCTGGTATCCTATTAAGCAGAGATGTGGAGTCGGTAAAAAAAAGCTCAACTCCGACTCCAGCATTTACCAAAGCCACGACTCCGACTAAAAAAGTTTAATATCGTTACTTTTTTTTGCCTCATTTTACTATTTATGTGTATTCGATTAAATACCAACCCTACCAATCCAGCCAAAAGCCAAATTTGACATATTATATGCAAAAATAAAAAGTTCAAACTTTTCAAAATTTCCGACTCCGAGTAGGACTCCGGCCAAA
Organism: Himalopsyche kuldschensis; assembly: GCA_028554975.1. Classification (NCBI taxonomy): domain Eukaryota; kingdom Metazoa; phylum Arthropoda; class Insecta; order Trichoptera; family Rhyacophilidae; genus Himalopsyche; species Himalopsyche kuldschensis. The sequence continues at coordinate 760,156 of JAHFWI010000050.1, forward strand.
TCGCCGCGACGACTCCGACTCCGACTCCACAGCCCTGATATTAAGTATGCCTTCATACTATTGAGACCTAATAATCACTTGTTCAGTGTCAACTGTCAATTCTTTGTGGATAGACATCATATTGAAATAAAAAAACACAATTAAATTTTCACAAATACTAAGTTAAGATCAAGTCCGGTTTCGCTAACTGCGATCATTTTTATCTGATGGCAAAACAAATTAATACGGCTATAACATAACATTCTAGAAAAATATTACAAATATGTATATTTAATATTATTTATAATTAAGTATTTCGACTGAGGGTGCTTGATGGAATTTCAATATCAAATTAGAATTTTTTGAATTTTGTACTTTTCCATGAGTTTTGTCGCTAACGACCCGGGTTTCGCCTTTCTTAACTTACACAAATCTTCAAACTCGTTGTGGTCTCGTATGTTGAATAAGAAATTATATATATTTATGTGACACAAAAAGATCACTTTAACGCAGTGAAGCACAACCTTTTCAGGAGAAAGGCCAAATAATCAATTCTCAGATAGTTCCAGGGCCACGTGGCTAAAACTGATTAAATAATCGATATTTTTAGTGTATGTAAAATGTAAAATTTTTCTTTTATCGTTCGGAAAAAGTTCTGAAGAAAAAAGGAAATCGATATTTGTCATTGCGGGCCGCAGGTTGTGCATCACTGCTTTAAAGTTGGAAAATCAGTTAAAAATACAACTCAATTTGAATACGAAGCTTCATACTAAAATAATACCTTTAAGTTAGTAGGTTAATAAGAGTACGATTTTACTATTGCACACTTAAATAATTTTATGTAAATTGATCATATTATTTAAAATTAAACTTTACTTCATATGGCATGTTTCAAATTCTCACACCTCAAATAATGCTCACAACTTTATGAGCCACCCTGTTCCATATCGTTGTCTCGCTTCTGGCCTAGCTGACTGACAGCAGAAAGAGAAAACGCTATACAAAAGCGCATTCGAACAATACTGTTGTCGGAAAGGGACAACCGTCCTCGATGCAGCTCTGACTTGGCGGAAGGTCGTCAACCTCAACTCTTCAACTTGGTACATTCTCATCACAGAATTCTGGCGGTGTATCGTTGAGAATGTGCACGGGAGAATGTGTGGAAGCAGGACTGAAGAGCGAGAGGCAGCTAGACAAATTTGTATGAAAGGTTTTATTGCAACCTGCGGTATAAGGTGAGTGAAATGAGCCATCATTTATTCACTAACAAAAAACAGTTTACAAAAGTATGGACATAATTTTGAAAATAGAACAATGGATTTTCAAAACTAACCATGGCATGTGACTTCCAAAATTAAACAAAAATATTTATTAACTTTGGTAGAATCGCACCATAAAAAAAAAGTTATAAATATTCAATAACTATTTAGGTAGGGGTAAAATTAATATCCGTATTTTTGTAGAACTAAAATCACGATACAATCCTTTCAATAAAACTGGTATGAGAATAAAAATCTCGTTACGCAACCAGTGGAATAACACAGTTACGTGCTGTATAATATGTGGTCTGTTTTTTAAAAAAATATTTCAGTAATGGTGCAGTTTATTTTGTTTTTCTTTTTTCTCATCAATAGATGTCACTGTCGTATAAGATTCAGCATCGCCCTTCGCCCGTACACGTCTTACAGTCGGCCTCAAGATGATATTATATTAATTATTTATGAGGGAAATTACTCATTAAGGAAATTACTTCAGTGCATTTCGCGGGAAAACTCTGTGGTGATAATAAGGACGAATTAAAATAATATTACTAGAGGGCGATCAATCTAAAACCATATATTTTTGCATAGCCTTGGAACGTAATGAATTTCAAGTGTACCATATTATCGAAAATATACTGTCTTATATCGAAGGGTTAATGCCATGGGCAACCTTTCCTAGGTCTGGGGCCAAATTATCTTTCTGTCTCCGAGTCAAGGGCCGGACCAAATAATTAAACATAATAAAGTAATATTTAATTCAATAAAACACGTTGCTACTTCTTATATATTTTTTTATTTATATAATGAAGGACATCATATTGATATTATATACTGATTACAAAAGTTAATGTGAAGATTGGCCTTTTACTTTTACAATTTTGGCATTGATATTGTTTAAGGATAATTGCATAGGATTTTCGAGATTTTCATCTGCTATCCTCGTTTGAATTTCTGATTTAGTGTATTTAACCGTCGAAAAAAAAGCTGCCAGTAAGACATATGATTTTTCTTGTAAATGCGCGTAAATTTATATATTTTCTTCCACCAAACATAATTTATAAAAATCCGTCAAAGCGATGTTGTTAAATTGTGATTTTAGCACTAAATTCCTCTGAAGCTCAATATGTTTCATCTGTAAATTTGCTGCCACATTATTTACATCTGCATCCATCAGACGAGGAAATATAGCGAATGTCTTTTTTTTTTGGTCGGCAAACCTCGAATCAAATCTTTCTCTATTACTTCGCCGAGATTAATCAGGGCCGGACAAAATAGTATATGCGCTTATCGTCATGATATGGCGATACGTTGAGGGTGAAGATTATCCTGATATCTCTGATACTAGAGTTTCATGAAATTTTTGCCGAGGTGAACTATTGCACATTTACAACGGGATACACAGCTTAAAATTTTTTGTCTTCTTATGTAAATAGTATGTTTCTGTTCTGTTCCTTATTTTTAAAATTTTTGTATAATATTTTATGTAATTTTTATTAATTTGTAAAATGCATGGCGCATTGGCGCTTGCTGTAATGCCATGTATTTTGTATAGTTTTTTGCCAATAAATAAATAAATAAATAAACTAAGCAGTTAAAACCAGCTATTTTCTAAATGATATCATTTACATCTGGCTTTATCTGATTCATAAGAATCGATTTCAGTGTATAAATAAATATCATATATTATTATAATTTGTTTGATTACCACCACTTTAAAAATAAACTTTCATCTAAAATTTCAATTGAACAGTTCAAATATTAAATTAACTACCTTACGGTAGTAGCGTAGCTTTAAGGTTTATGTTTATACTTAGCTAGTGTATGTATATATTCAAATTATGAGACGATTATTTTTTTAAACTTATTATAACTTATAATTATTATAACTTTCGATGCAATAAAACTTAATTAAAAATAAAAATCGTAAACTAAGGAAAACCTAGTCTATAAAATTAATGATCAATATATGTTCGGAGTAAAATTTTAAAGGTGCGTGTTTCACGGAAGACCCTTTGAGTTCCTTATTCATCCCCAAAAGCCTCACACCCTCGTATTCACCCCCCGCCCTCCCCACTCCTTGAAAGCTGTTCCGCGAAGCACTGCGGCCTTTGCTTAACTTTACGACGGGAGCTTTGTAAAGAAGCTTTTCATGAAAATAATATATATCTGAAACATTCAATTATCGTCTTATTTAGTTCATGCTTTTTTTAAATTCAACAAGTTTTGTTTAGAATATTTTTAATTCATTCATGATTGCGGTATTTTTTGCGGACCAGAAGTTAAAAAAAAAAGCTTTGAAACGGTTTTTTCAATCTTTGGAGTCACACATTAATATCAATTGATTGAATGATATATTTTATCAATATTTCTCATGTGTATGGTGTTAAAAAATCAGTAATATTAAGTAAAATATATTTTTTTCCAATTTGTTCAAAGTTGTTTTCAATTCAGTATTCTTTCAAAAAGTTGTCAGTATCGAAAAGTATATTGGAACGTTGTTGTAAAGCACTAACATGCATTTGGTTTATTATAAAATAAAATAGCTTTGATTTTTAAACGTATTGTGCTACTATTCGTGGCACGTGTTTCCCCTTTTTCAGACTATCTTAATATCGCAAAGGTTGCTTAACTAAGTTAAATTAAATTGCTCATTACTTGATGATGTTTTATGTACAGTGAAACCCCGATTCTACGTTTTTCAAGGGACTGTATAAAACAAACGATTAATGTGAGAAACGATGAATGCGGGAATGTTTTATATATTAACTAAATGCCGAGACTATAGAAAATGAACGCACCACGCGGGAAAACGTATAATGCGAGTACGTAAGATCGGGGTTCCACTGTACTTTGTGGAGGTACATTTGAATATAAAACTCAATTCCTAATTGTGTTATCCGCACGTATTGTGCTACAAATAGTGACACGTTTATAAATGCAGTCCTCACGATACTTATTTTGTAGATGAATCTTAAAGAGGCGAAACGCGTACCACTAGTCGTTACACAATGCGTTGAATACCAAAGTTTCTAATCGAAAAGCATGCCATGTCTATGGTGCTTAAAATTTCTTCGCACCATTCCAATCAATTACGTCACACTATTTCTGATAACTTCAATATTATTTATGCACATTTTAAGCCATTTTACGAGTGATAATTTCATGAAAATATCAAAAAAATATTCGTAAAAAGATCTCATAAACCAGTGGTGCACAAACTGTGGCCTGAAATGAAATGATATGCGGCCCAATATGGTAAATATTAAATACCTTTTTTTCTTCAGAACTTTTCACGGACGATGGAAGAACAATATAAAATAATATACACTAAAAATAACGATAACTTTATTCAGCAATCTGAAAATTGAAAGCCGAGAATTGATGTTTGAATTATGGATTTTTTTTAAATTTTATTTAAAAAAATATTTGGCATTACAGCTTACGCCAATGCGCCAAATATCCTTAGTTGTGAAAGTCATACGAGATTAACTCGATGATAAATAATAAATCAGTTGTGCACAAAATCAACGATAAATAACATACACCCAGCCCAAGATCTCTTTTTTCAATTGAAAAAATCTGACCTTGCCGGGAATTGAGCCCGGGCCCCCTGATCGCTAGGAAAAAGCTCTTGCCACTTGACCACAGGGACCGACATATGTCCGATTATATGTCATCTCTACGAGTTTGACTACTTTTTGGATATACATTGACTATACTTGAAATCTTTTCAAATATATTACACAACAGTTAAGATGTGTTGTAAAAACAATTAGTTAATTGTTATTTGTACTTGTATTGTATAAATTTCAGCTCAACGAGCAGCGTGTTAGAGTTTCAGGGTGTATGATTTACATTCCTGGATCAACCGTGGACTCAATTCGAGCGGAGCGTAGGGGAGGGGGCGTCGCGGCGCCAAGGCGACGCTGGGCGACGTCGTCAAATGATTAAGTAAGGGCGTCCTTTTGATGAGCCGATTGAAGCGACTTTCTCTTTGCCAGTCGCGCACCTTTTAATGCCTGCCTATTCAAACTTGAAATAATTGAAGATTACTTTCGAATCATTATATCGTAGCTTTTAATGAATGGCGTAATTATTTATGAAGACTTTAACTACGTTTGTCTTTGCGTTATGGATATATGGTCACGGGATAGAATTTTCGTTAAGATTTATGAAAAATAAACACATTAAATGAAATGAATGCTTACGTTTTTTTATGAAATGTTTCGTCTTTAATTTTTAAATTTATTATAATGGAAGATCCTAAAGAATACTTCGCAATAAGTATGAAATCGAGTTGTTTTAATTTACAGGAGCAAAAATGCAACCACAAACTACACAAATAATAATATTATACAGATAGAGACAGTCACATAAGTTTATTATTCAGTACTCATTCAATAATCAGTAATATTCTTCAGATTTAATCATTTTGACTCCACATTTTATAATTATCCGCAAGAAATCAAAGAATTAAGTCAAAACATAAAATTAAAAGCCAGTATTTATAAATTGTTTGAGCTTAGCTCGAGAGGATTGGGATTCTGTCCCGTGACCATATTATCCATAATTTACCCGTTTTTCTTTTCGTTATTTTCAAACAATATATTTAGATTCCCTAACTAATTCAAAAGACGGCTTCTTACTTAAGCCAAAGTAAAATGTACTTTATAGTTATGTACAGCTCGAAGATTGACAACTTTCAAGGTGTGGCTTTGTCAATATACATACAATGACGACTTCCTGAGCCACTTCCTGAGCCATCCAAGATATCCTAAATCCATAATAAAACGCAGAAAAGGCATTCTTTGGTCACATTTTTTTAATAAAAATACGAATGAATCCATCAAGTAATGCAAGGTAAAATCGAGGACAGCAGAGGCACGAGAGAACAAATGTCCTGACTACCAAATCAACGTAAGCTGTTCGTATTTTCTACTTATAACAATTTAAGACAAATAAGGGCATGTGTGTCAATTATCAGGATATATAAAATAATTGCTAGAGTTGATAACAATTCGTAGCTCGTCGTAAGTCGGCATTAAAAGATGAGCGTTGGTGTCAACAAGAAATACTTCAGTATTCTTCATACTCTCCCGATGATGTACGCCAGAGACTCCAATTCGAGTATCGAGTACTCGATACTCGAGAATACTCGTTTTTTTATCAAGTACTCGATACTATAAGTATTTTGAAAAATACTCGTTATTTATAAATGAAGATTTATGTCCAAATTTTCTTAATGAATTGAAAATAAAATAAATACAATGTTTAACCGTTGCGTTTAACTGTGTCTTACGCATGGATTTTTCTTTAATGGTTTTGCCGTTGACTATGCTATGCGAGATTTTCTTTTGCTTTGGGTCCTGCTGATTTGTCTTATCAATGACAAGTTTTTGATGACAAGAGGCAATTTATTTATCATCTATTTACATATATACACAAATTTGAATTAATATTATATATTTTGGTACATCTGAAACTACTCGAGTATACTCGAGTAGTTGAGATATCGAGTAATTGGAGTCTAATGTACACGAATAAATAATAATTATATGTTGATAAAAGGAACGTTTTATTTACATGTACGATACAAATTAAATTTCGTACATGCCATTTAATAAAAAAAAAAAATTTACTCCCTTTTCGGGAAAGTTTTTGACAAAGGCCAGTTAATACAACATTTTTCGAAATACGGCGGTTGGTGTAAATGCAGATGTCCAACTCGTCACGGAGTATTTTTGCATATTATTATTTGTGAAAAGTTTACCAGTCAGTCGGGGAGAGCCCTTTGTCCGACTAATTAGCAGAAAAAAATACCTGCCGTCCGAAATGTATGAAACCATTCTGACTGCGTACTCCATCCACTCTGTGTGTTGTTTATTTTTATTATTTGCAAACTCGACACCTTATTTTGAAATGGTTTTAACTGCTCTTGACACTGTTTTGAGATGTGAGCGTCTGAAGCTTCGATTGATTAAAATTCACTTGTGCATTAAAATGAGCAAGTAAAAATATTTTTTTTCACAACACTTGCTTAGAAATAATGTTCTTAAAGATCTGATGATGGAAATAATGATGACAATCTTGGAAATTTTTCAAATTAGTAAAAAAAGTCCGTTATTCAACCATAGATAATTTTGAAATTCGTAGATATAATAGAATGCAGTAAATACAAGCTTTTCCGACCAAGAGGTCATTTAAGGCAACCTTTTCAAAGTAAGGTAACGAACTGTCAAATATCGTAGTAGCTAAATGAACGCTTTTTTATTCCCGAATAATGTTGATTATCCAGATAACTTTTAGTGCGATTTCATAGACTGCTAGTGCCAATGTGTTATTTAGTGCATTAATAAAACATTTAAGCCATTTTCTCAGTTATTGGCTTTTTATTCACACGTATATATGTATTTTCACTTATCCATCATCAGTAATATGCTGTTTACATATTGGTATCTTTGTGATTACAATACATATTATATCTCATTTAATTGATAAAAATGCTGTTTTATTATCTAAAAAGAGAATGTTTTTAATACCATATATAATCAATCAATATGTTATATATGGTAGTAAATTTGAATTAAAAATCTTTTCAAACAATGAATGAAAAATGTTTTTGTCTGTAATAAAAAAGTGGCAATGTCACTATGTTTTGTAAGCACTCTACCTCACCACATAATTCATTTTATTGATTGAGTAGGCATTTACTTGGTAGAACTCCATTATAATACGGTAGGAAAATAACAATGTATTTTAGCTCTACATAAATTATTTTATATATTTGTTGATAGCTATTTTGGCTTACGCCTTCGTCAGAACTATTAGTATACGTAGTTCTGACGAAGGCGTAAGCCGATAGAATGCTACGTTATTTTCTTTTTTTACAGGCGATATGCATTTGCCCATTATCATTTATGACAAAAAACAATCGTGCTTTAACTTTTGCCAGCCTGCGAGTAATACAGTCGACCACCACTGCTACTTTATCTTAAATATCTATCTTAACCATTGTTTTTTACATCTTTTGCAGTAAAAAAATATGTTAAACCATTTATACTGTCGGTACCAATTACCAAGATTCAAACTTCACTGCCCATACGCGTTAAGATAACGTTATCTTATCTCAAAAGCGCTTCTTTCAACGTACGCTCCAAATCAAATGGATGCTTTTTACATTAAAAGGGGTAGATAAGAAGTCGCGTTCACAGTTTTGATATCGCCAGTCTGGAATAAGCATGAGCACGATCAGGTTGTCTCATTCATGCGCGGCTTAAAATATGAATAAATATAAAGTAAATAACTATTAATGTATAAAGATACGCTAAAACATAATATAACATTTTTGTAATGCAAACTATGCCAATAAAGCCAAAACACTATGGTATTTTTAGTTCTCCCCTTTGGATCACAAGTTATTTTTCAAGGACCGTCTTAAGGGGGTTAAAAACGTGATAATTTGTGTACTGTTGCTTTGCGTCGGTCACATTCGCGATAGCTTTCAGCCTGAAGGAATTGCGTGTCAAAACTGGGCCCCGCCAAATGGACGTCAAAATGGAAGTGACGTCCTTAAACGTCACTAAAACACTTTTCCGTGGGTTATTGAAAAGTTGAATTGTTTAGCAAAATGTATCCTGCTCTCCACGCACGCTGGACAAACACAGAAATCCTTTTAATAATAATATAATATCGAATGTGGTAACTCGCGACGCCAACGGAGGGGAGAATGAAAGCCGTCGCCAACAAAACATTTTGAAAGCCACTGGCAGCACGGTTCACTTTATAAAACAGCGTTTTCTCAATACATACCGATTGCTAAAAATGTGGAAAAGAATATATTTTACTGCAAATTAGACTTTCGGCATTTCACCTTGTCAGCCTGAGTGATGTCTTTTCTCTTTGAGTGAATTTAAAAAGCTCTCATCCGGTCTATATGATTTCAAAATATTTAACGACCTGCATATCGTTACCTGTATAGATATTTTATTCCTTCAATCAAGTTGAATTTTATGCAGTTTTTGATCTTTTTAAAACGGTATGGATCTACCGCTAACGCGTTATGCATTTAAAATCACTTTAAACGGATAATTAATTCAAAACAATTTCACAGTTTACTTATCTACAATCCTGAGATCAGCTGGATAACTAGCTATCATATGCCTGACGTAAAGAACAAAGATTGAAAACAAAATACCGTTAAAACGAATCAAATTTAGAAAAGTTTTATCGATAAAAATTTCTTATATCAATGTGTGTGAAATTAGTCTGGTATTACATAATTATTTGACTTGGCCTTTACAACAAAAAATTTTTGGTATAATATAACATTTTAGACTGAAGATTTTTTTAATTTATTGATTGAATTGGGAAAACGGTGAAAAAAATAACAATATATTTTAATTCTACAGAAATTATTGTGTATATTGTTTGATAGCTATTTCGGTTACGCTATCGTAAGAACTATTTTAATGTTCGTTGCCGTACATTGGTTAAAAAAATACTATCTATGAGAATAACACATCTTTAACAAAGCTTAAATAATAAAATGGAAAATAAATTTAATGGTTTAACATACAAAAATATACAATATCCATTGAGTTTTAACATGTTTTATCTCTAATATGTCAAGTAGATTTATTTGAAAAAGATTCAATTGTTTGTTATATCTTCAGTTGAATACAGAAATACTGTCAAGGGTGCGGGGGATGAAACGGGTGGTAAAAGGTATGCTACACAAGTTGCCACTATAAATAGATATCTAAATATTAATATAAATAAATTCTATTCTTGTTTTCAATTGACAAAGACATAGATTATTATTTGAAGTAATTAAATTGATGTTATATTGATAGAACTTCGCAAGCAATAAATTTAGATCCATTAGTATTAAAATTTATAGCTACTAGCTTAAACAATGGAATGAAGCTGAAATATATGACAACTGCATCTTATAATGATAATCCTCTTATAAATAGTTTGATATTTAAGCTCGAAGTGGAGAGTTTTTCGGATATAAAAAAAGGTTTAAATTGCAACCTCTTTTAATTTAGAGCATTGTGTGCACTGTCAGTCAGTCGCTAAAAATATCTCTTTGAAAAGCTTTAGGAGTAAATGGTGGGGTTATTAAAATGAACAGTTGTTAGCTAATGGCGCGTTAACGCGTTTTTTGATCGAATAACGGGAGGGTGGAAAATATGGATGCTTTTTTGAAAATTTTATAAATGTTTTTTTTATAGAGACTCGATAAAGTATCCGCACATTATGTTGACGATATAATTGTTTCACAGTGCGAATAAGAATAAATTGTTGTTCATACAAAAAGCATCTTGTTATTCCGTAGCTTAACCTCTATTTTTAAGTTAGTTAAGAATTAAAGGGTGGGAATAAGAAAGGGTAAGTCGTCAGGTAATTACTGTCCTAATGCTCTGTTATCGTGATTGTATAAGGTACACATGTAGAAAAGGATAAAAACATCACATAAATCTATATTGTCGAACGAAAATCCAAAACTAAATGCAAAGTATTCATCATTTTGTATCACGTTATTCCGAGACTGATTTCAATTGTGATAATCTATGATCCTTTGCAAAATATATGTGTATCTGTGGTCTATAAAACCTTTATGTTCTACCCATCTTTGGAAACAGGGTGGAAAACAATATGGTTTTAAGATTTCTGGCATTATTATTTACCCTTACTCTTTCTGAAACGATTCCCTGAGTGATTGGCTTATTTAAGAAACTACTTTTGTCCATAACCCAAAAAGAAACTATTTCTTGTTATATTATATTACATGTATCTATAAATTATATTCTATATTTTTTGTTGTATGTTGCATAAAATTATGCCATTTATAAAATAGGTACAAGCATTTGATCAACATTTGTGATGTTTATGAAGTATAATTTTCCAAATGTTGAAAAAGTATTAGTTAAACAAAACCGGTCATGAGAAATATCAATAGATATCAATAATACAAATCATTGTTAAAATTATTCAACGGTCAATTCTTGGTAGAAAGGCATTATATTTAAATAAATAAAAGACCTTTCTGTTTTTACTATCTTCAGATGACAATGCTCGCGAAACCAATGCGATTATTTTACAATATAAATAAGTGGAAGATGTACAAAACATTTATAATACAAATTGTGGTAATGATAAGAGTGAGGCATGGCTTACAATTTGTTTAAAACAATGCTTATGGAGTGCACAAATTTGAGCTTTTACTAATTGGCCATCAGATGCGAAATAGCATGCTAATTACCAACGTGATTAAAATGGCCCGTCAACAAAGTGTTAAGTGTTGTTTGTGAATACGTTTGGAAACCGTTTCCTGGCTCATTCTCACGTCCTGCAAAAATATAACAAATATTGTAGTTTCGAAAATAAATATTTTTATGTTCGGTCCCTAGACCATACGGAAGATTCTTATCGTTTCCTTCAAATTGTACTTTATGCTTAATGCTAGGAGCAAACTATCCATAAAGAGTAAACTTCTCTTATATACAGCAATAACTCGTCTGATTATGGTGTACGCCACACCAGTGTGGGCGTTTGCTCATCAAAAGCATCTGAAGACTCTCCAGGTTGTTCAGAATAAGTCATTGAGGCAAGTATGTAATGCTCCATGGTTCGTGCGTGGATCGCTGTTACACAGAGGTTTAAGTGTGCCCACTATTCGCGAATTCGTTCGTGAAACCTCTAAAAAGATTCATAAAACCTTTGCGATAACCCAACAATCTCTTTCAGAATTATGACGAGAACGCATCAGAGAATCGATATAGGCCGAGAGCTATTCTTATCGATGACCCTCCCTTGGTAGAGACGCAATAGTAAACTGACCTCTCCACTGTAGCGATCGCGCCCTCCTGTCGGCAGCGATGGGAAGGGAATGTCAACAAATAAAATTCAAGATTTTAAAACATTTAGTGACGGAGGAGACTGGAAGAACTTTGGCGCTAACACGCCTTAGAACTGGATGCTCCGTCAAATTGATATACAAAAAAATCGTTTCTTTCAAAAAAAACCGCAGAAAGGTTTTGTACTATAATACCGAATCCAATCACCAAATTCATTATTCACCACTGCTTAAAAGTTTCAGTATATACTTCTTCTAACCGACAAATATACGATATTAGAAGCAGTAATTGATTATTATTACTGGAAAAATTGCATTGAAATATTTTTTCCCATGGCCAGAGTTCTGTGTCTATTGTTACATAACCATCATTCTGTTAATTTGAAGTAACACCAACTTTTTCTATAGATATTAAATTTAAGTGGGGATAAAATAATTCGTTTCAGAGAGTCAGAGCTTATCAAAAAATATTAAATCTGCCAAAAACGAAACGAAATATATTAGAATTTTAAATATGATGTGACTGGCATGAAACTATAGCCAAACAACATAATACACATGGAGAGCTTAGTTACTTTTAAGGCTTCTAAAAGCTATAAATTGAGCAATGTACAAAACAATATTATGTCGCTGGATTCATAGTCATATAAATACATTAACCATTGACAACCCTTCATAGAAATTCTCCGTTATTTGAATATTAAAAAAAATCGTTCACGAATTGACAAGTATAAAAACGTGGGTAAATTATGGATATATGGTCACGGGATAGAATTTTTGTAAAGATTTATGAAAAATAAGCACAAGTAATGAAATAAATGTAAAGCTTACGATTTTTTTTGAAATGTTTCGTCTTTAATTTTTTAATTTATTATTATAGAAGATCCTAAAGAATACTTCGCAATAAGTATGAAATCGAGTTGTTTTAATTCACAGATACAGATACAGATAGAGACAATCACATAAGTTTATTATTAGTTTAAAATAAAAAGAATAATTTTATTATAGGCTAATATTAAAAAACAAATTCTTCTTTCAGAACTCATACAATAATCAGTAATATTCTTCAGATTTAATCATTTTGATCCCACATTTTATAATAATCAACAAGAACTCAAAGAGTAAAGTCAAAACATAAAATTATAAGCCAGTATGTATAAATTTTTTGAGCTTAGCTCTTTAGGATTGGGATTCTGTCCCGTGAAAATATAATTTACCAAACATGTATATAAGTCTCGCTAATTCCTACCATTTCGAAACTATGATTTCAGGAATACAAAACCATAATCTTAATTGCAAGCGATGGTTGCCCAACTCCGTGATATTTTTTTAGGGAAACGAGTTTAAAAAAATATGCATGTACTTTCGATGGAATCGACGGTAGCTGTGTAGAAGTTTATTTTAATATTAAAAAAAAAAAAAAACCTTCGACTATTTAAAGTTTTATGTTATAGATTGCGGCAAGTGGTTCACCTCTTTATGGGCTAAACACGTGCCACTATTTGTAGCACACAACGTCGAGTAAGCTAAGTTATTTTTAATTTTATATTGAAACTAAACACTCAAACTAGTTTCTTAATGATAATGAAATAAAAACAACCAGTTCAAGTTGACATTTCTACTTGTGAGTAAACTAATTCGTTCACTGTCACGTGGGATTGATACAGCAAAATATAATATGCACACCCCTACACTTTGAGTGACGGAGGGTCTGCGCAGGGGGTGGGGGGTAGTGTAATGTAGGCTTTGAGAGGATCGAGGCTTGCTTTACGCTGGAATACTTTGTGTGGCAGCCTCTCTGTTTGAATATACGAATTACTAAGTGACCGAAGCGAAGCTTTTTAGAAGGAAACAGAATATATACACATATCTTCTTCACTCAGTCGTGCTTTCTATAAAAATTAAAGGCTCCCTTTATTAATTTAAACGAATGAGAGTATTTTCGCAGTAGATTAGAGTGAGATAAGACGCGTTACACTTTTCGCTTGTTTTAAGTAATTGAAGTATATGTTTTTTGGCATATTTCAAGCTTTCGTGCGAATTATCCGTGATGTAACACTTATTAAATGAATATGACTCTTATGTGTTTACGTTTACTGGAATTTTGTATGTATTTTAATTATGCTCTATAATAAGTATATATTTTTAAACATATGTAACTAAGCAAGCGTATTTCTAAGTTATTTGTTTGACGAATTACGTGTTCAAAAATTCTACTTTTTTGCATTTGCAGTAGTTTTAAATATTCTCTTAATAATCTTTTGACTACTTAAGATATAAGCAGTGAGAAAATTAACGTTTACGCGCAATTTTATATGAATACTAGCTGTACCCTGCGCGCGTTGCTACGCCAGCAACTAAAAAAATATTCGCTGGAGTAATTATAAAGAAATTTGTATACTTCCATATCAATTGTAGGGGCGATTGGGGGGGGGGTGGGAAAGTGGAGGGGGTGTACGCCAGAAAGTTTCGCGGAAGTGTACTCGAGAAATTTGTAAAACCTCGATATCAATTTTTGGGGGGGTGGGAGGTTGTTTGGCGGGGTGGGGTTTGGGGGGCGTATGGGGGGGGGTATGCCAGAAACCTTAGAAGGAGTGAACTCGAAAAATTCATAAAGTTTAAAAAAAAATTGGGGGGTGGAGGTTGGGAGGTGGTTGGGGGGAGGAGTTGGTAGGCCAGAAACCATTGCGGGAGTGTACTCAATAAATTTGTAAAGTTTCACATTGATCGGTAGAGCGGTTTAGTAGTCCATAGCGGACATACACACAGACATTCATTTTTATATATATAGATATAGACTATGAACAGAACAGAAAAAAAACAGACGCAAATAGCAGATACATTTATATTCAGAATAAGTATAGATGTACAATCATAACTTGACCGACGCCTTATTCGAGACTAAAATTTTACCCATCAGGTCACCTTCAAGAGTCATTTGAGCTATATTTTTTTACTTAAAACATGAACATATTTTTCATTTATATCTTGCATATAAAAATGTGTTAGTAAATAAACAATTTTGTTCAAGTATTGCACACCACTCACTCGGTGGTAGCGCCCTCACTAATGATACATTACTTCGGAATTTCACTGCAAATACTAACACTAAAAAAAGTTTATAAAACAGCCCCAGTTCGGATTTGACTTGAAAGTATAAACAATTATTAATGAAAAGCGTCAGAGTAAAGATCATAACTCAACTAAGCCCTTATGTAAATATTTAATATCGTACAATAAGTTTAGACCAGAGTTATTACACATTAAATATTGTCAGCTTTTTGTATATTTTTATTTATCATAATGGAACGTTTTTCAGTGTTAATATTTGGCTTGGATACTATTATATGTAAATATAAGAGTTGGCGCGTATTTGTTGGAAAATCTAAAATTGATTTGGTATTGGAACCCTTAATCGCACTGCCAGGCTGGATGAATGCCCAAGACCTTTTACCACTATGGGACTAAAAAACATTTGGTGAATATCATAAAAAATTTTCAATTATCGTAGCAGTAATTCATTGAGATTCTTCTCTGTGTACATAAATACAGTCACATCATTAATTAGCTTCCTGCCTCTTATAATTTTTTTTTTTAAATAGTTACTGTTTTTAATAATCTCTGATTTATTGTTCTTTATCCAGATTTATCTAACAAGATCGACATCTTATACTAGGTAACGCACAGCTCTTATGTCAAGCCATGTGCGACATTTTTAATCTTGGTTGGAAAACTATTGTTTAATTGTTCTTATTTCAATAACCATATTTATGGGATTGTGTGCCTTTGATAATGTTTGTGTAATATAGTTTATTTTTCGGTATTTCCTTTTACCGTGCTATAAATACGCAAACCCTGTGATATTTATCAATTTCTCAAATTTATACAGAAGTTGGTGGAAGTAAAAAAATAGTCTATTGTGAAGTGCAAATGGTTAAGGGAGGCGTAGTAGCATAAATCTTGTATTACTTTTGACACTGACCATACTGGAATTCGGGACCGTCAACTACGAAGCCGACGATTATCACTCGGTGATTTTGTTTGTATTTTTTACATATTAAGTAATAATAATATTTTCACAGTCTACTGACGTGTTGTTTTTACTATTGAAAGGCTCACCTGTGCAACGATGTGTGTGCGAAACTTGGCAACGTTAATAATGTGCGCATAAAGCTCGTTTTTATTCAAACGAACCTTTGGTTTCACAGGTATGCGTTAAGTACCAACTGTCGTGCTTTATATACACGCTTATGGGGATGTTCGTCCCTTTGACATAGATACTGCGATTTTCTAGCGACATTTTAAAAGTATTATGCTGCTTAGTGTATTAATATAGTACGTATTCAACGACGCATACGCAAGGTAGAAATAAAAGGACTGTTTTTAATTTTTGGACGGTAAATAAGTTTATTTTTCGGTTTGCGAATGATATTATATAATTAGGCAGTTATACATCGTACTTCTGCTAAAAGAGACTGTGACTGAAACAAGAAAATTTTAATTCTAGACATATAAAACTATCTGTCAATTTAAAAAATTATTCTTCATTGCAGTTTATAAAGCATTATAACATAAATTATAAAAAGAAATCTGGCATTTATAGATTGCAGTGTAGTAACTGCCATTTGTTTTGCATTGGTCAAACATCTAGAATTTTGAATATAAGATTTGCTGAACATTTAGCCGCTTTTCGGTCAAAAAAGATACCTACCCCTCCACCTTCGGCAACCATTTACTTTTTGAAAATCACACATTTTATTGGAACTCAGGCATTGATTTTTTGCATTTTAACATGGGCGAATATAAATTATTCTATCAAGATATTCTAGAAATTAACAGAGTTCAGTTTGAGTTGTTTGCCAATTTTAAACGAACAACTTAATCTTCTAAACTCGCCATTGTTGTACCCCTTTAACAATTATCATTTACTAATAATTCAAACACTTACTATCATTAATTATTAATTCAAAGACTTCAAATTAATCAACTCAATAATAATAGGTTGGATAAAGCCCTTCATTTATATTAGGTATTCCTTTACTATTATCTGGTCATTAGTATTTGCGATACTACATTTAAAAATCCTGATAATTGTAACAAACCCACTTAATTCATTGAAACTCGCTCACATCAAATTTTCGCTAATTTAAATATCAATTTAACTTAGTGATCTACTTCTATTTTTGTATATAAACGCTACAAACTGTTTACTGCGCGTCAGTTCAAGTGCATCCCTGCACTAACGTCTGTCGGTAAAGTAGACCGCGGCAAGCTAAATTTTGGTCCAACGTTAGATTTTTGAAAAACGAACTCGCCGATATTACAATCTCTTTACGCGTCACTGCCCATAAATATGGCGTCAAACACGTACAGACACATACAAATAACGGCACAGTTTACGCTCAACTCGTGAGAATTGTTTTTATAGATCATTTCTTTGTTCCGGGGCTAAAAGCTGCACACCTACCTACCACACAGCCAGCGCCACGCAACATGCCGTTGTTTGGTTTTATTTACACAAATAGAAAAATGTGAAGGGACGCTGTTTGAATAATACAAATGGAGACCTTGGAGAAATTCGCTAGAATGAATGGCAACAAGAAAACAACGAAACGGTATTAAAATTCAAATAAAACTCTCTTATAAATGCGATTTGGATGGAATCCCATAGCAAGATGTGTGTGAAGTCACTGATTTTACGCCCGCCTTATACCCATACTTTTAATGCAGTGCTGTGGAGTTGGAGTTGGAGTTATCGCGTGGTTCTGGCCGGGGTCGTACTCGGAGTCGGAAGTTTTTATAAGTTTGAAATTTTTATTTTTGCATATAATATGTCACATTTGGCTATTTGCCGGATTGGTTAGTTGATATATAATTGAATACACACAGACAGAAAAGGTAGGAAAAACACGTGACGAAATTAAACCTTTTTTAGTCGGAGTCGTGTTTTTGGTCAATTTTTTAGTCAGAGTCGAGTTTTTAGGAAATGACTCCACAGCCATGTGATAATGTCTACTGGTATAGTGGCAAGAGCTTTCCCCTAACAATGAGGTGAGCCCAATTCCAATTTCCGGAAAGCCTAGATTCTTTCAATTGAAAAAGAGATCTTGGATAAGGATGGATGTCATTTTTCATTTCAAATATTTTTTTTAAATAAAAAAAAAACAATGACAAAGACAAAAAATATAAGAGCTAATTCTTTGGCGCAATGCAGGAATACTGCTTTCCCATGCAAAATGGCAGTAAGCGACTCTGACAAACTTTTGAGAAAAATTACCTGGGTTTTATGAAGTTTAAATACCGAAAATTTATAAAAAGCGGTTGATACGAAAATGAGTTAATTTCTAAGTTAACAATCAGTAAGTAGTTGCATTGATTACCTAAATGCTAAGAAAAATAGATTTGATGCCTATTTTCTAAGAAACTCTTATAGTTTTAGCAGATGTTCTTTTTTCCACAACAGATTTTTAGAGAGGTTTAGTTTTTATACTGCTAAAAAAGTGAGCACTATGTATAGCTATCAAAAATATTAAGCAAATGGCATTCATAACTCATTTTCATAAATTACTAAAGATCAATACGATTTTATTTTCCTTTCAAAAGCATTTCGATTCAATATATTTTCTAGTCACACAGTTCTACAAGATAGTTATAATAATCTTATATATAAAACCGAAACGGCGTATGTATGTCTGTGGGTCTGTAATTCCTTTTTGCATTGTTGTTGCAAGTTGCCATAAAAACGAATATGAAATAATATATGTTTGAATTTTTATCGGCGAAGACATTTAGTCAAAATGTAATAAATTAGTCTTCTACTGAACGTTTCCCGGCTTTTATTCATATAATAATGTTCATTATTTACGTGAAGGTATTATTTGACATTTCTTTGACAGCAAATTAGATTTTTTCCTTGAATTTGGACATTTTAATGGGCGAGAATGGGGCTGTCATCAAATTAAATAAAGTTTGTGATTTTATTTTAACTCTATTTTGGATGTTAGATTTTGTGATATAATTATGTCGAATGATATAACATTAAATAATTATTGGTCGCTTAGTCCGAGCGACGCCGGGTAGCAATACTAGTAAATAAATAAAACCTTTCCACATTAAGAATTAAAGATAAAAAGCTTCGTTAGTTTAAAAATATCATAATGACAGGTTTGACTTACATAGCTTACGAGATCACAAATTATAAATTAATAATGTTTCATAAAACATACAGATTGGCACTTTGATGCCAAAGGGTATAAAATGATGTTTTTGTTTTTATAGTTGTTTGTGGTGGAAGTCTTTGTCCATTTAGTTTGAGTAAAAATATAAATAATAAACACAAAGCCTTCGTTGTAATATTATGACCCCATTTTATGTCATACGCCAGAATGATATTACTGCAAAAAGATGTGTTAAAATTAAACAAGAAGGTAGTACGCTTTATCTTGTAGTGAACAAGATAGAATTTCAGGAGTTTCAAGTCTGAATTATTCACACACGTTCATGCCTATAAAGCTAAACTTTTAAGGGGTAGATACATAGGCAGCCAACTTCCGGGCAAAAGGTCTCATTGGAATTGACTCTGTGAATAGTAACTCCTTTGTTCCACGCTACTTCGTTTGATAGAGCTTTCATTACTTGTCATTATCGTTGTATTAAGAATATATTTAAATGAGTTAAGCCTTGAGAGAAACCTTCGTTAGATAATCATTATTAATTAATTCATTTACACCATACAGATGATCTTATTAATA
Source organism: Himalopsyche kuldschensis (assembly GCA_028554975.1). Taxonomy (NCBI): domain Eukaryota; kingdom Metazoa; phylum Arthropoda; class Insecta; order Trichoptera; family Rhyacophilidae; genus Himalopsyche; species Himalopsyche kuldschensis. The sequence goes on from JAHFWI010000050.1 coordinate 780,009, forward strand.
AAAATCGTAATATTTATAGTTAAGTGTTAATAACTTATCTTTCAATCCAAATTCTAAAATAAAAATAATAAATCATTTTTAGTACATATTGCACATTCAATTTATTAGATCAGGACCGGTTTTGCTCACAGCGCCGTTTATCAACTGAACTGCTTTAATTTATACTTCTTAGATAATACAGTAAATGTGGCCGCACTAGCTTCATTGATCACTTTTAAGGTGTTAACTGCAGGGCTGTGGAGTCGGTAAAAAAAATTCCGACTCCGACTCCAGCATTTACCAAAACCACGACTCCGACTCCAACTCAAACATTGACCAAAAACACGACTCCGACTCCGACTAAAAAAAGGTTAATATCTTTTTTCCCCTAATTTTCCTATTTATGTGTATTCAATTAAATATCAACCCTGTCAATGCCGCCAAAAGCCAAATTTTACATATTAAATGCAAAAATAAAAAAGTTCAAGCTTTCCAAAATTTCCGACTCAGAGTACGACTCCGGCCAAAAAGCTCCGACTCCACAGCCCTGGTTCACTGTCAATACTTGATGGAATGGCATTATCATAAAAATAATAAAACATTTTTAGTACTTAGTACACATAATCAGGGCCAGTATCGCTCATAGCGAGTGGTTGCTCATCAGTTGAGAATTAAATGATAATTGCTCGCTCGCACGCTACGAGCGAAACCGGTCCTGATCCAATAAATTGAATATTTTATTAGTACTAAAAAAGTTTTATTATTATGCCGTTCCACCAGGTGAACACCTTAAAAGTGACCAAATTATACTGCTCCAGCTCATAAATTTGTAAGCACTAAGAAAGATTAAGACCTTTTGCAACTGACTGTTCATCACGAGCACGATTATCAGTTGATAATTCCCGTGATGCGCGAAACTGCTCCTGATATCAATCAATTCAAGGTGTAATAAGTATTAAAAATGTGTTCTTATTTTCATTTTAACGCCATTCCAACAAGTATTGACAGTCAGTGAACACCTAAAAAATGATCTTTTACCATGTTAAAACGATACATTGCTGTTTTAATAGAATTGACAAAGTACAATTCTAAGTCTTGCAATCCAAAGCCAGTATTAATCAAGAGAGAGGTGTACAATATAATATAATACTCATATCGATGCGGAATCTAAAGCTCTTAGTAAAAGCCTTCAATAAACCATTAAGCACACGCCTGATTTTGCTATTAGATCTTTATTGCTGTGATTTCATATTCGTGGCGCATGGTTTTAAAATCTGTATTAAAAATTCATATTTTCCGGGAAACCTGTGAATACGAAATGAGGTCTTCTTGGGTTTGGGTTTTATAGAACGGTCGTATTATATGTATTGACTTTTCAGGGAAGACGAAAACTTATATTGAGGGGCGGCCAACAAGAGGAGAGAGCTCAGTTGATACGATCATACTCAGGTAAAATGCTTTGATTTTAACTATGCTCACAATTTGATCATATATCGAAAAAAATACTATTTTATCCTTTTGTACTTTCCATGTGCTTTGTCGCTAACGACTCGGGTTTTAGCTTTTTGTATCTTCCGGCATTTCAAGTGCACGAATAAACTTGAACTAATAACAAAGAAGACGTTGACCCCTCTACGAAATAGAAGCCATTAACCAGGAAGCTACTGCCAGATTTAAGATTGAAATGTATTTTTTTTTGTTTAAAAAGAACTGCAAATAGGTATTGTATATTCATGCTCTTTATGTGTGGAAATTCATGATTTATTTTCAAACACATTTAGAATGAAATTCAACCCACGACCAGCAAGAAGAAGAATTTCAGCAACGTGTCTCGATCCTCGTTGTAAGATACAAAATGTCGACGACTACTTGTATCTTACAACTACAAATATAATAATAATTTGTGTCATATGTAGATATTTTGTGTATTTTGTTGTGCTATTATTTAGATTGTTTAGTTGTGATATTTTGTGTCATGTGTAGATGGATTCGGCGGTAGCTTTGTGGAAGTTTATTTTTATATAAACTTTTAAATAGCTTCAATTATTCCACGTATAGTGTAACTAATTGTAACACGTGTTTCACCTCTTTCAGAGGCATCTTACGACTTACTATCGCAAATTTTGCTTAATAAATAAAGCAAGTTGATTCTAATATTTTAAAATGATAACATTACAAAATGGAGTTGGGATTTTTCCTTTTTACAGGAAGCAAGGAGGGGGTTGTAGAATTCTCTGTTGAATAATCATTACTTTGTGCTACATTTTTTGTACTATTTTGTAAAATATTTTTTTAAATTCATGGCGCATTGGTGTCAGCTGTAATTCCATGTATTATAATACGGTAAGAAAAATAACAATGTATTTTAGTTCTACATAAATTATTTTATATATTTGTTGATAGCTATTTCGGCTTACGCCTACGTCAGAACTATCTCGTCAATAAGAGACGACATTAACCATGTATTATATTATTGTATAATTAACAATTTCGTAGGCAAGTAGATTTCGAGACTTTTGTCATTTAAATTCTGAAAATTCTGTTAAAATCATGACTAATGATAACGTGTGGACAAAAATGTCACCAATGATGTTATAATCATGCACTGCTTAATTCAGAACATTTATTTTCCTTAAACTCAATAAGAATTAATGCTTTATTACAATTTAATGTGAATTCCACTCAAAACACTCTCCCCTTGTAAGAAGCTCGATAAGATTATATCGCCATCGAAATAAAACGGTATGCTTAACCCAGATTTTTGTCGAAAAATAAAAACAAATAAGTATGTGTACAAATTCCTAAAATATAAGTTACAAGAAAGTTGGCAATTTTAGAAAATAGTTTGATAATTTTTTTTCCCAACACTATTTATTTTTACTAACAAACCCAGAACAAAAATTCTCAAAACGTTTTCTGTTACCAAGCTTGAATTAATTTAACATTGATTGTGATTTATAAAAATCAAAATATCTGGTGGTTTGACTAATACGAGAAATAAGTCATTATGTCCTAAAATGTCAAAGTTCCTCAGCTTAATTGTATACATAGTTAGTTTACATTTTCCTCCCATCGTTGCTGACGGAAATGCATGGTCACTGTGGTGGTGAGCAATCCATGGTGAACCCAGTTCAAGATGTAAGCTGTCTGCCTTTACCTTATCAAATCTGCCCATATTTACCCACTCTAAACACTGAGATTTGAACATTGAATTTCAAACAGTTTGTTGAAATAGTGTAACAATTTCTGTTCAAATGATCTATCAACAATATATTTTGTTGAGTATTTATTATCATTGTTTCATCCATTTGCACGATTTGTTTGATAGACGATTACAAATACTTTCGACTTTTTAATTTCAGTGGTAAAATCATGGATAATATTTCTTTTAATTATACCGAATGCTAAGTATTCCGAATAGAGTCAACAGAATGGGTGTCAGTCGAGAATTGTTTGTCCACAGCTCTTGAAAGTTATAGTTGAGCCGCTGAACGTGTATTCCGGCAAACCCTATCACTAAAGTTATCCGCCAATTTGATTATCCAACATGTATTTTGGGGTTCACGTATTGTTCGCTAGATAACAATTCGTCTCCGAGGATTAAAAAATATTAAAACATAACTGTAATGCCACAATTTTAGCATTTTTATTTCATCACATATTTTTTATTCCGACAGTCTTTGATATAGACAGCTTCAAATAAACTACAATTTTGATCTTTATACAAACATTTCTTAATCAAAGTAATTTTGGAATTTAATTCTGTTAGCTTAAACTAGAACTAAAGTTTCATCTATCCACTAACCAGCGCAAGTGCAAAAGAATGAGATTTATTTATATCTAAAAGATTATCTCCCTGAAATTAGCGCGCTGGACACTAACGCGCAGTACAAACCCCCGACATGTATTTTTGACTGTTCATTTAAAGATATTTACTTTCGTCACCTTATACCTTTTGACTAAAATTACATTGTATTAAAAATTAATTGATACTTTTGCAAACCTATACAAGGAAATTGTATCGATCGGAAAAATAATGATACAATATTATTATAAACATATTATATGTATATGAGCGTTTATTCTCATAATATATATTTTTTTTTTACCATTTCCACTTCCAACTTGGATCATATGGACTCCTCGCGGAGTTTATCTCAACATATGTTTTCTGCGAGAACTCTTTGTTACTCAGTTGCTCAACCTCTCTTTTTCGAATAGAGTAGGGATGGAAAGGATATGAGGACTAGGACAAGACTAGCGGTTAGCTAATCGCTGTAACTACGCGTCGGTCCTTGGGATTGGAAAGGTAGGAAGGGATTTCCAATAACACAAACACCCATTGCCTCTAAGCAGAATCGAATGGAAATCCCGCTAGCTGACGCTGCAACGAAATAGCAATATATCAAAAAGTATACTATAAATATTTTTTTTTATTTAAAGCTCATTCCTTTTTTCAGTTTTATAGGCCTTATTATGCTATTGTTATAGAGACTACCATGCTTGTCTTCTCATTACTTTTAGAGACAGACAGTATCCGTCCAAGGCGTTTGGTGAAGGAACTTTGGGTCAGGATGGGAAGACAAGTATATCTTGAACATGATTGTTTTAACTCAATACATTGTAATTGTTGTGAATTATGGCGTAGAGTTATTTATACTGAGGCTAATACTGATATCGGCCTCAAACTCGTAGATTGAGGTGATCACTAAATCGATCGAGAGAGTTCTGAGTGCCCAACAACATTGGGTATCACATTATTCTCTGCACTTATGGATCTCGATTTTAAAATTACTAATACGATACTCCATTCAAGTATTTAAATATTTCGGGGACGAGTTATTTATTCCATGTATATTTTCGTTCAAGATTTAGAAAGGTGGAGAGAGACTCAGCTAACGACCAAGTGGGGTCAGGGTGGGTCCAGTTCTTCTCGTCAACACCCCATTTTACGTTTCCCTGGCTAATTCAACCCTCCGCTCTTTAGTGAAGAAATCTTGCAGAGGCTTTTCATTTTTTTTTTATAATATTTAAGTATATCATAAAACAAGCGTCGGTATAATTTTAATTGGTTATATGGCGATTCGACGCCTTTTAATATAAATGAAAGTTTTTTTTTGTCAGCTTTCATGGTAGGCAAATAATAAAATTGCGTCACGCTGTTTATCAACCGGGTTGGGTAATATTTCATAATACAAAATAATGTTTATTTTCAACAGAATGATGAAATAATTTTAATCAAGCGTGTTTTTGAAACGTGATAGGAGACAAATAATATAATATTACAACTAAAAATCTTTAAAGCGCGTTTACAATGAACACGGATATAAAAAATAATTTTATAAATTTATATTTGCTTGGACATTAGCAGCTTCATATTAAGACACGTACATTAAAAATGAATATTATATTCAATAATCAAACTATGTATCACTTTTAAGGTGTCCATTGTCAATGCTTGGCGGAATGGTATTATAATAAATATAATAACATATTTTTAGTATTTATTCCAAATAAAATTGATTGAATCAGGACCGGTTCGCTCGCGGCGAGCATTATCAACTGATAAGAAATACAACGAAACAGTGATATCGAACAACATATGTATATATTATAATACATAAATATTTCTAGCTGCCTCAATTTTTGCTGTTAATCAAAAGCTTTCTTTCTATCATATTCAGATTATTCCTTTTCATCCACGTCATATAACCACGTTTATTAAAAATAATAAGATTTTTTTTTTAATTATTCCACATTAGATTTATTGAGTACACATCACGGGGGGTGGCAACCCGCGTAATGAGCTCGCGATCCGATTAGGGATAGCTGGAGCAACATTTAATTCAATGCGGAAAGTCTGGGACTCACGGCTGTACTCGGTCAGAACCAAGTGCCACTTATTCAACGCATGCATACTGACTGTGCTGCTTTACGGTTGCGAGTCATGGCACATCACAAAAGCACAGGGTAACCGTATACTGTGCTTCGAAAACAGATGCCTGCGGCGAATACTAGGAGTACAGTGGTTTGATTTTGTCAGGAATACGGAGGTAAGAGAGCGGACAAACCAGCCCCTTATTACGTCTAAAATTAAAAGGCGACGATGGACCTGGCTTGGACATGTGCTGCGGATGCCCCAGGGGAGCCTGAATCCTGCCTGCCTCTTTTATCAACCTGATGGATCCCTACGCCGCGGAAGGCCTCTGATGACAATCCATAGGATGTACTCAGGGGAGCTAAGGGACGCCGGGATGACCTGGGAAGATGCGAGGAGGTTGGCGGGAGACGGAGAATCTTGGAGGCACCGTGTGGCGGCCATATGCTCCGAATAGGGAGCGGATATGGGGGAAAAAAAAGATTTATTAGGATCAGGACCGGTTTCGCAAAACGCGAGCATTATTAACTGAATCAGTTATGTAAGTAAAAAATGTGGTTATATTTTTTAATATTGTAATATTATCCGCCAAATATTGAAAGTGATACAACAATGTAGTGAAAAGAAATGACTTGCCGTTAAATTCATATCAGATTCACCATAAGAAATTTTGAAAACTGCTTATGCATTCACTATACTAAGCATTATTGCCAATGGGCGATTTTTTTTTTAAATATATAACGAGATGATCTCGATTTAATGTTTAATTTGGGAAAACCTATACCCAATATCTCGCATCTTGACATTGACTTTTCCGTAACTTGATGCTGGAGTATCCTTATCGCTATGATAGAAGTCTAACCGATTGACAACAAAGCCGTCGTTGGAATTAAATAATTATTTCAACTGAAAACTTGTCAGTTATTTTTTTAAATAATAATTGTAACTAGCTATGATCTTAATAATTTATGCAGAATACAAATAAGCTTGATTGAAGACACCTGTTTTTTTGTGAAACCATTTAGTCTAAAGAGTTTTCATGCTCTCAATTTCTATGGAAAACTCTCAAGGGGCTGTTGCTATTTTGCAGAATCACATACGTAATGCCATACGCACGTTGTTGTGATTACTTCTCATTCTCTAATAAAAACCGTTCAAATACATGTATTAACAAACAATAATATGCAAGTTAAAGAATGATGAAACTATAAATCACTATTAAACCTTTGCACTTCTCAATAAACAATTTTTTCTTCCAGCAACTCCTCAATAGATTTAAGAAATGTGTTGATAGCACAGGGTTTGTGTATTTACTAGCATGGTAAAATGAAATACCAATAAATAAACCACACCACGACAGTCATGTTACAAACTTTAACTAATGCACTCAATTAAATAAATACGGTTTTTGAAATAATGATAATTATAAATAATTTTCCAAGCAAGTTTAACAATGTCGAGAAGGAATTGATAAAGGAGTTCCGCGTTACCTATACGATTTCTAGTTGGACCCGATATAGGAGTTCTAGAAGTTAAACTGTTTTATTTTATCATGTATTGATCTTTCTATGACAACAGCACACAGGTGAGGAATCTGCAGTTTTTTATGGATTCTCAGGTGCAGCTTTCCTATTGATTTGTGCCTCTTTATTTACCAAGTGACTATCAAAAATTTTATGTAATAGCTATTTGAAGTTTCTAGAATAACACCTAAAATATAGCAAATAAATACTTCATTTTGACAAGAAACGATTCCTTGTCCTTAGTTATATACTTTAATCCGACATTGATTAGTTAATTGACTACGCCAGGGTTTCCCAAGCCATGTTTCTATGTATAAAGATGTGCGTCAATTTGAAAAGATTTTATACACTGCTATTAAAGATCGTCCACTTCAAATTGATGCGAATGATGATCAATGATCTCAAATAATGACTATGACATCAATTTTCTAGGTATAGACTGAGCACTATTTTTTCTCACACCGTGCGAATGAAAGATATGGGTATACTGCTGTTTCTACCTGACATGCTGACAAGTCTTGTCAGTTTAACGACAATTGCCAAGAATGACAGATTTTTTTTGACAGTTTATATTTTAATATAGTTGCTTAGTAAATGATATGTTTTTAAAATAAGGATTAACCAACTTACAAAATAAGATAATTGTTCCGTTAAAATTTTCGTGTTGCGAAGTGTTCCATTGCAGAAAATTTTGGGAAACACTGGTCTACGCAACAAATTTTTATGCGATAAATGCTCTGTTAACGAATTTACAATAATTGAGTCTTAAAAAAAGTATTTTTTTCTGTTAAATATTACAGTCTATCAGAATAAAAGAATACAACTTCTACTGGAAAATAAAAATGAGTATTTTTTTATTGTGTACTTTCTTTAATACTGTGCTCATTTTAAATTTCAGCGAACACTCTCTAGGCTTCGTTTCACTACGGAATCCATTTTGGGGTAAACTTCGTAACAGTAAACAATAACGTTCATGAAAATTAGTAAATTCAAAGTAAAATGGAATCACTTCTCAGTATCCTAAGTAAACAACTCAGAAAACCCGTGGGCGAAAAGTTTAACCCTTGCTCTAAGTACTTGCACGAAATGTGTAGATACTTAATAGCGGTCTAAAATTGAAACACACTTTACCAATATAGATCCATAATAATTATTTTTAGAAATCAAATCAAATTAATCAATCTACTACTTACTATAACCCGGTAAATAGTTTTTAAAGACCCTTAGTTTGGTAAGATTTTATTGATTTGAATGAATTTAGACTATTCATCACTTTTTACGTGCACATCTTTGTGATTGGTTAGTGTTTATTTTTTATTGATTGAATTGGCATTTACTTGATGGTACTCAATTATAACACGTTGGAAAAAAATAGCAATGTATTTTAGTTCAAAATCATCCTAATCGGTCTATAACTATTCACTGTCAATACTTGGTTGAAAGCCATTGTATTAAAAAATAGTAACACAACTTTTCACAGGATCAGGACCGGCTTCGCTCATAGCAAGCATTTTCAGCTAGACAGTTGAAAATGCTCGCTTATTTTAAAAATAAGAGCCGATTAAAAAAAAAATAACAATTTGTTATACTCAACAAGTCATTCCACCCGGTTTTTATGTTGTTGTTATATGTTTTAATATAATCACAGTTATACGAAATCAAATTCAAAACTATTCTATTATGGTGAACGCAAACAACATTCGTTTTTTATTTTATTAAATTTATGTGAATCGAGGAAAAATATTTTGTAACCACGAAAAATCAGACACGACTCCGGCGATAGCGTATCATAAACGCATTACGCAAATTGGTCGTTGATTTATAACTAAGATTTCGTATAATACATATACAGTGGTACCTCGAGGTACAAATGCCCGTACATACGAGATACAGTCGTCGAGCGAGCGAAGTTTTGCTTTGAAATACGAGCATTTTAGATACGAGGAACGGCCGAGTATCACTGTGCGCTTTGCGTATGAATGTATTGGTGGCAAATCCGTATATGTATATCTGTGTTTGGTAATGGATTTAACTTCGACTGACTTTCGCTATGAACCTACTATAAAAAACATACTTCGCTCCATCTCTTTCACGAAACCAACAAATCCCATACGTAAGACATAGATGGCGTTCTACAACTGGGACTGGAACGGATTAATGGCATTTAAATGGGAAAAATTGATTTGGCATAGGAGCAAGGCTACTGAACGAAATTTAACCGAAGTATCACTGTAATCCATTCGAGGGATATCTGTAAAATTGATTCGTATCTGCTAGACCAGTAGCATGGCTACTTTACTATCATGACATTAAGCTTTTAAAATAAATCACTGAACCCTATTCTTGGTAAATTGTTGCTCAACTATCGCAATAATTATCATCATGGATATCGATAAACCGGTAAAGTATTTTACCGGTTAAACCATTGTTTGTTAGCATATCCGTTTTGTGGATAAACATAACGTAATCTGCCCTAACGCAGGCGATGTCTGACGTAATAGGGTAATTTAAACGTTAAAGCTATGAGGGCTACACAGTGCCTTTCACTTGAATAACACGAAAGCTTTACTCTGAAGCTTTCAGGTTGAGCTTTCGGTTTCGACGCATTTTCTGTCATAATTCGATGAAATTTACTAATTTAAGATCGCTGAATAATATAACTTAATCAAAATCGTTAATATGAATAAGTTCATATACACATTTTATCGTACAGTACATACAACGTTCACTATTGGAATTAAATAATTATCAAGATAGCACTCATATTGAATAATCCATTTAAAACATATCCTGTTAATTGTAATTATAAATTGCACTACATCATCGATTCTTGAAAATATTCTTCAGCAGTGAAACAAAATACTTTATCTGCTATTCGATATTTTAAAAAACAATAATATTATTTGTTAACATCTTTTTATTGTCTGTTACATGATCTAAGGCGAATAGTTCATGATCTAAGTAGAATAAAAAAATCAGAACGTATTTTCTAAAAACAGGTTCAGTTACGATGGTTAATTTTGAAGGAATTGTTATTAATAAAATACTAGAAATGTATGTGTTGGATGACTGAAAACATTGTCGATTTTATATCTCAGGTTTGTATTCATTTGAAGTTATCATTTATCGCTTATAAACTGTAGCTTAATAATCATAGACAACACAAAACACTATATTTTAATATATTAAAAAATATTTCAATTCAAGTTACAGGTGCTACATATAATAAACTACGATAGAAAAAAATACCCCCTACTTGTGTGACATATACCGCATTACACATTCCAGTGACTAGAGCTCCAGAATAAATTTCTGTAAAGCTATTAATAATGTTTGAATTATTGTAATAATAAATAATTTGTTTTCTTTACGGACCAAGTAAATGAGTAAAACACGTGTAACATTTTCTTACAGAAACATGTAGTAAAAAATAAATGTATCTTATGTCAAGTGAAATAATGACCAGCAAGTGGCCAAGAAGATGTAAGCTACATTTTATATTTCGCCTATGCGAAGGAGCACGGCAGCAGTATTATTAAGAAAGCTGTTCTAAAAAAGCTCTGTGAGAAAACTTTACTCTTTGCCGGAGCTTTGTGCTTGGTTTTCGTTTAACTGTGTTACATTCATTTTCCGGCTCTCCATTTCGCAAAGGCGGGCGGGCGTAGCAAATAATATCACTAATGATTTCATTGTTTACTACAACTTTACTTAGGGAACAAAATATAAAAAAAGAACCTACAATTAACATATTTCCAACATAAAATTAGTGTCACTTTTATATGTTTGAATACACGAATCATATTGAGTGATAAAAATAATAAAAAAAAATAGTACTTTTTCCAACTCAATGTCAACTGATGCTCGCCATGGGCGAAACCGGTCCTGATCTAATAAATTTTATGTGGGAAATGTACATTTTTTTTTATTATTTTTATTATAATGCCATTCCACCAAGTATTGACGGTGAACACCTTAAAAGTGATCATATTGAATGAGTTAGTATTTATAAAATAAGTTTTATTTTAATTTTTTTTTAAGTGAAAAAATATTTGGCATTACAGCTTACAACTATGCGCCAAATATTCCTAATTCTGAAAGTCATTCGAGATTAACTCGATGATAAATAATGAATCAGTCGTATACAAATCAACGATAAATAACATACACCCAGCCCAAGATCTCTGTTTTCAATTAAATAAAACTGAACTTGTCGGGAATTGAACCCGGGCCCTCTGATCGCTAGAACAGAGCTCTTGCCACTAGGCCACAGGGACCGACTATGTTTGAGGAATTCGTCTGAAGGTGCTTGGTGGATTTCAATATCAAACTTGGACCGTTTTAATTTCGTACTTTTTATGAGTTTTTTCGCAAACGACCTGGGTTTCGGTTTTCGGCATCTTCAAGCATTTCAAGTGCACGAGTAAGCTTGAACCGATGGTAAATAATTTTTCATAATCTTATAAAGTCTTGTACTTGAGCTGACGCGAAGTTTATATTGAAATTCAAATGTATTTATTTACAAATTTGAAAATATGTTCGAATGTGACATTCAATGAATTACAAGCTCGCATTCTCATTGAGTTGAAAATGCCGAAGACCACTGGTCCAAACCATGAATAAAGATTCGTTTTGCCTTTTAAAATGTTGGTGATTTTTTCAAAATTAAACTTGAGGTGATCAAAAAATACGACACAATTCAAAAGATTTCTTAAAAACGATTCCAACACATGAAAATAAATGGTAAAGAAACGAAGTTGTTCTAATTGACACAAATATGATAACTCTTTTTGCTCTCCTGGAAAGGAGCGATTTGTCACTAACGCCCTTTGGCTCACTTTCGATGTGGATCACAAAACCTTCTTATAGAATATATCTCAACAGAAGCTTTCTACGAGAACTGCTTGTTCTTCAATGAGAGTTAAGATACTTGGGAGCAGTCCTAATCTAATAAATTGTATGTAATATAAGTACTAAAAATGTTTTATTATTTTTATCATGGTACAGTTAATCGAGTTATTTCACATTCAATCAATGACTGAAAATTGACGAAATTGCAATAACTCAATAATTATTTCATTTCAACATTTTAACTGTACAATAAATATATTTGATGGGTTTGATACGTCCGAAGTAAATGAAAATATTGTAATTTAGAATGACTGATATTTCTAAGCATATACTCTAGCTTTACTTCAGCGCCATTTGATGTCGTTTTAATAATAGAGCCTCGAGTATCTAACGAAGGTGGGGGCGTCGCGGCGCGGAAACATCGACGCCGTCTGACACGACGATGATACTTGACTAGGAGCTTACAGCTGACAGCCCATACTAAAAGCTCCCAAAAGCTCTTTGGATACATTTAAAAAATCTTTAAGAAACGTTAATGACTACAATTATGCGCGAGTCTCGAGTGAACAATTATGACAAATTTTATTCTGTATAAAGAGTATAATATCTGATGTTTGTTTTTCTTACTAAACCCACTCTAAGGATTTTAAAGGGCTTCTTATTACGTAACTATCTTTCGGAAGTATAAAATATATAAATAGGAAAGAACAACTCGTTCTATAACAGCTGACAAGAATTTTATAATAGTAACACGTCGTCAAAAATCTAATAAGCTTTCAAAAAATCATAAAATACAATAAAAAACATTTGCTTAAAATATACGCAGGCAAAATTAATTCATTGATCAAAAAACAGCTTTTCCATATGGTGTATATTACAAAACAAACGGAAAGTCAAATATGAAATCGTTATTATAAAACATTAGATAATATTTATATAAAATTATTATTGTCTACTTTACTCCTCAAGAAAAGAAAATTAAAATGAATTCATAGTTTTTTAATTTAGAATTCAAATAATGTATCATCGATCTACCAAGCCAACATTTTCTGCATTTTATACGATAGGAGAGAAGGGATGAAAACATTATCATATTAACAACATAATTTTAAGAAAACAAATGCATGAAAGTTTTCAGAAGAGATTCAGATATATTTTCTAACTTAAATGTTATGTACATCATTAAATATGGTTTAATTATACCATAAGATCTACAATGATTATCATTAAGGTTTGAAAGGAAAAATGACGGGATATTTATGCAATTAACTTGAAATTAGTTGCAGGAAGTAGTGAATATATGGAATATAGACAATCGTCATTGTACCTAATAATCGATTTGAAATTACACAAATTCATAATTGATTTCAAACCCTGAATACTAACTACTTTCGAATATATTTGAATAAAAGTACAGGTTTCAAAATTGATACACCGGGTATAACCATAATAAGTTTTAAATTGCCTAGGAAACACCCAAACAATTATAAGATGGCTAAAATATTTACATTTATTTAGACCAATATTACGATATAAGATTTGAAATCTTTGACTTAAAATTGTATAAACGCTTATAATTTCCTCACATTCCTGGAATTTTACTTACAAATATTAAATCTCATGAACCGCTGAATCAATTTTAACCCATATATATATCAAAAATATTATTGAGTGTCTAAACCCCAGGATCTCAACTGGATCATCAGTAGTTTTTAACACTGCACATTAGACTTACTTGCATACTATTTATCTTATTTAAATGTTATCTCAGTAAAAGCAACACTATAATAATTTATTGCGTATATGTCAGGACCTTTAAGGTCCTACTAGGATATTGAAAAATGACGCAACTAAATACATACAATAGTTGGTTGCACGGGTTTTACTTACCATTAACAAACTTTAATAAAACACATGTAAATATCAAATCAATCATTGGTTTGGTTCACATTCTGCTTGTTGTTCTGAACTCAATTCAACTGACAAAACATTACCGAAAACAATCTTAATTCTTTATCGTTAGTGTTCTAATATGTGTTTCAAAATTAGAACGACTTCAATAAGCATCCAATTGATTGGAAAATAAACCAGGTAGCTGTCTCTCATATTTAAGTGGTATTGGATCCTGTGAATATCTTCAAAAACCTTCACCATAACTTCCGACCACTGGGCCCTTGTCTTAAAAACCGACATGCGTCACTTTATAAATGAATCTGACAAGACCTCGGCGTAAAAATATCAATACCTGATTACGGGAACTAGATGTTATAAAATCTTCAACTCTCTCTCAACCATATGAGATACCAGCGTAAAATATTGCATAAATACTAATTTTATTTATAAATAATGCATATAAGTACAATAATGATTGAATACATTGACTTGGTATTGCCGAAAAACAAAGGCTTAAGCTTGGAAATTTGAATGAGATTCAATAAGCAAACGCTGATGCAAAACGACAATGTAGTAAAAGTCTTTGGGAAGACATCAATCATTCAAAATTAGCAAAAAACCACTACCTCATTTTAAGTGTTGAACTGCCATACATGATACTGATATCAATAATCCTGTTTCTGTAGTTTTTAGGTTGTCTGTAACTGTCATAAATGATTTTGAAGTAAATTGTGCTATTTAACGCTTTTAAGGTATTCACTTTCAATACTTGCTGGAAAGGCTTTATATTAAAAAAATAATAAGACATATATTACACTTATCCCGAAATGAATCTATTTGTACCAGGACCGGTTTCGTTCACCAATATTTTTGTGATGTTATTTATAGCAAAATGATAAACATAAGTCCACGTAAAACAAACAATTGTTTCAGTAAAGTAGGAATAATTTAAAGATTCTCAGTCTTACGGTAGAAAAATTAAAATGACAATAATAAACATATTTATGCTTCCTTACAAATAAAATGACTCTTAACAAGAATCCTAAACTTAAATTATAATATTATTTTGCTTAATTCATATCATTGAATTATAAGAAAAAAAAAATTAAAATTAAATGATCGACTTGAAATCAAAACTTAATGTTGATAGGGATGAATGCTGATGATTTAATGTCAGGTGATTCATATCTCATTAAGGATTTTATATAAATACGGCCAGTCAAGGGATGAAGTTATTCATTACCGCTTATACCTTGACCGGCACTCCACACGGAGCCAAATACTTCACGAGTATCATTGTAAAATTGTTCAGCTATACACTAATTCAATATGGTTGAGAAAGTGGTAAGAACTTTATTTAATCATTGGCTTTTGTTGAAATTTACTTTTAAGTTTGAATCAATTCAATCAAGTTTTCTTTTTCGATTGTTATTGATATAACTTCTAACAGCTTCTATTTGAACACATATGTTTATTTCTATCATTTTACCTATTTTTCCTTTTTGTAATATTTAATTATTTTGTTACAGGCTCAAGCGAACAGCGTGTACGGCTCAAGTGTAATGTGTCATAAATCTGAAGATTGCAAATCGTCAATTTTCAAGCCAAAGCAGTACTGGATTCAGCGATATTTTAACGACGTAAAAGCGCATAACCTTACTGGCAAAAGAAAAAAGGTTAACCATGATGAATGTTGTTGAAAAGGGTGTTATTCGAAGCACAATAGTCTATTCTTCTATGTACTTTTATATATTAAGTTTTATCAAACCGGTAAATTAAATCTAAAAATCCCCTTACTTGTAATTACTTTCAAAAATATTCCCCGTGATTAAATATTTTTTGTAACTTTAATTAATAAATAAATATTCTAATATGAATTCAATAACTTTTATTTAATTCTTCATCCCATTCCAAACTTTTATCCTTAACCCTTTGCATTGCTCAGTGTATTTTTTTTCTGCCAGAATGCATTTGGCAAATTGATTAATATGACAGGGTTCGCGTATGCATGGTGCATTTATTCACCGAAAAATATATGTACCACATGTTACAAACTTTTGTAACTAAGGCACACATTCCAATAAATACAGTTTTTGAAATACGGATAATTATAAAACAATTTAACAACCAAGTTTTACAATGTCGAGCAGTACTCGACATATAAGTTGCGGGTTGCTTATCCGATTTTGAGATAGACTCGTAGGAGTTAAAACAAAAAACGAAGAAAGAGCTAATAAAAACCTTAATCCATCTTGCCACAATCATATTTTTTTAGAATCATAGAATTTGAACTGTACGCATGGTGCAGTGGTCAACGTCATTGTCATCTATGATAAGAGTTTTTCGGATAGTAAAAAAAAAATCCTCCCATCCGATCACACAAGTGGAGCGGCAAGCTAACCACTTATTATTGTATTCTAGTCGAATTCTTTCTAAACCTACTCTCGTTGAATTTAAGAGATGTTTAGTGATTGAGTTAGACGCAGTTCTTGTAGAAAAAATATGCTGAGATACCTCTATAAGAAGTCATATGATCGACATTGGAAGTGGACACGGTTATAAAAAAATAAAGAATTAATCTTTATCAATATAATAAAAGTTTTAATAAAGTAATAAGCGACTCATCGGATTTTAAATGAACTCATAAATGAAGCTCACTGGACTGATAATTATTAGTTCTTTTAATTGGTTTTTAATTCATTATCATAATAAAATTATATGTGCAGTTGAAATGTCTATTTTTTTTTGCTGTGAATAACTGCCAAATTTAAAATAGTTTAAAAAATTTCAAACTAAATTCATGAGACAAAAATACATGAAAATAAAACGAATATTACAGATAGAGAATTCAAATATATTATAATAATTTTTTGGGTGGCACATATTTGTGATTGAAAAATGAATAGTTATTTATCATAAAGTCAGCTGTGGTGACAATATTTCGTTAAATACGTTTAAACAGACCATAGACAATAATACATTCACAATATTAGGTAAGCTAAAAATCTTCACATAACAAGATAGGTAAATTTATTAAAAACATACATTTTTTATATTAAAAATGAACTCAACGTAATTAAAACATATTTTTAAGCAATACGATGACTGACAACAGATAAACACATTTATTAAATTCGTTTAAATGAATAATTCAATATATAAATAGGTTTTCAAACGACAAAGCACAGATACTAAAAATAATAATTGAAAGTAATTACAATCATTTGTTTTGATTTTTTTTGCGGAATATTTTCCTGGACTTGGATGTCATGGGTAAATTTGACATCATTGTTGAAGAATGCGTTTTTGGCATGGATTTCTTTGACATATTAGAAGTGGAAGTCCAATCAGGATCGTTGGATTCGGATACACTTTCCGAACAATCAAAATCGTTTTTCGAACCACTCTCTTCGTCTTCCACTTTAGATTCTTGTATTTTCATTTGTTTGTTTCTTTTTCGTAGCAGTCTTTTTAATTTCATTCTCTGCAGATCTATGCGCTGCCGTTTTTTCCTTGTAATACACAAATTGTTGTTTATTCTGTCCATTCTATTTTTCGTTCTCAATTTACTTCTTTTTAGCCATTCGTCTCTCCTTTTGAGTATTTTATCTCTGCGGAGATTTTTCAAACGTATATTAATCGGTTGTTTGGGTTTGTAGTCTAAAAATGAATCATATAATTCTTGGCTAAAGTTTTCCTCTAGAGCTTTGGTTCTCGCTTCTATCTCAGCCAAGTCTTGAACTCCAGGGTGAATCCAATTTTTTGGCCGCATTTCTATTATAACTGTGCACTGAAAAATTCAAATAAAAAAGCCTATAAAAATCTGCCCGTATTTATTTAAACCTAAAATAATGTTGTAAATAAATTATTTAAATGATATATATAAAAAATGTCATTAATTTGCATAAATATCTGATGTAGTAAGACTAGATTAGTTGATATTATATTACAGGTAATATTATATATTTTTTCTATCTATTCAATTATATGTTAATACAGGTATGTATGTAAATAAATAAATTTATTTAAATTAGTCAAATGCATGGCGCATTGGCGTCAGTTGTAACGCGATGATTTTGTATTTTCTGGACTAAATAAAAAATTATATGTATAAAAAATAATTCAATCAAAATAATGCTATTATTTGTGCTTACTTAAGTAAAAGCTATTTAAGTATACATTTTTAAAAAATATATATTTCAAAAAGGAATGTTAGATAAGGTTAAAAGGACTCTTTGCAGTCCTCAATAAATATTTTTTTTGTCTTCCAGCAACTCCTCAATAGATTTGAAAAATTGATTAATATCATTGGGTTTGCATAGTTAAACGCTATGCGGAAAAATATACGACATTATTACATGCTACAAATTTTAACTATGGCACACAATCCAAAAAATACGGTTTTTGAAATGAGGATAAAGAAAAATGCTAAAAAATAATTTTCCAACCAAGTTTTACAATGTTGAGTAGGACTCGACATAGGAGTTGTAGGAGTAAAGCAACATTATAATATTGTTAGCAAATTAGACACGATCATATAACATGATGCATACGTTGATATTATTCTAATACAGAAGAGTTCTAGTAATAAAATGACCTTTCAGCCAATTAACCAAACACGGGTATTTAATTCACTTCAAAAATAAATTAACATTTCTGTCTGCACTTACCTGTGAATATATTGCTAGATATTTTTTGATTCATTCAATTTTGACTTTTACTTATTTGAATTGGCTCTAAAATGTTGCGTCAAATCCAAGCCCAGAATGTATAGGTAATCGATATTTATCCGCTGTCATATTTGACAATTGATAGTTCAATAGAAGGCATGCGCGTAGAACTCATGCGCAGGTAATGTGCGACAATAAAATAAGTATTAAATACACACCAAATTAATAAGATGTAAACAGTTAACATAAATACATATATAAATAACTGGTATTGCTACCCGGCGTCGCTCGGACTAAGCGACCAATAATTATTTTATGTTATATCATTCGACATAATTATATCACAAAATCTAACATCCAAAATAGAGTTGAAATAAAATCACAAACTTTATTTAATTTGAGGACGGCCCCATTCTCGCCCATTAAAATGTCCAAATTCAAGAAAAAAATATAATTTGCTGTCAAATAATACCTTCACGTAAATAATAAACATTATTATATTAATAAAAGCCGGGAAAAGTTGGTAGAAGACTAATTTATTACATTTTGACTAAATGTCTTCGCCGATAAAAATTCAAACATATTTTCTTTCATATTCGTTTTTATGGCAACTTGCAACAACAATGCAAAAGGGAATTACAGACCCACATACATACATACGCCGTTTCGGTTTTATATTTAAGATTCTTACTTTTATGTAATAAGTATTTAAGCGAATGCAAAAGATAGCAAAGTAATGCTCGGTAGAATTTCATCCGTTTTTTAACCATTCAATGATATTTATTTTTTACTTATTAAAAATATGATATGAAAAACAGCGTGTCAAGAAAAAACTGAAACTTAAAAAAATGTAAACTGAAGATCCTACATAGAAATAGTAATGCATTCATCGTCTTTGATAGGACTGCAAATGCATCGTATATTACGAACTTAAGTGATGTAACAATAATATTTGTTATAAAGAAATCGTTACCTTACATGGAAAAGGTTCTAGTTGACATTTTGCCTGAGATGACTTTTTGGTCGGAAAAGCTTGTATTTACCGCATTCTATCATATCCATATATGAATTTTGCACTGCATCTGCACACTGTTTTTTACTAAATATATTAGATCTTTGATATCATTGACACAAACATTTTTAGTCTCAAAACAGTGTCAAGATCAGTTAGAACCTTTTCATAGTAAGGTGTCGAAATAACAAAACATAGCACCACCCTCAAAATAATATACGTTATTTGACTAACAGAAAGGGGGTAGTCTTTCATCACGATAACGTGCGACCAAACAAGTAACGGATACTGTATTGGTAGCATATTTTTCATCGTCGTTATTTTCCAGACATTGTAACTTCCAAGTTCAACCTATTAAGGTCACTGCGAATGTGTTCTAATGGTAGAAAAACGATTCAATTGAGCTAGTAAAATCAACCCTTATTTTTTATTCAAATGAATGAGATAACAGAGGAATAAATATAAGGTTTTAACGGACGATAATAGATTGATTTATCGGAAATTCTAAAAGAAAAATGTTTCACATTTAAATATATGTATATCAATGATTGAATCCAAAATATAGATGATATTTTGCGCAAAAAAGAAAACCTATTTTTTTAATAAAAAAATAACACATTTTTAGTAAGTACTTATTTTACATTGAATGTAGCGAGATCAGGGCCGGTTTCGCACATCACGCGCATTATCAACTGACAAGAAATACAAAAATACAGCGTTAAGAAGTCTTTCAACATTTTAATTATTGTCTATTTTCTTTAATTTTACTTTGAATTATTTGCAAATTTATATTCCAAATTGCCTGTAACTCTTTATAAATCTTGCTTGATTTTTTATAAATATAAAACTGATCTCAATAAATTCAATGGGGGACAATTATTAAAAATTAGTTATTTTTGTTTATAGTGCCATTCCTCAAAGTACTGAAAATGAATACCTTAAAAGTGACTATTTTTTTAGCATAAAAGTATTTTTACTAATTATAATTTCATTATTTGAGAATTTTCAGCTAACACTTCTACATTCTAAAAAGTTAAATTGTCGAATTTTCACACAATAAATCTGAAGGTAATTTTCAAAAACAGATTGCTGATTAAGATATAGAGAGCTTTTTCTTTACATGAAAAAGTTTGAATGTTTGCATCTGTAATTTTTGAATTTTTAATATACTTTTAGAATATTGCTTGTAAACTAAGGATGTGGAGTCCGGGTTTTTTTTCCTGGAGTCGAAAATTTTGTAAAGTTTGAACTTTTTATTTTTGCATAAAGCATGCCAAATTTAACTATTGGCCGAATTGGTTGGGTGATATACAATTGAAAACAAATAAAAAGGAAAATTAGGGGGGAAAAGTTACAAATTAAACTATTTTTAGTCAGAGTCGTAATCATGTTTTTGGTCAATCTAGTCGTTTTAACCTCCTGTAAATAAATACTATTGCACACAAAACAAGAAATAAAATGTTTGGTTTTTGATAATAATTATAGAACACATTGAATGGACAAATCTCGTATATAATGTAAATCGAAAGGGATTAAAACTGTAGCAACTAATGACATACCTACAATGTCGATTAATAAAATTTATCAGGTCTGAATAATATTTTTCTGCGAATCCTTGGAACAACCCGTTTATCAATTGTATTTATCAATCAAGTAACTGCCTCTAATAGCGGATTTGCATTGATTAAATGCATTTAATAAATTCAGGCGTCTTGGAAAAACCTCTATTAATTTGAAGCGACATGCACAAATATTATTGGGTATTAATAAAAGTATTATTCGTCAATAGTTATAGTGAAATAATTATGTATGAATGGCTTAATAATATTTTTAATTGTCTCAATACCCAAAATTTCATATTGTAGTAGGTGTAAAGCAAAATTTTTAAATACAGGTAATCCTCGACTTAGATAGTTCCTGAACTTTGGTCATACATCGAACTTTATACATAATACATGTGCAAATAAATCATGTCTGTACATTAAAATAGGGTGTATATATTTACATATTTTTTTATCGTTTAATTTGTACCATTTGACGTTATTTTCTTTTTATTTCAGGATCACAAAAAGGCTTTACGCTTTTTCCTTAAACAGCTACGATGACTCTTAGTTCACTCTTCAAAATGGTAGTGATTGTTGAATGTGATAATAGTACATCGCATGATATGTCCTTCACTTTCGGTCTTCACCACTGTCTTAAAATCACTTTCATACTTTTGAAGTATGTAATGTTTTATTTGTTTTATTTTAATCACATTAACTTCGTTTGTCATATTCATATTATTTGACTTATTAATTATTTAATTCAGAAATAAAATACGTTTATTATGATATTTAAAGGACCAAGCCAGAAAATGCAATTAAAATTGAAAAAAAACAATGATTTGTAACAAGTGCGAATTGTTGATGATTACTTTTACAGCTCACCTATGTTTTATCGTAGAAGAAATATTCATTGATATCAATTCAAATGATTAATTTCTCTGGCGATTGGTCAACAACTTTTACGGAAACTCTCATGAAGCGATTCTTAAATCGACTTCGCACCCGAAGATATGAATAATTATTTAAAAATGATGTCTTGCTAGTCCTGTCAAATAAACATCGGTAAAGATTTGTAGAAGGTAACAGGTTAGCCAGTCGCTCTCTTAGAATATTATTACAAACATGTGTAAGCAGATGGATATAATCCATAAATCGATGTCTGAATGAAATCCAAGCGCGTTGCCCCGAAAGTATGTCTGATAAACATTGGTTAAAAGATATGAAGAGTAAAAGAAAAGCCAGTCGCTCTCTTAGAGTATTATTGCAATCATAAGGATTGAGCGGGATACAATCTAAACATCGTTATATGGAAGACATCTGACCGCTTTACCACGCAAGTATATAAATAACACCAACTGGGCTTACCTAAGGTAATATCTGTTATATAATAACTATTACTATCAGCCCGCTCCTTGGTGCAATGGTCAACATTGTTGGCTACCGTGTCGGACCACCCGGGTTCAATTCCCGGTACTAGCAGATTTTTTCAGTCGATACATCGATTCTGCTCACAGGCAATGGGTGCTTGTGTTGTTAAAAATCCCTTCCCATCTTTCTGATCCCAAAGAGCGACGCATTAGTGTCAGCGATTAGCTTACCACTAGTACTGTCCTAGCCCTCGTATCCTTACCATCCCCACTCTCTTCGAGGTTGACCAACTGAGTAACAAACAGTATTCGTAGAAAAACTCATGTTGAGATATACTCCGTGAGGAGTCCACATGCTCCAAGTTGGGAGCGGACATGGCTTAAAAAACTATTTCCTTTTAAAATTCGATAAAACCTCATCATTTATTTGCCTGCTCATCCTAACAGATTTACCAATCTTAGATACTTGCTCATCGGGTGTCTCTGAAACAGTACTCTTCAATTCCAGTCAAGCCATACATAAAATTTAATCACAGATCTTTCGATGTTTTCTATAAACATGTTCTCAAAAGAATATGTATAATAAATCAAAGTCGTGGACTCTAACCTACTCAACTTTCTATTCTTAGCCGTCGATCAATAATATTTTAAATAACATATTTTTCTCAGCGAACACATGAACGCAATTAGACAATTGTGTTAATTAAATTTCTATTATGATGCTATTAGCTCACCTGAAAATGAATTCATATGCACAAATCCCTTGCTTGCTAATAACGACCATCATCATAACATCCTGTCAATAATTACTTAGAAACTACTCATAGGTATCAGTTTATAGAAATGATATTTTTGGACAGATTCTGTGAGCCAATCGCAAACTGAAATATTATTTTATGGAGCCCATTAATTTCATCTTAATCAGTAACTTCATTTTCTAAATCCAGTGGTCTTTCTGAGACTTTCTACCCGTCTGCAAACAGAATGCCAAGTTTTAATCATTTATTATAAACTCAAACACTTGAAATCAATCAATTCAATAATATAATGTCGGATAAAACCTATAAATTATTTACCAACACTTCCATGTTATTATCTGGTTATTAGTATGTGTGATACTACATTAAAAATACGCGAAAAATACAATTTACCTACAAACCTAGTTCATTGAATAATTTACCTCAAAGTTTTCGCTCATTCATAAAGATTACGATCATAACAATCAAACATAGTGATCTACTTTAATTTTTGTAAATCAACGATACAAGCGGTTTACTACGAGTCAGTTGAGTACATTCGTGTTTTTGAAATGCGCGAAGATGCCGAAAGGTCGAAAGAATGTCGCTAACGACAAAACTCATGGAAAAGTACAAAATTCAAACAATTCAAATTTGATATCGAAATTCCATTAAGCACCTTGAATGTGAAATCAAAACCATTTTTATTTCAGTACCTACTAGTAGTCCGCGATTATTTTTTCCTTTTTTTAACGGTCCGCAGGTGTAAAAAGGTAGAGGAACACTGTTCTCAATCATGTACTTATCCATAGATGAGAGATAAAATGATGCATGTTAGGTTATTCATCAAAAAAAAACTGTTGCCCAGTGCAATCTTACCCTTTATAAAATATTTCAAAAGAAAACATGACAAAAAAACGAGTACAGGTTAAATTTTGTTCTTTAACGCAGCTCTACGTGTAATGTACGTTGATTCAATATTCCGCTGAAAAAGTATTGCGTTAAAAAAATAGGCACTTATTATCATTTTATATCACACATTTTATCTTCATATATATATAGCATTGTGGTGCAGATTGTAGTTAATATAAAATTTAAAATAACTTTGATTATTCCACGTATTGTGCTACTAACTGTGACACGTGTTTCACCTCTTTCAGAAGCATCTTCAGACTTCCTATCGCAAAGTTTGCAGATTGTAGTTATTTCAAGACACAAAATTTTCATTTGTCCCTAGAATAATATTAATGTGAAATAATTGATTGAAATTTTTGAGAAAAGGCACTATGTATATTTAAATAAATTAAACACATTCGTGTACACTACTTCCTCGTGTGTTTTGTAAGGATAATATTTTTCTTTATCGGCTGGATTCACAATGAAAAAATATTTTTCTAAAAACTATATAAAACAGTTTTTACACAACTACTCAAAAATAAGATTTTAAAAATTACTTATTAAATACATAAATAATTCAATATGCTAACAATTATTCGAACTTGAAATCGACGAAAACTCATCTATTAAAAATCTGTTACTATATAGTTATATACTATAAAACCAGATAATCAAGTAGATTTATTATTATTCAAACGTATTTAGAAATTTATTTTACCACTTCCACCACCGAGTTTTAAATATTCTTAAACGGGTTTCAACTCAACTACTCTAAAAAAGTCCTAAAAATCAGTTATTACATACTAAAATAAACAGATATCTCAGAATATTCACAAAAATCAAAATGTATGACGATATTTATTTTACCCCTTCTACCGTCATCGTGATGATTAATTACACCCTCATTAAGGGTTGCGGCCTGCAATAAATAGGCCAAGACGCTACAATAATTGACATACCGTTGAATCAATTGTTCAAGTGAGCACCTATCTATCTATCCGATAATAAGTCATATTTTAACTAACAAACAATTTCATTATAACTGTGAATTAAGTTTTCGTGATTCATTTTGTAATTATAACATATAACATACTCCAAATACAACAGCTAGCATGGTAAGTGACGCTTTAAATATCTATATACATATATAACCTATCGATCGTATTCTTCCATTTTTGTGTTACTCTCAATTCTTGACGGCAATGAACTTTATTCAAATCAAATCACTCTAGCCGACTTAGTAAATTTTACAACACCTATCAATTCAATTCCTATCAATAATTAATTCAATAGCAAGACTCCAATAAAGTAAATTGCATAATATTTACAATACAGTTGTAATATAATAATGATTTCTGTTTTTGTTTCAGTATATGAACGGTCGCTACCACACTCGTGATGAGGTTACGGCAGCAGAGATACTTGTATCTTTTCGCAGCGAAGCTGATTCGACTACTCATCAACAGCCCTTGGATTTAAGGACAAGAAGAAGCTGCAGTGAAGAAGATGAATTTACACATGAAATAATACAAGTAAGGTCTCTCGCGCCAAAAGAAGAACAAGTCGTTCAAGAAGAAACTATGTTGATAATATCCAAGCACGAGGAATTAATTATAGATATAGAGGAAGAAGAAGAAAAGATCGAAGAAAGAGAAAACGTCACCGACACAAATCGATCTATAACAAAACGGACAAAACGCAAGCGTCCCGTCATGGAGTTTGATACGTCGAAAGGCGTGTTGACAGAGAAGAACATTAAATTAATTATAAAAGACTACAACCCCAATATGGTGCGAATAAGGAAGGATCGGTCAAAGATGACCGCTGAGGAGATTGAGAGACGACGAATTAATAACGAGGCTTCGCGGATAAGTCGTGCTAAAGCCAGACTACGCAAAATTGAGAATGAAATGGAAAATAAAAAAAAGTCCAGAAGTTTATGAAAACACCAAGTCTTGTTTAATCTAAAAGGGCATTGATTCATTTAATTATATGAGTGAAATAGATGTATGTATTTGGTTTGTATCATAGTATTATATTTATATTATAAGTTTCTCTCTTATAAATATTTATAATTAATTTGTGACCATGCATCTACCATAATATGTACTAATTGAAATAAAAAGATGAAACTATATAACTTTGAGTTTTCATAAATAGTATTAACCTGACACCTTCTGATAACCTAAATGATAAATAGCCGTTTGATATAATTAAAATGTGATTTGTCGCACAGTATAACCTCAATTATATGGCCTTTCGATTGTCCAATTTTCTTTCGAACTGTGCTCTAAATAGTCTAAATAAAGGCATGGCTTTTTTCACTATGAAGATACTGAGAATTGAACAAAATGTGGTGGAAAAAAATTCTATTCTTTTCACTAGCTATTTTACTTGTAGTCGCACTTATTTTGTTTCTTAATGACTATTTTGTTTATAGCTAAACAATTAAGTAGGCATTGAGAGATCTATTGGAATATGTGTATCCTCATCTATAAAGATATAGGACGATGATAAAATAATACAGGAATAAATATGTATCTCACCAATACCACTGAGAATAGTTTCTTTCCATTTCCTTATACCTCATAAGCCTTATTTTTGGTTTCGCACGACTTTTCCGCGAGGCTTCATTATTAATGCGCCACTTTTCGATTCCTCGGCCATCATGGCCATGCAATCCTTTTCCAACCGTATCATATTTATATTGTATTTATTCAATATTGCTTCTACAGTTAGGTCGTCGGCGCTCGTTGGAGTTGAGGCTCTGCAAAGGGTCCTTTCGGTGTCGGGTCCAGGCAGTGCTGCCCGTATATCACGAGGTGCTGACGAAACCTCTACGGGTGAATCAATCTGATTCTTAGGACTCCTGTCCCGACACTCGGATCGTCCGGCATGTTATTGACAAGTCAAGGATAAATCGAACTCTTTTTTCCGCGGCGCACAATTTTGATTTTGCTGTTACGCGTCGTTTAAGTACATCCGTGCACTTGAAACAATTTTCAAACAATTCAAATTTGATTGTCTCGGTGCCTGTAACAAAAAAAAGAATTATAATATACAGCCAAATTGTCTTATGCTAAAGCATATATACTGACAAAATAAAATAATGATAATAAACAGCTTTTTTGTAGTATTTGTAGAAAATATCCTAACGTCATATAACCTATCATTTTCAGTTATTGCAAGATTCAACAAAACTGGAAATACAAGTGTCAAAATTGCTTTTCAATACGCGATTCAGATTGCTTTTTCAAAATTTAAAATGCTTACGATGTAAATTATTTAACATTCACACTAACCTTGTTTGACCTCAAAGTGATTAGAGAAAACCTTTTTCAGTATAATAAAAATTAAAATTTAATTTTATGAAATGAAAATAAATTCAGATATATAAAAAATATTTTTATTGTCATGAAAATTACAATTTAAATATTCAAATTAAATAAAATTGTAGAGTAAAACAACACTGTACGCAAAAAATTTGAAAATCTAACAATATTTAACTGTCATTTTAATTCAATCACTTTTTCATAATCGTCACAGTAAAACCAAAATGTCTATTCAAACATCGTTCAACGTTCACGGTTTCTTTCCATTTTCCCTAATGATGCGCTGCTTTTCGATCTCCTCGGCCATCATGGCCATGCGATCTTTAAACAACCGAATCATATTTGATCTGTTGTATTCATTCTATACTACAATTATTGGAGTTGAGAAAAGGTCCTTTCGGTGTCGGGTCCAGGCAGTGCTGCCCGTATATCGCGAGGTGCTGACGAAGCTTCTAAATGAATTAATCTGATCCATAGGACTCCTGTCCCTACACTCGGATCTTCCGGCATGTTCCTTTTTCAGTCGTTTGATCTCTGAATCGAACTCTTTTTCCGCTAGCACGGCAAGATAAACTCTCCTGATTGTGTCGTTTAGCGAATCGTGGTAGAGCGACACCGGTGCCAAATTGTCTGAAAATTTTCAACAAATTTGATGTCTCGGTGCCTGTAACAAAAAAAAGAATTATAATATACAGCCAAATTGTCTTATGCTGTGCTATGAAACACAAAATAAAATAATGATAATAAACAGTTTTATGTTGAACAAAATTTCTTGTTAAAGTATGTATAACCTACCATTTTCAGTTATTGCTTTGTCAAGAATTTAATACAATGACGATTGATTTAAGTGTATAGGTATAGGTTGCAAATAAAACAAAATTTATAATTCCACGATCGAATTACAGAGCGAAAAGTGATTCAACCCTTTAAGTTTAACTGCACAATTTAAAATTTAATTTACTATACCGTCGCAACCTATTTATGGCATAATTTATGGAGAAATTTATATTGGTTAATTTTCACATTCTTAAATTTAAATATTCAAATTTTATCTAAAATTATATATTTTGTATTTTTTCAATTCATTATTTAAAATCAAAATTATATTTGTTTTTTCGGGTTTTTTAATGGAGTTAAAAATAATTTTGAAAATCTGTCACGAATTGACAATTTTTATCGCAACATTTGATTTAATAATTGACAAAGAAAAGTATAAATATTTTGATTATTCTTTCCAAACATTTATATAGCAAAATTGTTATTTAGTTGCCATAAAAACGAATATGAAAGAAAATATGTTTGAATTTTTATCGGCGAATAATATATTTATATATTAAATTTAATAAATATATTTTTTTATTAAAAATTAACGATATTTATCGTGAATATTTCAGATTTTTTTAATTAAAATATGCATAATTTGGACAATTTAAAGCTCATATTAATTGGGAGTCGAAAAAAAAAAGTTTTGATTTTATTTTAACTCTATTTTAATGTTGCTTTTGATGTAATATCCGAAATGTATTTTTATCAATTAATATTCAATACTTTGTAATAAAAAATGATTTCTCATTTTCTTGTCTAAAATTAACAGCATACATATTTTTTTATTTGACGTGATTGATTTTTTGTCTGAAAAATTTCTGAATGAAAAAAATCAATTCATTTAAAAAAGCCTATTTTATGATCGAATTGATTGCACATAATATTTTCAATCATAATATGACAAATTTGTCATTTAAATGAATCAATGTATTAAGAGTGAAATGCATTTCAATAAAGTGAGAAAATTAATTTTCCTTGTTTTCCAAATATTAAAATGTCTTTGAACGTCCATATTATACGAAAACTTGATTTGATACGTTAAGGGTGTTCATCCCCGAGGAAATTTGTTAATATCCTGATAATTACTGTATAAACAAAAAACATGCATATCCAGTTAATAAAAAATTTTGAAACTCTTACAAATTATTAACGAACAAATGTATATTTATTAAATAAAAACAGGTTTAATATGGAAATACCTCCACCATTTTCAGTTGATATGCACAAATTTTATTAAATATTAATATACCTGTAATTCGTCAGTAATTAATAATACCGACATAAGTCGGCCGAATGAACAATTATGAACAATACTCCAGGGCAAAACCCTACTTACTATGGTTTATAAAATTAACGATATTAATACTTCTACTATTTTCAAACAATATGCATAAATATTTTAAGGGGTTAATAAAAATATTGTTATTTAATGATAATATTAAAAGGGATTGGTTAAATAGTCAACTATTCAATAATTCTATGGGTCAACATTTTAAAAATAACATCGAAATGAACTAAAAATCAAACAATAAAAAAGCTACCTACCAAAAGATGCAAGTTTTGAATTTGGCATAGAACTCCAATCGATGGTTCTTTATGGTATTATTTCAAATTTAGCAGATGCTGCTTACTATTTCGGCTTCTTGAAACAAAATCTAAAATACTCATCCGTTTAAATTAATCAATCAGATATATACAGTGAAACCTCTCGTAACCAGCATAATTCGTTCCAAAATCTTGTTCTCTCTCCAACAGCACCCAACAAATATGTACAAACCATTGAAGTATTCTCTTTTCGTCTATCACAGATCCTGCAATGTTTTAAGTGGACGAGTTTCTAAAAAACCATGTAGGAAAGATCAAGATGGTGGACTGCGGCTAAATTTACTTTCTATTCTTAGTTCTCGATTAATAATATTGTGATTAAAGTTGTATAATTCTCTCAATAACAACATGAATGAATTTGGACATTTGACTTACTTTAGCATAATAATTCACCTGAAAGTAAATTCTTGGGCACAAATCTCTTCCTTTCTAATAACAGTCATCATTGTAACTTCATGTCAACAATTATTAAGATACTGCTAGAAGATTTTTGTAGAAATAATATTTTTTAACAAACTGAAATATTATACTAACGAGCCTCACTAGTGAACTAATCAATTAAAAACAACCCTTAAATACACTCGATCGCATACATTTTGATTCAAATATTTCTTAACAGTACTATTTATTTGTGAAATCACTTAAATATGTGCCAAGTTTTAATCAAGTTATTCGTCAAAAATAAACTATTATAATATATGTTATATTCACCGTTTCCTTTCACTTTATAATGGTTCAAAAGACAACCTAACAGCTACGAAATTGAAAATTGATGTTAAAACATGGCATTCTTTGATAACCTGCAAAGGCGATAACCTTACTGAATGTTAGAGGTCTGCAAGGGCCGAAATTTTCAAATTCCACCTGGCCCGAACCCGAAGACCTCTGACCTGGGCCCGAGGCTTATTTTCAAAAATCTTACCCGAACCCGACCCGAGCCCGACATTTTTCAACCTTGCCCGAAAAACATCCAATTTTTTTCGAAAAGATGACTTATACAAGCACGTGAAGTTTATTACAGTATTAAATTTAGATTAACGATAGTGAAAATAGCCCGATTTTTGTTATATTTTGTGTTATATAAGGCCCGCGGGCCAAACCCGAGCCCGTGCAGACCTCTACTGAAAGTATATATATTCATAAAAACTTTTTGAATTAAGGTTTTGGAGAGTATACGAGTGAACAAAACATTTAAAAAACGATATTGGTGCTCTTTTCGAAACTATTTGATCAATATGGGAAGAAAACTCAATCACATTCACAGTGGCACATAAGATATGAAATCTTTGAAATCAACGTGTCTCAAGATTTGAGCCTACAACTCTCTCATCACTAATTAAGATATGATTGACAAAAATAATAATTTAAATCAAATTTTCTCAATCGATCATAATTTTTGTTCTTAAAATGAATGCTTACTAACAATATTCTTTTTCCAAATAATGACAGGTAAACCTTGACATAAATATATTATTTGATGGATCATATAAATTATTGAGCTTCAAATAAATCTAGAACGATGGTCAATTCTCATAAGAAAAGAACTGTATTGTATGTTATTACTAATAAAACAGCTTTTTCATCAACTGTCACGCTCACCTACTCTAAAATAATATTTTAAAAATCACTTTGAGCATTAACGATAACTAAACTCTTTTTCAATTGAGCTTAATCTTCGTTCTCAAAATGAATGCTTTCTAAAAAAATAGTATTTCAAATAATGCCTTTCCTTCGTGAAATGACAGTTGAAACTCAGAAAATAAATATATTGTTTTAATGGGTCATATAAATTATTGAGATATAACGATGAAAACAAAAGAGACACCTTGATGTAAGGTTGGAATTTGGTAAATGCAAGTCGTTAATCGCTCGCTTTTGTGGTAAGCATTTTTTCGTCAACCATGCGGATATAATCTAAAAATCCATGCATGAAAGAGATCCAAACGCTTTGCGGCGCAAGTAATCGGGCAAACCTAACGCTGCTATATTTATGTATGTGATAACTGTTTCTTTTAAAATTTGTTCATTTTTACTCTTTATACAAACTCAGAAGACGTAGTATTAATCAACTAATCAGACATACTTGTTTAACGATTGTCCCTCCAACATCACTCGACAAATACAAACCAATAAAGTGTTCTTAAATCCTTTAATGTTTATAGTGGACAGATATTCAATATACCATGCGTTACAGATCATACTTTTTTTAAGTAGTTGTCGGTCAGTAATATAAAATCTGCGAAGTAATAAGGAGGATGCAGACAAATTTATTGAAGAAACGCTTTACCGCTTAGGAAGTTACAGCGACCGGTCTTAGCTAGGGCAATATCTATTCGAATTATTCATACTTAGCCCTGATAAAAATGCATAAATAGCATCGATGCGCCTACTCATTCCCTTAATTAACCGGTCTTAGATAATTTTGGTTCAATAACAACATGTACGCAATTAGACAATTGATATATGAATATCTATTATGATTTTATAAGCTCATTCTGTGCGCAAAATCGCTTCCTTCCCTGCTAATGACATCCATCAGCATAACATAATTAACATCAACTTCCTGTTAATAATTATTCATTAAAATACTGTAGGTATTTAATTTGCAGGAATACTATTTTTCTACAAATATGTTGATAACACGAATAAATTCTGCGACCCAGTCACAGAATAAAATATTTGATGAAGTATTTTTTTCCTTTTAGAGTCAAATATAATATTCGACTATATTTTGATTCATTCATATTTGTAAAATCACAACGATCACGTGACAATTCAATCTCAATAGATGACTTTCAACTGACTTTGTGATGTTTTTAGTTACTGATGCCTCTAGCCCGATACAATTTTTAGCCTATATGTCCACTTGATAACAATTCAGAAGACCACGTAAAAATAAAACAAAGTTTGTTCAAAAAAGATTTTCCTTAAAAACTTGCGAAGGCGATAACTTTGCTGAAAATAATTTTTTTCACTCCTTACAATTGAGACTATCGATAGATGAAAAGCCTGTTCTGGAATGAAGCTTTTGTCTAGTTGTTCGTTTTTAAGCCCATATTATAAACTCTCGAAATTGGGAGAATTTACGAATGAAAATGATAAAAGCACTTTTTCCTGAACTACTTGATCCATTTAGATAACATGATAATCACAATTGGATGCGCCTAAGATATGAAGTCTTTGAAATCAACATGCGTCAGGATTTGAGCGAGGATTTCACATTTTAATCGAAAAGCCTTAGGGTTAAAAAAATGCAATCTTTGATTAATCATGAAATTACGAATTGCTTTATTGGGCCATTATCACATCATTGCATTTTTATTCAACAATACTTAATCGCGATTTATTTATATTGATTAATATTCGTATGTTTGAAAGTTTTGAGCATTCGTGTAGTTTTAATAGTTCAAATTATAAGATAAAGTACATATTTTCAATTCACCATAATATTTGATCTTACTAAAATTGTATTATTTCAGAACCTTTCCGTCTTGAAACGATAGTGAAAATCATGAAATAAATCTATTATTTGATGGGTCATATAAATAGAACGATATTCAATTCTTAATGGAAAGATATTGTATTTAAAAAATAAATACAAAACCAAAAATTTACTACATTCACAATTATTATTAAAAAATGCGATTTGAACTGATCTGTTGCATACACGATGGATAATTGTTTCTCTAAATAAACATCGCTCTTAAATACAGGCACAAATTAATTATCATCTTGACGAATATTTTTCGAGTTTTAATTTTTCATTAATTTACTATTTATTTAAAAATCAGTTATTACACAAATAAAAAAATAAACAGATATCCCACAATATTCATTATCATCAAAATATATACTGAAATTTATTTTACCCCTACCACCGTCATCGAAATCTATACTTAAAACTTCATTAAGGGTTGATGCCTGCAATAAATAGGCCGAGACCTGGTGAATCCGCACATACCGTTACATCAATTGTTCAAGTGAACATCTATGTATCTATATATCCGTAATTTGCTCATAAATAATTAATATTTCAATCGGAATTTAATACCAGTATTTTTTCGAGATTTTGTGTTTCAATTTGATTTTACGACTCCGACAGCTATCTATCATGGTAAGTTAAAATTGAAATATATGCATACCTAATAATTGTTTTGATCTCTCTTGAATTCTCAATTTTGAATTGTCAGTCGCAAAATAAGTTCTATTTTAAAAAAATATATCTAAATTGAACCCACCATATCTTTCTCAAAACCCCGCATGAGAATTTTGCTTAGCTTTCAGCTTCACTTCAACATGAATAATATGCAATGACTATTTTCTATTTTTGTTTCAGTTTGTGAACGGCCGTTATTACACGCACGACGAAGTGTCAGCAGCACACACTCTCATATCTTTCCACCACCGAGACGATTCAACGGATATTCCGTTGGATTTGTCAGTTGGTAAAAGTTTCAGTCGAGTTCAACACGAGCAACAGGCAGCAGCACACGCTCTCTTATCTCTTCGCTGCGAAGACGATTCAACGCATCATCCATTAAATATGACAATTAGTAGAAGCTGCTCTCCAGTTCATCACAGATATGAAGCCAAGCTGGAAGAAACATTGACTCAAGAGGATGAACCAGCGGTTAACGAAGAACCGATGGCGGCCATCTGTAAGAATGAAGTACTTATCATCGATGACGTTATCGAGGAAGTGGAAAACGTCAACGAAACAGAAACCGTCAACGACGCAGATCGAGGGGTGACGAAAAGGACAAAGCGCAAGCGGCCCGCCGTGGAATTTGATACGTCGAATGGTGTGCTGACTGAGACCAACATCACAAGGATAATAGAAAACTATAATCCAAATATGGTGCGAATGAAGAAGGACCGGTCTAATATGAGCGCAGAAGAAATTGAAAAACGCCGGCTCAACAACGAGGCTTCGCGGCGGAGCCGTGCAAAAAACAGGCTACAAAAACATGAATATGATATGAACAATAAAAAAAAATCCAGAAGATTATGAAATTGTCGAACTTGTATTTTGTGTTATTAATCCATATGAGTATGTAAATTGTGTATAATACATGTCAATTGTACTATAGTATTATTATATTTACCCTGTGAAAATGTATCTGAAAATCTGCCATAAATAAAAAGAAATTAACAATATCTTGAATTTTCTTAAAGTCATAACATATACCTGACTCATTGTAATATGTTGTGGGTAAGCTGCGCTATAGCGATAGCTTTCCCTAATCATCGCCAAGCGGTCACTTGCAACCGGTAACTAGCGAAGGGTATTATTGTTTCTCAAAATTTAATATACAACTACGAAATAAAGAATTTGAAGATGGTCCGAAATAGAATTTCAAAGCAATTGTTCTTCTTGAAAAGTATCTAATTTTCGTTCGAATTAAGTACCTCACTAAACAATTTCAATTTCTGAATGTAGCTCACATCCTTATTGAGTTTGGAGACCACTGCTTTTAATAGGCAAACATAAAGAGGCCCTTTACTCGATCATTCAAGCAAACGAAGGTTTATTACAAAAATTGTTCAGCAAAGATATTCAGGAAATATCGAAAAAAAATAGCTTTGTCCTGCTCACTATGTACCTGCACCCTATTTTTAGGATCAGAACTGAAGATGGATTTTACATTTTTATCATTCTTGATTCTTACCACTGAGCAGAAATCAATATATCTTTTGGAAAATAAATTCATGAACATAAATTTACTCTTCAAAGATTTTAGCCACATTGATAAAAAATATAACATTCCTTTCGACGCATTTTACAATTTCTGCCAAGGAGTATCTACAAAATGTTTGTAATCACATGAGTGAAAATGCTCACAAGTTTTTAAAGCCAACCAGTTCTGATCTCAATTAAGCCAATATGTATATGATATCTACTAAATATATGTTATTACTTATCATTATTATTACTTGTTATTATATATCAAAATTCATAATATGACTGTAATCATGTAACTTACATATTATCTGTGTAGAGCTTGTACCCATCTGACCTATAGAGAAAATCTTAGCTATCCTAAGAGTGATAGTAAAATTATTTTATTTAATGCTTCTTATCAAATGTATCTCATGTAGAAAACGAAAATAAATTCAGATATAAAATTAAAAAATATTTTTATTGTTCTTAAATATTACATGCTTATCTTATAACTTAAATTAAATAGGACGAAGTTTAACAATACAACGTGCAAATTTACATTTTTATTCATCACTGTTTTACTCTTTTCCGCCAGTTTGTGTAAAAATATCATTCACATATGTACATAATATATCTGTACATGTTCTTCCAACTATCACACTGTTCATTGACGTCACAATCTTTATTCACTAACTAACACATACCAAAATGTCACAGTTAAATAAAGCACTTATATGGAAGTTCAATGTTCACGGTTTCTTTCCATTTCCCTCGCCCTCATGAGCCTTATTTTGGCTTTCGCACGGCTTTTTCGCGAGGCTTCGTTGTTGATGCGTCGTTTTTCGATCTCCTCGGCTGTCATGGTTGCGCGATCTTTAAACACCCGAATCATATTACTGTTATAATTTTGAAGCATATTTTCTACTACGAGATCGTCGGCGCTCATTGGAGTTGAGGTCCTACGAATGGTCCTTCCGGTGTCGGGTTCAGGCAGCGCTGCCGGTATATCCTGAGGCGCTGGCGGAGCTTCCACGGGCGAATCGATCTGATCCATAGGACTCCTGTCCCTGCACTCGGATCTTCCGGCATGTTCTTTTTTCAGTCTTCTGATCTCTGAATCGAACTCCTTTTCCACTAGCACGGCAAGATAAACTCTCCTGATTGTGTCGCTAAGCGAATCGTGGTAGAGAGATACCGGTGCCAAATTGTATGAAAATTTCCGAAGAATTCGATCGCTCGGTGCCTGTAACAAAAAAAAAGAATTATTAATATAGTGCCACGTTGTTTTATGCTGTGCTATGGAACACAAAATAAAATTATGATAATAAACAGCTTTTTTCCAGTATTTGTAATATAGTATGTTCGAACAAATTGTTTCTTGTTACTTAAAGTCGTATAACCTACCATTTCCAGTTATTTCTTTGATCAGACGTTAATTTAATACGATGACGATTGATTGATTTAAAGTATAAAGGTATAGGTTGCAAATAAAACAATATTTATTATTCCACGATCGAATCACAGAGCGAAGAACGATTCAACCCTTTAAGTCTAACTGCACAAATCGAAATGAAAATTATTACAGCGTCGCAGCCTATTTATGGCATAATTGCATCCATGTAACGTGTATTCTTTCCAAACATTTCAATCTAGCAATATTTTACACTGTTAATTTTATTTAATTGACATTTAAGGGATATATCTAATTAATTAAAGCGCAATACCGATTGTTTTCGTTCTATATACTACAGCTTAATTATTTATTTTAACATGTTAACCTGATACTCATATATGTATATATTAACCTTGGTGGTGCAATTTATAGTAAATATATATTTTGTTATTAATTGAAAACAACATATTCATCTTTAATCGTGTGCCATTTCAGATTGTTTTTTTTAATAATTAATCGAATGATCTGTTGATTCAATTTTTCATTGGACATATAAATGAAAGCTGTATGTAATTTCTGAGTCGAAAAAAATTGAAGCTTTTTGATGATTTTCAATAACACTGCTGTTATGTAATTCCAAACATTTTTATCTATTAATATTCAATACTTTGTAATATCAACACTAAGCCGATCTCCGTTTTCTTGTCTAGAATTAACAGCTATAGCTACATACGTTTGTATTTGACGTGATGTGCATTTTGATTAAAACAAAAACCTTCTGAATGAAAGAAAAGTATAAAAATATAAGTACAATTTATTATTTTATTCCAAATTGTACATATATTTCCATGTGTTTTTTAATGAATTAATTTAATTAACGTTAAATGCGTTTAGATTGCATCCTTAATGAAGCTTTTCATACTATTTCCAACAACAATGTAGATTATAAATTTTGAATTAAATTACCACTCAATCAATTTATAAAAAGTTAAATGCATAAAGATTGACGGTTGGTTACATTCCCAATAACCAACTTTCCAACCAAAATGTCACGACAAATGAGAAACCAATAATCTTTGCTTGAGCTTATTTAATATGAAACTTGCTTTCGTTACATTTTAGGGTGTTCAATACTTGGTGGAATTGCAATACATAAAAAAATATGTAATTATGCCTGTGTTATTTTAATCGAGTAATTTAAAATTTTGATTGTCTTTATTTTACAGGAAGAAATAAGAACGATTGTAAACGCCAAATGCATAAATCTCCGAACCAAATTATTACGATTCTTACTGTATTAAATAAATAAATTATGATATATTCACAAAGACAAATCCATTAGCATTGAATAATATTTTCTACGAATCCTTGGAACGACCCATTGATAACTTCGTGGTTCATAAGTAGGTCGATTAACAATTCCATATTCATTCAATACAAACAAGTATAATATGGAAATACCTTAACTACTTTCAGGTGGCATGCACAAATATTTTAAGGTATTTATAAAGGTATTTTTCGTCGATAATTACATTAAAAGGGATTAACTAAATGATCAAACATTCAATAAAAACCCACGGCGAAATTATTAACATCAACAATTGAAAAATCAAATTCCAAATGTCAATCTGGCAGATTTTTGATGAAAGATGTAGAGGAAAAATGTAAAGCTACAACCATATGATGTTGGTTTGTAATTCGGGAAGGGCACGAAGTTAATCGATGGTTCTTTTTGTGAGTATTATTTCAACTTAGCGGATGCAGACAAATCGATGTATGAAGTAGATCCGAGCGCTTTACGGCGCAAGTCTTAGCCTAAGAAAAAATCTTAAATTCTCACCCCTCATATCAATGCATAGAAATTGACGGTTTGTCTACTCATCCGTTTTAATTAATCAATCAGATATATTCAGTGGAACCTCTCGCAACGAGCATAATTCGTACCAAATTCTCACTCGCTAAGCGAAACATAACTTTAGAAGAATGTGTGACTGTTATGTGACTTCCCCTTTCTACGTCACTCGTTATGCGAAATGTCACTCGTTAAGGGAGCAATTTTTTCACATTTTTTTCTCGTTATGCGAGGTGCTCGTTTAGAGAGGTGTCACTGTATTTGTTTAACGATTGTCTGCATCCGACAAATACAAACCATTAAAGTGTCCTCTTTTCGTCTATCACAGATCCTGCAAAATCTTTAGTAAAAATATTTTCATAAAACCACGATGAGGTGGACTACTTTCTATTCTTAGTTGTCGATTTATAATATTATAATTAATGTTCTGTGAATTTCTCTCAATAACTAAATGAACGCTATTAGATAATTGACTTATTTGAATTTCTATTATAATCCTATTAGCTCATCCGAAAATAAATTCATGTGTCTAAACTCTTTCCATAAGAATACTTATTTCCTGTCAACATTAATAACGTAAGTATTCCTTTCTAGTAATAATATTTTTAATATATTCTGTGAGCCTTTCACAAACTAAAATATTAAATCACAGGTCCTTTTGTGTGTATACTCAAAAATCATTTTTTGAATATATTTTTAGAACGTGCATGTACAATAATGAAAGTCATAACTTTTTCTTGCGATTTTCCGCGAAACGCATCTACCGCACAAAAAAGATTCAAGTGTATATTGAAAATTACTAATCTTCGACCGCTTGAATTCAGATTCAAAAATTTCTATCAAGAACGCTTTATTTGTGAAATAACAAAAATAGTGTGCCAGTACACATTTAAAAGATGTCATTGATATGTGTATGCCGTAAAAAATAAACTGCTAAAAAATAAACACATGTAATATTCACCCTTTCCTACTTATAATATTTCAAAAGAAAACGAATACAGATCATAATTTGTTCTTTTATACATATCGTTCAATGTGTTACAGTTTTAATTATATTATGGTACATTGATTCAATATTCCGTGTTCTAGCGAAACCGCCCATGAACCGAATAAATTAAATGTGGAACGCGTCCAAAAAATGGCTTACTACTTTTTAATACTTACATATCTATACATAGCGATAAAATGCAGATTATTTTCAAGTGTGTGTGTATTTTCAAGAGACTAAAATGACAGTTTTTTCTAGGTACACAAATACCTATATAAAACAAACAAGTGCAATTGCTTAAAATTATCATATGCGTACATAATTCATACTAACTGCCAATATATTATTGAGAAAAAAATTCGAGGTACAAACTCGACACTTTACTTTGAAAATATTCTATCTGCTTGTTGACCCTGTTTTGATATATGAGCGTTTGAAGTTTTGATTGATCATACTATTCAATTAAGAAGATAAAATTAACTTGTTACAAAGAGCAAAAAAATTACATATTATAAGCATTTTTTTCAACCATGTCCGCTCCCTACATGGAGCATATGGACTCGTCGCGGATTTTATCTCAACCTATATTTTTCTACGAGAACCGCTTGTTACTCAGTTGCTCAAATTCTCTTTTTCGAAGAAAGTAGGGATAGAAAGGATACGAGGAATAGTGATTACTAGCTAATCGCTGTCACTATGCGTCGCTTTTTTGGCGATCGGAAAGGTGGGAACGGATTTTCAACAGCGCAAACACCCGTGCCTTTGGACAGATTTATCAACTGAAAAAATCCGTTCGTACCGGGAATCGAACCCTGGTGGTCCAGCACGCAAGCCAACGCCGTTGACACTGCGCCACGGACCGGACAAATATTTACACAACTCAAACCATTCTATTTAGCTATCTTTATGATCTATGATGATTTATGATGGCAAAATTAGAAGTTTATCAAATAAATTTAGTAAAAAAGTGTGCAGATGAACTCCTGAATTCTGCTAACTCCATTATTCAACCATAGATAATTCTGAAATTCATATAGTATACATATAATGTATGCAATAATACGTTAAATACAAGATTTTCCGTCCAGAAGGTGATTTCAGGACAAAATGTCAAATAGAATATTTTCAAAGTAAGGTAACAAACTGTCAATTCTTGGCGGAAAAGGACTATATTTAAACAAATAAAACCCTTTTTTGTATTGTAAGATTGTATTTGCACTTATATATTTTATACATTCATAAATAAACATAAAACTTAAATACAGCTCCTCGAAGTAGACCAAATGATATCTTATTTTCGGCTTACTATTCTTACTCATTCATTCATCTTCTGGAAAATACAGTTTTAAAAACCACATACATAATGCTTTGTGTTCTCGATAAGATAAAATCAAATTTCTTATGTCATATAATTTATTGATTTTCAAAAACGATAATAAATTTTTAAAGGGAAGACATTTTCTTTAAATAAATAAATCACCATACTATATACTGCCTCCGCATATGATTCATCAAAGATCCGATTTGAACTGATTTGTAGAATACAAGATTAAAAAAAAATATCCCCTTCATGTTCAGCTTGAGTGAACTACTAGGCTAGTTGTTTGTACTCATTGACAGTTTTAAACCAACCTACTCAATGAGGAGTTTAAAAAAAACCTTTTACACAAATATCCCAGGATATTAACTGTTATTAAAACGTATTCTGGTATTGATTTAACCACTACTACCTTCATCGAAATCATTAATTATACTCTTGCTATGATGTCTGCACTAAAAAGAACCAGGTATGGCGATATTGCCCATATTTTTAACGAGCATTTGTCTAGTGAATAAATATTTAAAACGGATCACTGTGATTGTTTTTAGTTTTTGTTATTTTACGAAATTTCTCAAACTCAAACTAAAACATTAATAATGGCAGGTGAAAATTTAATTAAATACATAATAATCGTATTCATCACTCTATCTGTTACTGTTAATAATCGGTGTCAAAGCTAGCTATTAACATAAAGAAACACCGTTAAATTGTTAATCGAGTCCAACATATCTCTAGAATTTCCCCAATTTTTTTCTCATTTTCTTTCAGTTGATGATGTATTGATCATTTAAATTACAAGATACTGAAAAAATAAATAACGTGACATTTAAAATAGAATTGTACTATAAATAATTACTTTTTTCGGTATGTGAATTCCCGTTGTCACACACGACGAGGTGACGGCAGAGCAGATTCTCATAATACCTGCAATGATTCTTTGATTCAACGAACATCCTTTGGACATATCAATCAGTAGAAGCTGCAGCCAATGTGAAGTCAAACTAAAAACCAAACAGGAAGAATCTGCAAGGCTAGATGGACCAGACATTCACGAAGAACGGATGTTGACGTTTCAGAAGAACCAGAAAACACAACGACGTGGAGCGAGAAGTAAATAAACGGACAAAACGTAAGCGGCGTTTTGGGAACTAGACGGATAGCGTTGAGACCAAAAAGAACATCAAACTTATAACAAGCAACTACGATCCCAACACGGTCAGAAAAAGAAAAGATCGATCGAAGATGCATGCATTCTTATATCTTCCCGCTGCAAACCTGTTTCACTGGAGCATCCATAAATTTTATCAATAAGTAGAAGATGCAGGCATGGTGAAGTCAAACTAGAAAACAAACAGGAAGAATCTATCAGACCAGAAGATGAACCAGTCATTCACAAAGAACCGATGTTGGTCATTTCAAAACACGAGAAGTTCACGATATTTGACGTTTCAGAGGTCCATAAAACACAACGACGTGGAGAGAGAAGTAAATAAACGGACAAAACGTAAGCGGCGTTTTGGGAACTAGACGGATAGCGTTGAGACCGAAAAGAACATCAAACTTATAACAAGCAACTACGATCCCAACACGGTCAGAAAAAGAAAAGATCGATCGAAGATGCATGCATTCTTATATCTTCCCGCTGCAAACCTGTTTCACTGGAGCATCCATAAATTTTATCAATAAGTAGAAGATGCAGGCATGGTGAAGTCAAACTAGAAAACAAACAGGAAGAATCTATCAGACCAGAAGATGAACCAG
Source organism: Himalopsyche kuldschensis (assembly GCA_028554975.1). Lineage (NCBI taxonomy): Eukaryota > Metazoa > Arthropoda > Insecta > Trichoptera > Rhyacophilidae > Himalopsyche > Himalopsyche kuldschensis. The sequence goes on from JAHFWI010000050.1 coordinate 823,099, forward strand.
TCATTCACAAAGAACCGATGTTGGTCATTTCAAAACACGAGAAGTTCACGATATTTGACGTTTCAGAGGTCCATAAAACACAACGACGTGGAGAGAGAAGTAAATAAACGGACAAAACGTAAGCGGCGTTTTGGGAACTAGACGGATAGCGTTGAGACCGAAAAGAACATCAAACTTATAACAAGCAACTACGATCCCAACACGGTCAGAAAAAGAAAAGATCGATCGAAGATGCATGCATTCTTATATCTTCCCGCTGCAAACCTGTTTCACTGGAGCATCCATAAATTTTATCAATAAGTAGAAGATGCAGGCATGGTGAAGTCAAACTAGAAAACAAACAGGAAGAATCTATCAGACCAGAAGATGAACCAGTCATTCACAAAGAACCGATGTTGGTCATTTCAAAACACGAGAAGTTCACGATATTTGACGTTTCAGAGGTCCATAAAACACAACGACGTGGAGAGAGAAGTAAATAAACGGACAAAACAAAAGCGGCGTGTTGAGGACTAGACGAAAAGCGTAGAGATGAACATCGTACAGATAACGGGCAACTACAATCCTATCACGGTCAGAAAAAGAAAGGATCGGTCGAAAATGAGCGCGGAAGAAATAGAGAAACGCCGAAGCAACAGCAAGGACTTACGCCAAAGTCATCTAAAAGCCAAGCTTCGCAAACTTCGAAATGAACGGTCAATTTCATAGGGGAAAAAACTTCAATCTGAAATGTCTATAACAAATGCTACTTCTTGCAAAAACCAGAAATAAAAAGATTCTGATTCTAAATTCTGATTTCAACTGACAGAAACAGAACTGTGCTGAAAGAAGTCCGATAATTCATTGAGGCCTGTTCACAGGATCTTAACCCCAACGAACGCCGATAGCCCGATTGTAGAAAGTATGTTACAAAAATATAACATGCAAATGAATGAGAAAAGGCGCATAAACAACGAAGAATTGCGAAGAAGCCGGGTTAAAGTTCAACAAGACGGACGAGTTTTACTGCATTGTAGAGTATAACGACGAATATCGATGAGTTAAACGACGTGTCTTGTTACTTTTTTCAGTATTTTAACGACAGTATATGTCTTCACGGAACAAAGATATTCTCAAGAAGACGAAAAATCCGCAGCCCTTGGATTTAAGAAACAATAAAGCTGCAGCCATGGTGAAGTCAAACTTGAAACGAAAAAGGAAGAATATTTTTCACATGAAGAAATAAAAGAATCGTTTACAAAGAACCAATGATGGTGATTTATAAGCATGATGAAATAATCACTGATGACAAATTACATAAACATTTAATACCAATTCGTGTCGTGGTATATTTTTGTAGTTCTTCATCATTCAAGGTAGCTCATGAATTAAATGTTGTCTTTAATTCATACAACGTGTTTAAACCAATGTATACAGTTGATAATAGTTTATTGACTTCACGAATAAAATCGAAGACTTCAAATTAACTAGTAATCTGTAAATTAGTATCGTTTGACGTAACAAATTTATTTACCAACATACTGACGAAAAAATGTACAAATATAGTTGGCGAAATCTTAACCTTTTCAGATATCAATAGCAACGTTGTTAAAGAAATGCTTAGACTGTTCGATATTATTATATAGAACAAAACTATTTTTTTTCAATCAAAAATTTTACAAGCAATCGTTAGGATTACCTATGGGTAACCTTTCACGTTGGCTCGTGGATATTTTCATGGATTATATTGAAAATAATATTTCTAAGATTTGCCTTCTTTTACTCAAAAATGCTAAAACATGGTATCGTTATAAAGCTTAAATTTTAAACAGCGGACAGAAAAACTAGATGCACTATGAATTCACATGACAAACAAAGATGGAATCAAGCACGAAGAAACAGTCGCACAAGAAGAATCAGTTAATGAATAGGAACTAATTATTCATGAAGAAAGATTGTCAATAATTTTATAACATGAGAAATTAATAATCGATGACGTATTAATCGTGTGCGAAGAAGACGATAAACACGAAGAGGAACCAGGAAATAAAGATGATAATCGATGACGTATTGGAAGAACCAGAAAACAACTACGTCTCACGACTTAACGTAAAGGGCCAGTAAGAAAACGTAGACCGATCATGGACATTGATACTACCAAAGGCGAGTCATACGAAACAAACATCACTCACATAGTAAAAAACTATAATCCTAACATGGTCAGAAGAAGCGAGAGCCGGTCGTATGAGCGCGGAAAAAGCGGAAATATAGAAAAGCTCTGGATGAATAACGAAGCTTCAAGGCGAAGTCATGCAAAATTGAGGCTACATAAACTTCAGGATAATTTAAAAAATAAAAACCAGTAATGAAAACTTTATAGGTGCTCATTTTCAATACTTGATTATGATTACAGATTAGTTGATAAACCAGCCCTGATTTTAATAAATCTAATGTGGAATGAGTACTAAAAATGTGTTATTACTTTTATTAGTTATGAAAACGATTGAGCTATTATATTTAGATGTACCATAAAAACTTGACCGCCGTTCTAAATCGGAACCAAAATTTTCTAGTAATGATTAATGATTTCTAGTAATGATAATTTCATTACCTTATTTTTGACAACATTTCACAAACCTATGTATCTGCAATATCTACATAATAATAATATCACTATACATATATATACATATATAATTATATTTTTGTAACCGTGCAAAAAGCTTGGCTACGTCGATTTCAAGACAAATTAGAAAATAAAAAAAAACATACTCAAAATTGCATTACAAATTTATACAACTGCTTGAAATAAATATTATGTTTCAAACAAAGCTTGCGAAGTGAACTAGATTCTTGTGTTCATTTAGAATTTAGAAATTCAATATACAATATTTAATATATATGAGTAATTATATACACATTCTGGAATAATAATTTTGCTACCTTATTCCTAGCACGAAATATATTTTAGTTTCAAAAAAAATGTATTAACTTTATTTATTAGAATATAAAATTTTAAAAAACTTTGATTATTCCACGTATTATGCTACTAACTGTGACACATGTTTCGCCTCTCTCAGAGGCATTTTTGGATTTACTATCGCAAAGTTTACTTAGGTAATGAAGCAAGATTGATTCTAACATTTTAAAATTATGAAATTACAAAATGGAGTATGGGATTTTTTAATTTTGTTGGTGTTTTAATTCTTACAACGTGTTGAAACCAAAGTTTACATTTAAGAATAGCATTGACTTCACGGATAAAATCAAAGACATACAATTTACTATTAGTTGTAAATTAGTATCGTTCGAAGTAACATTTATTTACTAACGTACCAACGAAAGAGTACAAAAATATGGACAGCTAAATTTTTACCTTTTCGGATATTAATAGCAACGTCGTTAAAGAAATGCTTAGACTTTTTAATATTTGTATTGAACAAAACTATTTTTTGTTTAATAAAAAAAAATACAAACTATCGGTAGGATTACCTATGGGTGGTCCTATTTCACCTTTGCTCGCGAATATTTTTTAGGATTATTTTGAAAATAATCTCTTTAAGTCAAATCACACGTTATTTAAAAATGTTAAAACTTGGTATCGCTATGTAGACGATATTCTTTTGCATTTTGACATGCACAGATAGACAGTTAGATACCTTTTTACGTCATATAAATTCATTGCATACAAATATTAAATTCACACTAGAGATCGAACAGCAAAAAACCTTAAATTTTCTTGACGTAACAATAAAGATAAATAATAGCAATAGATTAGAATTTGCCACTAACAGAAAGCCTACTTATACAGATGTCGTCATTCACAATCAACCAATTCACCCGTGGTTGCAAAAGCTCTCTCCGTGCAATGAGAGCGGATCATTCCATGCAATGATTAGTAAATTAGTTCCCTTTTCTAAATTACCCCTCTCACTAAAGTCAACTTTAAATTAGAGTTGAACATTATTAAACAGATAGCTGTAAATAATGGTTACAACACATACGTAGTAGTAAACTTACTTAAGCGTTAGCAAGTTAAACAACTCATAGTAAATAATATTTTTTCAGGAGAGAAAAAAGCAAACGATAATATTAAAAACTGGCGTAGAATTATTTATTTAGCAGACATTTCGCCAAAGATAGTAAAAAATTTGCCAGACAATATAGAACCCGCGTTTTATACAGTAAGTAATTTAGGATTTTTTTTATTGAACAGTAAAGATCGCGTAGATTCATCATCAGTCATCACAGAGTGGTATCTATCGACTCTCTTGTGGAGACTTTCAAGCTTCTTATGTTGGACAGACAGGTAGAAACTTTAATATTAGAATTAAAGAACATATAATATGTCTAAAAAGTAACAATTTTTGATGAAAATGATCATAATTTTAATCAGAGTAGTAATTTTGAAATACTTCACCGAGTAAATAAAAAGGGATTAAAGATGAATAGTTTAGAATTTTTAGAAATAAATAGAACTCTTAACAAAAAAAAAGTATTATTAAATAATATTCTTAAGGTATTATTAAATAATATTCTTAAGGTATTATTAAATAATATTCGCCACTGCTTACATTATTTCCAATTAATAGAGTAATCACTAACCTATCTGATTGATTGCAGCTCATAAGTTTAATAGTTTGTAATGTTAAGCGTCATTAGTAGTATGATTTTTTGTTTGCTTTGTTTCGATTCTATATCCCCCTCCTTGCTTCCCTTGAAAGGGAAAAATCCCAAACTTCATTTTGTAATTTCATCATTTATGCTTCATTACTTAAGCAAACTTTGAGATAGTTAGTCACGATGATACGTGTCACAGTTAGAAGCACAATACGTGGAATAATCAAAGTTATTTATATTAAAATGAACTTCCACAAAGTTACCGCCGAAACCATCGAAAGTATTATTTATTAGAACTCGAATAAATAACTGAGTGGATATTGTATCTGCCTCATATTAAGTTAAAAATATATTGGCATTTACCTGGTAGAACTCCATTATAATACGGTAAGAAAAATAACAATGTATTTTATGTAGAAATAAAATACATTGTTATTTTTCTTACCGTATTAAGTTAAAAATATATTTGAATTTTATATTTACCTGATATTGTATTGTATTAACGATGATTTTTTTGTATCAGAAGTTTAATTTCCATTCACACTATTAAATTTCTACAGCAGTAAAATTAACTCTATAAACTGCACGGAATGATATAATTTCATAATCATGTGTGTACAAACATAACGAATAGAACGTTTATCAATTTTACGACTTGGAATATTTTCTTAAAAACAATTTTTTTTTTTAAGGTTTTAAATGTAAATTATTTATTTTATTCTATGTGGTTATTAATAATACGTTTAGACTGTATGATATTTTTTGATACTTATACTAATTGTAGTTGGTATTAAATAATTCTAAAGTACATTTAAATGGGTAATCCTTAAGATGAGGGGCTCAATTCAGTGCTCCCTATTAATTAATTGCTGCGGAACAAGTTATATTTAATTTTTCTGCAAACATAATAATGAATTGATTTATTATTGCTATTTATTACAAATTTCTTCTTGGGTAAGGTTTAGGTTAGGTTAGATTTGGTTTGTTTAGGTTTGTAAGCCATCTTGAATTATGTGTCGGATGCAAAAAAAAATGAATTTCACCCCTCACCTTCAGCATTACCTTCAAGTGAGTATTTTTCTATGTGTGTAAAAAAGAAATTCTTTTGTCCATCACACTATGGATTGTCCACTTCGGGTAGAGTTTGTTCATCATTAGAAGTTTCTAAGTCAGTATCATCATCAAAATTGTCTTCATCTTCAGCGTCATTATTACGACTAGCGTACAACGCCGTCCATTTTATGAGTCGGATCTTAGCCTTTGCCCTACTTCTTCTGGATGCCAAGTTGTTTTTGTCCAGCTTTTCTCTCTCCTCTTGTGTCATCGCTCGGCTCGGGTAAGCCCTCGCCATATTACGGTTCAAAGTTTTTTTCATCATGTCTTCAATCTCGTGCTCGAAAATTTCAACATCGTGCCTCCGAAGAATCCTGTTTTTTTCTCTTACTGAAAGAGTCTCTCTCTGGTCGTCATCATCTTCTTCTTCTTCTTCGTCATTTCCTCCAACTGATGAAGTTGATGGTTTTGAATATTCCGGTTCGATTGCCGTTGTTACATTAGGAGGACAATTTTCGATATTTGATTGCTCCAAGCAATTGAAAATACTAAGCTCCAACCAACTTTTTATACGATTAACGTTGCTCTCGTTCAGCTTAACAAATTCTTCATCGTTTTCAATCGAATCCTCCCCTTTGCACATTTTTGCCAAACTTATTTCACCCTGTCCAATATCTTTCACATACCCCTCGAAGAAATACTGAGTACTATTCATAATGATGGTTATTGTTATTTTTCTATCAGCATCACCAACACCTGATATTTTTAACGTTATACCACCGATATCTGAATCTAAAGTTGTTTCAAAAAAATTAGGCCTTTCTTCTTTTATTTGAGAGACTTGGTTTAGGACTGGTTCTTGTTTTATTTCATTGACTTCATTCTTAATATTTTCTAACTTTACCACGCAATTTTCCTCTTGCTTAATAAATCCAACTGGATGTTGAAAATATTCAGTCTCTCGCGGCTCCTGTTTGACTATACTCAAATCTAGAACTCCAAAGTCTATGGGGTCACTCTCCATTTCATGCTGACATAACCATACATTTATAAACGATTGCACTTGTTAGTATTTGTTAAAATATAAACTATGAAGATCTCCGCTCCGTAAGTCTTGATAAATTTCCGAGAAGTTATCTGAAACGAAAAAAGGGCATGAATTAAAATTTATTCTTACAACAGCTTGAGTAAGAAACAATGAATCAATAATGCACGTTAAAATGAAGTTATTATTAATAAATAATATTTATGATTTGTTTAGCCGGATGATTTCAAGCTAATATGACTGAAAAATAATTTACATGTTAAACGCTTTTTATGAGGGTAGCACTTTTAATTTTTACAAGTAGTAATGCAATAAGTCAAAAGTCAATAATTCTCAATAGCTACATAAAAAAATTGTCTGTTCACTTTAATTTATTTCAAACTAGTATTGCTAAGCGACCAATAATTATTTAATGTTATATCATTCGACATAATTATATCACAAAATCTAACATCCAAAATAGAGTTAAAAAAATCACAAACTTTATTTAATTTGATGACAGCCCTATTCTCGCTCATTAAAATGTCCAAATTCAAGGAAAAAATCTAATTTGCTATCAAAGAAATGTCAATTAATACCTTCACGTAAATAATAAACATTATTATTAATAATAAAAATCGGGAAAAGTTCTGTAGAAGACTAATTTATCACATTTTGACTAAATGTCTTCGCCGATAAAAATTCAAACATATTTTCTTTTATATTCGTTTTTATGGCAACTTGCAACAATAATGCAAAAGGGAATTACAGACCCACATACATACATACGCCGTTTCGGTTTTATATATAAGATAATGATAACTCAACAGGTTCAAATATGTAGGCTACTGTGTCATAATTAGTAAAGCAGCCACGAAAAAAATATGTAACATTAAACTATAGAAGTAGAATATCAATAATACGACCATGCTTAAACTTGAACGCTTATCCTATGCACACCTAATGTAATTCGTATAATAGACTTTGGCCCGTAACGCGTCATGGTTAGGGTTTCCAACTGTCCCGGATTGCCCGGGATTGTCCCGGAAATAAGTGTCTCAGTCCCGGTTGAATGTTAAAAAATATTTCACTGTCCCGGAATTTCAGAGAAGACAATCGACCAATGTCACCTACACCCAAAAAAAATTACATCGTTATTCTATATGTCCCGGAATTGTTTCAGAAAAACTGGCAACCCTAGTCATGGTAAGCAGTATATCATTTCCGCTCGTATTTAATTCATTGAAATGGCTCAATAAACTTTCTTCTACATTTCAAGTCTCCCGCCATAAATTGGCCCCTAAGGAGTGATGCAACGTTACTGGTTTTTCTCTACTTTTCAGAAGAACCAATGGTTTCACCATTAATCAATTTTACCGTAGAACGGGGTGAATAGAGACACTTTTTACCGTTCACGACTATGTATCCTATTCATACCTGCGTCACATATTTCAAATATAAATGGCTTGAAACTTGTTTCTATGGTCCTACTACACATTCATGACAATATTTTTCAAATATTCACTACCGTTATTAAGACACAGTCAATTTTGTTAGATGTCTCTATTCACATTAAATCGGGGTAAATCGAGGCAGGTGAATAGGGACAAAAATACAGATTATAATGATTGGAATATATGAACCTCTATTCTATACGAGTCTCTATTCATTCCGTTTTACGGTAATTATTAACCAAAAAAAACATGATTGATTTTAATTTTCGTGCAATAAAAGAGAAATTTATAAGGGGTCAAAAAGTAAGGATGCAAAGGCATCGAACTTAAACATGTTTGTTTCAATTTTGGCCAATCATTTAATTGGTTTGGTATTGTCATTCGAGTATTATAGTCATTGTAAAGAATTATACATATATAAATAGTACAAAATACATTGGATACTTAGTAAAGTGGTGCTAAAGTGCAATACTTGTTTTTGTTTCTTTTCATCCCGTTTTACCGGTACCTATTTTCGGTAACAGATTCATTTTTTTTACTGTGATTAAAGACGAAACTTTGATTTTTTGATTTATTTGTTAATTATAAAATAGTAATTTATTCTATGTTTAAGGTTAAGTGGAGCTATGCACAGAAAAATGATTTAAATATCTTCGTATCCACTTTTCGTATTGAAATATTATCTATTTAAGACATAACGTTACATATTACTTTGTATCTAGTGGCATTCATAACTCAAAACCGGCTAAAATTAAGACACGTGTTTGTAATTCCGAAGGGACCGAAATATAAAGTCGGGTAACGAAAATTATCACCAAAAAACTTTAAATATGAACTATAAGTCATTAAAGCTAATTTATTGTTTATTTTTTTACTTACATTAATAAAGTCCGTTTCCACGTGGCTTAAATTGAAAAAAATGATAATTTTACGCAATAAAGCGACGTCAATGTATAAAAAAAAACTTCTCCGCTCAGAATGCGTCCACTTCGATGACTGTATAGAATTTAAATTGTTCTGCAGGACAAATGGTCGTTCCGATGTTACAAAAAAAAATTGTAACAATAATCAAATGACCATCGCTTAAAAAATTATTAAGTAGTATATTATAAGAGTATTACTTGATCATATTGTATACAGTGCCTTTTTTATTTGAAAAAGGAACAAATTCGAATCGTTTGAATTTAGAATCATTTATTTATTTATTCAAAAAAAATACAAATCATGGCATTACAACTCATGGCAATATGCCATGCATTTGACAAATTTATTTACATATACATACATGCTTGTATACAGATAATAAAAATCACAAGTTGTAGCCATAAGAACAGAGAAAAAAAATAGTGAAATCACATTAGAAATTTTCAAAGATGTCAACCGTGTGAGTTCCGACAAAATCAACTTTTATTCATAAAATATAATAGTCGTCTGAACTCACTCATGTCAATATGAAATATGTCGACATCCGAAGCAATGCCGTTTAAAATTGCTTAAGCTCTTCCCAGTGACATTCCATTGACAGACAGGTTCTACCCTTTGGAAGAACAAACAACTCGTGTTCAAGATTCCTCAAAAAATTATCAGGAACATTCAATTTAACGCAGTCTGGCGTCAACAGCTGCGTGCAATTTTATTATAAAGAATCGAAATTTGGCCAAAATATTACATAATCTCCTGTTAAAAAATAAAAACGCTTTTTTTTACTGAAGATTCTCACAAAAAGCTAGTCATCGGCATTTTTTTGGATATTGCCGGAGCATTTGATAATGCGTGGTGGCCGCTAATATTAGCAAAGCTTAGGCTGAGACAGATTCCCGGGAATCTGTTCTCATTGTAAAGCTATTTCAGTAAAAAGAGATAACATATCAATCCGGCTTCACATCAATACACAGGGAAACTACGATGGGGTGTCCCCAGGGATCAGTCTTGGGGCCACTTCTTTGGAATATTTTATTTGACGACCTTTTGTCCTTGCCATTGCCATTGGATTGCACAATTATCGCATATGCTGATGATGCTCTACCAATTGTAGGAGCAAACAGTCGTGTAGGCCTTGAACGAGCTGCCAGTGGTGCGCTCACAAAAATTCTTGAATGGGGAGAACTGAACAAGCTTAAATTTGCACATGCCAAGACAGAATCCCTTCTTTTTGAAAGGAGCATCTAAGCTTGACACTTCAAAAGATCGCCAAACATTCGCATGGGTCATTTCACTGTTCGTGTTTCTCAACAAGTTAAATACCTCGGCGTCATCCTCGATGACAAATTGTCATTTCAACATCATGCAAAGCGAATTGTAGAGAACGCCAATATGGCGTACCTCCGTTTATCTAGAATGACTGGCAAAACTGGGGACTTAAAGCTCGCGCGCTTAAAATAGCATACGGTGCTATTTTTATGGGGATGCAGGATACGCATCAAGCGTTTGGCACTCGAGAGCGAAAGTTGGATTCGTCAGGAGGACTTTACTGAGTGGACAGCGCATTGCGCTGATCTCACTCACTAAGGCCTACAGGACTACTTCAACGGACGCTCTGCCGGTTTTGGCTGGCGTACTACCGCTGGACTTGCACATACAGGTACGCGGTGCAATTACTCTTCTACTGAAGGGCATCAACACGGATATTGAAGGCGTCCCTCTGACGCCACCCTTGTCGCAAAATATACCTGAAAATCATACTCTCCGTTCATTCGTATATGAGCTGGCGTACAAAACGGCTCTAACAGCTTAGCAAACTAGGTGGTCTGCATTCGCAAAGATATCTTTTCTTCCCCAGACGTGACCTGGAGGCTCAAAGAGTCTAGCGCCTGGACACTGGACTTCCCAGTTTATAACTGGACATGGCAAATTCAACGGCAAACTATTTGGGTTGGGCAAGTTGGTCGAAAGGCCGGGTCGTACTGTGGGACTGCCCGAGATGAATTGAGCTGTTTGCTGCGGTCCGTCCTCACACGGGCCCAATATGCCACTGACTTGATCTCAACCAAGGCCAATTTTGAGGCATTCGATAAATTTGCAACATCATATGGGGAACGGGATAATCTTGATTCCTCTTCAGATTCAACGCGAAGTAGATTAAGCTCCACGGATTCTCAGTAAGATAAAACTCTAACAAAGTGGCTGAGCAAGTCACATTTCTTTTATTCTCTTTCTATTTCTCTTCTCTTTAAAAGTGATTTTCTTGATCGTATAGCGTTATTCATAAGTATTATTATTCCACGTTAAATTTATTGGTATCCGAACCGGTTTGGTTCATCGCAAGTATGATCAACTGATATCAGATCGTAATTACTAAAATTTGGAATAAGTACAAAATATGTTAAATTTAAAATAACTTTACTTAACGCAAAGTTTACTTAAGTAAATGATAAGCAAACTTTGCGATAGTAAGTTTGAAGATGCCTCTAAAAGCGCGAAACACGTGACACAGATAGTACCACAATACGTGGAATAATCAAAGTAATTTTAAATTTTATATTAAAATGAACTTCCACAAAGTTACCGCTGAAACCATCTAAAGTAACAAAATATGTTGTTTAACTTTTAAATATAATGCCATTCCACCAAGAGTTGACAGTGGACACTTTAAAAGTGATTAAAAAAAATATTTGTTCTCAATAAAGTTGTTTATAAATATATAAGGTATAACCTTTCTTCAAAATTGTTAAACTGTAACTCGTGATTCTGATCTCTATAGATCAGTGGTTCTTAACCTTGTTGCGGTGACGGGCGCATTTGAGATTTTAGAGATGAGTCACGGGCGCAAGCCGGTTTTTTTAAAAACAAGATTTTAGGGGTATTTATGTATGTAATATATTATAATATGCATGAAAGAAATATAATGTCAAGTACATTCTCTTCGAGCATTCAAACTATTGAAAGTGAGCATGCATGACTTACTCACTTCGAAAATAAGGGTTGGAGACCTCGGTAAGAAAGAATTCTGGTTTAAAATATTCTCCTAAAAAAACCATCGGATCTATTAGTATTTTTGGCGAACTTAATCTCATATTTGACTCCACCAAAATGCTTCTAACGGCCTTTTGACTTGGTAGGGACATTCTCAACACGATCAGAGCGCTTTCTAACCACCTCCGAAAAGGGTTTATTATGTATGCCTGTGTGTTTATCTATTTTTAATATCATTTTAATCATCATCTTTGTTGGCCAGTAAATAATAATAGAATTATAAAATATATATTATGTCAGATATAAATAAAACACATTATCCATAACTACCTTCCATAAGTTAATGATTACTCATTAAGGAATAAAAGAGGAAATAAATTGTAATTGAATGCATTATATTTATGTCAATAAACGTCTTACAAATATTGTTTAGGTCATGTTCATCAAGTATTCCAAAGTATCAAAAATACTAAAAAACAATATGTGTAACATACGATTTATTTAATTTCTTAATTATTTTTTAATTGTTTTTTGTTTTATTTTCTATATATTTTATTATTATATAATAATATGTCAGTCATAAAATTGTGAATAAAACTTCCAATTGATACCTTATTAATATAATGCAATTACAATTCAATTGAAGTTACTAGTGTATATCAATCAGAACAATAAATCAGCAGACAAATTAACCTTGTTTCAGCAGATTTCCGTTTTCGAAAATACATTTTTAATATACGTAGTGGTAGTAAAGTAGGAATTATATGAAGTTTTCTTGGTTTGGGTATAGTGCGGGTTACTCTGATTCACTATCTTCGCCAGTCCAGTGCCGCCGCAGTTTCTCTAGGAGCAATTTAGCTTTTGCCCTGCTACGCCTTGAGGCCTCGTTATTCCTCTGCCGCCTCAGCTTCTCTTCTTCATCCAGGGCGTTAGTAGATTTCAAAAACCTTGACATTTTAGGATTGTAATTTGACAATATGTCTTCTACATCTTCGATTTTGACAGGAGGCATTTGTCTTCTTTCTTTACTACCACAATCGATGTCCCTGACTTCTGCATCAGATGACGTTGTGGCATTATCCGAACAACTTGGTACATCACGCTTATTAACTGTCCAATCTAGATCTTCATTCTTTCGCTTATTTTGAATTCTTGCCGCTAATAGATGTTTATCACGTTCTTCTTCGCTTTCGGTGTCCGTATCTCCTGTGGAGCTCAGTTCTGTCGTATACAATGTACTAGAAGAACAGCTTGGCCTTTCATTTTGCAGTGTTTGAAAATAAACAAGAGAAGAATTGTTGTTGATATTAAAGTTTATATTGATATTCTTCTGGCTATTTTCGGAATCGTCCGCTGTTTTGCAAGATTCCTTCCCTTTGGCGCCAGTTGATGATTTACTTTGACCACCTTTATTTTTAATGTTGCGTCTTTGATTCTTCTCCGGCTTCTTACCCTGATCGTCTGGTGTCTCAGATGATTGGCTCGTATTAGGTTCAGCGTCGTCAGAGAAGTTGAATCCGTATTTATCTTTTAACTCCTTTATTCTTGCGGATATTTCAGCCAGATCTTCTTCTCCGGGGCTTATTTTCTTTGAATTTCTTCCGGACGTTTTTACAGGCGATGTCTTGAATTGGCGCGTCTGTTATTTAAAAAAAACATTTATTAGTTAATCATATTAATGCGTTTTTCATGTTCACATTAAATATTGTAAAATCTACGGTTGGCTATTTACGGAATTTCATTCAGTCCAGACATATTATCATTCCTAATACTACAAATATGATTTAACATAAAGTCCATTCAATTCAGAAACCAACACTAAAAACATCATGTCACTGAAAAATGATTGTTCATACTAGAATGGAAATATTATATATTGCTTCTAAATAATCATTAGACAGTCATTTCATAAATACATGTAAAATCATTGCGTTCAAGCTAATAACTCCAGATTACTTTATATTAAAAGCAACAAATGTGTACAAATAAACTGTGTTTATACATTTAATATGAAACAAAAAAATAAAACTATTTAAACTTACCATTAAATCCTCGAGGATATCATCCCAGTGCGCTGTTTTATCCATCTGGTTAACTTTTCCAAATAGTTTCGGCAAAAACTGTTCAAACTAAGCTTGTTACTTAAGCAAAATATCCAATAGAATATTTAAATATAATAAATTGTTTTTGTAAGTGTATCGTTATCACTTGGACGGCGAATCAAACTGTAATGATAAGATAACAGTAACTCACCCCGCTTATAAATATTTTCAACCCTGTGATAATGGGTGGGAGGTTTAACTTAATCGCCATTTTATAACACAGACTTGTTAATTACCATTTAATCAAGTTTGGGCATGTAAATCATTTCCGCTATGTAATATTATGATTTTATCTACATTATATCTTTATTTGATTTATATAGGAATTGATTGTACACTGTATCGTAAAAAGATGGTGATTTTTAAGTATACGATTTTTCGTTCGTATAGTATCAAAATCAGAACTATCCACTTTTCTACTTTTCGAGAAAAACACGAAAAACATTTTGTTGGCTTTCTGAGCAAAAATAATATTTTTCAATTTAAAAAAGTAGCATAAAACTTAAAATTTGTATGAGCGGCCACATTGAATCATCACTTATCATAATTATGCGATTGGTCAAAAGTATGATTGACCAAACCAATATACTTTTGTTTCAAAATTGGTGAACCGTTCTGATTTTGATACCAACCACAATTTTCTTTTACGTTTTTATACCACATGAACATGATTTTTATTGCTAGTCATACACTATGACCAGAACTTTAATGTGACAGCGTTAGTTCAGTTTCTAAAATAATTGGATAGTTCTACTTTTGGTGCTATATTTTGTAAAATTTCGTCGTTTAACTATAAATTATGAAATTAACCAAGCTTCGTCGAAATTCACTTTATTTTTTACGATGTCCGCTACCTTCGTGGAGCATAAAAACTCCTGACGCAGTTTATCTCAACATATGTCATTCTACGAGAACTGCTTGTTACTCAGTAGCTCAACCTTACCTTTTCGAATAGATTATGGTTAACAGTATGAAAAACAAAATATTCAATCAATATTATCTTAGTAGTAAAATAATTAAATTATTTTAGCTTTCTAGGTGTACCTATTTAAAAAAAATTGTGAGTGCATTGAAACATAATAATATATTGAGCAAAGAATAAGGCATGAAATGAAAACATTTTAATATGTTAGAACATCAACACTGTGTTTATTTAATATAACGTGAAATGGGGTCATTATTGTCACTTTTTACTTTTCGCGACTATGTATCTTTATACCTGCGCCACATAATTCAAATATGAATGGCTTGAAACTTGTTTCTATGGTCCTACTACACATTCATGACAAGATTTTTCAAATATTCACTATCCTTATTAAGACACAGTCAATTTGATTCAATGTCTCTATTCACATTGAATCAGGGTGAATAGAGACGAGAGAGGGTGAATAGAGACTTTGTCGGTGAATAGAGACAAAACAACAGATTGTGATGATTGGAATATATGAACATCTATTCTATACGAGTCTCTATTCATTCCGTTTTACGGTTTGAATGTAAGGTTTGTAAGTTTTTAAGGTAACTAAAACACGTTTGTTTCAATTTTGGCCAATCATTTAGTTGGTTTGGTTTTGTCATTCGAGAGATAGTATTATAGTCATTGTAAAGAATTATATATTAATCAATACATTGGATACTTGGTAAAGTTCTGCTAAAGTGATTGAATGTCCCTGATAATTTTTTGAGGAATCGTGAACATGAGTTGTTTGTTGTTCCAAAGAGTAGAACCAGTTTGCCAATGGGGATGCCACTGGGAAGAGCTTTAGTGATTTTTAACGAAATTGCTTCGGATGTCGACATATTTCACATGGACGTGAGTGAGTTCAGACGAGTACTGTTTTTTATGTATTATAGTTGATTTTGTCGGAACTCACTCGGTTGACTGCTTTGAAAATTTCTAATGTGATGTTAATAATAATTTTTCATCTCTGTTTTTTTTCAAATGCCTGGCGCATTGGCGTCAGCTGTAATGCCATGATTTGCTTTTTCTTAAATAAATAAAAATAAAATAAAATACTTGTTTTGGTCTCTGTTCACTTGCCAGTCTCTCTATTCACCCCGTTTTACCAGTACCGTATTTTACTGTCTCCGCCTAAATAACATGATTTTGAGGTATTCGGTAGATATTGTTATCAGATGATGCCGGCATGCTGTTATCTTAAATTAATACTTTAAAGATATATTTGATAACGATAGTTAAGTGTTATTGGATATAAGAAGTTGTATTTACAAAACAATTTTAATAACCGCATAAGAAAGTATGCATTTTGTACTAGTTAATGTAACACAAATGTTAAATATCACGTTTTCAATTAATATCTGTATTTTTAATTTATTTAGTCATGTAATATTTTTTGGTAATTTATGGATCACGGGACAGAATTTTTGTAAAGATTTATGAAACATAAGCCACATTAAATGAAATGAATGTTTTGCTTACGATTTTTTTTGAAATGTTTCGTCTTTAATTTTTAAATTATTATAATAGAAGATCCTAAAAAATACTTCGCAATAAGTATGGAATCGAGTTGTTTTAATTTACAGGATCAAAAATGCAACCACAAATTACACAAATAATAATATTATACAGATAGAGACAGTCACATAAGTTAATTATTTGTTTAAAATAAAAAGAATAAATTTATTATAGGCTAATATTAAAAAACAAATTCTTCTTTCAGAACTCTTACAGTAATCAGTAATATTCTTCAGATATAATCATTTTGATTCCACATTTTATAATAATCCACAAGAATTCTAAAATTAAAGTCAATGCATAAAATTATAAGCCAGTATGTATAAATTTTTTGAGCTTAGCTCGAGAGGATTGGGATTCTGTCCCGTGACCATAATTTATCCATAATTTACCTATTTTTTTATATATGTTATATTAAAATCGACCTGCCTTTTGAGTCAGGTAAATGTGAAGACAATTGAACATGGTTTTGTATTGCTTATCTAATCATTATTTCTGTAACATCATAAATACGAAAATAAGGAATTTTAAAATTTCATTTGTTTTTTTTTACTTTTTCCATTACTTAACCCTTTTAATACCCTAGAGCCGATATATCGGCTTTCATATAATCGCCAAAAATACCCTGTGCCGATATATCGGCTTTCTAAATGGTACATATATTTTTGTGTACGTAACATAATTTGAGGTTAAAATGAGAATTGTCATGACATAGGGTACCTAACCTTTGGATTTGAGCCATATACAGGTCCTACAGCCCCACAAAGCGATCTTTTATTATCGACCACCCATCGATGATATCTTGAGTTACTCGTCACTCGGGTGCGAAATTTTGTCGCGGTTTGTCGTGGTGCAGTCTGCTATTGTTTTTGTGACTGTGTTTTTAATTTGCCCTTTATTCAATTATGCCTTCAAATAAAGATCGTGAAGAAAAATCCACAAATAAGAAAATGAGCCGATATCAATTTACTATTGATATAGTTGAAAACTAAGACCAAAGGCCAAACAACAGAGTACGACTTCCAATCATTCTCCAATACGACAAGTCCCAAAACTACTTGATAAAAAAGAAAAAACTGTGTCATTTGTAGTTCGAAAAATCGAAGAAGAAGAACAAGGACTGTTTGCTCAAAGTGTAATATAGGTGTTCATGGTACATGCTATCAAAAACATGTTTGTTGAAAAAAAAAAAACAATTTTCAAAATTTTATTTTTATATAAATAAAATAAGAAAAACCCACTTTTTATTTTTTTTGTTGTCTTATATCTATTATTATGTGAAATGAAGTGTAAAACATTTATAAATTTCTAAGATATGCAAATATTATTTTGAAAATGTTTATTATTTTTATTATTTTTATTTTCTCTTCTTTTTTATTTCATTTCTTTTTCGTTTTAGCAAAAAAATGTTAACATATAATAACTCTGTAATGTTATTTCTCCATAAAATATAAAATATTTTACCAAACTGTCTTTGTTTTTAATACTTTTTCAAGAATTTACGAAAACACTTAAAAAACAGATATTTCCCAGGGTATTTTTGGAGAACCTATGAAAAAATATAGGGTATTAAAAGGGTTAATATAATAATCGCCTCTGATATAGCTAAGCACGCTGACTTTTAACTATTGGCACGTCGCCATTTTTCGCCAAATAAAAACATCCACGATCTATCTACATAGCATAAACTAACTTTTAATGAACCATTTAAGCGGAAAGTGTTTACTTGTTAATCATTTGCTACATCTCTTTATATATATGGGACTAAAAGAAGAGTAGAAATCAGTCGTAAGCTGAATGTTTCCGATCCTTTCCACTTTTGGATTGGATGGGGGCGGTGGGGAATTTAAAGCAACACCGACATTCATGTCTCCGATAAGAAGTCAATAATTCTATTGTAAGATTAAGCTGGCCAGACTAAAATTCGAGCCCGTGCACTCTTCAAAAGCTTTAATACTAGACAAACGCTCACTCGAACTATGTAGATTTGTAATATTGTATATTTTATCATTTTAAAATATTAGAATCAACTTGCTTTATAAGTAAGTCCGAAGATACCTCAGAAAGAGGCGAAAGAAGTGTGTTTTAAATTTTATATTGTCAACTTATTATTTGGGCAATATCTTTTATAAGTATGTATATAAAAATGTTCTGTCAGTAAGTAAATGTTTTCCGTCGCTATATATAAAAGCTCTCATTTATATTTTTATTCTTTAGGTATATTATATAGAAACTGTACACCTATCTAGTAACGGAGCATTTTCATATACAGTGAAACCCCGATTCAACGTTTTTCAAGGGACCATATAAACGATGTATGCGGGAAAGTTTTATATATGAAATAAATGCCAGGACTATAGAAAATGAACGCACTACGCAGGAAAACGTATAATGCGAGAACGTAAGATCGGGGTTCCACTGTACATAAATATTCAAATATATAACGGAAAACAACTAAAACTAACTGAAAATAAATATTATTATTTAACTGAATTTTAATTCGGTTGAAAAACCCCGATGTTTGTATTTAAGTTTGCAAGGAAACATGGAATACGTTATTACCGGCATAACTTTCTAATTTCCAAATCTATGTCATTAAATTCTTATTATTGAATTTGTATGAACTTTATTTTCAGAAATTCTTTGTAATATTGCATCGTTAATAAATCCATTATATTATTATTTGGCAGGGTTAATTAAAATAACATTTCCTCTCTTTGTGTAATATGAACAGCTTTCAGGGAATTTTGATCCAATATTAATAATTAATACAGTTATATTATATGACATAAATGTTAATTGGCATTGCCTACTACCTACATTATAATTGATGTATTATTCTTTCATTGAATATTTATTAACGGAGTTGAAGTTCAGAAGCACAACCTCTTTTCGAAGAGGCCAAAAAATGAACGATGGATTTAGACAACAATTAGTGGTGACTTTTAAGGTGTTCACTGTCAATTGGAGGAATGGCAATATAATATTTAAAAAAATATTTTTATTTTAATTAGTGGTAAGTAATGTGTAATACAAATCCTTAAATCAACGTATAAAATTTTCACATCTGGAATTGAAACCTTTGATCCAAAGTATATTAAATCTCAACAACGCTATATCCAATTGACTGAAGAACCATCGTATGTATGTATGTGCAAAAAATTGCACTTAATTATCAACCATAATTCATTGATTAAATATAGCAGGGCTGTGGATTCGGTAAGAAAAGTTCGACTGCGACTGCAGCATTTACCAAAACCACGACTCCTACTCCGACTCCAACATTGACCAAAAACAAGACTCCGACTCCAACTAAAAAATGATTAATTTCGTCACTTTTTTTTCTAATTTTTCTATTTATGTGTATTCAATAAAATATCAACCCTACCAATCCGGCCAATAGCCAAAATTGACATATTTTATGCAAAAATAAAAAGTTCAAACTTTTCTAAATTTCCAACTCTGAGTACGACTCCGGCCAAAACATCGCGACGACTCCGACTCTACAACCCTGAATTATAGGCCATTTCATACTTGTGTCGTTAAATAATTCACATATACATATAGTCAAATAAATTATGTAAATTTATACTTTGCGTCAAGTTCTTTTCCAAGTAAATTATGAAACCTCAATGGAGAACGTTAACAGAAAAGGGGACTTTTACTGAAGCCTTTTCTTCATTTTCATACATTTCATGAAGAATGGACATTGTAGCCTAGGGTAAATTCTAGTTAGTATTCTTATAAACAGCCTTTTTTATAAGAATACTACTTCTTCAAGCCTGAAAATATGAAAAATGGTTCGGAAACTTTGCAACTATTTTGTCTTGATCCAATTTTTCCAAAACACGGAAAAATCGGTTTCGCTTTATTTAAATTAATTGAATTATAAAAATAAGGACTTTAATCTTGTATGACTCTAGAGCCTAGAAAGTGAAACACTAAAGTTCTTTGTTGGGCTGTTATACGATAAATAAATAACTTGCCACTATAAATTAATTCGAGAAAAAGTTTCTTAAACAACTGAAACCGAAATTAAAACACTGAAACTTATCCAGTGAAAGTTTTATCTGAAGAGATTTATGTGCGCCGATTTTTTTTAAATTCGCCCTAGCAATATTTCAACCTAGGCAAACTTTTGTCAGAAAAACACAATAAGAAAATTTTGATTTAAGATTTCTTAATTTCTTCATGGAGGGAATCAAGATTGAACAAACTGGACCAGTGACGTCCTTGTAAAATCGTGTGCTGGAATCCCAGTGCGTATAGTTTAATACATTTTTTTTAAATGGATTTATGGATTTACGATCGAAGTTGTGAATATATGAATTATCTATCTTAGTGGGCGCAAAGGTTTAAATAATCTAACCACCTATGAAGTAAACCTAAATCCATTATATACAATCATATCCCGATGTATGCGGTATCATGTTAAGCGGTTTAATTTCAAGTCACACAGTCAAGATTTTTTAAATACAATTTATATCCATTACAGATATTGCCGTGTCCGTGGTGCAGTGGTCAACTTCGTTGTCTTACGTGACCTAACGGGCTCGAGTGCCTGTACGAGCAGTTTTATCGATTCTGCTCGAAAACATGGGTGCTTGTTGTCCCCACCTTCCCGATCCCAAAAAGCGGCACGTAGCGAGAGCTATTAGCGAATCTTAAGTCGTCGTATCCTTTCTTTGAAAGGTGGAGATTGAGTTACTGAGTAACAAGCAGTTATCGTAGAAAAACATATGCAGTGATAAGCTCCGTGAGGACTCCATATACTCCAAGTTGGGAGCGGACATAGTCATGTCACCGTCGCAGTAATAACAAAAAAAGTTGAAACGTTTGTTTTTCATTAATAAAAAAAAAACACTTAAAAACATTATAATGTACGCCAATGATATTGCCAGCGATATATTATTTTTTTAGGTTAGCTTAAAGTGACGTTAAGGAAACGACACAATTCGAAATTCAAAATTTATTCGAGAGAAAAACAAAAACTATATTGTTTCTTAGTATGCTTATTAATTTTATATTATTTACTGAAAACCTAAGTAAAATGACATTTATTTATTACAGAAATTTGTTTACCTTCTTTTTTATTTGCTTAAACTAAAACTTATACATTTATTTGGGTGCAGTGGTTTGACTTTGTCATCAACACGGAGGTAAGAGAGCGGACAAACCAGCCCCATATTACGTCCAACATAAAAAGTCGACGATATCCCTGGCTTGGGCATGTGCTTCGGATGCCCTAGCCTGAATCCTGTCTGTCTCTTCTAGGTGGATTTTGTCGGCCGCTGATGAACATCCATAGGACGTACCAAGTGGAGCTACGGGACACCGAGTTGACATGGGAAGAAGCGAGGAATTTGGCGGGTGATTGAGAATCCTGCAGGCACCGTGTGACGGCCTTATGCTCTGAAAAAGGAGCGGATATGGAAAAAAATCTGGTCCAACTGGCATCTGCATCCAAACTCTACTCTTTGGAATGTTTATTTATCTCAATAGTGGCATTCTTATTTTGGTATCATATGAGCCGAAAGAAATATACGGCGCTACTGAAAAGGTATATCAAGAGACTAATTTTAGAATCATTTATCACAAAACATATATTGTTGTTGCTTTTGTATACGTTAACGCTGTATGTTCTTACACGACTGGCTCTCAGTATACGGATTATAGACAGGATACTCTGTATCAAACTGATTTCAGTGGCTGAGCAAGTCACTCCAATTCATTTCATTTTCTATTTTCAAGCACACTTGTGCAAGGTTCAAAATCATTCCCGTTCTGATCTGCTCGGGCCATGAATCTGAGGGGTAAATTCCTTTTTCTAATTCGATAGCGTTGTGAAAGACGGCCATGAAAAATTGGCTTCATATACACAACGGGTGGTGGTGGGAAAAACCAACGTGTATGTAAGTATTTTTTATCAGTCGATAATGCTCGCGATGAGCGAATCCGGTACTGTTCTTAATAAATCCAATTTGGAATAAGTACCTACTAAAAATTTGCTATTATTAACAATCAAGTTATCTTATAGAAAAATGTGATTTATCGAAACAGAGACGATTCGGAATAATACACATTTATGTAAGCGTTATCATTCAATTTAACGACATCCGAAAAAAATGCGAAATATATTTGTGAAACTTTTCCTGTGTTTTTTTGCGCGTCATTGAAAATACACGTGTTCCTTTGTGGGAAAGTCTCGCGGCGGCAAACGTGTCCTTGGAACAGATTTGCGAGTTTCCCACTCAAGGACACGATCGCTAACAGATGGGAAGTATCTTCATTGTCTGGCATTCCAAATTAAACCAAAATAATATCTTTTCTTCCACGCAAAGTTTTTGATGTTTAATTAATTAAATTTAGAGGAGTTATATATTTTATGAAGTCAAATTACTTTTGTATAGAACCGAATGAGAGTGAATTTTGTGAAATGGCCACGCATTAATACGTTATAAGTTAATGTGCCGTGTGAACTTACCATTACCACTGTGAAATGAAACATTAAACAAAAAATGTGTGCAATTTTACTTGTACTAATAAAAATATATTATTACTGAATATACATACTTTTTTCAATATTGTACTGCAATCCTGATAGGAAGATCAATTCAAATTATTCTTTTAATATTACGTACAGTCATTGCTACTTCCTGTTATATCAAAAAGTAATAATAAGCTAATACATATATAATTTATTAATAAAAAATGAAAAGAATTGTGTTTGATAGCAAAAGTAGTACAATAATTACATTTTTACTAAATACTGTATTAAAAGTAGAAATAATAACACATTTTTAGTACTTATTTCACATAAAATTTATTGCTTCAGGATCGGTTTAGCTCATGGCGAGCATTATCCACTGATAAGAAATATAACGATACAGCGGTATGTATACAAAAGTTAAGCAAGAATTACAGGGTATGACAAACAATTGGTATTACAACTATGCAAATAAATCGAAGCAAAATAAAACAAAATAAGCTTTAGTTAAAATGTTGAAGACTTCTTAGCAATACAAGATTTTACATAAAGTTTGTTTTGTTTCTACTCGTCGTTCCTTGATTCCCGTAAAAAAGATGAATGCCAAACTCCATTTTGCTAATTTGTTTTACAGAATCAATTTAGCTTTATTACTCCAGCAAACATTTCGATTGTAAGTCCGAAGATGCATATAAAAGAGGCGAAACACGTGTAATATCTTTTCATTTATATTTTGCATATACAATTGTGTAAGTAAATAAACAATTTTGG
Organism: Himalopsyche kuldschensis; assembly: GCA_028554975.1. NCBI lineage: Eukaryota > Metazoa > Arthropoda > Insecta > Trichoptera > Rhyacophilidae > Himalopsyche > Himalopsyche kuldschensis. The sequence goes on from JAHFWI010000050.1 coordinate 846,977, forward strand.
TTGAGTATTGCAACATTAATAACGCGATGGTGGCGCCCTCGCTAACGGCCAAGTTATAATGGTACATAGTTGAGATTTTAAACCCATTTCGATAATGAACAGCTCAAAAAGAAAGCTTCAGTTTTTTAAACCGTGTTATTTGAAATAAGTGTAAACAATAAAATTAAAAAAAAACTTATAAGAAGAACAAGTCTGTATGTCGGTGGTAAACAACACTATGTTAATTTTGGAAAAATTGAGATTTCGACATATTGTTCTATACATCAGGACGCTCTGTTGAGTAGTATATGTATTCAACTTTGTCGTAATCATAACAAATATAAAAAGGAACCCACTCGTATTTTAACATACACTACATAAAAACAATTCAAACAGCAGTAGTGAAAAAGCGCTATTTTTAACATAGTGTAGTTAACCTTCGAGGTACAGATAGAATATATGTATGCGTAAGCCAAGCTAAAACGTCAATATATCAGACAATGTATGTATATACTCAAGAGTGACTGGAAAAACGACATATTTATGATTTTGATAATGTTTTATATTTATAGTTTTCAAAATAAAATAGGGCGTTTTATAAGCTAAAACGTCAAAATTTTCGCGGACAATGTCAATATTTATAAAAGTGCGTAATATAAAATATTTAACGACACTGACATCTTTTAACGGGTGCCATTAAGCTTTTCCGTATATTTGATAAAAAATTTTTTTAATATTTTATAGTTTTAAAAATAAAATATTTTTTTTTTATTGTATTTATTAATATTGCATTTTTTAAAGCACGCCACTATATTAGTAAATTTCAGTTCTCTTACAACATTTTTTTAGTTCAAAGGCTTGAAACCAACGTGTTTTTAAAATTTTCGCGGCACACCCAGATTTATTTTAAAATGCGTAATATCATCCGGTCATTAATTTTTCAAAAATCCTCGCAATATAGCAAAACTAATTCCGTATATTTCATAAAATTTTCGGTAATTTACATTTTAATAGCCATTAAACTTAGTGATCTACTTCTATTTTTGTATATAAACGATACAAACTGTTTACTACGCGTCAGCACAAGTACATCCATGCACTTGAAATGCCTGAAGATGCATATTGGCGAAACCCCGGTCGGACTCATGGAAAAGTACAAAATTTAAAAAATTCAAATTTGATATTGAAATTTCATCAAGCACCCTCAGTCGAAATCCTTCATTATACAACTATGTTAAACGAGGACAAGTGTACGTGGAATAATCTAAATTATTTAATATCGCAATACTCAAATGAACGACGAAAAGGTGGTTGTGAAGCATTTTTATACACGACCTCTGACTACAAAATTCAAAAACTTACATTATATATCTTAATATAAAATTGAATAAAATATACGCATTTTGTATTATGATCTTGAACCGCTCCACGTATAAAAATAACCGTGTTAGTGCGGCCTTCTGAAAAGTGACCCAATTTATTGAATGCCACATTAATCTTTTTGTCGTCAACCCTCCTGGGAACACTTGTGATCTACGTAACGCCCCTGCCCTGCTTTATACATTCTGAGCAAACTTGTAAAAAGAATAAAATATTTTCATTTAGGTCACTGCTTCCAAACTGAGTTGAGTATTTGCCTCGTTATAGTATTTTTTTCATCTAATGCCCGACGCAAGTAACCGTCCGTAGCCAAGCACGTGCACCTATATTCGTTTTGAACAGGTGACAAATACAATAATATATTTGTGTCGAGGGTTGCGAGCTTATGAAATGTTTGGGAAACACTGATTTCTGGGAAAACACATCATACATCTCCGCCTTGAATCATGACGATCAGATATCAGTCTTTGTGGTCTAGTAGCAAGAGCTTTGCCCTAGCGATCAGGTGGGGCCAGGTTCAATTCCTGGCAAGGTCAGATTTTTTCAATTGAAAAAGAGATCTTGGGTGTATGTTATTTTTCGTTGAGTAATTCACGACTGATTTATTATTTATCATCGAGTTAATCTCGTATGACTTTCAAAATTAAAAATATTTGGCGCATTGGCATTAGCTGTCATGCCAAATATTTGAAACTTTTTTTTTTAAATCATTTAATAACTTCTTATAAAAAAAATACTAAATCGTTAGTAGAGCTGTAGGAGACTAATATTTTCAGGCTATTTTATATATTCTGGTTTTGTTGTCATGCTCAAAGTAAGTTGAACCACTAAATTCTTCAACCATATCCGCTCCCAGCGTGGATCATTTGGACTCCTTACTGATTTTGTCTCAGCATGCACGGTTGGCTAACCTCTATTTTTTTAAAAAGAGTATGGATTGGAAGGGTACAAAGACTAAGACAGGACTATTGGTTAGCAAAATTGATTTTTAATCACACAACACGCATTGCTTTCTAACCGAATCAATAAATTGACTGAACGTGACTGCCTGTACAGGTACTTGAACCCGGATGGTCCGCCACGAAAGACAACGAGGTTGACCACTGTATTAAGGACCGGAAATACGACAGAGTAAAATTAGCGTCTGTAAAAACAGTGGTTTGTGAATACAGCCTAAAAATATGGATTTATTTATTAGAAAACACGTCACATAACTTTGAAAAGGTTCTAAGTGCTCTTGGCCCTGTTTTAAGATATAATCGTTTGAAATTTGGATTGATGATACTTAGTTCAACAATTTTGTAACAATGAGCTAGTAAAAATGTTTCAATATAATTTTTTTAAGCATATTTTTCTTCAACTCAAACCATTATATTGTGACAAACAGGGCTGCGGAGTCGGTAAAAAAAGTCCGACTCCTAGTCCGACTCCGACTCCAGCATTTACCAGAACCACGACTCCCACTCTGACATTGACCAAAAACACGACTCCGACTAAAAAAGGTTAATATCGTCACTTTTTTCCCCTAAATTGCCTATTTATGTGTATTTAATTAAATATCAACCCTATCAATGCGGTCAAAAGCCAAATTTGACATATTAAATGCAAAAATAAAAAGTTCAATCTTTTCAAAATTTCCGACTCCGGGTACGACTCCGGCCAAAACGCCGCGACGACTCCGACTCTGACTGCACAGCCCTGGTGACAAATAATGATCTCAACGATCTTATGATGACAATCTTAAAACTTTATCAAATAACTTTCATAAAAAGTGAGCAGATGAACTCCGGAATTCAACAATGTATGATTCTGAAGTTATCATGTACATATGCTAGAATACGGTTAACGGAAACTTTACTGACCAAGAGGTATTCTTTTGTCAAAATCCCAGTTAGCAACGTTTCAAAGAAAGGTAAAGAACAGTTAATAGAAACCATAAAAATAGTATTGGATATTTCCAAATTATTTAACCGATGTTTTTCACTTAAATACCAAAAATACATTTTCTATAACAACTGTATTTCGCCTGGCAGTTTTATAATTTTTTATCGACATAGCAGTTAGTCATAAAATATTCCCACCATTTTTTTTCACCGCCCTGTTTCACTTCCGATTCTTTCCTGTTTGTTTTTTCATTACCTTTAGTGGCTTTTGTAAATAATCAATTCGTTCCAATGTAAGATGGCGGCAAGATACAGTTTCCGTTTCCGCTCTAAAGAAATGGCCTCGTCCGCTTTTCGTCGATGAAAATGTCAGACAGACAACCTTCGCTTTAATATTCCACTTTCCTCTTCGACTGAAGAGTTTTTCGATTTTCCTTCATACCTAAGTAAGTACGCAGTAAGAGGTTTTCAAATAAATATTTAAATTGTTTACAAAATAGACTTAAATAAAAAACACTCATTTACGATATCAAATGAATTAGAATGGTATAATTGTATTGCAATAATATTTTCGTTTTAAAATCAGCGCTTCTCAAACTTTTCCAGGCCCCTTAAATCCGAAATATATAACAACCCCCCTCCCCCCTTCTGAAAAAAATAAGTTTTTTGCGCCCCCAGTTTGGGAAGCACTGTTCTAGTATTCAAATTATACTAAATATATGTCGTTCTAAATATCAAATGAATCATTTGCACGCAAGCTAAAAAAGTGACTGACGAAGAATCCAAATAAAATTTTATTTCTATGATATATAGATGAATTTATTGTTAGCACAATGTGCGAATTTGAAGGGGAATTGAAGTGCCAAGCTTCAAAGAAGCAACTTAGTATTAATTGAAGACTTTTTTAAAAAACGAATGTTATAGGAACAATAAAAAATTCTAATAAATAAATAAGTTTTTTAAAAGTTTTACTTTTTTTATTTCATATTTTAAACTTACACGCATTATGCGATTTGTTTAATGGTCCTTTGAAAAACGTAAAATCGGGGTTTCACTGTATTATAACGTATGTTTTAGTAACGCTGCTGAAAAACACGCTAAGCGTGAGCATACACACCGCTCAATTAGTCCATGGACACGTGAGACGTACCTGTCGGAAGCGTGACGTCACGGGAAGAAATATGTCTAAGTCAAATGTGTGCGGAATCAAAGGAGAAAAAAAATCCAATAGAGGGAAAGCGCGGGAGGATGGAGTAAAAGATTTATTGGGGGAGAGGATAAGAAGGGATCCTTTTTTATTTATAGGGCTTTCGTCGCATATCACTCGTGAGTGTAAAGGAGATCTCGAATTTGGGTGTCTCTTTCATATTTTATCATAATGCAGTTATGACAAATATTCGCGCTATAATTTCATTCTGATGTTGGATAATTTAATGCTTAATTTGATGCATACCTATTTTAAATATTTTTTAAAAAAACATGAATCTTCCCAATGTTTTTTGTTTTGTTAAATAATTTTATTCGAGATCCGTTACTAACACTGATGCAGTATCATCGGAATATATCAACTTTATTAGTGTTGCTAGTAATAAACTATAGACATTTCGAAGGCTCCACTCACTGTCTTTGCAGACACAAGCTGCTATAAATTTTGTATTCAATTTTAAACTCTTTATTAATATTTTTTTACATCGATTAAATTATTAAATGGCGGCACAGCTTACATAAAAAATAATATTATATCAGACAAAATATGTAACCAATTTTTTTCCAATTAATAATGAAGATATACATATATACAATACGATGAGAAAAATAAAAATGTATTTTAATTCTACAGAAATTATTTTATATATATTTGTTAATAGCAATTTCGGCTTACGCCCTACTCAGAACTCTGACCTCTCGATAGCTATCAACAAATAATTTAATTAATTTCTGTAGAATTAAAATACATTGTTATTTTTCTCATCGTATTATAATGGAGTTCTACCAAGAAAATGCCAAACTCAATCAATATATATATACAACATAATTTTTTTAAATAATCTAATCTAAAAATGAATCTTGAATGTCATTTTGTTAAATGATTTATGCTTTATTATTGCAGCTTTAAGCTCGGCTTCATTTTATATAAAATATCAATGGAAAATTATGCGAAACTTACAAATACGGCTTGTTGCAAAGTCATTTAGTTTTAAATACGGAACATTCAACATTGGCCGAGATTAATAGCGTCTAGTGTATTTTGAAGAACAGTAAAGTTTTGTAGTGTCCTGTTCGAATATTTTACTGATACTAGGAATATACTAAAAAATAATATAAATTAGTCATATATTAAGACAGCTTTAATTGATTAATACCCTCATATGTTTCCGTTTATGACAATGCATAATTTCATAACAAATACGAGGACGATGTTTATAACTTGACAATGAATTTCTTTATAAAATATTCTCGCCTCAAGCAATACTTTGGACAAAACCAACGATGCGAAGCTATGGCCATCGCATTTGACGCATTTGCAAATACAAATATCTATAATAGCCAAGTATAGTATATTCATCGGATGTTTCTGAGTAATAAGCAGTTATCACAAAAAAAATACATTTTCCACACTGGGAGTGGAAATACTTAAATGACGGTACATTCCATACTGATTCCGTCGCGCTCCAATAGTAAATAAGTATCAAAATAATCGGAAATTAAATTTTGCGTAGAGTTTGCAGTGTTTTGAATGTAAACATATGTATGTGAGAGAGATTGCGTAAATCGTACAAATAGAAATGTGTGAAACGAAAGAAAATTTCTCTACAATGGTTACTGATGATCGTAAAATAAGAAAGTCACATGAAATAATCAAATCGGTTTGTAATAATATGAAATATTTGTTGTCAATATTTTTCGCAGGCAAAGGGCGAAGGGGGAGAAATGCCTAGTGCCGGAATCACACCCTGAGCCCCGTGGCCTACTCTAGTGTGTATGCATTGAATATCGCGAGACGCACCCCACCTTTGCCTAAACACAGATAAGAAAAGGCTCCACCGCTCGCGTAGGGTATAGGGCAGGGGACCTTGATTGGATCATGCGCGTAGGACCCGGGAAAAATTTGAGAGAATTATTTTTCAATGCGGTGTTTTGCGGGGTAATATTTTTTCATGATTTCGTATGGATTATGGCGAAAGTTCAACATTTGAAAACATACATATAATTTAGACGGAAATTATGTTTTCCACTGCAGATAACGAAGCAAAAAAACTCAATATATCTTTAAAAAATGTTCCTTAATGTTGGTTTTTTTATAATTAAATATTTGTTTATTCTGCCGCTCCATGCAAAACGGCAAAAAGTCACCATGACAAACTTTTGAGAAAATTACATACATAATGTGTTTTTTTGAAGTTTTAGTATTAACAATTTTAAAAAGCGGTTTATGCGAAAATTATCTAATCTCTTTGTAAATAAGCAGTAAGTAGTTGCATTGACTGCCTCATTGATAAGAAAACAAGAGTTGTTGCTATTTTGTTAAGTAATTCTTATACTTTTAGCAAATGTCCATTTTTTCACAAAGGATTTTTAGTTATTATACTGCTGTAAAAGTATATAGCACCATATATAGCTTAAAGATATATTTAGAAAATTACATTCGATTCAATTTCAGAAAGTGTGACTACCTTCTTCCTTGTGAGGTCAGTATTGTAATAATCATTTTTTATAATTTACTTGTAGCTATGCCTGCTCGAAGTGTAGAGAGAGTAAAAATATGAGATTACGACGAACGCATGACTAGAGGTTAGCTTATATTATCGTTCAATGATGTCTTTGAATCCGTTAATCAATTGAAAACCATTTTATCATTAAAACAGTCCGTAACGAAATCGGTCTAGAAAACACCTCACACAATGCCAGTCAACTTTAGGCCATGATTTTTAAAATAAATACAATAAGTTTTTTAGTCTCTTCTTTCATCTATTTAAGAAGATAACAGAATGAGTTCTTTTGATTAAAAAAAAGTATAAAATATTTGATCGCTATTACATAAGGCATCACGCCATTGTCATAATACAAAGTTCTTAGGAAATGGGAAACACTGTTCTGTTTATAATACTCTTAAATTTATATAACGCTTAAACAGACCACCTACAATGTGTAATGTGAAATGACGGTAAATGTTTTCTGTTATTATTTGCCAAAACAGTGATGACAAACGGGTGGCATTCGAATATAGAAAAAAAAGTAGTTTCGATCATAGCTTCGGTTGAAGTTCCCCCGGGCTTGAATCCTAGACCGATTTTCAGTTTTTTCTGTTGTTTTAGCTTTCTCCTATACCCACTCGATCCTAAGAGCGGAAAGTAGCGAGAGCAATTGGCTTATCATTAGTCCTGCCCTGGTTAATTTTTTTCTATCCCTACCTACTCTTTTCGAAATTGAGAGGTAAGCCAGCTTCTGAGTAGTATGCAGATATTGTAAAAAAATCTCAATATGTTCCAATTTGGGAGTGGACATGCTTAAAACATTTCCATACTCATACTTTCGTCGTGCTCAAGTTAGAAAGTTTCAAAAAAACGTAGTGTTCCAAATTCAAATACCAATACCTGTACTGATCTGTTTTACGGAACTATTCTAAAACGCATTCGAGTCGATGTTGAATATAACTGCTTTTATACAATCCCAAAGTATAGCGTAAAGTGAGTGAATATACACACACAAACTTTGCGGTGTGAAGTTATTCGCAATGAATGAACTCTGGATCGAATCTGTGAAGTTTGCCGCAGTATTGCAGGAAATCTGCGCGCAAAAAATATGTATATGATCAAAACCATGAAAGGTACGCTATAAATCGCTACGTAAAAGTATTAGCAAACGTGTATGCTAAGCTTCTTTTGAAATGAAACTGTCGATATCTGTGCACCACTCCACAAAAAAACGCATGTATCTATGTATATTAATTTGAATATATTAATTTTGTCTCTTTTTAGTACATAAAATAAAAAATAATAAATATACCAGGTGCAGCCAAGGCCCGGTGCAGTGCGGCCCCCCACCAAACTCTTCCGCCCCCCAAGTGGTACGCGTGCCAAACTTTGGGAAACACCGCATTATAATCTTTAGTTGAAACTTCCCGAGAACACTCCATATGGAAGCACATTCGAAATAGAAAACGTTTTCAAAAAATTTCGAAAAAAGTAGTCAAATTACCAGGGCTGTGGAGTCGTTTAAAGTAAAACACGACACCGGCTCCAACATTGACCAAAATAACTACGACTAAAAAAAGATTAATTTCGTCACGTTTTTTCCTACCTTTCCTATGTATGTGTATTCAATGATATATCAACCAATCAACTATTCCAGCCAATAGATTTTAAATATGCATAAATTTTTCAAAATTTCTGACTACGACTCCAGCAAAAAAACCGCGACTCCATGACTCCGACTCCGACTCCACAGCCCAGCGAAATTACGAACAAAAATAAGGTACGTAATTAAGACCACCGTTTTTTTCGTAAAAATCCTGACGATAAAAAATGGTTTTACTCTTTACTAATAAATAAGGATTTCGGCTGAGGGCGCCTGACGGAATTTCAATACCAATTTGAATTTTGTACTTTTCCATGAGTTTTATCGCTAACGACCCAGGATTCGCCTAGTTAACGTTAGTTCAAGTACATACGTGCACTTGAAATGCCTGAAGATGCCGAAAGGCGAAAACCGGGTCGTTAGTGACAAAACTCATGATAAAGTACAAAATTCAAACAATTTAGTAATTTTGTTTTGCGGTGAAATGATGTCAAAAGTTATTTAAGATTTTTTTTAAAATTGGTGTCGCTCATCTAACGTTAGTCGCTCGGGCTATAAAAGTCATTCAATATTCAATCTTCCCGCGCATTCTCTCATCAAACGAGCCCGGTTTTGGATTTTCCCGCCAAACCGCAAATGATTATAAGGCTAAAATGGAGGTCTGTAATTATTGACAATGCCGCGGAAGTAGTCCAAAGTGGATGCTACACAATAAAGTCGTATTAGCAAACAACCTGTAATAATATATTGGCATCGTTATCGGCAGTCTGGAGTGCAAACCTCGTAACTTCTTGAACTGCGAAACATTACTAGAGTAAAAACCAGGGCTGGGGTCGGAGTCGGAAATTTTGAAAAGATTGAACTTTTTATTTTTACAAATAATATGTCAAATTTGGCTATTGGCCGGATTGGTTGGTTGATATATACATATTTGAATACACATAAATATGATAGGTAGAAAAAATACGTGACGAAATTAAACTTTTTTTAGTCGGAGTAGGAGTCTTGCGTTTGGTCAATGTTGGAGTCGGACTCGTGGTAAATGCTGGAGTCGGTGTCGTAATTTTTTTTACCGACTCCATAGCCCTGGTAAATACAAGTTATTATTTTCTTAGATATATGCACATCTATATATATAAAAATGAATGTTCCTCTGTCTGTATTTCCGCTATGGACTACTAAACCGCTCGACCGATCAATGTGAAACTTTACAAATTTATTGAGTACACTCCCGCAATGGTTTTTGGCCTACCAAAAGTAAGTCCGAAGATGCCTCTGAAAGAGGCGAAACACGTGTCACAGCTAGTAGCACAATACGTGGAATAATCACAGTTATTTTAAGTTTTATACTAGCCATGAGTTCGACTATTGAAAAATCAATTTTACAAATCCAACCACTAAGCACCATAACCCATTCCAACGATTTTAGCATTCCACAACGTGGCCGGTAACTGAAGTATAAGTATACATAGTTCTGACGAAGGCGTAAGCCGAATAATAATAATAGCTATCAACAAATATATAAAATAATTTATGTAGAACTAAAACACATTGTTATTTTTCTTTCCGTATGAAATATAAGTAATATAAAAATTTCGGTAAATTATGGATATATGGTCACGGGACAGAATTTTTGTTAAGATTTATGAAAAATAAGCACATTAAATGAAATAAATGTAAGGCTTACGATTTTTTTTGAAATGTTTCGTCTTTAATTTTTGATTTATTATAATAGAAGATCCTAAAGAATACTTCGCAATAAGTATGAAATCGAGATGTTTTAATTTACAGGAGCAAAAATGCAACCAAAAACTACAAAAATAATAATATTATACAGATAGAGACAGTCACATAAGTTAATTATTTGCTTAAAATAAAAAGAATAATTTTATTAAAGGCTAATTTTAAAAAACAAATTCTTCTTTCAGAACTCATACAATAATCAGTAATATTATTCAGATTTAATCATTTTTATTCCACATTTTATAATAATCCACAAGAACTCAAAGAGTAAAGTCAAAACATAAATTTATAAGCCAGTATGTATAAATTTTTTGAGCTTAACTCGAGAGGATTGGGATTCTATCCCATGACCATATATCCATAATTTACCAAAATTTCTTTTTATTGTATTTTGATTGAAAATAAATCGAAAATAAAACTAAAATGTTTACTGTGATTCTTTTGACCCAACCCGATAATAAGCAAGGTCTATAACCTCGTCTCGGTATGAGCTTTATTTTCCCAAATCGCAGATTTTCCTCGAGAATCTCAACGCAAGAATTACAAAGAGGGATGCGAATGTGTGAATAAAGGAAAAACTTTTTTCTTCTCAGAAGAAAGAAAACATATTAAACATATATCTTTCTCACAGCCAGAAAATGAAACACAAAAAACACACGTCCCAGAGCAATTTGGATGTTCTGAGTCGCATCGCTTATGAAAAGTCCTTTTCGGGGGCTTGTATTTTCGACGAGGGGTGAAAAACACTACCCTTATTATGCACTGTAAAGGCTTTGTCGTATTTTTTGGTTTTTATTACATTATCACATATTTAAATATTGGTCTTTGACATGTCTTTTGCAAACAAAAAATGAACATTTATTTTTGGATGTTTTATTTATTAAAGAGTTTCTTTTCTGTGTTTATCCAAGATCTAAGACAACACAAAATGATAACTATTCATTTCTAGTGTTCCGTGAAATAAAAATCTTATACGTGATTTAACAAAATCAAGCTTGAATTTAATCCCATTAACTATTATAATGTTTTTTTTTTTTTTTAAATAAAAAAATAATATTTGGGATTACAGCTTACGCCAATGCGCCTAGCGCCTAATATTCTTAATCGTGAAAGTCATACGAGATTAACTCGATGATAAATAATGAATCAGTTGTGCGCAAAATCAACGATAAATAACATACACCCAGCCCAAGATAACTTTTTTCAATTGAAAAAATCTGACCTTGCCGGGAATTGAACCCGGGTCCCCTGATTGCTAGGACAAAGCTCTTGCCACTAGACCACAAGGACCGACAATGTTGTATTGGTTTATCATTTGACAACAATGAATTGTTTACTATGAAGTTAATTTATGAATTATTATAAATACAGTAATACAGAATGTTCAGTGTTCTCAGTCACGTCAACCACTCAAAAACATCTTCGGAGTCTTGGAAAGGATACAACTCCTATATATTGAGAGGCGGAAGTTTTAAAATTGTATAAAACATGTCGAATATATTTGTGAAAGGAAAGATAAAAGCACAAGGAATCACGTGTCAAGGTCACATTGTAATAATCAGGTGAAACATTGGATTTTTCTTGTTCAGTATGTAAACAATGCACTGTTTATTATGTCTTCACATATGTACGTTTATATTGTCCCAAAATATATTTTTTTAAGAATTGCATTGAAAAAAAACAGCATAACTTGGAAATCGAACAAAAAAAGTCGCACAAGAAGAGGCTTGAGTGTAATAAATTCTTTTTTCGTCGCTTGGTTTCATTCTTGAAAAAACTCAGTCCCTCTTTGTATTTCGTTTTAGTTACCTTTATTTATGTGAGATATTTCAATTACAGCTAAACAATCAACGCCATCTCTCTTTTGGTTCGCAGTATTAACTAAAAATGAAAATTTAAAAAAAAAAAACGAATACCTATCGAGCAACCGGTTTTCTTATTATCCTGAAAGAATGAACCCGCTTTTTTACAGCTGAGCGCTCGCATCATATCTCAACTTCGAATAACAAAGGACTGTGCTTCTCGATTCGAACTTCGAAAGTAGAGTGCGACAAACTTATTCTGCCGATTAATACACAAAAAGAGAATCTTCTTCTTTGACTAAATTCATTCAAAATTGTGGCTACTTTGTCACGCATTTGAGGTTACCAGTCACCTGCCTTATCGATCTGCTTCTTCCAGAGACACATCAGATTCATTAATCTGCGCCAATTATATGCTACCGATGTTTTGTACTCAAAGTTTATCCATGATAAAGAAATGCATCCCAGTTTCCAGTTGTAAGACGATGCTAGCAGAATTGAGACTCTTTGGATACATTTACATTACGATACCTTGTCAATTTCAACGACTCTTCTCGTAACACGGCGCTACCTGGCACGTTCCATTTTTTCTGAGGTGTTGACAATAGCAAAATACCTTTCCAAAAATATCCGATATTCGTATTTAGCTCGATGTTATAATTGGTAAAATTAATGAGCTGAACAACTCTTAAATAAGCGTCAATTATTTACATTTTTGATCGCGTATCGACATAAAATAGTCTATAGAGGAAGGACAGGCAAAATATTGACATTGTAAGGAATATTGAATAATTATATTAAGTTTTTTTCAATGCTTACACCATTGGCAAGTTGGTTCTACTTATAAGACAAGGAACAATGAATGTCTACGATTTCTCAAAACTCCAAAATAACTAGGTTTTGATTTAAGCAAAATATAAACCGAAAGCAACGTGTGGCCAAGTACTTTCTCTGAATCCATTTAAAATGTATAACAGGATCACACCTTAGAGAAAGTCAATGTGTACCTACATTTATTATGATATTCCATTAACGCTGTCTACTATTTGATGGCTCACTAGGGTTAAAATAACCAAAAGCATAAATCTGTTAAATTTAGCAATTTAGGTTAGCTTAGAATATACATTGATTGAGTAAGCATTTACTTAGTAGAACTCCATTATAATACGGTAAGAAAAATAACAATGTATTTTAATTCTACAGAAATTGAATGAGAATTATTTCTGTTGAATTGAAATACACTGTTATTTTACTTACCGTATTAGAATATATAATTTTTTCAACTGTGTCTAACAATCGAAACATCTCAAAAGAAGTTTTCCTGCAAGAACCTTCTGTGACTTTTATCTGTGGATACCGCAACCGAAAAGCACGACGATGATAAAACTAAAACTAAATTTGTATATTACACTGGTGAGCTTGGATTTTTCCGACTCTACCAACATATAAAACAACGAATGATGGTAGAATACTCATCGGTTAGTAAGCAACGCAATCAATCAAGGAAAAAAACGTTTTTCACAGAAACTTTACCTACTCTGCATGATATGTACTTTTATTTTGAAAAAATATCTCAATGTAAATGCTTATTACAATCTAATGACAAAATCATTGCCGATTGTTTCTCCTGATAACCATTTCGTACCTTAGATATGTAAAGCACTACAGCAGCCTTCGAATCTCGTACGGCAATAAATGAGGAGGCTTTCTAAATTGTATTTTCATCCTCTCTCCTGTTGAATCATTGAACGGAAATTCTAACAACTACTTTTGGATGTGGAGACACCACGTGGATAATGTTAAGACGAACAAGTTGGTCTTTCAAACCACCACCCGTTGTGTATATGCAGCCAATGTTTCATGGCCGCCTTTCACAACGCTATCGACCTAGAAAAAGGAATTTACCCCTCACATTCATGGCCCGAGCAGATCTGCACGGAACTGATTTTGAACCTTGCACTAGTGTGCTTGAAAATAGAAAATAAAATAAAATATACTGGAGTGACTAGCTCAGCCACTGTTATCTGTTTATCAAGACAAACAAGTGATATTTGAATAAAAATAAAATATTTTATGTTATAGTATTATATTTACACTGTTCTATATCAGATGAAAACACAATTGCCATCAGCCATCTCCACAGCAAATACTTTAGTAGTCAACGGGTTAAGAATATAAGAAATCATGTTAAATCCATTTATCCGTTTTAATGCCCTGTTAAATTAAGAAAAATGAATGGAGAAGTTAAAATACATTTAAACTGGACTGACCGAGCTATTATTTGTTAAAAATTAATTCAAATTGTGTGTTTATATCCAAATAAAACAACAAATATAGAATATATCGTCGTTTCCCGCACCCGTTTCCTATGTGATATTTTTGGCCCAAAATTTATTTAATTATATATATTTTAAAAATCACAAGTTTATTGCTTTTTCCAATGTGAAAAAGATTAAAACATCTAAATGAATAAGAGTGGAAAAAATCCATTGGAAATTGGCAAATAATTTAACCGAGTGAGTTCCGACCAAATCAACTTTAATACAAAAATAATATAACTCACCTGAACTCACTCACGTCCATGTGAAATATGTCAACATCTGAAGCCATTCCGTTAAAAAACACTAAAGCTCTTCTCAGTGAAACGTTGTTGTTAAAATGAGTTATTTACATTTCCTGAATATACTGATTTAATATTAATCCTATGTGCCGACATTCAAAAATTTTTCAACAAAAAATATCCTATGTGATAATACACGACCTTTTGTTTTCACGGTATTGTCTTTATTTGTCGATCACAATAAATCATATGTGCAAAATTCAATGAAAAATAGTATGTTTTAATGGAAACTTAAAAATGGTAAGAACTTACATATGTATCTCGAATTAATTTAAGTTTTAATTGATTATCTCAAAATGTGCCTATATCCACATATGCGGAAAATAACGGTGTAATATTTACTATATGAGTATTTTTTGTAATACTGATAAATGATTAATTCATTTACTGACCAAATAGTTTAAGTAAAAATGAGCTTAGATAATAAACGTGACTTAAATATCTATTATTTTAAGGAGAGTTATATGTATGAATGTCTCAGAGTGCTTTATAGCAAACAGACTCGTGAATTATATACTCTTTTGAGTAAAAGCGAGGTTAACGGCGCACATCTCACGCTGGCAGGCTTCGAATATTTCCCTCTGAGGCCAGAGGAAAAAGAAATTCCTTGCTATCGCTGACAAAAGCTGTTTGCTTTCCAACCTCAAAGATGCTGTAATTCACTGGGAAAGATTGAGAAGCAGTGGCGCATCGTAAAATGAATTAAGTTTCAATCAACACCAAAAAATATTATGATACGACATATATTCTTTTTACTTCCCACTCCCGAAAGCAGCTTAAAAACTTGTGATTTTCGCAATGCTGCGGAGTCGGAATTTTCGACCGGAGTCGAGGTCGTCGCGGCGTTTTGACCGGAGTCGTACTCGGAGTCGGAAATTTTGAAAAGTTTTATCCTTTATTTTTTGCATATAATATGTAAAAGTTCGGTATTGGCCGGATTGGTTGGTTGATATATAATTGAATACACATAAATTGGAAAGATAGGAAAATAATGTGGAGAAATTAAACCTTTTTTAGTCGGAGTCGTGTTTTTGGTAAATGCTGGAGTCTGAGTAAAAGTCGATTTTTTTAAACCGACTCCACAAGCCTGATTAAAACACAAACACTTTCTTTCTTTGAGTGGCATTGCAACGCTTGCCAGGTACCGGCTAGTGTGGCATAAAAAAGACTATGATTGTATATTTTTACGAGAATATCGACGATTGAAATCTGAAAAGTTAACCGTACATCCCTGTGTAATCTCGAGTGATCTGAAGGCAGCCATAAAGCAAAAGGTGATTAATTCTTCAGGTAGATTTTCACCTTCCGTCGAAATGAAATTCTACTCATCAAGGTGTTTTTTGTGGCTCAAGGCCGAAACGTATTAGAAGCTCGAATGGATAGACACAAGATGGTTGAAAACTTCAATTAATTGTTGAGATACTTTATGGACATATGGAACACCGACATTTGCTCGCGGAAAGGTACCACGTTGTACATGTTACAATGAAACTGTATTCTCAGTGAAAATGTATCAAGTAATAGATTTGTCTGTCAACATGATTTCGCTGGTCACGATCATTGAAATTATTGGCCCAAGTCGATGATTTGTCGGCCTAAAATTTTGGTTTGCTTCAATGAAACAAAATCAGCAAGTAGTCCCTTTCATAAAAAGAGAACCAGAGAAAAACACAGACAAACATATGGCTGAAGATAGGGCGGTCAAATTTAATGTACACATAACATATATACTACGACTTGACATCTCAACTACTCGAGTATCGAGTAGTAAAATTTTTAAATACCCGAGTATACTCGAGTAGTTCCAGATGTACTAAAATATATACAATACATTCAAATTTGTGTATTAATTAGATGATGAATTAATAAATAAGCCTATTGAATTTTATTAATACTGTATTTCAATTTATAAGACATGTATAATATTTCAAAAGTTATAGTGAATTAAACGTCTTAAATTTTAGTATGAGTTTAGTTATGTTCTGTACGATTATTACAAATTAACAAAAATACTTATTACGGTTAAACAAAATATACTTGGAAAATGGACGAGTATTCTCGTGCAATATAAGACAACTTCGTATTGTTGACTACTCATTTAAAGAAATTTACTTTCCTAACTTAAATATTTTACTAAAAAAATATCTTATTTCAAATTCATTGATACTTTGAATAATTTCGATAAATGTGTATATATCTTTGACATACGTAGAATGTTTTAAATATGAAATATTTATAACATCCGGAGTGCAGTAAGAGACAAATTTATGACTAGGTCTATGAAAAATAAACACATGAAATGAAATGATTTTTTTATGCTTAGAATTAAGGTATATGAAAGCGGATGATAATATTTAAATAAATCAAAGGTTTTTTTAATAGTGTAATTTTTGAGATTTTTATTTTTTAATGTTATAATCAAAGGTATTGCGCGCAAACGTCGGCGCGGTAATGTCACTGCACAGGACACAGCTCGTTGAATATGTCATTACCGGTAAGTTGAAAATTCTCGTAATTAACGAATTCTCTCATTCGATTCTGTTCTCTATAATATTATATGTATATAACAAAATATATTGCATTTATTTAAAATCATTGAATATGATTTAAATTGTTTTCATAATGACACGAATCGTGTTTATTGTTTATTTATAATGTGTGAATAATAAAGGAATAGCATACTTAAGATCTCTTAAATGTTTCTTCGTTGGTCGAACTCGGTACTCCTCTCACGATATGATATAATATATTAGGATTTTTTTAAATGAAAAAAACACATTTTAGTTCCACTCCCAATTGTTCGATTAAGATCAGGAATAAGAGATAAGTGAAATCAGCTCCAGTCTACGTTTCAGAAGTTTCATTATAATCAATATGCAAAAAAACAAATATTTTTTTCCAAAAATGTTTTATTCATAGCAGTAGTAAGTATGCATTCAAAATAAACATTTAACCATGTCAAACCCGCTTACAACAGCGAGCGATTTTTTGAATATATGCAAGACGGAAAATACATCTTATCATGTTAAATATACATATGTTATAGTTTATAGTACAATTAAGAAATTTCTTTACAAGTGACGTAAAGAAGTGAGTGATATTAATGAATATTGAAATGTACTCGACTTAAATATGCCGATATTTCACAATGATTCACAGAAAAGGTAAACAGTCATCTGTTAAAAACTCTTCGACTGAACATATGCCAATATCAGCATTCGACAAGTCACAAATAGCCTCCCACCTAGAGATCTTACAATTTATAACCGTGGACGTCACACAAAGTTGCTCTTGGTCATCGATATTGCTCAAATCGGAAAAGGGAGCTTTATTTGCACTCACAGGTAAAAATTTTGACGGTGCGTGAATAAATAGAGAATCGTCTGATGTCACCGAATCGAGAAACTCGAAAGACTTATTTACGACGGAACAGTAGCGAGCTATAGCCTCGTCAGTATCTTTATTCGAATCGTCACGCTTTACTGACCTCAAGCTTTTTCTTAAGCCTATCTTCTCGAGTCCATCTGGTGGTATTTCTATCGTATGCGCAGTTACTGTCCTCTTCAAATTCAAATCAGTATTCAACTTTTGACTGACAGTTTGTGGTGGTCCTGGAACATCTTCTTCATTTGGTGTGATCTCTTTAGCTCTCACACTCTCTGTTTTAGATTTTCTTGGCGGTTTTACTGGAGGTATTTTCTTATTTGTTGGAACGCTGTCTTTATTTTCAAGGTTCAAGGCTTTGGCTTTGGCTGGTAGTTTGCTATTTCTTATTGTTTCAACATTGCCATAAACCCAAGGACTTGATCCCAATCGTTTTTTAAATTGAACTTCAGTTATTGGAATTTTCTCCATATTTTCTGTCGGCTTGGAAATCGTATTGTGGATAGTGATGGGACAAATTTCACCATCGTTAGGAATGATTTGATAGTGTGTATCAAATTTATCCCGTTGCCATATGTTAACGGGCACATTACAAAGCAGATCAACTATCTTATCGGTAAGATTAATTGTCTGATTTCTTGTAGCACTAACAGGAATCTTTGACTTGTATTTTAATTCGTTCAGTATCGGTGTAAATGCAGTCAAATCAACTTTAGCTACAGCTTGTTTTGACATTTTGTGGATCTGGCCGCTGTTTGGAGCTGAGCCCGATGCCCTTTTCTTGTTGACATCTTTTCTTGGAGTCACTGCAGCGGCGATAATAACCAATTTCTCTAGGGCCATTTTATGCATCTGGCCATCGTAGTTTTTCATCGAACGGCTTTTGTTTTTGCTACTCATCTGAAACAAAAATATATATTATCATCTTTTACCAATTTCACACACAGGTAAATATTATATGTTAGTATTACAAGATTTCAGTGCGAGGATATTATTCTATTTGAATTAATGTTCTATAAAAATATATTTTACTTTGTATTCATTCAATGAAATTATGAAAGCTTCATTACTGTATAAAACAAAGCATCTAATAAGTTATTCAAAAAAACTTACAAAGTTAACTTACTTAAAAAGTTACATATGTATATATGTGCGATAAATATATGATTGCAAGATGATACTGAAGAAAATTGTAACTTATATTTAAATCAAATAAAAATCAAAAAGTAAAGCACTCACCGTTTCTTGAATTGATATCACAAAAGCACTGTTTAAAATAACTAAAATATATCAATTTGAAATAGGCTTATTTCAAAATATTCACTGTTATCACTTCAATGACAATTTTAGTATGATGAGATGTGGCGAAGTACCTGTATTTATATCCCATTAACAACCCTGTCCGTAATAGCTGTGGCGGGGGTTAATTAAGTATTATTTTACCTTATTAAATAAATGATAGAGAGTTAGTACAATAAAGATACATTATAATGAATTTTAATATTTGTTTCAAAGGATAGTTTCGATATTAAGGAAGTTTAGTAAAAATATCGACGGCTATTTTAAGTTTTACAAATAATTGAAAAGGCGCATTATTTTGTAAGATGTTTATTGTATAACATACATTTCAGACCTGGAGTTAAGTTTTCTGTAGCTGATTGTTAATATTTGCATGACTGTCTATAAACCAAATAATTTTGTTATTTTGAAACGAATTCAAAGAAGCACATCCAGGCTTGTGAATTTGTAATCCATTTAACTTTTCAGCAGAAAATAAAACACGTTTTATTATCACTAAATTAACTTTTCCTTCTTTTGTTTATTAAACAAACAATTAAATAACACATTCAGTGATTATATAAAGACTATTTTTTTGAAAGGAAATATTTAATATATTTGTTCCATACTCGCTCCCCATTCGGAACGCATGGTCGCCATTCGATGACTCCAAGTCATTTTAAACTGTCACTCGCCCTACTCCTCGCTTCTTTCCATGTCATCCCGTAGCCCCACCGAGTACATCTTATGGATGAACATCAATGGCATTACAGGGTGACGGGATCCATCAGGTTGGTATAAAACACAGGCATGCATCAGACTATCCTGGGGTATCCACAGCTCATGCCCAAGTGAGTCAATTCAACCCTCAAATTATCAAATGAAAAAGTATATAATTGATTTAAATTGAGTAAATATACATATGCATGTAACACCAACTGTATTGTGTATTTAATCAGATAAATTATGGTCAGATGTATCAACTCCTTGGAAGCAAAGCAACGTTACTATTTTTTCTCTCATTTTCAGGAGACATTTAAAGGCGATGCTTTGGCTTTCTGGTTTATTTATTAAATATATAATAGTAATTTATTCTAATATGGCTTTTTTTTTAATTTTGATTGGAGCGCTATGCACAAGAAAGCGATTATGATACGCATCGAAATATTTTCTTATTGATATGAATCTTTGACACATAACGTAAAATATTATTTTATATGTACTGGCAATCATAGCTAAAAATCGGCAAAAATCGAAAGAGGTTACTTTTATCCGAATAAGTGGTCGATATAATAGTCGAATAGTGGTCGATACGGAGAATCGAATCTACGATACTTTATCAATGGGATAGAAAATATTTTATTGCTAGTTAAATATTTTAGATCTTCTTTAAAATTTTCTTGCTTTGATAAATTTTGATTTAAGGCGGTTAGTATTATATATAGCTGAAAATTAAAGGGCTAAAAATTATAACACCGTAACAGCTACATTTTCCTAAGTAACATGTCGATCATGTCAATACACATTTTTCCAAAAAAAAATACTATAGTTTATAACAAGTGGTTTATAAGATCGCAAAACTATCATCCGACAAGTGATTAAAAATAATGTTCATTTTTTTATTTTGTGAGTTTTTTGATAAATATAATCATTGTTTTTGATATTCATACTTACTTTAATATAATCATTGACCTCCTCTCATAACAAGATCATAACATAGTTTTTTATATTATGTTTTAATTGAAAAATCCAATTTTTTATTCACCTTCCGTGATTTGAGCTAGAAGGCGTCTGGTCTTGATAAAGCTACAGTAAAATATAAATAACCTTATGATAAAGATTAATACAATTGGCCTGAGATTTTACCAATGCCATTTCTTACGTCAAATTTGTAGACCAACGGAGAGGAAAAAAGGGGATTATTTAAACCTACTTATTCTAATAAAAGAAAAGACAGATTGTTCCGAATTGCGCCTGGCCGTTTGCCTTTAAAAGATTTCTTTTCACTGTCATATATGTATGATTATTTTTCAGTCACCACTATCTGCATGTATTATATGTATAACATAAAGAACCAGTATCCTTTATATGCGATCAGAAATATTAAACTATACGAATCCTCACATAAAAATAATTCTGAATCTTTACAATTTGTCCATTGTATTTTCCATTGTATTTTCCAAAAGTATTTTGAATATCATTACTTATATGTTAATGGAGTAGTGTCGTTATAATATAGGATAATACTAATAGTTAATAAATTATAACTGAATGCACTTCATTCAATATTGCACTTTAACATTCCAGTCCTGATAAGTAGATCAATTCAAATTATTCTCATTTCCTGCTAATGACATTTTAATACATCATACAGTCATTGCTACTTCCTGTTTTCAAAATATATCTGAAAGTAATAGTTTATTAATTTTATATTTGATATATTGAAAGCTAATACATTTAGAATTTATTAATGAAGCTTGAAAATAATTCTGTTTAATAGCAAAGGAAGTACAACAATTACATTCGTACTAAATACGTTCTTATGGATAAAATCATAAATAGAAAATTTTAAATTGATATTAAGGTGCAATTAAGAACCCAAATAAAAATTATATATGACGTAAATATACAAATTGTTTTGATACAAAATAAACATTTTTTTAACTAACCGTAACAAAATACTCTGGATAATTTTCACAGAATAGTAAAGTCAAAGATAAAATTAGTAATATCTAATAAAAAATGATAATGGCTTAATTCTTGCGCGTAAAGCTTCCAAGCTCACATACTAAGTATAACATAACTTTACGCGATATTGGCTTCTTAAATGAATGATTAGAGTGCGTTTACAATATAAAATATCCAAAACCAATCATATTTTTAAGTTACAATTATAAACCGAAGCTGAGACGGATAACCTGTTAAGATTTAGATCAGTGGTTCCCAGTTTCATAGTTAATATTAATCTTATATATAAAACCGAAACGGCGTATGTATGTCTGTAATTCCCATTTTCATTGTTGTTGCAAGTTGCAATATAATAATGTTTATTATTTACGTGAAGGTATCATTTGACATTTCTTTGACAGCAAATTAGATTTTTTCCTTGAATTTGGACATTTTAATGGGCGAGAATGGGGCCGTAATCAAATTAAATAAATCACTTTTAAGGTGTTCACTGTCAATACTTGGTGGAAAGGCATTATAATAAAAATAATAACACATTTTTAGTACTTTAGTAGTGTTAGTTTTGCATTGCTAAGAGGTCTTGAACATTTTATTTTTAGTCTATTTTTCTTGTAATTTGCTTTAATTTATTTGCTTAGTTGTTTTACCAATTGTTTTCATACTTAACTTTTGCATAAATACCACTGTTTTATTGTATTCCATATCAGTTGATAAAGCTCGCCATGATCGAAACCGGTCCTGATGAAATAAATCTCATGTGGAAAAAGTACTAAAAATGTGTTATTATTTTTATTAAATTAAATAAAGTTTGTGATTTTATTTTAACTCTATTTTGGATGTAAGATTTTGTGATATAATTATGTCGAATGATATAACATTAAATAATTATTGGTCGCTTAGTCCGAGCGACGCCGGGTAGCAATACTAGTATTTAATAAAAATGTGTTTCAACACGTCAATTTGTCAACAATAACACTGAAAATTGAATATTTCGTATGCATTATACTGTGCATCAAGAATTGTTAGTTCCCAAAAACTCAAACACATACATGTTTAGGTCTTTTTGATAAAAAAAGACTCGACGCAAAAATTTGGTGCGGCCACCAGACATTTCCGTTCGACAGCTGATGTTCCTAATGCGGCCACGAGCCAAATTTTACTTGAGAACCACTGATCTAGAAACTCCAGAGCAGCAATATGGTAAAATCCTAATTTTTAATTAATATCCCTGCTATAGTATGTTAATTGCATGCAGTATTAGGAGAACGCTTTTTTGTAAACGTCTTGAGAAATCGGAACAATTTCTTTATATTAGGTGTATTTATATTTGGTAATATTAAGAGTCAATAAAATATTTGGAGCTCTGAGCATTGCATTCACTTTTCATAAGCAATATTTACTTCGTCATTTACTAAATACGTTAAAACACGGGTTCTCAACCCATGGGTCGTGAACCCTAAGAAGGTAGCGACAGGTTTTCTGTGAGGTCGCCAACTTATAAAGTCAACTGAAAAAAATATTCACTACAATGCATTTTCGTTTTTTTATTACCTTGTTAAAAATGCTTTTTTCAATTACATTGGGGGTCGCGGGTCACATGGCGTTTATGAAAAGGGATCGCCAACCGGAAAGGTTGGAAACATATGCGTTAAAATGATATAGAATTAATCTGCAATAGTTCTAAAAAACACATTCGGACAAGATCAGGACCAATTTCGCTTTGAGTCGAACCGGTTCTGATCTGTATCAAATTTAATGTGGAAATAATGCGAACAAATTTGTTAATGTTCTATATGTGTATTTAAAATAATGCTCTTCCGTCAAGAAGTGCCAGTTAACACCTTAATGCTTTTTATAAACACAGGTACAAAACGTTTCATTATTTTTTTCATCATTTAGAATCCTCGCGGAGTTTATCTCAACATATGTATTTCTACGAGAAGTGTTTGTTACTCAATTGCGCAACCTCTCTTTTTCGAAGAGTAGGGCTTGAAAGGATACGAGGACTACGACAGGATTAACTAATCGCTCTCGCTATGCGTCCCTTTTTGGGATAGGAAAGGTGAGAAGGAACTTTTAACAACAAAAACACCCATTGCCTTCGAACATAATCGATTTATCGACTAAAAAATCTATTCGTACCGGGAATAGAACCCGGGTAGTCCATCGCGGTAGCCAACTTCGTTGACCACTGCGTCAGGGACCGGACTAGTCATTGTTTCATTTTGAAGTCATTATTTACAAGACTCATAATTAATATAAATCAATAAGCAAAAAAAACAATACAAAAGGATTTTTTTCCAAAATTTTTTTATTCTTAGCAGTAGCATCAATTATAAATAAACATTTTCCTTGCTAAACCAGCTTTAAACATATGTATATGCCAGACGAAAATACATCCCATCTTTTTAAATTTCATGTATGGGTTACAAATACAAAATCAGTACAAATGAGTTATTTATTTACAAGCGACAGTGGTCAGTAATAAAAATTTACTCAAATTATTATGTTCAGATCGAGATAATCCAAAATTATTCACAGCAAAGGTAAACTGTCATCTATTAAAAACTCTTGCACTGCATATATGCTAAAATCAGCGTTCGACAAGTCACAAATCGGGCCCCATCTAGAAAGCGTACCACTTAGTACCATGGATGTGTGTGACACACAGTTGCTCTTGGTCATCGATATTGCTCAAATCAGATAAAAGAAGATTATTTGCACTCACAAGTGACATTTTTGACGTTAGGTGCATACATCGAGAAATGTCTGTCAACCAATCAAGAAACTTAAACCTTTTCATTCTTCGAATCGTCACGCTTTACTGAACTAGAGCTTGTCTTCTCTAATCCATATGGGTGTATATCTATCAGATGCCCAATTACTATTCTCTTCAAATTTAATGCAGTTTTCAATTATCGGCTGAACATCAGATAATCGACAGTCAAATAATGAACATGGACGGGCGTTTCTTCTCAACAGCGAGAGTTTGTGATCCTGCCATAATTATCTTCTTCATTTGGTGGGATCTTTGTAACATTTTTATTCCATTTTTTGAATTTTCTTTGTATTTTTACTCGTAAGGCATCTTTTTTTTCTAGTTGTTTATTCTTTTTCCTTGTTTCAATATTGCCATAAACCCAAGGAGATGATCCCAAGCGATCTTGAAACTGATCTTCACTGATTGGAGTAATCTCCATATTTTCTGTCGGTTTGGAAATCGTATTTTGAATAGTAATCTCACAAACCTCACCATCGTTGGGAATGACTTGATGGTGTGTATAAACATTAAAAACACGATCAACCCTTTTTTCGGTAAGATTAAATGTCTGATTTCTCATAGCACTAGCAGAAATCCTTGTCCTGTATTTCAATTCGTTCGGTATCGGCGAAGTTGTACCCAAAGCAAATGTAACAAGAGTATTTTTTGTCATTTTTTGGATCTGGCCGCTTTTTGGAGATGGGCCCGATGTCCTCTCCTTGTTAACTTCTTTTCTTGGAGTCATTGCAGCGGCGATCATAACGAATTGCCCTAGAGCCATTGACTTCTTCTGGCCCTCGTAGTTTTTCATCAAATAGCTTATGTTACTCATCTGAAACAAAAATATATTATAATCTTATTCCAGTTTCACACACAGGTAAATATGTAAGTATTACAAGATATAAGTGAGAGAATATTATTCTATTCGAAGTTATGTTATTTAAATTATTTAACTATCCAATAAAATTATGAAATTAAGCTTTCATTGCATAGAACAAAGCATCAAAAAAGTTATTCAAATAAACTATAGTAATATATATGTATGATAAATATATGATTGCAAGATGATCCAGAAATATATTGTAACTTATATTTAAATTTAATGAAAAACAAATAATGAAAGACTCACCGTTTCTTGAATTGATATCACAAACACACTGCTAAAAGAACTAGAATATTTAAATTTGAAATAGGCTTATTTGAAAATATTCACTGTTATCACTTGAATGACAATTGTATAATGATAAGCCGTAGCGATGCACCAGTATTTATATCCCATTAACAACCCTGTCCGTAATAACTCTGGCGGGGGTTAATGAAGTATTATGTTTACCCTATTACACAAATGATTCGGAGTTAGTTCAATAAAGACTTTAAATATTTGTTAAGGATAGTTTCTTGGTAATATTCAGGTTTCTTAGTAAAAATATCGACGACTATTTTCACTGACAAAGATTTTAAAAAAATCATCTCAGAATAGTCTTACAAATAAATGAAAATGCCCATTATTTTGTAAAATATATTGTATGACATACATATCAGACCTGGAGATGAAGTTTTCTGTAGCCGATTGTTAATATTTATGTATTGTTTACATGAGTCCCTTTAAACCAAATAATTTTGTTATTTTGAAACGAATTCAATGAAACACATCCAGACTTTTGAATTTTAGGCCATTTCACTTTTCAGCAGCAGTACTGTTTTTGTGTATTATTTAACAAGAACGCCTATTCTTATATGCGGTCAGAAATATTGAATTACACCTATCCCCCGCTTAACACGGTTTCAGTTTCAGTCGAAAAAAAATGGTTTTCGACGTTTTTGGGTAATAATGATATTGAATCAAGTTAACCTATAAACATGGAAATTATTAATATCGCTCGTGCAATAGGAGGTGGGAGATTGGAGGATTTAGCAATCAACGAACTTGATGAATTGCTTGAAGAACAAGAGTTAAATGAAGAAGAATTAATTGATATGACTACAAGTGTTACTCCTGAAATCAGAAGCGACACCGAAAGTTCTGATCCAATTTCAACGATTACTGCCCAAACAATAAAAGATGGGTTGCAAATGGTAAGAAATATAGAAATGCATTTCCTAAATAATGATCCAGATATCATGGATCGTGCTTTGAAATTTCAACGAGACATTAAACAATGCGTTGCCAGATATGAAGATTTACAAGAATGTCAAAATAGATGAACAATCACAAATTACCCATTGTTTTAAACGACGACGGAACAAAACAGAAAATTTAATTGAAAGTTGTAGTGATGATGACATTCATCCAATAAAAAGAAAGCAAATTCCTATATTATTATCTTCTAGTGATAATTGGATTGAAAAATATATCTTATCCGTGTTAGTAATATTTCAATAAATTTTCAGAATTTCTACAAATCTATTTTTTTCTTAATAATTTCTAAAAAGAATCAATCTTCTCTTTTTCATACATTTGTTAGACTGGCTTAGCACGGTTTCGCTTAACACGGTCATCTAGCAGAACCTATCTTACGTGTTAAGCGAGGGATGGGTGTATACGCAATACACGCATCCTCGCTTAAAAATAATTCTGAATCTTTCCAATTTTACAATGGAAGTATCTATTTTATTATTTAAATGTCTTGGTAGAAATTTTTCAGAAAATATTTCCAATATCATTATTTATTAGTTAAATGAGTAGCGGTGTTATAATATACGATAATATGTATAGTTAATAAATTATTACTGGATATATTTCAATATTGCACTTTAAAATTGCAGTCCTGATATGTAGATCAATTCAATTTATTCTCACTTCCTTCCTGCTAATGACTTTTTAATATAACATACGATAATAGCTAGTTCCTGTTTTCAGATTATATCAGAAAATAATGATTTATTAATTGTATTTGTCATATATTTAGAATTTATTAATGAAACATGAAAAGAGTTCTGTTTGATAGCAAAGGTAGTACAATAATTACATTGGTACAAAATACGTTGGATTATTACAAAATATTATGGATATTATAAGCAATAGAAGATTTGAATGCCATATTAAGGCGCAATTAAGAATCATACATATTACGTAAATATGTATACAAATTATTTTGATACATATTAAACTATTTTTTAAACTATTTGGAAAATAATACTCTAGATAATTTTCCCAGAATAGAAAAGTAAAAGATAAAAATAAACAATATTTTATAACAAATGATAATGGTTTGATTCTTGCGTGCAAAGCTCGCAAGCTCAAATACCACACACAGTGATTGCCAAACGGTTTCATGCGAGCTACCGGTAGCTCGCGGTCACATTTTCAAAATTGCTAGATAACGAATTTGTAAAATTGCTAGAAAAATTTATCAGTCGTTTGGGCGTAAAAACAACAGTCTTGAAAAATTGTAAGCAAATGCAGCATCATCAACATTTATTATTTAAATATCTAAAAACTTTGTTTCCAAAGCCCTCTTGTATAAGTAGTTGCTCAGACTTATTGAGCTTTTAGACTGCTGTAATATAATTTTACACGATAGAGCGTTCTTTTATCAATGTTCAAAATGCGTTTACAATTTAAAATAGCCAAAATCAATCATACATATTTTTAAGTTACAATAATAAATCGAGGCTGAGACAGATAAGCGGTGAAGATCTAGATATTCCAGTGTAGCCATATAGTCAAATCCAGTTTTTTAATTCATATCTAACATTTGCAAAATAATTTAAATACTTTTGCAATTACGTTATATTGAAGCTAGAGACTCCAATTCAAAGTATACTCGTCCGTTTTTCAACTACTCGATACTCGTTATATATAAATGATGGTTTATTTCTAAATTGTATTTTGTCTTAAGCAGCGGAAAGCACAGTTTAATTGATTGTTATCTTTTAAACCGTGGTTCACAGCAACAGGGAGTTTTTTTCGTCTGCTGGAATAAAGAAAACAAAACCTCGAACCAAATTAAAATTTGAGACGTTTAATTCTCTATTATTTTTGAAATACATGCTTCATAAATTGAAATGTATGTATAAATGAAATGAAATAAGCATATTTATTTATTAATCATCTATTTACAAACACAAATTTGAATTAATAAAATATTTTTTGGTACATCTGAAACTACTCAAGTATACTCGAATACTCGAGTATTTTTTAATTTACTACTCGTTACTCGAGTAGTTGAGATGCTGAGTAATTGGAGTCCCTAATTGAAGCCCTTTGAATTCGATCATCGTAATTGCAGATAAATGAATTTGGCATACCGACCTGACAATAGTTCCTATCCCCGCTATTTTTGTATGTATATTACATACATTATTTTGAGAACGCTTTTTTGTAAAGGTCTTAAAAAATCGAAACAATCTTTATTTAAGAGGTGTGTGTATATTTTGTAGATTAAGGGGGTCCCCCCATGTGACGGCTGGTATTTTTAGCTTTTTTGGGGATTTTTTTTTGATGAACCTTATTAACGTAGAAGTTTGAAAATTTTACCATATGTTAATTGACATTTTAACAGTAAGTCTAATATTTTTAGAGTAAAATCTTTATCACAATGTGTGGTGCACCACTCCAAACGCACCCATGTCGGAAAAAATGTAGTAAACGGCCTCCATCCGACTGGCTGATTGGCTAAGTGGAAATCAAAAAATCAAACGGCGTTTTAATCTATAAAACTCTTAAAATTGTTTGACCTAGAATCTTTTGAAAATGTGGAAAATTGAACAATTGACAAGTTTTTGAAAAAACAGTTCAAATTTCATGATTTTTTTCGACTCTTTGGTTACGTAAAAACAAAACGTCTGCGATTTTTTTTACTATCCTATTTCAAACGATGTCAAAACATGTTTTTAATTCACCATTAAAATTTCAAAGCAATCGGTTAACTCGTACTTGAGATATCGTGGAGGCTAGTTAGGAAAACACAGTTTTGAGAAAAACGCGTTTGAAAGTTCAAATACGATTTAAACTATGCTTTCTTTACTCCCCATTAATCTGCTATGCCTGGTCCATAGATCATTCTTTCTTCTTCCGGTTTTAAGACTTTTGACACTGTTTGCTTTGTTCTTGCTTAATTTTTGGTTTGTTTCATGAATTGAAATTACATGTTTATTGAAAGTTCTCATGGAACAAACCGAAGCGTCAAAATGTGACCGATGTCCCGCCTCGAAACAAGTGTAGTCTAACTGCAATAACTTTTCAACAACTTCAAATATTGTAAAATCACTTTACCAGCATATTCTACACGTGTTTAAAAATCATAATATGTAAAAAAAAAAAAGATTGTTTCAAAATATCACATGGGGGGGAACCCCTTAAGAATCAAGAAAATATTTGGAATTTTGAGCTTTGCGCTCAAGGCTTGTGCCACTACATTATTTTTCTTTAAATAATATACATATTGTTTGATATAATAAAGTTCAGTTTCATGACATTCGCATATGGTTATATGATTAAGTTAAAAACCATTTTCATTAGCAACATTATTTCTTCATTTACTAAATAGTTTTCATAATTCTACAAATTGTGTACGACGCGATCGGTTCAGCTCCCACGATATGATTTAATATAAGAAGATTTTTTTAAATGAAGAAAAAACACATTAGGACAAGCTCAGGACCGAGCATGTGGACTCCTCGCGGCATTTATCTCAACATGTATTTCAACGAGAACTGCTTGTTATGCAGTTGCTCAACCTCTCCTTATCGACGAGAGTGGGAATTGAAGGAGTTCTAGGACTACGACATGAATAGTGATTAGCTAATCGCTCACGTTATGCATCGCTTTTTGGGATCGGAAAGATAGGAAGGAATTTTCAACCCAAACACCCATTGCTTACAAACAGTATCGATTTATCGACTGCAAAAATCTGAATTCGAGAATCGAACCAGGATGGTCCAAAGCAGAAGCCAACGTAGTTGACCACTGCTTCAAGGAGCGGAATAATGTGTCATTATAGTTAATATAAATCAATAAGCAAAAAAGTAGTGTTCCAATAGTCTTTTATTCTTAGAAGTAGAACGTATGCATTAAAAATAAACATCTTTCCTTGTCGTACCCGCTTACAACAGCGAGTGATTTTTTTTAAATACATTTATGCCAGACTAAAATACATACCATCATTTTAAATATCTGCTATGGCTCTTATTTAGTACAAATGATTACAATTACAATATATTTACAAGCGACTTGTGTAAGTAGTAGTGAATTGTACAAGTGGTCAGTGATATAAATTTACTCAGATTATTATGTTAGCGCTTAAGATATTCCACAAAGATTCACAGCAAATGTAAACTGCCATATGTCAAAAACATTGTTCAATTTTCGGCTCAACATCAAAGAATCCGTAAACGATTTTTTCTAACGAGAGTATGTGGTGATCCTGCCATAATTATCTTCTTCATTTGGTGGGATCTTTGTAGCATTTTCATTCCCTTTTTTTAATTTTCTTGGTGGCTTTACTGGAGGTGTTTTACTCATTGTTGGAACGCTGTCTTTACTTGCAACGTTCAAGGTTCCGTTTTTTTTTAGTAATTTTTTCTTTGTTCTTATTTCAACATTGCCATAAACCCAAGGACTTGATCCCAAGCGGTCTTGAAATTGAAGATCAGTTATTGGAATAATTTCTGTCGGCTTGGAAATCGTATTGTGGATAGTGATGGGACAAACTTCACCATCGTTAGGAATGATTTGATAGTGTGTATCAAATGTATCTCGTTGCCATGAAAAATTAATTGTCTGATTTATTATTGCACTAGCAGGAATCCTTGTCTTGTACTTTAAGTCGTTCGGTATCGGTGAAGTTGCACTCAAATCAAATGTAGCAACAGCATTTTTTGACATTTTGTGGTTCTGGTCGCCGTTTGCAGATGAGCACGATGCCCTTTTCTTGTTGACTTCTTTTCTTGGAGTCACTGCAGCGGCGATTATAACCAATTTCCCTAGAGCCATTGTCTCCATCTGGCCATCGTTGTTTGTCATCTAAAAAGAAAATATATTATTATCTTGTACCAGTTTCACACACAGGTGATAATTACAAGAAATTATAAAGTGAAGGGATATTATTTTATTTGAAGCAATTTTCTTTAAAACATATTTAACTGTGTGTTCATCTAATGATATTATTAAAGCTTCATCACTGTTTAAAAGAAAGCATCAAAGTTATTCAAATAAACGAAAGATGCTTATTTATGACAATTTTTAATCGAATAGAATAACAATGTTTTGAGAAAACACCGTGTGATTGCAAGATGATTCGGAAATATATTGTAACTTATAAAGGGTCTTTTTATAAGGACGCTTAGTTTTGAAATGTAAATAAAACAAGTTGTTTGTGAGATTTCGACTAAATTTTAATTTCATTTGTAAGTATATTTTACGGCATTAAATATAAAAAATAGCATCAAATGTCTGCCAATATCCATTCATTATAAAATGGGCCTTGTCGCTAAAGTTGACTTTTTTGATAAATTTGGGTAAACTTCCAACTGCTCCAGAACCCAATCAGGCGTTGTCTGTGGTCCTTGGTTAGTTGGATTTTATACGGGTGCAGACATAAGGCCCGATTCAAAATTCGCCAAGTTGAAGTCTCAGAAAAGCCAAGTTCTTGTGAACAACGAGAAATAAGCTGCCTTGGGTTTTCCTGTACACTTTCACACACAGCAGCAATGTTTTCACCAGATATTGTATTTTGATGACGTACAGGTAGGTGTTGGCCGATTATTTACCAAACTGGTTGACTCAAATTTGGCCACTAAACAATGAATAATCTATTCAGCAGGACAAAGTAACATATTTTGAGCGTCCCTATTGAAATACCCTTTATTTCAATTAAATCAAATAGTAAAAGACTCACCGTTTCTTGAAATGATATCACAAAAGCACTGTTTAAAAGAACTAAAATATTTAAAATTGAAATATGCTTATTAAAAATATTCACTGTTATCACTTCATGACATTTTTATAATAATAAGCCGTAGCGATGCACCAGTATTTATATCCCATTAACTCACCTGTCCGTAATAACTGTGGCAGGGGCTAATGAACTATTACTTTAGCCTATCAAATAAATGATATGGAGTTAGTACAATAAAGATAAATTATAATGAATTTTAATATTTGTTTCAAAGGATAGTTTCGATATTCATATTAAGGTTTTAAAGTCAAAATATCAATAGATATTTTTACTAACATTTTTTCAAAAAATCAACTCAAAAAGTTTTTGCTAAGTTTTACAAATAAGTCGCATTATGTTGTACAATATGTATGACATACACATCTGACATGGAGACGAATTTTTATATTTACATGATTGTTTTTAAACCAAATAATTTTAATTTTGAAACGAATTCAAAGAAGCATATCCAGATATTTGAATTTTTAAGCCAAATAACTTTTCAAAAGAAAACAATATGCGTTTAATGAACACTAAATTTAATCGAACCAATTAAATGACACATTCAGTTTGGACAAGAAAATTAATTTTCTTCCGTGAAAGGAAATATTAAAATATTTTTTGCCATGTCCACTTCCTCATTCGGAACTCGTGGCAGCGACTATGTGACTCCGAGATTATCTGTCTCTCGCCAACCTACTCGCTTATTTCCGTGTCATCACGTAGCCCCACCGAGTACACCTTATGGATGATCATCGGTGTCCTTTCAGGGCGACGGGATCCATCTGGTTGGAAGAAGAGTGGCAGGAATCAGGACAACCGCAGAGCATGTTCAGGGCCCGTTCAATTAAACAATCAAATTATTAAATGTAAAAGTTTATTTATATAAAAAGAAATGTGATTGAATTATATTTTATAAATATACATACACATATAATACTATTTTTTTTTATGAAATCAGATAAATTATTGTAAAACATATTGACTGGGAGAGCTTTATGGAACTTCAATCTTACATATGATTCCATTTCAGTCATAAATATTTGCATGTATTTTATAACATAAATAACCAGAATTCTTATATGCGGTTAAGTTTATTGAATTATACGCATTCTCAGATAAAAAGAATTCTAAATCTTTACAATTTTCCATTGAAAGAGTCTCTACCAAATATCTAAATGTGTTGGTAGGAATTTTTCAGAAAGGATATTGAATATCATTACTTTTTAATTGTTGGAGTAGTGTTGTGTTAATATAGGATAATACTTATAGTTTATATTGAGACTACCTTGATTCGGCTCCCTCGTAAATCGAGAAGGAGCCTCCTATCCGTCACTCAGGAAGAGGGATTTTGAGGGGTTTTGACGGAGTAGGAGAAACATGGAACTCTTTAAAACAAAACACGATCTCAAAGCGTTATGGGGTGTGATTAGCACACATTATTTAATCGTTAATAATTTACACAGACGTTATACAACACACAAATATTACGATAGCGAAGAATATATCAGGAATTTGACTCGAATTTAATTCTTAGGGAGAGGATTAGGCGCCGGCATTCTCAATGCAGTCCAATCTCTCACTGCGTATGAAAAAAGCGGTTCCTGGAGGTAGCCAAACCGTTGCAACCGAAATGACCGTTAAATGTCACGCAAGATAAGCCATTATTTATGGCCCATCGAACTTTTTATGAAGTACCATGCACTCTCGTACACTCAGGGCGTGAAAGAGATAAGAGACATTTAGAGCGAGACGTCCGCATAAATGTCTATTTTACAAATTTGAAATTACTCTATATTGAATCGCTATAGATTTCAATATAGAGTATTATAAAATGAATTTATTTCCTGATATCGACTTAAACTCATAGACTGAGGTGGAAAATATATCGTTCGAGAGAGTTCTGATGACCTACCACATAAGTCGGTGTCAATATATTATGAATATACTTCATTAAATATTGCACTTTAACATTACAGTCCAATATAAGTAGTTCAATTCAAATTATTCTCACTTCCTGCTAATGACTTTTTAATATTATATTTAGTCATTGCTAAATCCTGATTTCAAAATATATCAAAAAATAATCACTTATTAATTGTTTAATATATGTATTAATAGCTAATACGTTTTAAATGTATTAATGAAACATGAAAAGAGTTCTGTTGATGGCAAAGGTAGTACAATAATTACATTCGTTCAAAATACTTTACTATGGTTATTATCATAAATAGAAGATTCAAATTTGAGACTAAGGTTCAATTAAGAACCCTAAATTTATATTAAATATTATGTAAATATACAAATTATTTTGATCCGTAACTATTTTTTTTTACTAATCAAAATAAAATACTTAATTATGTTGACAAAATAGAAAAATCACAAAATATTTTTTCAAAATTAAATCATCTTTTTTTTAACTAGTCCAATCCCAATTCGAAGCATATATATTAACCTCACGAAGTTTATCCTAATATATGTTTTTCTACGAGAACAGTTTGTTTCTCAGTTGCGCAATCTCTCTTCTACGAATAGAAAAGGGACGGAAAGGATACGAGGAATAGGACAGGACAAGTGTGCTTGTCACTAAGCGTCGCTCTTTGGGATCGAAATGGTAGGAAGGGAATTTTTAGCAACACAAACATCGATTGCCTTGGAGCAGAATGTATTTCTGAAATGTCTGGAGTGATGTCTGAAAAAATCTGCTCGTATCGGGAATCGAACACAGTACCCAACGACGTTGACCAATGCACCACGGACCGGGCTAAATCAGCTTCCTTCCCTCTAATTATTTATATCAAAATAAAAATGGTTGTCTGTAAAGTCGGTTTACGGACGATAGTTTGACGTGACAACGTCATAAGAAAACATTGATGAAATGATTGTATGTTGTAAACAGATCACGTGTAGGTACTGTAGGTGTATAAGTTGTGTGCTGCCGCTGTATCTTTTCTACTCAGACGCATCGACCAATCGAGTGGAAGAGAGATAGATGCGGCACAATCCGAACGGTATGCCGATCGTGCCTCTCTATCGCTTATCCGCGCTCTCGCTCGCACGCTTGCTTTCGACGTAACGCGACAAACGGGACAATGAGTCATGTTTTTTCGTGCGTGCAGCGGGCGTTCATCGATTTATAAGACGTTGTCACGTCAAAAAAAAACCAACTCATTTCTGAATCGAACTCAATTATTGTTTGTAACTATTATATGCCTCTATGCACCAGTTAGCCAAAGTTGTAAAATACTAATTGTTACATGTATACAATTAGTATTGTACTACTTTAGCATTTACAACGTTTAACTGTATTCCGTTACACTGTAACAACATATTTTTCGTAAAGAAATTTATGTTGATCTTAAAAATATTATTGTTTAAAAATAAGCCAGCATAATCTTGTAAAAAAAATCACAATATAATTAATTGTTGCTTAGAAAAATCTGCTTCCCGATAATGAACTTTTATTTGTCATTGCAGTATTTAAAAAGGCTATTTAGTATATTTACTCAAAATCTTATTTTCTGTTTATACTTTTTAATATGTGGTAAGTAGACTCCTGGTAGATCATTTCAAGATTTTGACGAGATCAGTTAAGTTAATCGCTCAATCGGTTTGTTTAGAGTTACGAGCCTAAATACTCTTAATATTAAAAGATGCGGTAAAAAACGACTAATGGTATTTTAATTTCTTGATGCATTGTTTTAAGGATCGGATAAAGTGGTGGAAACGATAAAAATCAGAGCTGTGGAGTCCGAGTCGGAGTCGTCGCGGCGTTTTGGCCGGAGTCGTACTCGGAGTCGGAAATTTTGAAATGTTTGAACTTTTTATTTTTGCATTTTATAAGTCAAATTTGGCTTTTGGCCGCATTGATAGGGTTGATATTTAATTGAATACACATTAATACGAAAATTAGGGGGGAAACGTGACGATATTAACCCATTTTAGTCGGAGTCGGACTTTTTTTGTCACTTTAAATCAATTTGAAGATTCTACGTAAATAATTGAATTTTATATAATTTTTAATTTGATACCGTCCTATTTTTTTAAATTGTCAATGATCAAAAGATAGCCATAATCAAATGTCGGATTGCGTGCTATGCGAATTATTTTATTTAATAAATATTCCTCCCTTTTAAAATCGAGACGTTAATATCGTTTGTTTATTGGCCGAATCTTGAACTTTTTTTGGTCGGAGTCGTGTTTTTTGGTAAATGCTGGAGTCGGAGTCGGACTTTTTTTCTCCGATTCCACAGCCCTGATATAAATCCTCAGAGGAGCTAATTCCAGTGCATATTAATCCATAAATCCAGATACGAAAGTTTATATTCGTGGATTTCAACCCTTTCACACTCAACCAAATAGTACGAAAGCTGCCACTCGATCGACACATAAATTGGAAAAGTAAGTCACTGAGATAGTTTTATCCATTTGAATTTCATATTTTTTTCAGTCTTTTTGTCACTTTACATAAACTGTGTGTCGCACAACGCCGGGACAATCAGAGCGACACGTGCGAAAGATACATTTCCACGTGGAGTGCTTGGTTTCCACGCGTAAGGCTTTCCCGAAACAATAGAAAAGTTTAAATGTTTTTATAGCTTTCTGTGAACAGCTGTTAAGGATAGAGTCGATAAATAATGTGGCAGACGCCTGTTTTCTTTTATAATATATATTACGGAACCTATGCGAGATTCAGAGCTATTCCGAAAGTTTTTAATGATCACACTCATTCCTACCATAATAAAAATAAGTGATAAAATAAATTATATTTAATAAAAAAAAAAAAAATGGTTTAATTCTTGCGTGCCAGTCTCACAAGACCACATGCTATAACACAACTTTATACGATACCTACAGTCTTCTTTAATCAATGATAAGAATGCGTTAACAATATAAACAAGTATCCAAAATCAATCTTATTTTTAACAGGGCTGTGAGTCGGTAGACCGAGGCTGAGACTTGGCTTGGCTCTTTGAGATTGATTTATATTTTTTAATTTTTAACACAGCCCATAAATAGCCTGAAAACTTAAAATTTGTATGAGCGGCCACATTACAACTAAACTCATTTTTTACATTGACCTTGCCGGGACTCGAGCCCAGACCCACGTGACTGCGAGGATGAAGCTCTTATCACGAGACCATAGACCACTTTTCGGGCAGCTGCAATAAATATAGATGCTACAAAATAATTAGCAGCTTTTTTATTTCCACGTTTTGTGTAGCAAATAGTGGCAATCCTTCACAAATAAGCGAAACACGTGTCACTACTTGTTACACAATGCGTGGAATTACAGTTAAGTTATCAATTTAATTGTATATCAAATTGAATTACCCAAAGTTACCGCCGAATCTGTCAAAAATAACATGTTCTTCCAAAGATAAGTTTTATTCACTTCCTTCTATATATATATAAATATATTCTTCTTGTCATTCGCAACTAGTGTGTAGATAACTAAGCATAATATATAGACTCTCCAAAATGATTATCTTGTACCAGGAAAAATAAGTAAATGATATAAATAACCAGGAAGATTCACGCGTCAATTTATCTTCGTCAGTAATTTATCTACTTCTAGAATTTGATCACAGGTGTCTCTAGCTTATATAAAGTGGCATCATATTTATTAATTACATTTTTCATAATAAGTAAAGATTATTTACTTTATTAAATAGTAAAACTGAAAATTATCATCCAGTATCTAAATATTTTTTATTAAATCATTATGACGGTTCCCTATGTGTTTTTCAGACATAGAAATGATTCAAATAAAGATACATATATGTAACGTTTTTATTTTATTTGTGCCTGTGTGTATAGGTAAATCAATGTTTGCTTCAGAGAACATAATAGTTAATTAATAATTTGACACTCTTATATTATAGCCCGTCGCCATATTTGATTGTTGATGATAATAAATAAGCTTACACAAAAAAAACAAATGGATATAAAAAAAAACCTTTACTATTATTTATTTATTTACCTTTATTATTTAATAATGTCCGCTCTTAATGTGTAGGATATGGATTCATGGTTGTTTTTTTATTCTCAATAGATTTTTATTATGAGATCTGCTTGTTAATCAGTTCTTCAACTCCTCTTTTTCGAAGACAGTAATGATGAGACAGAACTAGTGGTGCTACGTCCCGCTATCTGAATTGGATGTGTGTGACTTAATATGGTAACATAACATGTACAAGTACGCAAGTGTCAAGGTCACATTGTAATAAACAGGTGAAACACTGGATTGTACACGTACAGTATCTGAATGACGCGCTGTTAATTACGTTATTACATTTATGTACGTTTATAATATATCGTCCCAAAAATATATTTAGAAAAAGTGCATA
Source organism: Himalopsyche kuldschensis (assembly GCA_028554975.1). Taxonomy (NCBI): domain Eukaryota; kingdom Metazoa; phylum Arthropoda; class Insecta; order Trichoptera; family Rhyacophilidae; genus Himalopsyche; species Himalopsyche kuldschensis. Next base: position 886,023 of record JAHFWI010000050.1, read on the forward strand.
ACTTTGAAATCGCACAAAAAGAGGTTTAAGTGTAATTCGTTCAATTTAGTATATTCTCAAACGTCCTTCATCAATAACTAGTTGTGTTTAGAACAGGGCTGTGGAGTCGGTTAAAAAAAAGTTCGACTCCGACTCCGACTCCAGCATTTACCAAAACCACGATTCCGACTCCGACTCCGACTCGTGTATTCAATTAAATATCAACCCTACCAATCCAGACTTTAGCCAAATTTGACATATTATGTGCAAAAATACAAAGTTCAAACTTTTCAAAATTTCCGACTCCGAGTACGACTCCAACCAAATCGCCGCGACGACTCCGATTCCGACTACGGCCCAAAAGCCCCGACTCCAACTCCACAACCCTGGTTTAGAACGGTATTATAAAAAAATTCAATGCAACGTGGTAGCTCTAAATATAATACCGTTTACATATTCGTGTTGACTCTTTTTTAGCCTACAACTATTTATTATAAATGCATATTATTCTTGCGTATTTAATGAGTGGATGGATGTGACGATATCTTATGTCGAATTATCAGACATCTAAAAATTTAAATGATCTTCCATTGCGGCTATAGATGAAAGGGATATGAATACATTTATTTGAAAATGGGTGCAGTTGACATTAGCTGCGGTGTCATCACAGTGATTTTTTTATGTGACACATTTAAAAATGTTTTCTTTTCAAAATTAATTTATAGTTAGTAAGATTGTGTCATTCTTAGTTACCACGATATTATATTTATATTCCTATGGAAATATAGTTTGAAGATGTATAGTTTAAAAAATCTGTTGTTACTAGCCATTTAGAAATGGCATTTTCTCTTATATAATTTTTTTAATTATATTTTTGAGACTATATAAACGCACAAATGTAGTAACGTTATAAACAGCGCATTGTTCACATACTGCACGTGAAAAATCTAGTGTTTCACCTGTGCATATTATGTTTCCATATTAAGTCATAACTTTCATGTGCGATTTTCCGCGGAACGCATCCCCCGCACAAAAAAAAGGTTTAGGTGTAAACGACTCCGACTCCGACTAAGAAAAGTTTAATTTTGTCATGTTTTTAAATTGAATATCAACCAACAAATCTGGCATATCGCCAAATTTGTCATATTACACATGTTATATGCATAATCGTGAACATGAGTTGTTTGTTCTTCCAAGGGGTAGAACCAGTCTGCCAATGGGATTGTCACTGGGCAGAGCTTTAACAATTTTAAACGGCATTGCTTCGGATGTCGACATATTTCATATTGACGTGAGTGAGTTCAGACGAATACTATATTTTATGAATAAAAGTTGATTTTGTCAGAACTCACTCGGTTGACTGCTTTTAAAATTTCTAATGTGATATTAATAATAATTTTTCTTTTCTGTTTTTTTTTATGACTATTGTAATTTTCATCTTATTTTTAATTTTTAATTAATTTGTGATTTTATATTATATATTTACATGTATGTATGTAGTATATATATAAATGCATGTATTTATATTTGTCAAATCCATGGCGCATTGGCGTCAGCTGTAATGCCATGATTTGTTGTTTCTTAAATAAATAAATAAAATAAATGAATAAATAAAAAGTTCGAATTTTTCAAAAGTTTTTCACGACTCTGTCTCTTTCCAAAACACTGCGACTCCATGACTCCTACTCCAGAATCCTGCCCTGCTTAGACAGCCTCATATAATATTTGATAATCCATATCATTCTCTTACTGATTAACTATAATTTATAGCCCTTAAAAATAAAACCTTCAACGGTTAAGAAAGGTTAGATTATCACAAACAATTTTAAAAAATACACATAACTTACTTAGGATTATAATCGTGTACATGCTTTCATTTTACTCATGCCTACTCAGCAAGCTCAGTGAAAATGTGTGCGTGTCCGTTGAAAATAATAAATAAAGAAAAAAAATCCATACCTATTTTCAATGACGAAGATAAATATATTTTGACCTCTTTTAAGGTGTTCACTGTCAATACATGGTGGAATGGCATTATAATAAAAGTAATAAAACATTTTTAGTACCACGTAAAATTTACTGTATCAGAACCGGTTTCGCTCATGGCGAGCATTCAGTTGACAATATCTTGACCTACCAAATGCAAAACTTTATTTTTTTTACATCATTTCATCAGAAATAAGCTCTCTCAAAAAAATATTTTTTATTGGCTTTCCTTATTAACTGCTGGATCTCCTATGTCAAGTCTAGCACGACATCGTATATATAACGCGCAACTCCTATATTCTCTTGATTGCAAGCAGTGACGGCTGGTGACAGGGTGTTGGGGGGTGCAATGGAAGATTCAACCATTTTTGCAATAGTTCTTTCTCATTCATTGGATTTTAAAACACTTCTATAGCATGGACTTTCAATTCAGATGTTCGCAATACCAACTGTTTCTCTTTCGTAGTACGGAAAAATAGTTGAATCTTCCTTTTGCACCCCCTAGCACCCCGTCACCAGCCGTCACTGATTGCAAGAATATGTTTAATTAGTTTTAAATTATTCCTTTTTTCAAAACCCGTAATTATTGGAATGTGTGTCTTTATTAAAGTTTATAACATGTCATAAAATGGTATAATTTTCAATATTTCGTTTTACCATTCTAATAAATACGCAAGCCCTGTGATATCAATCACTTTCTGAGTTGCAGGAAGAAAAAAAATATATATTAAGGAGTACACAGGGTTAATAATATTTAAAACGTTTTTTTAGAGTAATAAAATGAAAACTATTTATTTGACCATCAAATAATAATTTATTTTTCTTTGTGACCTTGATAAAAATAATAACAAATATTTACAAGTTCAACCAGCAAAAACCTGAAATTTTTGTCGGATAACATATTGACGTCTGTCACTTTCTTCCAAATTCAAATGTATCCATCACCACAAAACTGTTGAGACGCCCTGCTGTATTGTATTGTTATGTTGCAAATCGGTGCTAACGACGTTCTGGTAGAAAAACACTCCGTGTACAATATGTACATCGTCAATAATTCATTCGTAATTTAATTATCATTATGAAAAACCCAATTAACTAACTATCATCTCGATAATTATTCTATTTCACTGGAAACAGAAACAAACATAATGGCAGATTACTTCAAAAGTCCAATTATTATTCCGCTCCCATCGTGGTGCAACTTTCAATATTTGAATTTCGAATCGAATTAACCTCGCAATAAGCTCCTCGGCGATATGATATCAGCAGTCGCCGTCTCTTTCGCTCTCGTTAGACGCTAACGTAACCTTGGCAACGCCGCAGTGACGTCACGCGGCGTCGCGTCATAGGCGTGCGTGACGTCACGAAATGACGTAGCGCCGAGGGCGGTTGCGAGAATCGAGCCGAGCGGTCGATAAAACAACGCTTCTAAAACATTTATAAAAATACATCTTGTTTTAAATATTCTTATACAGATTTATTTACACCCAATCTTCTTTTTGCACTGTTTCGAAATTACACGGTTTTATAATAAAATAATTACAGAACATTTTTTTTACATTTTTTTTTCTATTCTAAAAAAAATATACTGAAACGTCTATTCTGAAGTAGCGACACTGAATGAATATAAATCTATGCTAAATTTATTACTTGTTTAACTTTCTAACATATCTTAATGTATAAATAATAAACAAATTTGATTTTGACTTGGCTTTAAGTAATGAAATCTATCTACCATTTTTATGTGAGCACCTTGTGTTATTTTATTTTCCACGGTTTTTTTTGCACGGCAGTATTTGGAACGTATCCCCCGTGCAAAAGAAACAGATCGATTAAAATACAAATGTTAAGAATGGAACGTTATTCTTTTTACTATTTATTAATTATTGTTTGAACAACAACAAAAATAAGGCACTAATCTTATATGTACAGAAACCAAAAATATATCGACAGTGTGTTTGGATACGTATTCAAATATTTGCACGAGGAGAATCAAATAAAGTAAAGTTGACACCTACTAATTGTATCACAAACAGGATACTCATAAAATTCATTCGTAACAAAAAAGTTTATTTTTATACTAAAAATATTTTTGTTATTCCGTTGGTTACTATGGTTACTTCTGGAATAACAAAGATACCAATATCAATAAGTCGAGATAATGGGACAAGGTCAATAAATAAAAAAAAACATTTAGTATATTATGTATAGGTCATTATTGGATCTGATCGTACAGTGGAACTCTGGCCACTGTTGCCTATTCCATATTAATCCAGTGTTCGCCAGATATTATGTACAGTGGAACCCCGATCTTACGTTCTCGCATTATACGTTTTCCCGCGTGTTGCGTTCATTCTCTACAGTTCCGGAATTTAGTTCATATATAAAACTTTCCCGCATTTAACATTTGTTTTATACGGTCCCTTGGAAAACGTAGAATCGGGGTTTCACTGTATATATATCAGGAGGGGCCAAAGCGTCGATCGCTTAGCTATTCGAAGTCGCCCGCCTGTCTGGCGTACTGATGTAGACATCTCTAAATCCTCTTTTTTTCAATGATAAAGTCGATATAAGTCGCTCGTAATGGTAAAAGCTTGACCACCCCTGATATATATGCAATTAAATTAATTAATTTAAACTGAATTTTATTAAATAATAAGCATTATAATTTCTTGCACTAAATTCTATTGAAGAAAAAAATGTAATATTAATCTTAAAAATCACTTCATTGAATTTTACGAAGTACTTCGCTGTGACACTTTGAGAAGCGCAAGGCACAAGGGTGAGGATCTACGGTGACGTTATAAAGGAGCGCGTAGGCAGGTAAGGATGTGACGTCACAAAAGAAAGCCTTCTCTGATATATTTCCGACGCCGACGTACTTTTCAATTTTCCAAACCGATAATATAATTTGATACCTACCGCCAAATTATCGTAATCGAAATTTCACCGAAGTCAATTAAAGCAGAAATAATCAGCAGATCAGAAAAATCATTTTGAAATATTTTTTTTAAGTCTTTTAGAAACATAAATTATAACGATTGGATCGCTCGCATTATTTAGGACCGGTTTCGCTCATGGTGAGCATTATCAACTGATAGACAATAATTTAATTTTCTTTGATTTGTTTGTTTGTTACTCAGTTGCTCAACCTCTCTATTTTTCGAAGAGGATAAGTATTGAAGGATACGAGGACTAGGACAGGACTAGTGGTTAGCTAATCGCTCTCACTATGCGTCGCTCTTAGTGATTGGAAAGGTGGGAAGGAATTATCGAGAATTCGAACAGAATCGATTTATCGACTAAAAAATCTTCTCTTACCGGGAATCGAACTCGGGCGATCCATCATGGAAAGCAACGACCTTGACCACTGCTCCACGGATCGGGCATACATAAAATTGATACCGCCCTATATGGTAGGTCATCAGAACTCTCTCGAAGGATTTATTTTTCACCTAAGTCTATGAGTTTAAGTTGATATCAGGAAGTAAATTTAATCTAATAAAATAATACTCTATGTTGAAATCTATAGCGATTCAATATAGAGGAATTTAAAATCTTGTAAAACAGACATTTAGGCGCGACGTCTCCGAGTCGGTATTGCGACCAAAGCCTCGCTCTAAATGTATCTGACTCTTTCACGCCCTGAGTGCATGAGATACGAGGTATTTCATGCAGAGTTCAATGAACCATACAAAATGGATCATCGTACGCTCTTTTTAACGGTTTTTCTACGTTATGATGACATTAATTGGGGCATCACCCGCTAATCACGGGTGATAATGGGCTTATAAGAACCGCTTTTTTTCAAATAATTAGTTAGTTAGAGATTGGAGAGCCTTGAGCGTGCACTTGATTGCCAGATAAATCTTGCAAGATTGGTTGAGGTAATTCTCCCAAGTGTAAGTCCTGGAAGTAGCCTTCAAGCTCCCAATCCTCCCCCTAAGAATTAATTCGCGTTAAATTTCTGATATCTCCTTCGCATCGTTATAGTTGTGTTTTGTCCTTTTATTTAAAATCTGTGTGTGTAACGTAATTCCTGTGTAAATTCTGTGTCTAACTTTTGTTTAACTTTAAAAGTAATTAAATTGTGTGTGTATAACTGTATATTTAACGTTAATAAATAGTGTGTGCAAATCGCACTGGTTGAACGCTTTGAGATCGTGTTTTATTAAGAGGATCCTGATTCTCCTACTACGATCCCTAAATTCCACTTCCCGAGTGTCGGACCGGAGGTTCCCTCTCATTTAACGAGAGAGCCGGAGTCAAGGTCGTCACAATATTAATACACATACATAAGTAAGGTTGGAAGGAATATTAAACTTTTTTTGTCGCAGTCGGAGTCGTGTTTTTGGTCCATATTATAGTCGGAGTCGGGGTCGTGTTTTTGATCAATGCTGAAGTCGGAGTTGCAGTCGTATTTTTTTCACGACTCCACAGTCCTGGTTTATAGTAATCCCTATATAAACACTTTCTTTGTACTTTTACTTTAAACTGAAGACAGTTGTTATGCATTCCTTTATCTTCATTGTAATAAAGAAAATGGTCTTTAAGTGAGAGATAAAGCATGGTTAGTTAATATACGACCCCCATTTTGTGTAATCAGGAAATCATTATGCAAAGTTTGAAAAAAATGTACAAGCGTTAATATATATGTAGGTAGATAAAGGCTCCGGGGGACGGCATAAAATTCACATAAATCCAAAAGTCGGCGATTTGTTATGTCGAGTGCTAGCCACTTGTAGCAATCGGAAAACTATGAATTTATGAGAAATCGAGGGACGATCCTGATAGGATAAAAAAAAGTCTTCCGTTACATTCTTTTTGGATTTATTTTTATCAATATTTCTAGCAAAAATCTATTTTTATTTTTGTCACGATGGAAGGCGCTTTAATCGCTTATTGATGAGTGCCCAGTGCTTAGAGCACGGGTTCTCAACCCATGTGTCTCGACGGGTTTTTTTTAGGGTCGCCAAGTTTTTCAGTCAACAAAAAAAAATAGTGAATTTTCGAATATCATATTTGAATATATTGGTCTGCAAGAAATCGTTCTACATATTTCATATTTATCTTCATTTAAAAAAAATTGTGACCACTTATAGAGTGTTCACTGTCAATACTTTGGTGAAATGGCATTACAATAAAAATAATGACACATTTTTAGTACTTATTCCACATATATTGAATCAGGACCGGTTTCGCTCATGGCGAGCTTTATCAACAGAGGCTATGACATTTTCAGTTGATAATGCTCACCATGAGCGAAACCAGTCCTGATTTTATGTGGAATAACTATTAAAAATGTGTCATTATTTTTGACATTGAAAAACATATTGATTTAAACGAAACATATTTTGCCAAACTAAATTAGTCAGATGAAATGTCTTCTAAAATTGTTATTTAGCATTTTTTTTGTTATTTTACGAGAGCAAATTATATTCGATGAATATTTTAGCTACGCCACAAATCTGCCAAATTGACTTTATAAAATATTCTGTCAAAAGAGCTTTTTATAGAAAGTGTTTATACAATAACAGAAGGCATAAAATATTTCCGTAATCAAATAAATGTAGCGAAAAAAACTGTTGATATAAGCTTTATATATGTAGCTTTTACTTTTGACAGAGCTTCCCAAATCGCTTATAACAGTGACTGAACTTCGAACTAGTAATAAAATTAAAATTGTTAATTTTGTTGATTCCATATTGTTGTACAAAATCACATCTTACATATGTTTATGCTCCGTTGCAGTTAGTTTTGAAAATGCTTCTCAAAACAAAAATTTATATTTTCTTAGATTATCAAAGTATGGAATATGTTTTAAAATTTGAACAAAAATCTTACCTTAATAACTCCAGATCTCCTGTTAATTCAATATGCAGTAAAACCAAGAGATATGATGTCAATTTGATTACTTACATTGCAAGACAATCGATAATATGACAAGGCTATTTGTTTTTATTAAAAAAATAATTCTACTGAGGTACTGCTGATTCCATCTAAAATACCGTTCGATTTCGTCTTCATAATAAAAAAATGTATTACACCCAATCCTTGTTTTACGCGATACATTGGGTTCAAGAAAGTGGTGCGTATAAATAAGTCGCGTAAAAAACCTTTACTTTCATATAATTTGATAAATTGGTTCCGAAAATAAAAAGTTTCAAAATTTATGAACAAAATTTGTTCTTCAAATCCGCGCAAAAGGAATTGTCAATAATTAATTTAATCTCTTTATTTATAGTAAAAAAAATGGTTGTCTGTAAAGTCGGTTTACGGACGATAGTTTAACGTGACAACGTCATAAGAAAACATTGATGAAATGATTGCATACTTTTATGAATAAAATGGAATCATTTTTATTGAATTATCATTATTTTGTATGGATACGAAGAAGGAGTGAAATGAAATCTACAATTTTTGTTGATATATTTTATTCGCACTCATTAATTCAAGGATTAATTACCTTTATTGCCGCAATTGTTGTTGTAGTATAAACAATGAAAACCACATTAACATTTCACTTCACTTTATAAACAGTTGTAAACAGATCACGTGTAGGTACTGTAGGTGTATAAGTTGTGTGCTGCCGCTGTCTCTTTTCTACTCAGACGCATCGACCAATCGAGTGGAAGAGAGATAGATGCGGCACAATCCGAACGGTAGGCCAATCGTGCCTCTCTATCGCTTATCCGCGCTCTCGCTCGCACGCTTGCCTTCGGCGTAACGCGACAAACGGGACAATGAGTCATGTTTTTTCGTGCGTGCAGCGGGCGTTCATCGATTTATAAGACGTTGTCACGTCAAAAATACAATGAGAAACAGATACGTATCTTTGCATGTATAATTGTATTCATTTATAGGACCTATTCGCTGCTGTCACGGTCGGTTTGCAAATATAATCATTTGCGATTTGTTGAACGAACTTATAGAATTATTGTATGGCATTGTATTGGCTCGGAATAATTGTATGGCATATTGTTGTTTCTCGATTTTTTTCTGAAAAAATCGTTAACAATCGCGTTACATCGAGCATATCGCGTAAAACTACGTTCTCGATGTCTATTTGTGACGTCAATAACTTGACATCCACTGCGACGTAGAATCAAAGCAAATTTCATGACGATCTATTTTTGTGCGAGAATCTGCGACTTGTTTTTTTGAATACGTCGATAGGGTACGTGAGTTTAAAAATAAACTATGGCAGCGGGTAGTAAGCTGGTGGGCTTCATTTACCGGGAAAATATGAGACAAAATCTTTTATACTGTATACGATATAACTACAACGGCGCATAAACAACCAGATGCCGTATCGGTAAGAGCACAGTTGAATGAGCAGGATTTCCCTGTGAGTCTAATAATAATAAGTCCTTGGAAGGTCAATGAGCAGGATTCATTTTAATATTTCATACCCTGGACATGGATACTTAAAATATCTTCTTTTTGTTCTGCTGATCTGTAGTGATTTTTTCTCAATCTCCCGTATACCGGGTGTTTTTTCCAGTGCTGTGGAGTCGTTAAAAAATGACACGACTCCGACTCCAGCATTGACCAAAAACACGACTAAAAAAAGTTTAATTTTGTCCCGTTGTTTTCCTACCTTTCCAATAACAGGAGGTAATTTTCAAAAGTGGACAAATCCATCTGTTGAAAAACTGAGAATGTGAGATATTTTCATTACTTTTTCCTCATAAATTTGTGTTAACTAACAATATTTTTAAAATATGTTTTAAACTATACAATTACGGATAATGTGTAAACATTCAAACTTTTCCATGTGAATAAAAAAGGTCTCAAAAGTTTAATCTAAAACTGTTCCGACTACGACTCCGGCTAAAACATCGCGACGACTCCGATTCCGTCCAAAAACCACGGCTCTGACTCCGAGTCCGCAGCCCTGAACAAAATTCTTGCGATTCAATTGTGGCATTTCAAATAAGGTAATAAATAAAACAACGAAAATGTATTACAGTAAATATTTTATTTAGTTGACTGTATAAGTGGCAACCTACTTCGGGGTAACCCAAAGGTTGGCAGCCCGTGTTTTAGGCGCTATTTAAAAAGCTCCATTTGCGGGTTTAATATTTACCGTGATGTTGTATGTGGTACATTTTGTTTTATAGCGGAAACGGATAAAAAATCTAATTGAAATCAATTGACGAATTCGTCTTTATATAATATGAAGATTTAAAGACATCAAACAACCATGACAACTTAAAAAAATATACTATAATTGTTTTCCTCACTTATATAGACCATCTTAAATTTCCTTCATAAAGAGGTTTCGCAGCGCCAGAAAGAATTCTTTATTTCGGCATCCTTCTGCTCAAAACACTTTGAAATATCTTAGAAGTTTATTTAATAACAAGCAAATTCTTACGTTTCGAAATTTCCTCGCCAATTTGAGTCGAAGCATCGTGAAAATTCGTAGGAAAATGTTTATTTATGCAATATCAAAGAAATTGCCACAACTTCAGTTTATAAAATAGAAATTCTACATAATTATATATCGCTTTATTTTTTGGATGTCCATAATCCACGATTTCCCACATTAAAATTCAACCGTCAGATTACAAATAAATTTGTATACCGGCAGAAAGTGTCAGTGGAGCGACACCGTTCCATGGACCAAACACGATATCCGACACCCATAATATAATATGTATTCACAACTGCAAAAATCTATACATATGTATATTGTATATATACACTTGGGCCTCGTATAACACGGATATATGGTTCCACAAAAACATCGTGTAGTACAAAGCCGTCTTATACAAGGTTTGAAGTTCATACATTATTAGGGTTTGCGTTGCGTTCCAAAAAAAATATCGAAGATTTTTATTTTACTTTATTTTTTTAGATAATCAAATATACATAGACATATTTATTGAAATAAACTTTAATAACATAATACATATATCATTCATTCATCATTAATGATTTGTTCAAAAAATATTCATCTGTTGGAGCTGTATACAATGTATGCATAGAGAAAAAACCGTTCCCTACTTGGAGCATATGGACTCCTCACGGAGTTTATCTCAAAATGTTTTTTTCTACGAGAACTGCCTTTCAGTTTCAACTCAGTTTCTAAGCCCCTCCTTTTTGATGGAGCAGGGATTGAAAGGATACGAGGACTAGGACAGAACTAGTGGATAGCTAATGGCTGTCACTAAGCGCCACCCTTTAGGATCGGAAAGATGGGAAGGGATTTTTAGCAACACACTATTGCCTATGAGCAGAATTGATTTATCGACTGAAAAAATCTGCTCGTACCGGGAATCAAATCCAGGTGGTCCGACACGGTAGGCAAATTCAAGCTCACTTTTTTTTTTGAGAAAGTAGCGATGAAAGGATACGAGCACTAGGACGGAACCGGTGGTAAGCCAGTCGCTGTCTTTACGCCCCATTTATTAAATGAGTGGTAGGAAATTTTTATACAACACCTATTCCTTCGAGCAGAATCGATAAATCAACAATCTGAAAGTAGTGCTAGTATTGCGCCGCCACGGAAGCCAACAACGTTGACCACTTCACCACGGAATTTCCAGGAGGAATGACGTCATTGGAAAATCCTCAATTCATAGTAACGTCACTATTACCAACGGTCAACAAACTGTTGATGAACAAAGCATTCGATATTTATAAAAATAGAATAATTGATAAGGGTGTTTTTTAATCATAAATTAAATAAAAAAACATCCTCGGCCACATAAATAATATTCAAGACACGCAATCTATACCGAGGCGCAATATTAGTATTAAAATTGCGGTAAGGAGTAGAGTGCCTACTAGACTCAAATTTCAATTGATAATTTCTATTTTAGTACATCTGAAACTACTCGAGTTGAGATGTCGTGTAATCGGAGTCTCTAGTCCCCACGATATGACGGCATGATTTGTGTATTCGTAGATCTTTTGCAGAATAAAATATTTCTATATTTTTGAAGATCCATACGAAAGTAAACGCAGGAATGATTAAATCAGTTTGGCTTGATACAAGCAGACTAGAGGTCTGCACGGGCTCGGGTTTGGCGCGCGGGCCGGGTAAGGAAGGTTTGGATTCGGGCACGGGCCGGGCTCGGACGCAAGCATACAACAAAATATAACAAAAATCGGGCCATTTCCGAATGAACTCACTATTATCGTAAATATAATTGAATACTATAATAAACTTCACGTACTCGTATTAGTCATCTTTTCGACGCCTTGTTCGTTATTCAAAAACATTCTCTCATGAACACCCACTCGAAAGAACAAAATGCATTGTTCGTAACTTAATGACTTTTGACGCCATTATTTTAGTATTTTTTAATGATGTCTGCTTGATCGGAGTTTGTACAATACTAATAACAATACAATAATGAATTTCATAATGTAATCCTAACTTTAAAATTGAAATTTGAAAATTTCGGCCCATGCAGACCTCTAAAGCAGACTAAGCGACTGAAGTTTACTGGTACGCGGCTCTTAAACTGTCAAACAGCCAAAATAATCAAAAAGCAAGCAAAGCAAAATAGTAAGCCTATTTGATTTTTTACTTTTCAGAGTAAGGTAACGATTTGTTATTAAATACAATTTATTTTTATTATGGTAGGAATGAGTATTATCATTAAAAACTTTCGGAATATCTCTGAATCTCGTACAGGTTCCGCAATTTATATTATAACTGCCACATTATTTATCGATTCTATCCTTAACAGCTGTTCACAGAAAGCTATAAAAAGATTAAAAATTTTCTATTGTTTCGGAAAAAACTTACGCGTGGAAACCAAGCACTCCACGTGGAAATGTATCATTCGCACGTGTCGCTCACATTGTCCAATATAACCAAAAATGTCAATTGGAACCTTTTCAAAGTAAGGTAACGTAATAGTAATAAAAAAAATGGTTGCATTGTTTATATAATTACATCTAAAATATAAATCAGTCATAACGATTATATTTAGCTGCCACCGAAAAATACTCCAAGCTCAGATGATTGTGTATATTACAGCTTGTAGCTTCCCTCGCTTTCAGGTGAAGAATAGTGCTTTAGAAATGTACCGATAAGTTCTTTTTTTACAACAAAAACATACTCAAAATGTGTATTGTATTCGTATGTTTATTGTTCAATTCAATTTGTGCCTCCAAAAACTAAAAATCGATAATCCACTTGATATTCGTACACTGTTTGATATTCTTAGAAGCATGCTATCCAAATAATCCATCACCAAAATGAAAGAAAGCTGCGTGACTAGCCACATCGCATCAAACTTGATGTGGCCTTCCTTTATAATTTACCGAATAAACTTTAATGAAAGCCAAGCATTATATGAGTCACTGTCACGGCAGAAAATCTTTGAGAAATACATACTGCGTCAGTACAGTGAAGAGGTAACTATAATGACTTGTAAGGTAAAGTTACGTTAAGTAATAATCTAATATATAAAAATCAACTAATTAATTAATAAATTGCAATGTCATTAGTAGTATTACTTTTTTTTGTACCAATTCCCCCCATCCCCACCCTGCGTCATTTTTAAATGAAAAATCCGAACCCATGTGTCACTAGTCACACGATACATGGAATAATTATTTATAATGTTAATATATTAATTTTAATTAAGTCACGAAACGTTTGTGTGTTTCCCAGTTTCGATGAAAAGTTAATACGAAATACATTATCATAGACGCAAATCAATAAATATATAATTTCGTCGGCTTAATTCTGAGAAGATTTTTCTGTAAGTTAAAATATTCAGTTTAAACTGTCTCCTGAACACTTAGGGTAAACTGACTTAAACGATGCTAGAATTAAGCCGACGATATACTTCAAGTAAGAAGAATACACAGGGAATATTAAAAAATAACTTTGATTCATTGCGATAGACATGATGAACACCGTCTTTCTATTGGAAGAAAAATCAATTCCACTCCATTAATATTAATATAATAATGATATGCAATATTGTAATTTCAGATAGTCTATTATTTTTCAGAACTAAAAATGATGATATCGTGATTCCAACATTTTTGTACCGAATTACATTATTTTTTACGAATTACATTTATTTATACTTAGCACCATCTGTATTTTAATTTTTGTATTAAAAATAATAGTATTTTGTACTTTATAAGCAAAATATAATACTTCTTATTCTTTCGCACGCTAATGTGTAAAACTAATTGAGTAGTCGACTTACTCTCAATCATTATTATTGAATTATTGGCCTAGAAAGAAAAGTTACACATTGAACTACTAACTATTCTCTTGTGAACATCGAGTTGTATTATACTTATGCGTATATAAAATTTACAGGATCTTTCAATATTGACGCTTGTAATTCGTCAGGTTATATCAGGCATGTTGTTAAAGTAACGTTTTTCAAATGTGTTGTCAATTGTTAAGTAGTGTACGGTAAATCACCATGGAAAGTAATAGCTTAGAACAACGTATGAAATTCAGCAAATTTTACTAACTAATTACTCCTCCGTTTAAGAAACTTTCGTCGCTAAAATCATCTTTAGCGACAAAGCACCATTTTTTGATAAATGGATATATAAACAAACAAAATTTTCGGATTTGGGGCGATTCCAATCTATACGAGATACACGTGCACCAAATCCATCCCGAGAAAGTCACTGATTGGTGCGGCTTTTGGTCGGGCAGAATCATCGGTCCGTACTTCTTCCAAAACAAAACTGGCATTGCCATAAACGTCAACGGCGAGCAACATATCGATGATAATCATCTTCTTGTGGCCTAAACTGGATGATATGAATAACGTTATCATGTATTTCCAACAGGACGGCGCTACGTGCCACACAGCACATTCTACACGAGCGAGCATCCATATTGAAAGACCCTATATATATATACAAATCAATGCTAAAGTGCTTACTCGCTTAGTTTTGTGAAATGTAGAGCTTAACGTACAGGTCAAGTTTATTGCGAAAAATCGATTCGAAGTTAATGGCTTTTTCATTCCAAGTCTTACCGAAAGGCAAAAGGTTACAAACTCAATAAAGAACTTAAAAAATAGTTGATACATCTTTTATGTTAGTGAGTTACGAAAACATACATCACTCATGGATGAGTGTGGACCTATGAAGCAACCTCGCATTTCCATCCCCTAAGGCTGAGGTTCTTAACCCTGTGCCAGCGGAGCTATTATCGTGCGCCGTTCACTGAGTATCAAATGACGGAAAAACCAGGGCTGTGGAGTCGGGACTTTTTGGCCGGAGTCGGATTCGGAGTCGGAGTCGTCGCGGCGTTTTGGCCGGAGGCGTACTCGGAGTCGGAAATTTTGCAAAGTTTGAACTTTTTATTTTATAATATATATGTCAAATTTGGGCATTGGCCGGATTGGTAGGGTTGATATTTAATTGAATACACATAAATAGGAAAATTAGGAAAAAAAGTGACGATATTAAACTTTTTTTAGTTGGAGTCGGAGTCGTGTTTTTGGTCAATGTTGGAGTCGGAGTCCCATATTCCCAGGCAATAATGATAATAATTAATACTTATGTAAGAAGTACTAAAGGTTTGATTTTTTTTAAATCCGGCCTGCCCCCGTCACTATTCACCTCTGTCCTAAATGCGCCCAGAGTGGCAATAAGGTTAAGAACCCCTGCTCTAAAGAAAGACCGCAACTTCGCTTGATGGATGGGATATAATAATACAGTACTAGGGGTCTGCAATTGCCATAGTAAAGCCGAGATCTGATAAGCGTGGAGGTATTTATTGATACGGCCACGGTTCATCCCGGGCTGTAGCGATAATGAAGAAGGCGACTAAAGTTGAAACCGATCTCAAATCTACTTATTTCTACAAGTCGTATGGCTCACCTTCAACCGCTATGTAGATATGTGGTGCAGTGGTTAACGTCGTTGGCTGGTGCAGATTTTTTTAGTCGATAAATCAATTCTGTTCCGAAGCAATGGATGTTGTTCAAAATCCAGTCTCTTTTTTCCGATATCAAAAAGCGGCACGTAACGAGAGCGATTAGCTAACCACTAGTCTTGTCCTGGTCCTCGTATCCTTTCAATCTCAACTCTCTTTCAGACGGCTAAGCAACTGGGTATTTCTCGTATAAAACAATCTGTGAGAAGACCATATGTTCAAAGCTGGGGGCGGGCATTGTTTTTTTTTCTGTTTGCATACGTTGTATACAAATCAATACATTAGTTAATTAGCCAATATTATAGCTTCAACCAGTTAATATGTTGGATCAGTTCTCGTATAAAACAATTTATTCAGATAAACTCCATAAGAAGTCCATATACTCCAAGTTGGAAGGGAGATGTTTTTTTTCTATATGTGTATACAACTCGATACAGTAGTAAAATTAGACAATATTATAGCTTCAACAAATTCATACTATTTGAACATATAATTGATTTATTTGGCATTTACTAAGAGTTGTCCAGTGTCAAATAGTAGTTAAAAGCAGGTCTGTGGAGTCTTCAAAAAAATACGACGTCGACTACAGCATTTACCAAAGACACGACTCCGACTCTAACATTGACCAACTATAACTATATCAGCCAACCAATCCTGCCAATAGCCAAATTTGACACATACATATATGTAAAAATAAAAAGTTCAATCTTTTCAAAATTTCCGACTCCGACCAAAACGCCGCGACGATTCCGACAGCGGCCAAAAAACAACGACTCCGACTCCAACTCCACAGCCCTGGAAAAAGTTTCAACAGAGAGAGAGAAGGGGTGTAAAGATTATATTATATTTTCGGGCCAGCCCATGCAGCCAGACAACGTGTCGTACGCAATGTATGTACTATTTGCCAAATCGGCTCATAACAAAACCAGTTAACCGAGCTGTTAAGCTAAAAGCATGATAATAGTAAATACAACACTTTTAGAATAATTTTAGTACTCAGTATTTAACAGTTATTTTATTCGCAAATGGCGCACGGTTATCGCAATCTTTTGTTTGGCACATTGCCAAAAACATTTCCAAACATATCTGGCATAATGAGATCGTAATTTTCACGGCTCACTGCGTTTGCGCTTTTTCAGGACAAACACACGTTCGGTAGGAGCGAAATAATTAAGTCGGGGAAAATTTATATCATCTGCAACTATTGACTATATTATTCTTCCTCTTCGGTACTCGTTCGCCGTCGAGAATTGTAGCTTTTTCAAGAATAATTTTTGAACCGCCAATTGGCCATCATTTGCTTTTGTCGGGACATAGTAAATACTGCCGATACACCTAAACCATTTTTTGTACGATAGATGCGTTCCGCGGAAAATCGCACAAAAAAACTATAACTTAATATGTACAAGAACGCACGTGCCAAGGCCATATTGTAATAAGCAGGTGAATTTCTGGGCTTTGCATGAATAGTATGTGAAAAACGCGCTATTAATTACGTTATTTGGTTTATATATTATTATTTGAATTTGTCAGGAACACGGAGATAAAAGAGCGAACAAACCAGCCCGTTATCACGTCCAAAATAAAAAGGCGACGAAGGACCTGGTCATGTTCTGCAGGTGCCTCAGGTAGATATAGCATGAAGGCAATCTGTAGAGTTGTTACAAAAGTCTTCCCGAAAAGCTGTTCCTCATTCTCCGTAAAAAAGCAGTTTATGCAAGTGTTTCGGAAGCTATTACTTACATTTGCAAGAAAGCGTTTTCCTCACACAGAAACCGCTTGAACGATAATAACCTGAGTGCTCTACTGAGGTAAGCAACCACAAACATTGAACCCGAAATCAAGATGCTTACTATACAGAATGCAGTGTCAAAAATCTCACTATGTATGTATGTTCAGATGTGAAAATATCCATATGATGTTGTGAAGAATGATTGAATCATATGATATACATCTGATGTTCGAGTATACAATTTATAATAACAAGGTGACCCTCGAACAATCTGAAAATTAATAAGACAAATGCAAAGTCGAAATTTCTTCTTACCAATCCGTTCTTCAAAACAGAGTGACAGCAATTTGTTAATCGCTAGTGCTGCATTGTGCTGTTCATTAAATATCCTTACTCACTAAGTTGAGAGACTGAGTAACAAGCATTTTTCATAGCACAGCCTCTATGAAAAGCCTACACTGGGAGCGGACATGCTGACGAAAAATCTTTTTCGCCACATCAGGAGGCTTTGGATTAATTGGAATAAAAATACAGCTATGACTTATTCACTGTTTTTAATGACAGTTATTTACTGTTTTAAATTTTAAAAAAGAATTTGAACCATTTCCGCTCCTGGCGTGGAAAACATCAAGTCCTTATGAAGCATCTCAACAGAAGTTCGTTAAAACAAGAACTGGTTTTTAATCGCTGTTTATTTCAGTGAATTAAAATTTTACTTTGTAAAAAGATATACATATTAACCGATTGAAGTTTGCCGATTTATCTAATGAAATGTGACTGACTTAAGCTACGCCTTTTATGATAGCATGTTCTTGCTTATGTGAATCTAAAGTCTGTTAATGTAATATTATGTTGTTTTGTGATTTATATGATAATAATACTCGTTAAACAACTTCTGTTAGGATGCTGCATCAGCAGCTCATATGATCCACTTTGAGAGAAAGAATGCTTTAAAATCCTTAATCTGTTGTGCCAATAACCAAAACCCATGATGTATCCAATTAGAATATAAATGATAGATAAAGACACATGAAAAAAATATGAAATTATAACTTCGAAAAGTCGGAAAAATCATGCCCCACTAAGGCAGGGGTTCTTAATCTTATTGTGGCTCCGGGGGCAATTGATATTTCATCGCAGAACGGATTTTTAAAAACAACGCAGTACATAGTTAATTTTAAATTTTAAATAACTTCGATTATTCCACGAATTGTGACACGTGTTTCGCTTCTTTCAGGGGCATCTTCGGACTTTCTATCGCGAAGTTTGCTTAAGTAATAAAGCAAGATTGAAAATTACAAAATGGAGATTGGGATTTTTCATTTCTACGGGAAGCAAGGAGTGTGTTATAGAATCAAAACAAAGCAAAAAAATAATTATACAACTTATGACGTTAGCATTACAAAACATTAACTAATGCGATAAAATCAATAAGGTAGGTTCAACCCTTCAATTGGAAATAATGAAAGCAGTGGCGAGCAACCTGTCCTATTAATGATAGTTATTTATTGTATCACTGTCCCCACGATAGATTTACGTCCATTAAACTTTTTTTAGCCGGAAGAATATGTTTTCAATTAACTTCATAAAAGAATATTATAACATACCATGCAGTTACATATGAAAACTAAAAAATATGCAAAATAAAATGTTATAAAACAGAACTTTTGAAATTAAAACATATCCATAATATAACATTAACGGTAAAAATTTTGAGATTTAAAAGATACAATTTGGATTGTTTCTTTGTAGACGGCGCATGAAAATAACTCAGATGGCGCACAAGTGCCCGCGGGTATAGGAATAAGAAGCCCTGCACTAATATTTATATCTCTATGTTGAAATTGTTTTTTTTATTATTTCAAACAAAATAAATAGAAGTACCTTATATTATTAAAATAATACTTCTGTGTATTAAGTTTCTTTTATACCAGTAAAACTACAGCGTTATAGTTGAAGAAGTTCCTTCTTACCCGCATACCCGTGCAAGATTTCCTGGTAAAGAGTGGGCGGGAAAAGGTCATGAAAATTTCAGTACTATTTTCATTTACCGGTATTTTTATGCTCAAAGCGCGTGGGGCATGTTCAGTCACACGTGACATTTTGTGGTTATTCATTATCATGATAAAAAAGCGTTTTATAATATTATTATAAGATTTTTTACCATTTCTGCTCCCAGTATGAAGCATATCGATGGCTTAACCGTTTTAATAACCTATATTTTTTCAAAAGTTTTCCAAAAATACCCTGGAAATTATCTGTTTTTTAGTGGTTTTCATAAATTCATAAAAAAGTGTTAAAAATAAGGCCATTTTGGTAAAATGTTTAAAATTTTATAGAGAAACAACATTACAGACATTCAGTTAAAAAAATTGGTAAATTATGGATATACGGTCACGGGACAGAATTTTTGTAAAGATTTATGAAAAATAAGCACATTAAATGAAATGAATGTAAGGCTTACGATTTTTTTGAAATGTTTCGTCTTTAATTTTTAAATTTATTATATTAGAAGATCCTAAAGAATACTTCGCAACAAGTATGAAATCTAGTTGTTTTAATTTACAGGAGCAAAAATGCAACCACAAACTACACAAATAATAATATTATACAGATAGAGACAGTCACATAAGTTTATTATTTATTTTAAATAAAAAGAATAATTTTATTATAGGCTAATATTAAAAAACAAACTCTTCATTCAGAACTCATACAATAATCAGTAATATTCTTCAGATTAAATCATTTTGATTCCAAATTATATAATAATCCACAAGAACTCAAAAAGTAAAGTCAAAACATAAAATTATAAGCCAGAATGCATAATATTTTTGAGCTTAGCTCGACAAGATTGGGATTCTGTCCCGTGACCATATATCCATAATTAACCAAAAATTTTTGCTCAAACGAAAATTACATAAAAAGATAACATTTTCAAGATATTATTTCATATTTAAAAAAATTATAAATTTTTTCCATTTTATTTTTGATGATAAATTAGGCGCACGAGAATAGAAAAACATAATAAAATACCAGAAAATGTTTTTTTTATTTATTTTAAGAAAAAAATTCAAAATTAAAAACAAACAACGCTCTGTGGGGCCGTATTATATTACTGGGATCTGTAAGTGGCTCGGATGTCAAAGGTTAGTTTCCCTTAATATGTAATGGCACATTTAATCTTCAAAATATGTTAGATACAAAAAAAAATGTACTATTTAGAAAAGGCGATATATCGGCTCCGGGGTACTAAGAGGGTTAAAGAGTAATGTTGCTTAACTCCACTTTCGGCTGAAAATGACTAAATAATGCTCTTGTTGTATCATGTGCATGTCCCGTAAAATTTTTATAACCAAAACATATTTAAGTGCATCTCCACTGTTGTTCAAAAACCTACACTAATAATTATCACCTGTCATTTATTCGTTGTTTTCAGCGGTGGTACAAAAAATCGTTTCAAATTTATTTTTTTAAACATATTCTCACTTGTTCATTGTTACGAGTAAATTATGCTTTTGAATTAATTATCTTCAAACCCTCAAATCTCAAAACAGGTCCAAGAGCAGGATGAACCTTTTCAAAGTCGACATGTCAGTATTTCCGCTGTCAAAAATCAATCCTCATTTCGTAACTGCAGATAATTATTTTATCAAAAACCTTCAGACTCTCGTAATAAAACACATTATGTATATATATATTGCAACTTGCAGCGTTATCTAGAATTAACCCGCATAACATACCGTGATACTATCGTTGACTCGTTTTACCAGTTTCAACACACATAAACAAATGCATCGAAATTATATTGCTTCAAAGAAATTATGCCGGCACGTTCAGAATTCAGGTGATGCAATTTTTCGAAGCCCAGATATATGCATAATATAACATATGAATAATAACAGTTAAATAATTACTTTTTTTTGGACTGGAATGATAATCATTGGCTGTCGAGAAAAAAACCTCACTTGATTTTACGTATTTAGTAGTAGTGAAGAATGTGGAATCCCAATCGACTTTTGCTACAGAAGTCTCTCTTAAAAATTTAAATTAGTTTATTCCGCGCATTCGACTTAGTATCGCAAAGGCTGAAAATAAATAAAGAGTAGAGCTAATATTCTAACGGGTCGTCTTAGCTGGGCGAATCTGGGCGAGGCGATCCGGCGCGGCTTTGAAAGCGGCAGAGTTTTAAAATATCAAACGGTCCTCGCCCATGCAAGTGTCATATGTAAGCGAAGCGATCCGGTCAGGACGGCATATATCGCAAGTCGCCTCAAGTGCGCACTCATGGCGCCCGCGAATCGCTTGAAAATATGAAACGGTCCAAGCTCACCAGAGCGTTAATTGCGTCTGGCCGAGCGATGGCACATAAGACCTTTGATCAACTACGTTTTAAATTGACTGGATTCGCCTAAATTCTCTTGCCGGTTCGCGTCGCTTACCTAAGCACAGGGTAACACTGTGGATTCCAAAATAAATGCTTTTACGCCTCTCCATTTCTTTCTTTATACAGAACTAGTATTCGAACCCGGCTTCGCTCGGACCAGTTTGGGGTTATGTTCACCTCAGCGCGTAAATTCAGACGGGCCATGTTGAAACAACTGGCAACTTAATGACCAACAATGCAAAAGGGAATTACAGACCCACAGACATACATACGCCGTTTCGGTTTTATATATAAGATATTTTGGTTCATATGAAACTACTCGAGTACTCGAATATTTTGTAAAATGTACTACTCGATACTCGAGTAATTGGAGTCTCTACACACACATTGATAACAAAACAAATTTACCGTCGAAACTTTCGCGAGCGAAATCAATTCGTTTGTTTGAACTTGCAACAACAATGCAAAAGGGAATTACATACCCACATACATACATACGCCGTTACGGTTTTATATATAAGATTTAGTGCTTTTGATAAAAAAAACTTTTCTTTTGTCAACAAAGCTAACAAATGATTATACTACTAACTTCGTTAGCATTACATAATATTAACTTATTATTTGTTTGCTTTGTTTCGATTCTATAACCCCCTCCTTCCCTGCTTCCCGTAAAAATGAATAATACCAAACTCCATTTAGTAATATTATCATTTTAATATATTAGAATCAATCTTGCATCATTATTTAAGCAAACTTTGCGATAGTAAGTCCGAAGATGCCTCTGAAAGAGAAGAAACACGCGTCACAGTTAGTAGCACAATACGTGGAATAATCAAAGTTATTTTATATTCTTTTATATTTTCTACAGTGATATGCATACTCTGAAAAATTAGTTCGATATAGACATTCAATATTTTCTTTAATTCTAATTTTCTAGATGTCTGACCTACACAAGAAGCTTGGCAGTCATAAAAGTCTTAAGACACGCTGTGCGTGGTTTTAAGATCGAATGATTGGGACAGAATGTTACATCAAAGAAACCCATCGTTTGAAATCATCGGCAAAACAAAGCTCCATAATTAGAATTGGAGATACTTCAAGTTTTCATAATCATAACTTTCCTCCGCTGCAACTACTCTTATTATATTATATTTATTGTAATAATCACAATCTGTGATTATAACAATGACGATATTTTATTTTCAAAATGACAAAATAAACCATTCTTGCACCATTATTCATGGTAGCAGATGAGAAAAACGGTTTCAATATATAACAGAATCCATACTCCTAAGACCTCCATCAACGTAGCAAAGGAATGTAGGAGCTCCACAGTTGTCATGGCATACAAATGGAAATGCGGGTGATTCTAATTGCAGCGTTCACGTTCGGAAAATGTAAGTCACTCACAAAAATGTTGTCTGCAGCACTCATTGCGACGCGCGTCGGCGACGTCTCGACGGCACTCGGTCAGTGGGTCAATGCTGAGGCGTCGATTACGAAAATCACTTCATTTCGCTTTCCAACCATTAATTGGAACAGCACTGTAACAGTGAAGAAACAGTATGCACTTTCTCGATGCATTATATAGAGCAGTGATGCACAAATGCGGCCCGAAATGGATTTTTTTGCGGCCCAAAATAACAAATACTTCATCAACAAATTTTTCATTAAATATGATAAAAAATAGTATTCGATATGTGAACAAATTATGCAGTATCAACGGTATTTAAAAAATCAACCCCTTCTCAGTATCCATCAATGAGGCCGATTCATCATTGCAACTAGAGTTGATCGATTTGCAGAACAACGATCAATTGAGATCGAAATATCAGGAAGGAGATCTGCAGAGTTTTTACAAATATCTCCCCGAAAAGCAGTTTCCTATCCTACGTAAAAAGGCTGCGCTTTGTGCAAGTCTTTTTGGAAGCACCTACATTTGCGAGCAAGCATTTTCCATACTAAAACTAATAAAGTCTCAACACAGAAACCGCTTGAACAATGATAATCTCAGTACTGTACTGAGGATAGCAACCACAAACATTGAACCCGACATCAAAATGCTTCCTGCCAGTATACAGTGTCAGAAATCTCTCTAAGTTACATCGTGCAAATCTTCACGTAATGTGGAACGGAGAAGGATCGAAGTTGCTGATAAAATTATGTAATTATTAAATTTAAAATAAAATATAAAATTTATATCTCATCTAGTATAATATATCAATATTTTTCTTCACTTTTACCCTTTGCGGCCCGCGTAATTTTTTAAATGGATAAATTGGCCCTTCTCTCAAAAAGCTTTGCGCCACTGATATAGTGTATTATAAGAAGTGAATTTTCTTGACTCTCATCATATCACTGTGTATACAAATACCATAGAATACTACATCGTGCACAGTAAACAAGTCATATTTTCACTACCACCCGTTGTATATATGCAGCCAATGTTTCATGGCGACTTTTCACAACGATATCGAAAGGAAAAAGGGAGTCTACCCCCACATTCATGGCCCTGATTTTAAGCGATGTACTAGTGTGCTTGAAAAAAACAAACACTTTAATCAAGTGGATACTAATTATCGTGTGTTTATTCTGTATATTGACAGCCCTTCGTCTTATATGTGTTTATTTAATCGTGTTAATAATGTAAGAAAGTTTTGTGAGCTCTAAACATAGATCCTAGCTTGGTCTATTTTGTCAAGTTGTCGAAGTAATTCTACAGTACCCACAGGCTCCGGAGGGTGTTAATCTTAATATCACCTGACCTACAACCCCTCCTATTAACCTTCCTCGGGTTACTGCTCCCAGGACAATTCCAAAGCTAAAAACTGTAAAATGCTTCACGTTGGTACGCCACGGGAAATGTCTGCTAAAACCAGACGTATGGCCGTGGTGGATGGGACAGGTAGCCCCTCCGTGTGCTTACTATCTGGTTGACGATGTGTTGACCGGAACAGTTGAAGAAAGAAGAAGGTAACATCACGAAATTAAGAAGATCTTCAAGACGTCTCGTTCGCTGGATGTTTGATTTTCTTTTGAGGATAAATATCATAAAAAGAGGGATAAAAAATTGAACATGTGTACTTCTTCGTGCAAATCTTTTTTGTCCATCGTAATTATTGTGTCACATTGCAGTGTTACCACCACCAAGACCGTATCAACTATAAACCAAAGAGATATTCCATCATTATTAGATTACAGGTAAATGAATGCGCCCTTCCGCCACGTGAAATTTCACACCACTGCTTTAGTATAACGTCCCTACTATGGTTAATTTGTTTATTAAAACACATGCGAATGAAACAGAAAATAGTTATGATATCAATATCAAATCTAAGCAACTAATCAATCTAATGAGATAAATGCACTTGGAACCAATATAATATTGTGAAATTAGGAATTGATTCAAGCAAATAAATTACTATTAGAACAGCAGTTTTTAAGCGAAGGCTCATAAAAAATTTAACATTTCAACTATTTATTTCTTCCTACACAATATTGTTGTAACTTAATTAAATCATATAAAATGTCTCCATATTACATATGTATAATATAACGAGTGTGGCGATAAGGTTTGTTTTCTATCTACATATGTCTATGGTATCTAATCCCATAATGCATGGAAACCACTGCATTAGATTAAATCATTAACTCGACTTTTTAATGAGATAAAACTATGAAGTAGTGAAATAAACAAGTGATATATATTATCTGAGAATACTTTTTTACTGCATTTGAGTCCCAGAATCGATAATTTTCATTTATTATATAATAAATCGACACCACCAACGAACAAGTTCATTTTAATATAAAATTCAAAATAATTTATTTAAATTGATATTTTGTAATGCTTACGTCAATAGTAGTAAAATTATTTGTTTACTTTTTTTGATTCTATAGCCCCCTCCTTGCTTCCCGTAAAAAGAAAAAAATCCCAAACTTCATTTTGTAATTTTATCGTTTTAAAATATTAGAATCAATCTTGCTTCATTACTTTGCGACAGTTAGTCCGAAAATGCCTCTGAAAGAGGCGAAACACGTGTCACAATTAGTTACGCAATACGTGGAATAATCAAAGTTATTTTTAATTTTATATTAAAGCAGTATCTCACTTTTTTAACTGCAGCAAAATGACAAAAAAGTGAGTTAGTGTCGTTTTCCATAATGCCAGTTAGATCATTTTAAAACTTAAGTATCGATGTATCTACGTAGGTCGGTACTATTTCGTTATAACGGTGCTGAATAAGAGATCGTTTACTTGTATTGGTATCGCTCGTGTCAGTACATATTTCGTAAGACACTTTCTTAGAAACGACCCATTTCAATGTCTATTTTATGTTTCGGCCATTGCGTCTTGTCTTCGCCAACAGGGCTACCAATCGCCTGACCTCCATTTTGAATAAAAACTATACCAATATCCGCATGGCACTGTTCTCGGGACGATCAAAATGGCCGAATAAAACTACACTATAGTTCCTAAAATACATTTTAGACATTTGGCAAATATCGTCAAATGCTTGAACTTGCGGACACGTCACATCGGCCATTTTGTAATTGACGCTAGAGAATACTTGCGGTCGACTGCAATTAAAATTTCGTATGTCTTAAATACTCTTTCCAAACTACATATTTTGAGACCTGTTATGAAATGAAAAAGAAAGAGTTCTCAAAAACTCAATATACTTAGAACAGTTACTAGGTACGAGGTCGAGTATCAACTTTGTCGGCTTTTGTTGCTGTATTTGCAGGTTTTAATCGATGTGCGGGCAGTTTCAATAATTGATTGTTTTTTCGAGAGGTGGATTTTGGTGGTACATAAAATTCCCTCCAAACACATTAGACCCTCAAAACGTTGGGAAATAGGAACAATTTACTTACCACTAGTCCTGTCTCAACCCTCTTTTTTGTTCAATGTACTCTCTTCGAAAAAGAGAGGTTAAGCAAATGCGTGACGATCTGTCAAGGTCAGCTGCATGATGAGTCAATATGTCCCACATTGGGACCGGAAATGGTTACAAAAACTCTTAATATTGCGTCACAAATACACTTCACATCAATATCAAAAGAAATGAGGAAGGTATACAATATTTTCAATGTCGTACCACATTAAAATTTACGTTTTTCCGTAGTTTTTTGGTAAATACGCCTTGCACTTGGCTCCATGCAGAGAACAAGTCTGCACGGGCCGAAATTTAAAAATTCTAACCGAGCCGAGCCCGAAAATCTTCAACCCGGCCCGACCCGAGCCCTGCAGTTAATTCAAAATTTAAAATTATTTAATGTTAACTCGTCAAAATATGTATGTATATAATTTAGATATATAATATTATAATGGCGTAGACATCTGTAATAATCGGATTTATTTTGTGTGTACCCAGGCCCTAGCCCGTTGCAGACCTCTAATGCAGAGCAACACGGGCTATATCTGGTGACGTTTAAGAAAGAATTATCACGACAGACGTTTTTTTATTAATTTGTTTTTTGACACATTCAATGACGATATAGTGATCACATAACAACTTAAAAAAAACACTGATGGCCGGGCATGATATAATGATCAGCGCCGCCTATTTCTGTGCACCAAAAGTGAAAGGGATTCAGATCTTTAGACGAATGGAAGCCTAAATTTGCATAATTTAAATACACTATCAAAAACTGTGTTTCTTTAGTTAAATGCAGCGAATTTTTATGAATCAACCTACTTAAAACATCCGCACGACTTCTCTATTTCGTCAATACAGAAAGAGTTGGGGTGACCTTGCGATCAAGTGATGTTTTTACAGTACCACTGAATAGCCATTTTTGTACCGGACAATTTTATACATTGTTTAGTTTTATGATTTACAATTAAAAAACTGGCAGATTGTTTACGATCAGATGGCATTTGGAGATTAATTTAATAGCGTGCATGTAATATATCTGTTGTTACATTGCTTTAAATTAATTGAATTGACATTTCTTGTGTAACAGTTCGATGAAAAAACAAAAGGCTATCGAAGAACACTTTGTTACGTTATTCAATATCTAGAAGTGGTAAGTGGTTAGTGGTAAGTGGTAAGTGGTAAGTGGTAAGTGGTAAGTGGTAAGTGGTAAGTGGTAAGTGGTAAGTGGCAAGTGGAAGGGGTAAGTGGTTAAAAATTTGAATTTTGTATGGTTTCTGTTTTTTTGAAAAACTCGAGCCGGGTTCGGGCAAGATGTTTGGAAATGCACCTCGTGCTCGGGCCGGGTAAAATTTTTAAATTTCGACCCGTGCATTCCTTTATGTTGTATTCATTGAGTAAGCATTTACTTTTTTTTTTTATTTTTTTTTTTCGATGGTTTCGGCGGTAACTTTGTGGAAGTTCATTTTAATATAAAATTTAAAATAACTTTGATTATTCCACGTATTGTGTAACTAACTGTGACACGTGTTTCGCCTCTTTCGGAGGCATCTTCAGTAATTACTTAAGCAAACTTTGCGATAGTCTCTTTCAGAGGCATCTTCAGTAATTACTTAAGCAAACTTTGCGATAGTAAGTCTGAAGATGCCTCTGAAAGAGGCGAAACACGTGTCACAGTTAGTTACACAATACGTGGAATAATCAAAGCTATTTTAAATTTTATATTAAGCATTTACTTGATAGAACTCCATTATAATACGGTCATAACTAGTTCTGACGAGGGCGAAAGTCGAAATAGCTATCAACAAATATATGAAATAATTTATGTAGAATTAAAATATGTACATTGTTATTTTTCTTACCGTACTCTACGTTGTACATTGCCGATGATGTTTCATGGTCACTGTGTTGCGGAAACCTTTGCCAATTTCACACGAACCTTAGTTTGAGTAACACTTCTTTTAAGCAATATCATTTCATTTCACGTACAATCCTATTCGCTTTGGATTCTTATCAAACAAAGGTTACGCGAAGGTTGCATCTTTTATTTCAGGTCACACTATGTATGTTCTCGCTATCGTTTAATTTTACATACAACATAATGGCAATGATATTAGTATGGTTACATAAAATGTAGAATATTGTCCTCACCTCTTTAATTTATTGTTATAAAACTCTGCCTACAATGTTTTTGTTTTTAATTTTATCATGCGACCCACATCTCTTTCGTGTTCACGCTATAATAAAAAAATATTACGATAGCAGTTTTCTACTAAAGTTCTACATCTAATAAACAAACAAAAAATTAGCACCTCAGTTTGAATTGTCAACTTGAGATTGTGATACCGATAAATATGTATATTACCAAAACCGGTATACCGGTATACCGGTATTTCAACTTTTTACTATACTGAATTACCGGATATAATAAATAAAAATACTATTTCGTTAATAGTCCTTTGTACTTAATGTATTATTTTCTCCTTCCTGGTTTTGTGGCGATGGGTGCATTTGAAATTGGACAGAAAGTGACAGCCGCCAATATTTGAGCCAACAAAAATGTAAGGTTTTTGCTAGTTAAACTTGTAAATATTTGTTATTATTTTTATCAAGGTCACAAAGTAAAATAAATGTATGCATTTTATCTATGGTATGGACTAGTATGGAGGATCTTTCTGCAGTCGAACTTTTTTGAGTTTCCGGCTAGTACGTCTCTACTCTTAACAGACTTCAACAGTGACCTAATAGCATTTTAATTTCCATATTCTTATTCAAAGAAACGCTACATTGAAGGTATTCATAAATATCGAAAATATAATATTTGACCACAGCCAATCAGAGACGATTCCAACGACAGTCAATCAGAAGCGAATTACACACAACGGTCTTTTTTTATAAATAAGACATTATCCTGTATATGATATAAATATTATAATAATCGGTCACTGAAATTAAAATTAGTAACCATTTTGTTTTAGTGGAAGTCTATGTGTTTAGTGTATTCATGATGATAGTGGATGCAGTGGTTATTCAAAAAAGAATTCCACCACCAGCCTAAAGGTGTTCATCTATTATATTATATATGTTGCGAGGAGTCTGGCTAAAAAATAATATGACAAAAATGGAGAAAAATATTATATCTATCGAATAATTCGAAGGTCAAATATAGCTGAAGTACTGTACACTACACAAATTCACTTCTCAATCACTACATAAATGAAGTTTGCAATCGATTTATGTATTCCTGTTCAAAGATATGGCATTTGCATTCCCTTCAATCTATCTGGTCCTAAATACTGAGCATAGTTAGAACAATTAACTTGTTATTAGATCTCTCATCCTACTGTACGTATAACCATAACTCGGAAGTAGTAGATTCATATACATGAGATACGAATAAACCATGTGATACTTTCATTTTGAAACGGTGACAGTTTTGTTTTCACAAAATATTTGGAAAGAGAAGGTTAAGCAATAAAACATAAACGGTATGTTTAAACATCGAACGTCATGAAGTAAAATAATGAACAGTGTATGGTATTTAATTTTGCAGAATATCTTTCCCCGTTAGCTGCCTTTTTACTTGTTGGTAATACTGTTCTCAACCTGTATTCAAAATATCGTCTCCGAGACACGTAATAATATGCATAGTATGACTTCCGCAATATTTTCGCTTGTGATGTAATTCAGAGCAAAGTGAGTCTAGTGATTCCTTTCACATTTTAGAAAAGAGCTGCTACTAACGAGAAGAAACTTATCTACATCACGACTTTGAGGTTATGATAACATGCAAATGTAGTGAAAAGGCACGCCGTCATTGCCTAATGCGAAAAATCCCGCCAAATTTTGACAGCTGATCATCTCGTAGACTAGAAAATATTATTCTTTGTCTGGCCGTCGCGCGGAGATAGCACGCGGCCAGTAGTATGTATGTGGGTCAGTAGGTCGTGATTGTAATAAGCTTCGAACGGAACGAGTTTCAATAGCGAAATAAGAATATTGGAAGCAGAATAATAATTATTTTGTCATTTGGTAAACTAATTTACGAAATTGAATTACTTTCCTCACATTATATCATTATAACATAATCAGACTGTTAACAAATACGTTTTACTAATAGTGTCTTAAATATATTTTTTAATTAGGTAGTTGATATTTTCTCCTTATAAATAATCCGTTGATTGACATTTACAAGAATTCTTCTTCTTCTTCTTGGCGAATCTCGCTGAAATATCAAAGATATAAATTAATGTTTGTTTTGTGACATAATTATATTATTATCAGAAAACGATAGTTACGTAGTAATGTTTCATATTATTCCATTATGAATTTAATACATCAAACGAACAATTATTGAATTCTAAATAATTAGCGATTGCCTTCGTACCAACTCAACCAGTTTGTTAAATTATTAATTTTATACGAGATGTACAAGGACATTTAGACTTATTTATTTATCTAAAAACATATTTTTACTATGATAATTGTGATTAATGCCCTTCTGAATCATTCAACTATTATTGATAAATTTAAATTATTATATTATATGTTCAAAGAGACACGTATACATGCACTAAAACGATACGATTATACATTTTAAATTGCTCATTTTTATAATCGTCATCTTTGAAAACGAAGATAACAAAATGTTGCCCGATTATATGGTTGACTATAATATTCGCTATACTAAGGGAACGGACTAGGTCAAATGTATATTTACATTTTTTTAAAGATTTGCGCCATATTATTTAATATTATATATAGATATATTGTTATGCTATTTCGATGTGGCTTTTGTTTTACTAATGGTTTTTATTTTAGAAAACCAGACCGGTCAAAGAAGTTTATATATATTTTTTATACGGTTTCGACTCAGCGTGTACTATAGATTCACATTTGAACAAGAAATTTTACTTTTTTGGATTTATGTAGTATATTTTGCGTTATCAACATTTTTCTACTTTAAAAATAAAAATATATTTTATCAAACCAAAGCGCTATTAAACATCAGTTAGTTTCAGCTCTAGTTTCAGAGTAAAGTGTAAAACATTTTGATTAAAAGCTCAATTCGGAGTTATATTTTATGAAATGTTACTGATAAAAAAGTATTTCAACCCAACATCAAATTGTCAAGACACGTTCCCTAAATCTTTTAATCATTCATCACTTCGACTATTTCGTACTCGCACGCAAGTCTAGAAAATAATTTATAATTCTACATAAAGGTTTACTTCTAATTTCACGTTTTCCATAGTAACAAAATGCGTTCTAGTTAGTCTAATATTACGAAGGAAAATTTTGTGCGCAATAGCAAATTTTCTGACATACATTTCGAAAGAAAAGAATTATGTATATTTTTACTGATATAAAGCTTCGAATGGAAATACGACGTACACTCGCCTTGAGCGTCGAATTGCCGGTTATTTTATAAAACGAACTAAGTATGTAATAGATAGTTAACGCACCCAATGACAATTATGTTACATTAAATTATTGTACTGAAGATTCATATTTTATACACTCTTGCGACATGTGATTATTCCGGAAATTTATAAATGTATGATATTTCATTAAGTCAATCGTAATAGTGTAACAAACCAATATACAGTAAGGCACAGTAAGGCAAAAAATTAAAAACATCAACAGTATGTAGTTTTTCGATACTCGATAATTGCAGACATTTTCAAAACGATTTGCACCGTGGTATTCTTCTAATCTATATTCTATTTTAAAAAAACAATAAAGATAATGTAAATGGGATATAAAATGTACTCTCGCCATAAAGATCACATTCTTCAATGACGCTGAGTATAATAAACATCAACTTATTCGCTTACAAGTAGTTAGTTTTATCCGTGAGTTGCGTAGGGAGAATTTGACATTGAATATGAATTATCGCATTAGCATCATCGACAATACAATCTTAACTCTAATGAATGTACTTAAAATTATATTTATAAACATTGAGGACCGCTTGTATTCAACTAGGTTATGCTATTAATCTAGTATGTAAGTGTTGGCAAACATAGTCCATATGTATATTGTATTGGATAGTAATAGTGGTGTACACGTGTTTTTATTATACTTTATTATTTAGGAAATTCTCTGCGCTACTTTCGGTCGAGAGAAAATGAATAAAGTAGATTTTTTTCCATGGAAAATACTCTATAGCGGAACCGATATTCCAGAACGTCCCCACTCGTATTTTTTGGGTTACTGCGAATTTCCGCGTAATCACCCACTCAAGCCCTGCAGTAAAGGTCAATTTAGTTTGTCGCGCTGAAATGTCAACGTTTCCGGCGGAAATGAAAACGAAAATCGGCGCACATGTGGTTGGTTGTGCATTTTTTTTATTCGTCAAATTTCATAATAATAGCACGGATAATGGGCGGCTTAAAGGTCGTCATTTTATTTTTCATCTAGAAAATATTCAGTGACATTTAAATCGTAAATTATTGTGTATAATGTCAAAATCAAGTGGCTGAAATTCAGTTTTTTTTCTAAAATGCTTTTCATTATAATTTTCTTCCTACTACCTTTGATTATTTTCTAGTTTAGATGTTTTTTGTCTCGTAGTTTGTCGTTGTATGACATCAATTTATTCAGCGCACACGATGAAAGGGTGCAGCGATGTTAGCGCGCAGGACATTAGCGCACAGACATGAGCGCACTGACGTAAGCGCGCAAAACTTAATTTTTAAATTTCAATAAACAAGTACAAAACATTAATTTTAAAAACTTTAAACAAATATATGAATGGAAATAATAAAAACACAACAGCTTGAAAATTACGCCGAACAAACAACAGAAACATAAAACAAAATCTCACAAATATTAACAGTATAAAAAACACCTCAAAGAGACAAATTAAATTTCAATATTATTAGAGATTCTTCTTAAAAAATCTGATTTACGTTATTTCACATGTTGTGAATGTCATTATGTTATTATTTTTTATCCAGTCGATAAAATTTTCTGAGATTAAGGTTTGTTAAAGTATCAATTAATTTTAAATGAGATGTGATATCAGTAGAAAAGTATCTTAGGTAATTAAATTTATAGTGTGCAGTCAACAATACAAAATAATCTTACATTGCGCGCTAATGTCGGCGCGCTTAACTCGGGGCATGTACTGCGGCCTAGTGTCCAACGCTCTAACGTCAGCGCGCTTATGTCAGAGTGACAAAAAATCACTGCGATCAGTATTGTTCTGTGCGCATAAAAGGTTAACCTTCTCCACTCTGACTAAATTTTCTGATGTCTGGTAAGCAACTCTGATTTAAAAAAAATGTTGAAATTACAAAAAAAAAAAATGTGTTGGTCAAGTGAGTGATAGTGTACGGGTTGGATGAAGTACATGATTAATTAAAAACTACAAAAGCATTTTTTATTAAAAATAATAATTTTGGTTCATTAGTCTTGACACACTCTATCTGATCATTCGTATGACCATCAGATGGTTGGTATATTACGATACAAATATTCGTTATATTACACTTAAGGAAGTTAACTATAATACGTATGCCTTCAATATGTTTTGTATGCATCATTTATATATATTGCTTAGCAATAATTTAGTATAATAAAGTAAATATACACAAAAAATCGACTGCAAATCCTTGGAAAAGATTCGTTCTAATCGTCTTGTATTGTTTTCGGAAAGGCACCCAACTGACCGGTTGCTACCTGGTATTTTGGACAATTTATTGGCTAATGTTTTAGGGTAGCGGTCACCAAACTACGGCCCGCGGGCCAGATCCGGTCCCCTAAAAATGACGAATTTTTGTATAAATTATTTATATAGAAAATATTAATTTACAAAGAAATTTAAGATTTTATTGTGATTTTACAATACGACATGTGTTTCAATTTATCAATTGGGATAAGCATAATGATTATATAATCATATAAATTAAAATTCTAATTGGATTCCAACACGAATTTAGTAGTCGACCGGCCCGCCATGTTTTTAAAAATTTCAATCCGGCCCGTTTCTCAAAAAGTCTGGTGACCGCTGTTTTAGGGATTGTAAATGGTACCTTATTTTTTATATGTAACTTAGTTGAAAATGTCGCCTCTCGACTATGAAACAAAAGATTGGTCAGCCCCCATGTTAATAAATTTTATAAAATTTATAAGTCGCTTCAACTACATTCTACACGGTGTTTCAGATCCAGAACTATGTTAAATCTATTTCACCTTATTTTCCAATACGATTAATATATTCCTCATAATTTTATCACAATATGATCAATTTAGAATCTATTATGATTAAGTTCCTCGACATATACAATATTATATGAATACTTGTTCAGTAATACATAATACGGTTAGGTGACTATCGTAATCCATGTTGTACATGTGTCAAATATAGTACAAAAAAAATCCCTTAGGTCATAGATAATAACCGTGGTGTTATTACTCTAAACCAGTGAGGCACAAATGCGGCCCGAAGTGGATTTTTTTGCGGCCCAAAATAACAAATACTTCATCAACAAATTTTTCATTAAATATGATAAAAAATAGTATTCGATATGTGAACAAATTATGCAGTAGCAACGGTATATAAAAAAATCAACCCCTTCTCAGTATCCATCAATGAAGCCGATTCATCATTGCAACTAGAGTTGATCGATTTGCAGAACAACGATCAATTGAGATCGAAATATCAGGAAGGCGATCAGCAGAGTTTTTACAAATATCTCCCCGAAATGCAGTTTCCTACCCTACGTAAAAAGGCTGCGCTTTTTGCAAAGAAAAGCGCAAAAAAGTGCATTGCTTTGCTGCGCAAAAAAGTCTTTTTGGAAGCACCTACATTTACGAGCAAGCATTTTCCATATTAAAACTAAATAAGTCTCAACACAGAAACCGCTTGAACAATGATAATTTCAGTGCTGTAATGAGGATAGCAACCACAAACATTGAACCCGACATCAAAATGCTTGCTGCCAGTATACAGTGACAGAAATCTCTCTAAGTTCTATCGTGAAAATCTGCACGTAATGTGGAACGGAGAAGGATCGAAGTTGCTGATAAAATTATTTTATTATAACATTAAAAATAAAATATAAAATTTATATCTCATCTAGTATAATATATCAATAGTTTTCTTCACTTTTACCCTTTGCGGCCCGCGAAATTTTTTAAGTGGATAAATTGGCCCTTCTCTCAAAAAGCTTTGCGCCACTGATATAGTGTATTATAAGAAGTGAATTTTCTTGACTCTCATCATATCACTGTGTATACAAATACCATAGAATACTACATCGTGCACAGTAAACAAGTCATCTTTCCACTACCACCCGTTGTATATATGCAGCCAATGTTTCATGGCCACTTTTCACAACGATATCGAAAGGAAAAAGGGAGTCTACCCTCACATTCATGGCCCTGATTTTAAGCGATGTACTAGTGGGCTTGAAAAAACTAACATTTAAATCAAGTGGATACTAATTATCGTGTGTTTATTCTGTATATTGACAGCCCTTCGTCTTATATGTTTTTATTTAATCGTGTTAATAATGTAAGAAAGTTTTGTGAGCTCTAAACATAGATCCCTTTGCGGCCCGCGAAATTTTTTAAGTGGATAAATTGGCCCTTCTTTCAAAATGCTTTGCACCACTGCTCTAAACTCTCTAAAGGTATGTAATTGTGCATTCCGAGTCAAACTGTACTGATCATTTATTATATACCTACATGTGTGCAACATTATACCATATTATTTATTTAACATGATACAAATTAATAATTATGGTGATCATAGGTATTGTATACGTATTATAGTGTTATGCTTGAAGGAAACAATAAGTCAAGAATGTTAAACCGATTTAAATGTAAACATTTATATTATTACACTTAGACAAATAACGAGCAAGAAGCGGCGCGACTCTCGATATTTATTCCGTTGCGAAAGACTGAAGGACGTTTTCCGCTTCGAGAATCTCATTCATTTTAGTCTTTTGTTTCGTAAAAAAAATTAAATGGCTGAATGCACAGCTAGGAAACGAGTTTAAGCTAGTTTTGAGCAACTTGTAATTTTAAGTACACACTTCCAATTTGAAAAACAGACAAGTCATGATGCAGTTTCAATTTATCTGTATAAATTTGCATAAATTCAATCGTTTTATTTTCATTACATGGACAGGTTTTTTTTTATCTTATTTTAAATTGGTGCAATAAAACAACGATTAAGAAACGGCATTTTTTTCGTCTACCATCGACAATATAGAATAGATTTTGTCATCAAACGCTGAAAACTAATTTTGAAAATTTAATTTACCATAAATGGAGTTATTATTTACAAATGATACACTGCGACGAAAACATGGCCATCTCTATTTTACGTAATATCTATGCGAAACAATGTCTGTGTTCACAGAAAAAAGAGGCGACATAGCTAACGAGACAATCAGGCTAGTCGCTATATTTCATAATTATGTATAATGATAATATTTCACACTTTGTCATAAATTTTAATTTGTGGTAACACTAAAATCATCCACGATTTTTTGTGTTAAATTAATTACGAATAAGATAGTTATAATATACAGCCCGGTCCGTGGTGCAGTGATCAACGTCGTTGGCTTCCGTGACGGACCGTCCTGGTACGATACCCGGTGCGAGCAGATTCAATTCGATGGTTTTCCATTGTTAAAAAAATCCTTTCCCATTTCACTTATCCCAAAAAAGGGGACACGCAGCGAGAGAGATTAGCTAACCACTAGTCCTTTCCTAGTTCTCGTATCCTTTCAATCCATACTCTTCTTGAAAAAGACAGGTTGAGCATCTGAGTAACAAGCAGTTCTCGTAGAAAAAAAAACCTTGAGAAAAAAATGTTGATATAAACTCCGTGGGGAGTCCATATGCTCCAAGTTGTGAGTGGAGATGGTTAAAAAAATATTTTCAATTTATGAATGTATGTAGTCTTTGGCATTAAACAATGGGCATTTAAAATCCTTGTTAATTTGTCTACTTAGGGAATTGGATATGGCCATCGAAATAACGCTGAGAAGTGCGTAGAAAAACTTTTAAAATAATGAAAATTATCCAACGGCGAAAAGAAGAAAAGTCGTCAGGAGTGTTGTTTTAAGTGCAAAGTCAAAGAGATTTATAATTCATCAGCGAGGAAGCTTAATAATTTGAAATAGATGGTCGGATTTTCCTCTGAACTACCCTTTCATTTTGGATGAATTATGGAATATGGCGTTATGTTTCAAACGCTGCAGCCGCTAAAACAGAGTTACATCTTGCCAGGGTATGCATTTAAATTAAAAGTGTCATCAAAACGATTAAATTCTATGTTTGCTGACTACACCTGATTAAAGGGTTACTTAGAAGTAATTTCATATTTATCGATCCTTTACCTTTTACTTGTCAGTTCACAATCACCAATATGATTTTTATCTAGTGCAACGGCCACCAAACTACGGCCCGCCAAAGATTTTCATTCGGCCCTCCTTATTATGGATCGGTTTCTCAAAGACATTATTTATGAAAACTCATATTCATATGTTGAAAACTATTATTATGAATCAGTGTATTCCGATAGCGAAGTGCACCATAATCAATGGTCCCATACCGGACCGTAGGGCATTAAAAGGTTAATAAGAAAATAGTTCCACACCAAAGCTTATTTTAGGTACCAACTTTATTGAAGAATCAAGAATCATGAAGAATGAAGAATATATGAAGAATCAATCCTCCTAGATTCTAGTTGGAGCGATATTCAATTCTTGACCAGGCAATGAAATATCGTGGGACAATTTGGCTCTTCCAATGATTGCAAATGAATAAGTCAAATAAAACTTCTTTACCAAAGTGAGAGGTTAAAATAATGCGGTAAATTAAAATCGAACTTGAAATTTCCTTGTCAGTTTTAACATCGAAAAAATCAGACAGAAAATTGTGTATTTGTTTGTAACGAAGTTATCGATATTATAAACTATCACAGCATCGATGACCGATTTCGAAAGTCGGAGGTAATCACAAACGTAAGACATTTTGATTCTTCGAAACACGATTTGTATGGAAATGTATGTAATCATAAAGAAATATTGTAAATTGTCAGGAAAAAGTCATGTTGGCCTAATTTGCAAACAGGCGACTCAAATAACCCATGCGGCCTTAGATAGATGAATAAATTACAAAAATATTTCATTTTCAGTGAACCCTTCCGCGGAGCGCATTTACTTTCCGTAACTCAATCCAAGCACATAATATAAAATATGCGTATGTAATGATTTCATTGGTCATAGCTGAACAATACAACATAATTATAAGGAATCAATATCGCGAAATTTATTATGATATTAACCATTTTACGGCCAGATTTTTTAGGGATTTGCCAAAATAACCTTGCAGTTTTTGATGCAGTTTTCAAAAAACGAATACAGATTACAGACTTTGTTTGTTTAATTGTTTTCAATTGTTTTATTTGTATTTTTTACCTTGCGTTTTTTACATGGTGCCTTATACGTATCAGACATTTTTCATTAACCTTGAAACCAGGGGTTGATTGTATGAATCGTTACTAGACGAAGCGTATAATCATTGCGGGGTCGTTTTCGCAAAAGCACCGCGGTCGTATAAAGGTTAATATAATTAAATATTTAAAAATGTCGCAAACTTATTTGATCACGTACTCCAATAAAATTAATGCCACGTTTATGCGTTCCTCGAATCTAGTAACTAACACAAATAACAATAAGTAACATATTGAATACAATAAGCCCTCCTACATGACCGAGATAAGACTTTTTAATAACTTACATTATCAAAAGTAAAGGGACGTACAGCTACTGATAAATATTCTTCGAATGCACATATTAAGTATATTATTAAAAATATAATCTGCCTGAAGACCGCTTTATAGCGAAGGGTTGACTGTACTTAATTATTTTTGAAATCATTCCTTGTTAAATGAAACTTTTTGGACACCTTACACCACAAACCATTGTTGGTTTTCTATATAAAATGAAGGCGAGTCGCAAAATAGTGTTTTAATTTTGGACTGGTTACCATTTGTTTAATCGAGTTTTTTACTATAAATTAGAGTGTTGATAAATATTTATTAATGTAATAAATAAACAACCTTCCATCACTGTTAGTAAATAGTTTTTATTTCATTAAATATGTAATGATACACACTGCGATAATTATTTTTAAGTACTGCCGTCCAGTTTGATGTCACGAAGTAACTGATTAACACGTTAAATAAGTTAGTAGCATACATGAACTCTATTAGCAATTTGTAGTTGTATTATACGAAACTTAATTGGGCTAAGCTACGAAAAGTATGTGCGGACCATTTTTACCATAAATCATTTTTAAACGCTACGAATTTACAAGAGAATCTTTTTACAAAAAAACGTGTAATTTACACGTTATAACATTTTAAATTTATTTTGCATTACCAGTGAAATTTATAAATTATCATCAATACAACCGAGATATCATTTACATAAGTTGGCATATTATTGACGTTAACTAACCAACTTAAACAACCATTGGCAGGCTGGTTACAGATTAATGCGAGGATTCTACTGGAAGTGGTTAAATGTCAAATCAGAGGCTACCAAACTTTTTGAGAAACGGGCTGGATCTAACTTTTTTAAACTTAAGGGCCGCACGACAAATACAGTCTTGTTGGAATCCAGTTGGAATATAATTTATTTGAGCACTTCCACAATTTTCGAGTAAAAGAATATCTGGTCACCTCCAACACGAATATGTTGAATAAGCATCCAACTATACCTCTTATACCTAACTTCTTTCACTTTGGGTCCACTACCTGATGTTATCTTCATTAAAATTGATTATGACCTACATTGATAATTTATATTTAAAAAATCGGGAATTTTTGGAGGACCGGATCCGGACCGCGTGTCGTGGCTTGATGATCGCTGGGTGAATGTTGTCTTGCTCTTTCTTCGGTGTTGAGAGCTTTTTTCCGA
Source organism: Himalopsyche kuldschensis (assembly GCA_028554975.1). Taxonomy (NCBI): domain Eukaryota; kingdom Metazoa; phylum Arthropoda; class Insecta; order Trichoptera; family Rhyacophilidae; genus Himalopsyche; species Himalopsyche kuldschensis. The sequence goes on from JAHFWI010000050.1 coordinate 926,824, forward strand.
GAGGCAATAAAGCAATCTTCCATTCGAATACTGACGATGGAGGTTTCTGTGCGAAGGATGGTTGTTTGTTATAAACTTAAAATGAAAAAAAACTAGTGATTGCCCAATGCTTTTTTCTTCACAAGTAGTACTTATGTTTTCGATGCCAACTGGCCATGTACGCCGTGATAGAACTTGAAGGGGACAGCGTGAATGTTTTGACATTTACCGCGCCGACGTTACCGCGCCGACGTTACCGTGCTGACACTTACGCGCAATATAAGATTATTTTGTATCGACTGCTTTTTTTTTTTTTTAATTTACTTTTCTGACATAACTTTTCGACTAAAACTGCTTATTTCAAATTGATACTTTGAATAATTTGGATAAATATGTTAACTTTGACAAAGAATGTTTTAAATATTACGTATTTATAGCACCCGGAGTGCAGTAAGTGGCAAATTTATGAAATGTAATAATTTATCAGCTTAGAAGTAGAAAGCATTTTGTTTTAAATTTCTATATTTTTTTCTGTATAATTTTCTAGCTGTTTTTATTTTTTGATGTATTTTTTCAAGTGTGTTTAATTTTTTTATGAAAATGTTAAATTGATTTTCATAAGATTACAAAATAAACATCGCATATCAATTTGTGTAATACATTATATAGGATTAAAACATTATATTTGAAATATGAATATAATCGTATCGATTGTTAATAAAATTAACAATGGTATTTTTACAAAAAAGCTACATCCAAAGCACAACAATATAATACAATAACCACAAAAATTAAAAGCATTGAATGCACATTTTTCTTAACAATAGTGATTCACTTGATTGTAAAATCAGCTTCTTTGAATTGAGAGTGTTCTAAATAAGGGACTGCCAACTTTCAATGCAGTTTATCCAATTGAAAACTCGATCTAGCCCAACCCACTAAAATATATACTTAACTAAAACTGACGCAAAGTGAACGCTGACTTGTGCTAAATAACAAATACACTCAACTGATTTTTTACTCGGTGGATACGTTCCACCAAATACCGTGTAAAAACGTTTTTTCTGGATTTTCAATACGATTTATCGAACCTAAAAAATCTGTGTTATTTGAAAATGGAAACTGTGGTGAGCGGGTGTGCTAGATACTTAATGTAAATTGTGTCTAGTAAACTGCGAGGGATACCGTATATTTTACAATGCCATATTTTCTTATCATTCGAAGAAGATGACCTCAAAATTATATTGCGCCTGTGACCTCCCAGTGCAAAATTTTCCAATGATGTGAAACTATTGCTTTATAAAAATAGATATTTTTTAATATAATTTAGGAATATAGATGTGTATATATGACTTATAAAAGGGCAAATCTTTTGGTATGAATAAATAACACGTCTTGTCGAATAAAGCTAGAACAGGACAATATGAAAAAGCTTTTTTTGTGCGTTAGATGTGTTCCGCGGAAAATCGCACAAAAAAGCTATGACTGAATGTAACATGCAGCAGGACGCACGTGTCAAGGTCACACTGTAATAAACAGGTGAAACACTTGATTTTGTACGTACAGTATGTGAAAAACGCGCTGTTAATTACGTTATAGTGTATATGCATTAATATAGTCCCAAAAATATATGAAAATTACATTGAAAAAAAACGCATAGCTTTGAAATCGCACAAAAAGTGTATGTAAATACCGAGCAATGGCATCATACGCTTAAAAATAATGAAATGTGATGCAGTTGAAACTATAAAATAACACATCATTTTTAGAAGATATAATATTCTTTTAAATACAATAATAAGAAAATATGGAAGCGCTCACATATTGAACACCAACATCTTTGAAGCACCGTGCTTCGAGGACATGGCCGCTAACAATAAACCCCTATATTAAATATTTGATTTCATCCCCTCGTATAATATAAGGCACTAGGTAGTAGGGAGGCTGTTTGCTAACTGTTGGTCGTCGACCAATCCGCCATTTTCCCTTTCAATGTCAAGTGTATCAATTATTTTAAGAAGGAACAGAATATTAATACTACCAAATTTCACTTCTTATATGATTGAATGGAACTGTTTGTTGTGAGCAATATTTTATGCCTTTTAGACTAAGAACAACGCAATATTACAATCCAACTCGTAAAATTTTTGGCAACGTCTCAGTTTATTGACTGTATTTAAATCGTAAACCACATATAACGATTTAATCCCTATATGTTAACTAACTATACACTCATAACTATATTTGTAAAATTGTATTAAAAAAATAGTATCTTTACAATAATTTCTTCTGTAAGAGGTTGACAGTACATATTCTAAGAACTGTCTACCTCGCTATGATTAAAATTCTATTAAAATTCTTAATATTCACAATTTTATGAAACGAACAGTACCGGTTTCACCCATCGCAACCATTTTTATAGTGATTGATTGACAGTTTATTTAAAATGCGATGTGCATTAAACAGGGTTGTGGAGTCGCTAGAAAAATCGGCACTCCAACTCCGACATTACCCAACAGCTCGACTTCCACAAAAAAAAGTTTAATTTTGTCAGGTTTTTTCCTACTTTTCCTATTTATGTGTATTTAATTGAAGATCAACCAACCAAACTGGCAAATAGACAATTTTTTTGTTAGCATACATGTTATAGGCATAATTTAAAATAAAACATGCTCAAGTTCGACTCCGACTCCACATCCCAGCTATAAACCAAAAGCTCTAATTCAAAAGCTTCAAGAAAATATTCGAACATTATGAAAGAAAATTGTATTTAACGTATCATATAATTGTAATAGTTTCAGTAATGGTTTGATGTTTTCTGTCGGCACACAAATATAACTATACTGGTTTTGTACCCCTATAATGGAGGTATAAGATGCAAACCGATGTTGTTATGGGGTGCACGCCCTTAGTGCTACAAGCTTAGAAAATAATTTGGCAAATTGGTAGAAGCAGTGTACTCAATTTATGCAATCATTTCACATTGAATTGGGTGCGTGATGTCCTAGCAAATGTAAGGTTATACAAATATTCGTTTTGTTTTTCATTCTAAATATTTGCTATTTTTTTTTTTTATATTCCTTGTTTAAATTTATAAAACCGCAATACCATATAAGTACATAAATAGACAAATCACAAATCAAAAGCCTTTCAATATCTTTGGTTTTGTAATATCCCCCTCGGGCTTTTACGGCTTGAATCCCCGAACGGACATTTATATTGATGTCATACACAGATTTTTCAATCGATCAATCGATACATTTTATGTTTTAAGACTCTTTATTATCCTGTGAACGGAAAATTTTCGTATTACTAAACTATTGTCGGAAACCATTTAATTTGAAGAGCCGCATTATTATGTCATCTAAGATCACCACATTTAATAAACACCAAAAAGACACATATTTAAGGTGCATTTACTTGTTAAAACTCCATTATAACACGGTGAAAACATAGCAGCGTATTTTATTTATACACAAATTATAAGACATACATATAGTTGATTAGCTATAGCTATTTCGGCTTACACCTCGTTAGAGATGAGAAGACATATCGTTGTTACCACTTTAAAATTTAATATCTGCAAAAAATGCTTTTTCGGCTTAGGTATATGTCCTCCAAAAATCGCTTATTTGTTTCCGCGTATTTCACACACAAAACTATCAAAAGTCGTAAAGGTAATATACATTAATTACCTGTATATGTTACAGTGAAACTGTATTATCAGTGAAAATATATTCTTCACCAAGGTCTCATTGAAATTAAATTTGACCGCCCTATCTTCAGCCCAATGTTTGTCTGTGTTTTTCTTTGGTTCTGACTACTTGCTGATTTTGTTTCATTGAAGCAAACCAAAATTTTGGGCCGGCAAATCACCGACTTGGGCCAATAATAATACAAATCTATTACTTGATACATTTTCACTGAGAATACAGTTTCACTATAACATATATACATCAATTTGGTTTCATTACGATGTAGTTATATTTTTTAAGTGTTTCTATGCTTCGATATTTGACATTGAGTCCACTATTTATAGATTAATTAAGACAGTTTTATTAATAATTTGAAAAGCGACAACCTCTGTACAAGAACATTCCTAAATCCTCTACAACTAGTTTTTGAAAAAACAAAATATTGATAATACTTATTCCATAATTAATTTATCAAGGTTATGACCGGTTTCGCTCATCACGAGTATTTTCAACTGATTCGATCATTCTTTTTAAATTATTTGCTTAAATTTTTAAAACAAATGAAAAAGCTTTGTTTATTTTAATAATTGGGTCCATATGCCTTAGAACAGTGATCACCAAACTGACGCTCGCTCGCTAGTAGTATCTCGCGTAAGCTTTTTCTTCTCAATATTGGTATACGAAATGAAATATTTTATGAGCTAAGTTTCAATAAAATGCATGACGACCCACCGTTTCAATCTTGGCAACAGCGAGCTTTGTGAAACAGTTATATCAAGATTTATTCTTTTTTCGTTTATTTAAAGTAATATAACATACAATTTTCAACAAAAATATGTTGCTTTTATGTCAATGCATGAAATAATAAAGCAGATAGTGTCTTTCAATCGGCTCGCTTGAAATTTGTTAGGTTACGGTACCAATATTGTTAAGGTGTCATCTATTTAATTTAGTTTCAAGTGTTAAGAAGTGTACGGCAAATCACCATAGAAGTTGGATTTTAAAAAACGAATAGCAACTTTCATTCAAATGTTTTATTGTCAAAAGTTTTTCTTCCGTTACGAAAAACATTCGTCGCTAAAGTCATCTTCAGTGTCACCAGCCGTCATTTCATCTATTTAATTGGATATTTGAAGAAGCAAAATTGTCTGATTTAGAGCGATTCCAATCCGTCATCAAATTTTATTGTCAAACGGCTCCGTTCGAAAAAATGCGTCGCGAGAAAGTCATCTGTTTGACGTCACCCGGATTAATGGTCTGAAGCGAGATTCAATCCGGTCCGTACTTCTTCCAAACGAAATGGTCTGGCGAGATCATGTAACCGTCAACGGCGAGCTATAGATCGATGATACGCAACTTCTTGTGGCCAAAACTGGATGATATGAATACCTGTAACGTGTGGTTCCAACAGGGTGGCGCTACGTGCCACACAGCACATGTCACGATAGATATTCTACACGAATGAGCGTCCTTATTGAAAAACCTTAGTAGAAGTAGCTCAATGGATGATTTCAATTTATAAAAGCATATCCTATACTTACTGAACCTGGAGACCACAGCTCTTAAATATTTAAAGTGTTGACAATCCGTTGATACTTTGTTGACCGTTGTAGAGACCAGTGACATATGTGTAATATTGGAAAGAATATCGACGAAATTATTGAATAATTTTCATTGTACATGATTATTATTAGAATCGTCAGAATACAATCCACGAATAATTAAGGTTTACAACTTCCGTAAACGGCACAAAGTGCGCTAGGTCGCACTCATGCGGAGATTTTTTTTACGACTCAATTAATAATTACATTCAACAAAAAAGGCATACTTATTTTTACAAGTTTACAGAGGATATTAAAAAGCTTTAAATATAGCACCTTTTTTGATTTCTCTTCTTTTACTTTTCTTAAATAGTTAGCAAATTATATGTATCAACTGTTTTAAATTAAATATGTAGGAATTAAATTACATGAAAGTGATAAAGCAATTTGGCAAACATAGTTTGTTTTATATTGTATTGAAAACAATATTCGATTACGAATACAATCATTTATAGGGAGGGTAAGGTAACTTAGTCTTTTATCATAGGGGACAGCTGGACAAAACATGATTCATTTCGTGGGAACACGTCAGTGAAAATACTGATCGCAATCATTGATCATTCATGTAACTTTTTTTTGACTTTGAATAAATAGATTACATATTTTAATTACTATATATCTTGCTTCAAGTAAAAAGGAAAAATCCCAAACTCTATTTTGTAATTTATCATTTAAAAATATAAGAATCAATCTTGCTTTATAACTTAAGTAAACTTCCTCTGTAAGATACGAAACACGTGTCACAATTAGTAACACAATACGTGGAACAATCAAAGTTATATTAAATTTTATATCATTATAAATCAATTGAAGAATATAAAAAAATTGTTGCACACATGTTAAAAAGCACAGTCTTCACTTCCCACTATACTCGACCCCTTATTATAAATGAATCGAAAAAAGATCGGTTTTGAGTTATGAATGCCACTAGATACAAAATAATATGTAAGGTTATGTGGCCAAGAGACAATAGGAGATTTTGAAGATTTTTCAATAGATCAAATTCCATTTCTTGTTCATGGTACCGCTCAACCTAAGCACATTAACAAATATTTTTTTTCCAAAAATCTTTTATTCTTAGCAACCTTAGTATGCATTAAAATTTAAAAAAAAATCCATGTCGTATACGCTTAAAACAGCGAGTGATTCTTTTAAATATATGCCAGACGAAAATACATCCCATCATTTTAAATATCTGTTATGGTTTTTAGTAAAAATTAGTAATTTATTTACAAGTGACGGAAACCGTCACGGAATCCAACGACGTTGGCCCATTGCACTACGAACAGGACTAAATATATTAAACTGATGCTGAATAAAAAAAAATGGACGTATGTACTCTGTGTGTGTGTGTGTGTGTTCTCATTTTATCGTTAATGGTTTATAGCTTCATATTCTGACGTGGGTGAAACTAGATGTCTAATTCAAAAACCTTGAGGTCTCCGCAAGCATTGGCCTACATATAAAAGTGTGACGGCGTCGCTACTTTAGCCCGTAAGTCAACGGCGTCGATTTACGGCGTCTCTTTTCACTTTCCGACGCCGAAAACAACAAGTGACGCCCCCGCAGGTAAACATCTTGCTCGGATATTCAATTTCGACACCGATAAATGGAAATATTGAGCGCTGCCACTAACTTATTTCATTTGTACAATATCAAGAATTTTGAATGGTTTAATATTTTAGTATGAAAACAATCAACACAAACGTAAATTGAAAAAAAAACGTCTTTCTTTCAAGTAACATAACATATGGCTGGAGATAGAATACATAAACGAAAGAAAAACTATTCATATATAAACATATATAAATACACATAATTTAAGAATTGTAGCGAGTGAACGGCATGCGTTGCAATTAGAGACTTTAATTAGAGTATACTCGTCCATTTTTCATGTACTCGATACTCGAGTATTTTGAAAAATACTCGAGTAATACTCGTTTTAGTAATAATCGTCGAAGTTTTTTCTACTGCGAGAATTATAAAGAAAAACATCAAACCAATTTAAAATTTGGGTCGCTTAATTCTCTATTATTGTTGAAATATATGTTGCATAAATGGAAATAAATGTATTAGTAATATTCAATAAGTTTCTTTAATTATTTGTCATTTATAAATATACACAAATTCGAATTAAAAATATATATTTTCGTACATTTGAAACTACTCGAGTATTTTGAAATTTTACTATTCGACACTCGAGTAGTTGAAAAGTCGAGTAATTGGAGTCTCTAGTTGCAATGCCACCCAAAGAAAAGTGTTTGTGTTTTAATTCTGTTTATTGAAGTGCTTTTAGATACACAATATTTTTTGTTTTTTTTTCTCATTGTTAAATGGGAAATTAACTGTACTAATTCAGAAAAGCGTCCGCACCACAACTCACCAAAGTTTTATAGCAATCGGATGAACGGTATTAGAACGCATACGGGACAAGCAAACAAACAATCATTTATATATTTAAAGAGATTGAATCGACATTTACCTGACTTGTCAATTTTAATGGTGGAGAGGCACAATATGTTTAATAATACAAATTGAATTTTAATACTACTTCCATAAATATGTGGTGGTTCATAATAATAAATTCAAAATGAAAGGGTAATATTTAAAACTGGTGATATCTTTCTTAGCTATGCTATTATTAATATTGAGGCAAAGGAAAAACTGAAGCTGTGACAGTGACATCTTTTAGAAAAGATATTAATTATGGTTATTTAATCAATTTAGTTTTTTTTTCAATGTGTCAGTTTATTAAGTCGTTACTTAAAATACTTTATTTTGAACACAAAACTAGTATTTCGGGCTTAACATTTTCTACCATAACGACGGAGAAATTATGTGGAATATAAGACGCGGTAATTATTAACCCAATCACAGGGTGTATTTCGTGCTTTAGTGCGTTAGACTGATATCAAAGGTCCCATAATAATTATTAATGTTGTCATATTCTTTGAGGCTGTTTCTCTTTGAGGCTTTTCCATCGCTCGTGATTTACCCCAGGGGAAATATTGGATATGGATTAGAGAAGGGAGGGATGCGAGAAAGTCTATCAAAGCCTCGTGCCTGGTGAATCAAAAGATTCAATACAAAAACGAAAACACCGTAGGATATTTTGTTTATAGAAAGAAAACTTATTTTTTGTACGACAGTGGAAATATGTCTATATGAAATGAGGTTTCATTGACAATTTTATAAGTCTATTGATTTTTTGGCTCACTGTAACTTTTACTAACTTTATACATCGTTAAAATAATAAATATATATGGCTTCAAATCAGAATTGTTTTAATTATGTACTTCCGTTATTTTTGTCACTAATGACCCGGGCTTGCTTTTTTGCCTTTAGGTATTTCAAGTGCACGAATAGACTTGAACTGACAATTGAAAGGTACTTAATTCAAACGATTCTCATTTTATATTGAAATTTTTTCAAGCCAAAATTCTAAATTATATTACATTCTCTTTTTACAATCAAATCGAGAAAATCAGTGCAAAATTAGTTCCAAAAGTGCAGTTTTATTCATTATGAATAGTAAACAAACATAAATTCTTAGATGACATGGTATTCTAAGAGACCCGCTTCGAATGTGTAGCATACTGCCTTCTTGTGGCATTTACATCAAGAGATTTTGCTCTACAAGAACTGCTTTTAACCCATTCGATTAAATAAATAACTGCAAATTTTTTGTTGAGGTATACAGAAATAATTATAAGTCAACGTCGTGGGAAGTGAGTTACTCAGGCCCGAATTTAACAATATGATTCGGTTTTTAATCTGTAGGAAATGGATGAGTGCTAATGTGTTCATTGTAATTAGTTATCTTACGAAGACAACTAGTTATTCAGTCGCTCAATGGTTCTTATGTTACGATGATAGTGTCGATAGAAAGATGAGGACAGTATAGGACAAGAAGTAAATCACTTTAAATGTATTAATTGTCACTTCTTGGTGGAAATGTATTCAGAGTAAAATTCAAAGGATTGATGATTCATCAGTTGACACTGAGCGCGATAAGAGTACCCGGTCCTGGTCTTAAATATAATTTATTTGGAAGAAGAACATGTTATGTGTTTTATTTATTATGACAAGTAAATAGTAGGAATAACAAAACGATTCAATGAATATTCACCTCTTCATTTTTCGCCGAACAAATAATGTAATATAATATACTAAAAATACATTTGTTAGGTCATTAAAATGTAGAAAATAATACTTATGAACTGTATTTTGTTAATCGTATTATCACACTCAAAATTATTATTTATCAAAAACCGCTATGTGTATATTTAATAAATTCAATTATTAACCATTTATTCGCACCACCGCCGGCACCCGCTCCACTGGTTTCCAACCGATGACTTTGGCGGTCATATACCCATCCCGTTTCTCAATATGTCTCTCCCCCTCTGCGACCCCAACTTTACTACACTATTACAACGGGTGTTTGGGAGTAGTAAATTCCAGACCTCGCTTCGAGTCCCGTGTTTTTTTTCCGTCTGACTTTTAGCCCCTAACCCCACCACGTGCTGGCTGTACACACACTAATGTGTCCCGTTTTTTTGTGTTTTTAATTTAGGCAAAGTGGCACGTTTGCCGATTTTAGTTGTCAACGTGATACAAGTCGGTGCGACATTAAAAATTAATTGAATATTTACTTGTTTACTGTCTTTCTACGAATCAGAGTTGTTTACTAGAAAGATAATTTCCTTTATAAAAGCATTTGTCTACGATGTTGATTGTTTTTGTTACAAAGATCGTAATAGTGTAAATATATTTATGGTCGAGTTGTTTACCGACGGTTACGCATATTTGTTTTAATCGATTCGTTTTGGAAGGAGATGTGTAAATTCCCTCCCACTCTTTTGATCATAAAAACGGCTAAATCACTATGCCTGTCCCAGCTCCATCATTTTGCTTTAATCCAATTACATTAACTCATAATTCACTTACACTTCAAGTTCATTAGTGCACTTGAAATGCCTGAAGATGCCGAAACGTGAAATCCGGGTCGATAGCGACAAGACTCAAATTCAAATCATTCAAATTTGATATTGAAATTCAATCAAATTTCTTCACCCTAAATCTTATATATAAAACCGAAACGGCGTATGTATGTATGTGGGTCTGTAATTTCCTTTTGCATTATTGTTGCAAGTTGCCATAAAAATGAATATAAAAGAAAATATGTTTGAATTTTTATCGGCAAAGACATTTAGTCAAAATGTAATAAATTAGTCTTCTACCAACTTTTTCCCGGCTTTTATTAAATATAATAATGTTTATTATTTACGTGAAAGTATTATTTGACATTTCTTTGACAGCAAATTAGATTTTTTCCTTGAATTTGGACGTTTTAATGGGCGAGAATGGGGCAGGGCTGTCATCAAATTAAATAAAGTTTGTGATTTTATTTTAACTCTATTTTGGATGTTAGATTTTGTGATATAATTATGTCGAATGATATAACATTAAATAATTATTGGTCGCTTAGTCCGAAAGACGCCGGGTAGCAATACTAGTACAATAATAAATAAAAGTCTAAAACGTTTTAACTTGGGGCGTTGAATTATTCTAGTTTGGTAAATGGCTTCAAATATGTGTAGATACTCTTTAGATAATCACAAATTATACGTTTATTGCTTTTGCAATGTGAAAAAAGATTAAGCCATTGGAAGAAAATATTACATAGTTTACAGATATAAGAGTCGAAACAAAAATACATGGAAATTGGCAAAGAAGTCAACCGAATGAGTTCCGACATAATCAACTAGTTGATTATATATGTATATGTTGCAGTGAAACTGTATTCTCAGTGGAAATATATTCTTCTCGAAGCTGTCATTACAATTATGATACATTTTCACTGAGAATACAGTTTCACTGTAACATATACATATAATGGAATTCGTCTAAGCTCACTCACGTCCATGTGAAATATGTCGACATCCGAAGCAATTCCGTCAACTGTATTATATTTAAAATATGTGCATCATATAGATTATTGACGTAGCATTTAGATTATTGAGTTTGGGTAAAAAAGAAAGTAGAACTGCAATAACAGACGTCTCGGAGAAAACCTATGTCGTTAAATTTACCTTGCTAAACCAAATTACAGTACAGCGGTAAGAGCCAACTTACCATGGAAGCTCAAAGAAAGATAAATTTGGAAAAAGAAGTCTCACGCCTTGCGTTAATATAATACAATATATTCAACACTTACATAGAAATATCGTTCATAGTATAATCACAGTAAGTACCCCCTCAGACCGAGTTTCGTTTCGCACCGATTCAATTGTCTTTTGTCCTGTCCAAATATGTAAACTTTTTTGTGTAGGTAAACAAAAAAGTATTTTACTACGAACAAAGCAACACATCTATTTGTCCAAATGGTGGCTAAAGAATTTTTCAGTTTCGACAATAAATCACTAAGCCAAGCGGAGCAGTGTTCTCCATTCATGTAACGACATAATCCTTGTTTCCTGGCGACCTGACGAAAAACGGCACTACTTTAAGCATTGTTATAATTATGTATCCATTTACATTGTATTATAAATTAAGCTACAACAGAATATGTATGTTAATTTGTCAAAACATTTTAGTTCCTTCATTCCTTGGTGAAATTGCAGTCTCTCCATCCTGAGTCAACCGTACGAGATAGCCAATACTTTAAATCAGGGCTGTGGAGTCGTAATCGTAGTCAGAAATTTTGAAAAGTTTGAAGGTTTTATTTATGAATATTATATGTAAAATTTGGCAATTGGCCGGATTGATTGGTTAATATTTAATTGAATACACATAAATAGGAATGGGAGGAAAGAAACATGAAGAAATTTAAACTTTTTACAGTCGGAGTCGTGCTTGTGGTCAATGTTGGAGTCGGAGTCGTCTTTTTTAAGCGTCTCCACAGCCACTTCCAATAGAATCTCAAACTATCGATGGAATTGGTATTTTGATATAAAATTTAAAAAAAAACTCCACGTTTTGTGTTACTATTCGTAACACGTGTTTCGCCTCTTTCAGAGGCATCTTCAGACTTACTATCGCATAGGTTGCTTAAGTAAAAAAGTAAGTGTGTTTATAATGTTCTGACATGAATTGGCATTTATTTCAACAATAATTATATGAGTAAGTTGATAGCTAATTCGACTTTACGCCATTGCATTAGCTTAGAATGTTGAGATGATATATTGTCTACCTCTTCTACACCAGTATAAATAGATACAATAAATTATGTTTATGCACAGTTCTGGCAATGATGAAATTTCAATATCAAATTTGAACCGTATGAATTGTGTACTTTTCCATGAATTTGTTGCTATCAGTCCGGGTTCCGCCTTTCGGCATCTTCATGCATGTCAAGTGGCAAGTGCACATGACAGTTCAAGTTGATTTGGACACTTGAAATGCCCAAAATGCCAATGCGACAAAACTTACAGAAACGTTCAAACTACAAATATTAAACGTAATGATCTCCCTCTCGATAATGATAAAATCTTCATTTTTATGGTTTCTGGGAATCCATATAAGTATGTGTATGGAATTTTATATTTGAAACATAAAATTAAATTCTATTTACAATGTTAACTACATAAGACATGCTCTATACGTATTTTTTTCTTCTCGTGCACCCTTGCAACATGCACTCATCTCCATTGCTGTATACAAAGCATTTATCGGAAATGTACGCTTAAATTACGACGTTTTATTACATTTCCAATTCACCGACTCCTCTCCGTCTCTCTCTATCTCCTCTACATCCCTTAAATTCCTGAATTAATATAGTGCTCTCGGGGTAAGCCACCGACCGTCGTCATCAATCGGTCCCTAAGCCCCCCAAGCAAACAAATCCTCGGCACGTCACTGCGCTCTCGCTAAGTCGCCTCCACCCCCCGAATCGTTCTCGTCACCTGCGCTCCACTGTCCTAAAAATATTATTTTTTCCTAAGGTTCTAACATAAATCGTCTTATTGTTAAGATTGTTTAACAATATATTGTTAACCAACAATAAATTAAGCTAAGCCACCCCATGGAATAATTCTGTAACACACTTTCGAGTCGATTCAACACTTAATCCTCTTGGCATTACATTTTGTATCAAAGTCGCCAATTGAGTACATTTGATGGATTCGGCGGCAACTTAGTGAAATCGTATAATCATTGCCACAGATTGGTATTCATCGCATCTCTTGTGGAGACTGCCAAGCTTTTTATGTAGGGCAAACAGGAAGAAACTTAAGTACATATTAGAATCAAATAATATAGTCTAATAAAAGTTTTTAAAAAATGTGAGTGTGTGAATAATGTAATAGCTATAGACCCGGACTTCGCCTTTCGGCATCTTCACCCAAGGTCACGAATGTACTTGAACTGACGCGTAGTAAACAGTTTGTATCGTTTATGTACAAAATAAAGCCAACGCGAGTAAAACCAATGTGCTCTGCAACAGCGCCTGTCCAGATCCAGACTACTCTCTGATGAGCGCGGGGCAAGAAATCGAGAGAGTCGATGGTTTTAGGTACTTGGGAGTACACATCACGGGAGATGGCAACCCGCGTAATGAGCTCGCGATCCGATTAGGGATAGCTGGAGCAACATTTAATTCAATGCGGAAAGTCTGGGACTCACGGTTGTACTCGGTCAGAACAAAGTGCCACTTATTCAACGCATGCATACTGACTGTGCTGCTTTACGGTTGCGAGTCATGGCACATCACAAAATCACAGGGTAACCGTATACTGTGCTTCGAAAACAGATGCCTGTGGCGAATATTAGGAGGACGGTGGTTTGACTTTGTCAGGAACACGGAGGTAAGAGAGCGGACAAACCAGCCCTTTATTACGTCCAAAATTAAAAGGCGACGATGGACCTGGCTTGGACATGTGCTGCGGATGCCCCAGGAGAGCCTGAATCCTGCCTGCCTCTTCTATCAACCTGATGGATCCCGACGCCGCGGAAGGCCTCTGATAACCATCCATAGGATGTACGCAGGGGAGCTAAGGGACGCTAGAATGACCTGGGAAGATGCGAGGAGGTTGACGGGAGACAGAGAATCTTGGAGGCACCGTGTGGCGGCCATATGCTCCGAAATGGAGCGGATATGGGGGAAAAAAATAATAATTGAAAAACATGTTTAGGTCCATTTGACAAACTTCAAACACAACAGACTCCATAAATTTCCGTAGAATCGCTTATGTTTAAGATGCGGCCACAGGACAATTTTCCGTGAGAACCACTGGTCTAGTGGCAAGAGCTTTGTTGTAGTGATCAGGTGGGCCCGGGTTCAATTCCCGGCATGGTAAAAAATTTTCAATTGGAAAAGATAACTTGAGCTGGGTGTATGTAATTTATCATCGAGCAATCTCGTATGACTTTCACAATTAAATATATCTGGCGCATTGGCTGTAATGCCATATATATATATATATATTTTTTTAAATACTGTAAAAATACTATTTCATCAAGCACTTTCAGTCGAAATTCTTAAGAATATTTATATATTATAATTTACCAAACTTAAATCTAGTAGAGTGAATCGAAAAAATAAAGGGAGCGAATGATATGCAACTAGGATGAAATGCGTACATTTATCCATGTTTTTTTCTTTCGAAGAAATGGCTTACCTATAGACGAAGATTCAACTATTTTTCCGTACTACGGAAGAGAAACAGTTGGTATTGCGAACATCTGAATTGAAAGTCCATGCTATAGAAGTGTTTTAAAATCCAATGAATAGGAAAGAACTCTTGCAAAAATGGTTGCATCTTCCTTTGCACCCCTCAACACCCCGTCACAAGCCGTCACTGAGCTATAGTTGTGAAAAACCGAAATACCGAAAGCGTGCTGTTAAATAGAATGCGATTTTTAGGGGGAACCCGATCATTCAATTTGTCAAGTGTTGTCATCTAACAAGAAATGGCTCCTTTATTTCTATATGAAATACTTTTATTAATTTCTTCACACATCGCTTCATTAAAATTACACTTATTTATATAACAGTATGTGGTATGTGTTCAACACATGTCCATCGCGTGAACGGAAACAAAAGAACAATGATTACTTTCTCTATAGCTTGTTTCAAAGGAATGTATACATATAATATAAAACACTATTTATTAAAGTGCTCGCTATTTATTCTTGTTGGATATGCATTATATAAAAAAATATGAAACAGGCTTTTTGTTCTAATTCTACATGTTTGAAGATGATCAGGACTGGATTGGAACGTCGGTTTAGTGACGCTGCTGACGTTTATTCTCACAGTGAAAAAATAGCAATTTATTTGTCAAGACATTTGTACACTTTTCGAAAAGGATGAGAACTAAGTATTTTTGTCTACCAAGTGGCATTTACTTGGTAGAACACCATTTTAGAAATAGTCGAGAAATACATAAAATCAATGTGTCATTTAATAACTTATTATTACCATATAAAAATTGTATGTTAGAACAGAAAAGAGGACATATTGTGTGTCTTGTCTACATCAGTATATACAGATAAGTAAATGCCTTCTTAATCATAGTTATGATGATGGCGTAAGCCGAATTAAAGAATCAACAAATAAATAAAATAATTTCTATAGAACGAAAATAAATTAATATATTTCTCACCGTGTTAATTATAATGACATAAACAGTATAGAGAATATGCTACGCATAGGTTGCGGACACGATTGAAAACAAAATATATCCGTGCAGTGTATTCGTAATAAATAGAGATGCGAGGAAAATGCGATTTTTTATGTTTGATCGAAATAACCGTGTTCGTTATAATCAAGTGTGGCGAAAAAATCATCGTTATTTATATGCTCACATTGCTTCATCGCATATTGCGGTTGATGGCACCGAAAGTGTGGGCACCTAAATAACATCGCTAAGTGAAACCAATTCGAAGGTTTTGATATGAAGCCACTGAGGGTTGATTTGGGCTAGGGCAGGGGTGCCCAACTTTATTTGAAAGTGTATGCCGCGTAGAATACATGTGGTACATTTATGCGGGTTACATTGAAAATTTAAAAAAATATATTTGTTGTAAAACGATTCAAAAATTAAATGCGGTAATGAGGTTCATAAAAGTATCCCAAACGACAAAAACTATTTGGCATAGATGTTTCAGCATCACGCCATCGTCAAAAGTATGCTACACGCCATTAATACTAATAACTATTTTGCGACCAAAAGCTGATTTATACAAGGTTTAATTAAGTATTTCGACTGAGGGTGCTTGATGGAATTTCAATATCAAATTTGAATTTTTTGAATTTTGTACTTTTCCATGAGTTTTGTCGCTAACGACCCGGGTTTCGCCTTTCGGCATCTTCAGGCATTCCAAGTGCACGGATATACTTGAACTGACGCGTAGTAAACAGTTTGTATCGTTTATATACAAAAATATAAAAATATAAATTAATAACCTTTCAACTTAGTGATCTACTGGAAAAGTACAAAATTCAAAAAATTCAAAATTTTATACAAGGTTTATTTAGTATTCATTAATTCATACATAAATGATATTTAATGTTTTTCATCATGATATCTTTCTCAAGTAAATAAATAAAACACATTATCATTTCAAATATCAAGACCGGCTTCGCATTGTCAACTGCGAGTCAACTGCTAAGTTTATTTCAATAATTTATAAATAAATTTATAAATTATTGATTGGATATATGTTATATATCAGTGCTTCTCATGTGCGGCCACCAGAAGACTTGGCTGCGGCCACCAACAGTTTCATAGTAAATATCTTAAAAAGTCTCTACAATAATTACCAACAGTAAACTGTCAAACATGTTAAGGTCTATTTGACAAAACTCAAACACAAACAGACTCAAAACAAAATTTATGTGCGGCCACCAGAAATTTCCGTGGGACACTTATGTTTGCGATGCGGCCACAATACAATTTTACGCGAGAACCACTATTAAATATTTTTCCAAAAATCGACGCATAGATTGAATAATCAAAAAGTCTGTCGGTTAGACGTAAGAAGTCTAAATTGGTCGGTGAGAAGAAAAAAAATTGTAAATAAATTAATTTAAATATAAATTGACCGGCCCGAGCTCGTTCCGCGGGCCATATGTTGGTCGCTCATGAATTTGGGGTTGGCAGGGCCCGTCGGACGGTGCACTTTGTCCTGAAATAGGATAAGGGGGAACGATGAGAATAAAGGCGACATATTTCATTGTAAATAAGAAGGGCCCGAATTCGCCAGAGATGCAAGAGACTGCTTTGTAGAATCGAACCTCACAATTTAGCACTTCACATTCTGATTTTTTAACCTAAATAATTTTGACATGCAGATAATTGACACAATCATCGAGAGAGCAATCGTAAGTGACCACGCTACTTATGTACTAGAAAGAGAGGCGCTGTGAGAATGATCTGAATGACTTCGAAAAATTTTAATTCCCTAATTTGATATAGACTGAACGCGTGGGCTAAGTGCGGTAGGTGGATTCTTATGTCAGAAGGGAGAAAAATTATTTTGTATTAACGGCTGCCGCATACTCGAGTGAACTGTTGAAGAAGTCTTACTAAGCGATATTATATTTTATCTTCTTAACAACCATGTCTTGCAGTGACGGCTGGTGACGGGGTGCTGGGGGGTGCAAAAGGAAGATTCAACTATTTTTCCGTACTTCGGAAGAGAAACAGTTGGTATTGCGAACATCTGAATTGAAATTCCATGCTATAGAAGTGTTTTAAAACCAAATGAATAGGAAAGAACTCTTGCAAAAATGGTTGAATCTTCCATTGCACCCCCCCAACACCCCGTCACTAGCCGTCACTGATGTCTTGACTTAATGTGAAGCATTTGGCCTCCTCATGGAGATCACAAACGAACTTTCTGCGAGAACTACTTGTCAGGGCTGTAGCTAGGGTCTGGGGAATAGGGCGATCGCCTTGGGCGCCGAGGCGATGGCAGAGCATAGTGGGTGCCAAAATGATGCCATGGAATGCAAATTCTACTCCTTGCCCTTGGCGCCAAAAGACCACGGTCCCGCTACTTGTAACTCTTTTTAGAACAAAGTAGAGCAGGACTAGTGGTTGGCTAATCGCTCTCTCTACGTTTTTTTTTTCAGGATCGACCAGGATCTTTGATTTGCAGGAGATTTGAGCTAGTGAACTGAATTAAAGCCAACGACGTTAACACTCGGCCACTCACCCCGAAGATTGTCGATTTGTAAACATTACAGACATCCATGGATTTGAACACATGCTGTTCTAACCCCAAATTTTATATGAATAAACTCATTTTGACAGGTTTTATTAAAATGTATAATTGTAAAATTATAAATAAAAGACTCGATACATAAAAACAAATAAAGCACGATTTGTCAAAATGTTGTGGCTTATGGAATTATTAACAACTCTATATTTATTGGGTAACAAATACCCTTTTTCGTAGAACAATGTATTTGTTGTACAACAATAGCTATTTCACAAATTCTGTGTCAGGCAGGAATAATAGTTTAATATTATCATAGTGTATTTACAATTAACGTTTAGATTTGAACGTCACAGGTAAGTAGACATTAATTTTATCGGCCACCTTGAATTTGGGCAGGGTTGGCACTTCACATACGGGCCATATTATGTTTTTATATAGATTGTAAATTATAAGAGTTAATTAACGGAAATTTATGCAAGAAGAACAAAGGAATAGTTCATTCAAAATGTTATCACACGCAAGTATTGTTACATATAATTTACTTTTTTTTTTAAATCGGGCATTAAAATGACATGCGATTTCATGTAACGTTTTTTGAGACAACATAATTTTCCATCATATTTTATGAATCAATTGAAAAAATTTGATGTAATTTTAATGATATGATGGAAATTAAGTTAAGACATATGTATTTCCAAATGGTTTATGGCCAAAAAATGTTGCAAAGGTTTTGAAGTAAGAACCATATTAAATTTTAACACCAGTATCTGCTTGCGTGTCAACTTTTGAAACGGTTAAGATTGGTGTGGAAAAATCACGGACATGATTGTTTTGTACCAAATTTTAGTAGGAATATTACAATAATAATTCAGTGTTGAGTATAAATCTTGTGTGTGGTAAAATACGCTTTTGCTCTGGAGAGAAAATGCCCAACCACTTAAACCCAGTTATTTCCGCATCACGGAGTAAGGTTTCTCTTTTTTATGTTATCAGTATTATTTTTAGTAAGCCGCTCAAATAAAATTGTCTATTTTTTCATATTTAAAACAAAACACAAT
Source organism: Himalopsyche kuldschensis (assembly GCA_028554975.1). Lineage (NCBI taxonomy): Eukaryota > Metazoa > Arthropoda > Insecta > Trichoptera > Rhyacophilidae > Himalopsyche > Himalopsyche kuldschensis. The sequence continues at coordinate 946,327 of JAHFWI010000050.1, forward strand.
TGAAATAATTTAATGGCACATTTTGTGTCGTGATCAGGACTGCTTTCGCTAATAGCAGGAATTATGAACTTAAATATACATGTTTTAAAGTATACATAATTACTTTCCAACAATAAAGAACTATTATTTAAGTTATTGAAATCAAGCATCATTGGTTGGGCAAAATAAAGAAAGCACCCAAATATTAAAATCTTTTTAGTTAACCCTCCTACAGCACTCGCTGTTATAAAGCGGGTTTTTATAACGTGGGCTGCAGTCTTCCAACAAATTATGTGTTTCGTAAATACATAAATATGTGCATTCGAAGAATATTTATCAGATGCTATACTTCCCCATATTTTTAATAAAATAAGTCATAAAAAAATCCTTTCGCGGTGCTGTATGAGCGTTTAATGTAATTAACTTAATTGATTAAAATCATTATGTTATATAAACGATCAAATGCGACACGTGACAATTTAATTAATAAGAAATAAAACATCAAGAAAGATTACATTGGCCGTAATTCGTGGCATGGCCCTAATTGGGGCTCGAGCTACTACGGTCGTGTCGATGAGCATAATGTAAAACGAGAAAATGACACACTAACACACGTGGCGAGTGTGACTGCGCATGTGTGTGTCTGTGTCAACAACCTCAGTGAGACAAAAAAAAAGTTTACGACTGTCAATGCCTTGCTTGCTTTTAAAGTCCATCAATTCATTTGAGAAGCGTCCGAATTGATTACGAGCCGTAAACTATTCCAACACTAAATATGAGCAACTCCGGATTAAAAATTATTCAATATTTTTTAAGCCATTTCAACTCCTTACGAATCTTTAGACATTAATGACGTCATATGACTGAGGATTTTTTTAAACCCTCTCCGAATAATCACGAAGTTTTCTATCCTCAGAGAGATTATGTAGTGAGTTACATTACATTCATCAGAACAATGTCATAATTAGGGTTTCCAATCCCGGGCCAAAATTTTGGTCCCGGGATATCGGGATTGCAATAAGTCAATCCCGGGATCCCAGGACTGGTCCTGGAAATGGAACTATAGTATAGTATTGTTTATTTATTTATATATATATATATGTAACAGTGAAACTGTATTCTCAGTGAAAATATATTCTTCTCCAAGCTGTCATTGAAATTAAATTTTACCGCCCTATCTTCAGCCCAATGTTTGTCTGGGTGTATCTTTGGATCTTTTTATTAAAGGGACTACTTGCTGATTTTGTTTTATTAAAGCAAACCAAAATTTTAGGCTGGCAAATACGGCGACTTGGGCCAATAATTTCAATGATCGTGACCAGTGAAATCATGTCATACAAATCTATTACTTGATACATTTTCACTGCGAATACAGTTTCACTGTAACATATACATTTGCTTGTTGGATATTTTAGAATGCGCTAGTTATTTCGAAATCATTTATTAACTTTAATAACCCACAGACAAATATTATGCATTTAAAATTTGTGAACATTATTTTGTAAACGAAATGTAAAAATACGATTTGGTCGCATTTGAGAAGGCCGCAATAGGTTCCCAACCTCTGGCTTAGAATTATAACGTACGATTTGTTAACATGCATGGTCATATAATACATAATGCCATACATATTTATGAAGCGGACCCCGTCTTGAGAGCATATTTGAGGTTCCGACACTCCTGACCTAGACCTTGTAGGTCAAATAAAATAAAATTATGCGTCACTATGTTTGGGAGACCCAAAAACGAATGCAACAACCACTGCATTTACAATTCAATTGGACATTATTTTTGTTGATCGACATTTGTACAGGACGAAATTATGTACTGCTTAGTCACTGCATTCTAATGACCATTTATGTTCAAACAAATCGTCGCAGTTTTACAAGAAAGTATTATCATAGACCAAGGGCTTCTCATAATCAAAATTGTGTAAAGTATTTAAATTTATTTGCTTTGTTTTGATTCTATCACCCCCTCTTTGCTTCTTTTAAAAAGGGAAAAACCCGAAATTCACTTTTTGTAATTTCATAATTTGAAATGTTAGAATCAATCTTGCTTCATTACTTAAGCAAACTTTGCGATAGTAAGTCTGAAGATGCCTCTGACAGAGGCGAAACACGTGCCACAGTTAGTAGCACAATACGTGGAATAATCAATGTTATTTTAAATTTTATATTAAAATGAACTTCCACAAATTTACCGCCGAAACCATCGAAAGTATCTTCATGAATAGGTATCTAACTCTGCAGGGTATAAAAATGTTGATTCTTTTCGATAAATACCTATATTTATATAGAAATAACTTTGAACCCACAACTTTCAGGTACGCGATAGGCGTTTCACTTTCACAGTGATTCGATTTATACGCTATTTAAGTGTGGAACCTCAGTGGAAGCGTTTGACGTTTGGTTGTTTTTAGCGTAGCGTACCGAGTAACGCCAAACGCCCTCAATGAAGCCTCTCACCAACGCGCTGAAATTTTTAAGCGTTTATTTCTTCAATTAAAATACTAGGAATCCAATTTCTGGATAAGCTTCAAGTATAAAATAAATCGATTATATCGCAAAACCAGGTTTGGCGCATTTAATCACGCTCGTTAGTTCACAACGCGTAAGCTGGTGTCTCGCATATCAATTAATTGATCATTTATTTGCATTATAAACAAGATCTTTAATATATTTTTGTTGAATTTTAATCGTTGAAGAGTGAATATATTGTATGGTATATATTTCAACCATAACTTTCGCATAGATTTACTCACATTTCCGCGAAATTGGATACGAAGAAGGATTTTGACCTCCTTCGATTGATGTCTATTTAATGTAAGTGCTTGCTCGTTTAACATATTTTTGATAATATACATACATATATAACATACTGGGTTGTTTACCTGGTGTTTTAATCTGGGCGGCTAATAGGTTAACAACAAAACAAAACTTAACTATCCGACAAATACTGAAATATAAACAAAAGTCTAATACAAAAAAACAGAAGGAAGTTGCTTCTGAATTTAATGTTCTGTTAACAGAGCTGCATTCCTAAATTTTAAACAATATTTTCGACAGTGTCCTGTTTCTTATCTTTGTCACTACCACAGCATCGCGTCATCAATGTGTGTCAACTAACAACTTTAGAATTAGTCCACTTGAGAATCTTTATCAATTTATCTTCGCTTTACTTATAGTCAAATCTTTGTACGCTTCATGTGCGTTTTTATCTTATTCTGTGTCAACCAATTTTTCTTCCAGAGTGTTCTAATTTCCAATGCACGGGGGCTTAGAATAACAAGGACCTAACCAAAAAAATCATGTTTTTAAGTCCAGTTAAGGGGGTCCTCTCATATGACGGCCGGTTTTTCTAGCTTTTTGGATTTTTCTTTTGACGAACCTTACTAACTTAGAAGTTTGAAAATTTTACGATATGTTTATTGACATTTCAAGAGTAAGTGAATATATTTTCAGACTAAAATCTTAATGACAATGTGTGGTGCACCACTCCAAACGCACCCATGTCGAAAAAAAGGTGGTAAAAAGCCTCCATCCGACCGGCTGATTGGCTTATCGGAAATCAAATAATCTAACGGCGTTTTAATTTATAATACTTAAAAAATCGTTTGAAATAGGATCTCTTGAAAATGTGGAAAATTGAACAATTGACCAGTTTTTGAAAAAAACGTTCGAATTTCATAATTTTTTTCGACTATTTGGTTACGTAAAAACAAAACGGCTGAGGATTTTTTCACTATCCTAGTTCAAACGGTGACAAAACATGTTTTTAATCTACCAAGAAAATTTTAAAGCAATAGGTTAACCCGTTCTTGAGATATCGTGGAGGCTAGTTAGGAAAACACAGTTTTGAGAAAAACACGTTTGAAAGTTCAAATACGATTTAAACTATGAAATCTTTACTCCCCATTAATCTGCTATGCCTGGTCCATAGATATTTCTTTATTCTTCCTGTTATAAGACCTTTAAAGCTGCTTGCTTTGCTATTGCTTAAATGTTGGTTTGTTTCATGAATTGAAATTACATGTGTATTGAAAGTTCTCATGTAACAAGCCGAAGCGTCAAAATGTGACCCATGTCCCGCCTCGAAACAAGTGTAGTTTAACTGCAATAACTTTCCAACGACTTCAAATATTGTAAAATCACTTTACCAGCATATTCTACACGTGTTTACGAATCATTCTATGCAAAAAAAAAAGATTGTTTGAAAATATCACATGGGGGGACCCCCTGAAGGTAGTGCTGTATCATATTTATTATTGATGAAATTATAGACTATGGAGTAATAAACACAAATCAATACTACCCGTTTATTTATATAGATAGATTCATAAAGTCATAAATAATTCCTTTTAAGGTGTTCACTGTCAATACTGACAGGAGTAGCATTATAATAAAAATGATAAAACATTTTTAGAACTTATTCCACATTAAATTTATTGGATCAGGACCGGTTTCGCTCATGGCTATTATTATTGCTCAGTTGATAATGCTCGCAATAAGCAAATAGGTCCTGATCCAATAAATTTAATGAGAAATAAATACTAAAAATGTGTTATTATTTTAAAAAAATGATCCCTTTCGAAATAAATGTTAACGGAATAGCATGTGTTATTTAATCGCCGAATATCATGGCTCTAAAATATTTTGCTATTTTTATTTCAAAACTATGTTTTTTTCTAGATTGGCCTGATATTTTTAAATAAATTTCGAAGCGGTACATAATGCCGTTCGGCCAAGAATTTTTAAATAACACCTGAAAAGTGAATACTATGCGTCATTTCACATAATATATATCTTGCAAAACCCGACAAGAATATACGAGAAAAAGACTCAATCTCGAAAGCCGATAAATTCATTGCAGATATTATGTAATTTTTCTCGCTTATATTCATTGTAATTAACGGTCGACTATGAAGATATAATTAAAAAACTAAGTAAGAAATAAACCTGGATGTGGTTCGTTAAAAAAAAAATATGACTCCGACTCCAACATTGACCAAACACACGACTAAAAAAAGTTTAATTTCGTCACGTCTTTTTCCTATCTTTCCTATTTATGTGTATTCAATTATATTTCAACCAAGTAATACGGCCAATAGCCAAATTGGTCATATTATGTGCAAAAATAAAAAGTTCAAGCTTTTCAAAATTTCTGACTCCAAGTACGACTCCGGCCAAAGCGCCGCGACGATTCCGAGTCCGACTCCAGCCAAAAAACCCCGACTCCACAACTCCGACTTCGACTCCACGGCCCTGAAATAAACTCTAGCAGTAGTAGGCGCGAATACACAAAAACATCGTTCACTACTAATATTTCAAAGTGTACCTAAGGTTTTTGCTTTTGGACGACTCGTTAAGAGTATTCCGTGTTACGTGTACATATATTTCAAGCCGCCACGCATATTTTTTGATGGTATCTTTTTAAGGCGGTCTCGTACTAACTATTTTCATGTTGCTTTCAAATTAAAATTACAAACTACAATGTTGCCTCAACACACAATAGTTAGTGTTGTTATTAAGACTTCACAGATGTCACTTCAAGCAACTTTGGGGCAGTCGCACTCGAATGTGTTTATAGTAAGATACTACAAAGTGCTTCTCTTTATATTACCTCACCTTAATCCCACCACAGTTCCCTTCTTATCTGTCTGGTAAGGCGACTCCGGATAAGGTCAGGAGAAGAAAAGAAGAAGACGACTTCACGACTCCTAGAGAACTTCCAGAACGTCTAGGACACTTGAGGGCTGACCTCCTCTCGAGGGCAGTGACACATGCATGCACATCTCGCATGCATGGATTTAAAAAGAAGCCTTGAGGTTATTGCATCACGAATCGGTGTCACCACCATCATGAGATCTTCACATAATCACCATTCACCATCATCATCATATTTTTCACAAGAAAAACGCAATCCCAAGAGACGAAATGGAAATGGAAATGGATGGATTTTCACCCTCACTTCTACATCTAGCGAGAATATTAATCATCATGTATCAGTCAAGTTCCCACTAAGCTGCGCGCGCACGCGGCCGCGCAGTATTTCAACAACCCAACTAACCTAACGACGTGGTCAATAAATATTGCTTTAAATATCTAAAAGATCCACAACACAGATAAATGTATAATATAAATCAACACTTCTTCGAATAATTAAGACTGCCAAAGTCTTGCATATTATAATGTTTATAACTTGTTTTACCATTTGAATAGTTCTTCATTACTGTACTCCTGCAACAGTTTTGTGAGAACGATTTTCTCTTTTAAACTTGACACAGAAAGTAAGCGAGCATGACATTATTGACAGAGCCATTATTTTAGAATACCTATGCAAGAAATATAAGTAATAAAATAATGATTTTACCTGAAAGAGCAACAGATACTGGAGAACCTGCCAATATGGTCATTCAGATAACTGTATATGTATCTCAATCTATACTTAACCGGTTGAATGCCAGAAACGCGTATATACGGTCTACAATACCGTGAGTGCAGTGCCGGCCATAGAAAATGAGCGTATATTTACGGTTCACTTTTCACCCAAAAAAAAAGGACTAAGTCAACGATTTTATATTTCAAACATTTTAAACAGACAGCGAATCTCTTAGAATCACAGTTCTATAGACATACAGTTCACATATTTTATGAATGTTTATTTGTCCCGTATACGTTCATATACCATTCATCCGATTGCGATACAACTTTGGTGATTCGTTGCGTGGAAGCTCGCGAAGGCTTCTGTTTATTTAACATTGAAAATTGGCGTACCTATCATTCTTCTACAAAATAACACGACTTTTCAACGGTACCAGGCTTTCAGTGCAAACAATAAAGAAAAATATCATCAAAATTACAATTTCAAATTTCTCAATTCCCAAATTCTTATTTGCAGTGGCGCAAAAGATTCACTCTTATTCTTGAGATTCTAAAACACTGAAAGAACACGAAAATAAAGTCAAATATAAGTAATACCAACTGTTTTTCTACAATGATTTAATTTGTCAATGAAATCGTACGTTGAGGTTGCCAAATATTAAAGTTTGCAATTGGAAAAATGTGTATATCGTCGAAAACTTTAATATTTGGATGGGGGCACAGTGCACTCTCTCCACCTTTACACAAGCCGTCCTTGCTTATTTGGTAACCACACACCGCTTTCTCAAAGGAAGGTACTGATTTAATAAAAATATATTATTCTTTATAAACTAAAGGAAACAGCAAGGAGCCCCGCCCCATAATAGATCATTGAAAAACAAAATAATAGTATAATCACTTTCAAAAATCGAATTCTCCATTCAAAAGGGGACAATAACAATATCATACGCTTCAGATTTAATTATATTTCTTTATTTTTCGTGTCGGGTCGCCAATCATCTCCCCTCTTTGTTGCACTGCGGAGGGCGGAAGAAAGCGGCGGGCGAGGGTCGCGAGGGGCGAATCAGGGGGTGGCGTCTCAGCGCCATTTCATCCCCCTACTGTAAGAGTAATGAATGGTATATGTCAGCGGAGTGAAACCATTATTGTGTCTCTAAAAATGATAAAAAGCAAACGCGAAAATGAATCACCAATATACGGATAAACTTTTCTTTTTGTACTGTACTTATACTGTACCTAGATATATGTACATATTTTAATTTAGAATGAAGTGCTTGATGGAATTTCAATATCAAATTTGAATCGTTTGAATTTTGTACCTTACCAAGAGTTTTGTTTCTAACGACCTGGGTTTCACCTTTTGGCATCTTCAGGCATTTCAAGTGTACGAATATACTTGAATTGGCTGTGTGAATGACTGATTAATTAAATTTCAAATATTTACCATGCGTGCATCATAAAGCCTCCATATCAAATTCGATATTGCTTCAGTTGCAGCGATGTATGTATTATAATACTAACAAAAAAATACCTTAAAGTCACTTACTACTTAAAACCCAGGTTTCACCTTTGGACATCTTCATGTTTCGACTCCGCGGTTGTCCTCGAACTGACAGTTGGTAAACGTCTGTACGTGTATAAAAAATAATTTTTTAAAACTTGAATAATTTCAATCATTAGAATTTTTTACTTCTCCGCCTTTAAAGGCCCAACCGTGAATTCGAAATCCCTGAAAATGCCGAAAGATGAAACCAGGGTTGTTAGTGACAAAAGTCATGGTAAAGAACAAAATTCAAAATTGATATAAAAAATAACAATCGAAATCCTCAATCAAAGATTAGATACTACATTAACAGAAGACTGAATCAAAAAGATTCAAATTCGACACTTAATAATTCATGTAAGTTTAAATATGCATAAAATTGTTTTGAAAATACGTTTAGAACGTTCAATAAGGTGCGAGTAGTATCTATAAGATTCCGGGAAATGTTGGCACTATCCACCCGGGATACTGGACAGCGACTTCCATTCCGAGACGATTGGCAACCCTACTCAGAATTGTTACTTCTGCCAGTCTTAAGATTATTATTCTTTTAACCTTGGACCTTTTTAGTTACAGAATATGAAAGCTGAAACGTCAAATATAAACGAAATCTCATCTAGAATACTACAGTTTTTTTTTTAAAAATCTTTGTTGAAAATTTTGGTAACAACATCGACCCAACAGTGAAAAAATGTAGACAAGAGAATACTATCATGATCCCAAAACAATTTATTACGATATCTAGAAGTTATTCCTTCAGTTTTTAGGAAAAATTCGCTTAGCAAAAAGGTCGAACCAACAATTAATAACAAAGCACTCTTAATAAATGTAAATTTAATACATTCATGTATTTATTACTTTAACACAGGGTTTCCCAAACTGTTCCGGTGTTCTGAGAAATTTTGGAAAGATTTTATGCACTGCAACTCATTTAAAGATCAAATTTGAATTTTTTACTTTTCCATGAGTTTTATCACTAACGACGCGGGTTTTGCCTTTCAGCATCTTTAGAAATTTCGTAAGTGCACGGATGTACTGGTAACTGAAGATTTTCAAACGCGAAGCCCGGGTCGGTAGCGACAAAACTCATGGAAAGTACAAAATTCTAACGATTCAAATTTGAAATTGAAATTTCATCAAGTACTCTCAGTCAAAATTCTTAATTACATTTAAAGATGTTCTGCAAAATAATTGAAAGGCGGCTGATTATCAATCTCCACTGATGTTCAAGGTCTAGGTAAAGGCGGAGGACCATCTTTTCTCACCGGCTGACACATCTTGTCAGTCTGACGACAGTTGTCAAGGTTGACAGATCAACGCTAATATATATTGATCATAAATCTGATTAAAATCTGATCAATAAAAATTTCGGGGTTTGCGAAGTGTTCCATCGCAGAAAAGTTAGGGAAACACTGCGTTAGTTGCGTACAATTGTCAGTTAGAAATGTTTTTCTTTTTTTCAATACCATCCAGTGGTCAATGACATTATGGACACGGACAAATCTTCTTTACAAGTCAAAGGATCGATATATTCATGGAACATAAGTTTATTGCAATAATAAATCCCTGGATAATAAATTGACAGTAAAAATTATATCCAATATTAATAATTGCGGTCATATTTCGCCACTAAGGACATGAGAACCTTAATTCAGTGGTCGATTATACTGGATCTATTATTAAGTTGATACAATTATAGAATAAAGTTTTATGTGATAATATACCACACAGTAAAACTATAATAAGTGTGTGTATGAACACCAATAAAATAACATACATACTGTAAATATAATTATTTAAAAATTTGTAGCGATTATTTTTTTTAAGCTGATATAAGGCATTTGAAAAAAATTATCAAGATAGAGAAATATTTTTTTGTTTATTCGACGATTGAAATGAGAATTTTGCATGAATATTCAGGTGTTGCCATAAGTGAAGAATAGATTGTGTTTGCAACCTTCTGATAGAATGCGATCGTCTTTGGGGCACTCTTAAAATTCATCTATGTCACTCACTTTTCACAATAGGAAATTATGAATAGAAGATCATATTGTTAGATAAAGATACAGTTTTATTTACACAAAAACTAAGCAAGACTTTTAAAGGCAAGACAAAAAAATGTATTTCTTATCAGTTGATTATTCTCGCGATGAACGAAACCGGTCCTGATCCAAATAAATTTAATGTGGAATAATTATAAAAAAATCTTTTTACTTTTTTAATACAATGACATTCCGCCAAGTATTGACAGTGAACACCTTATAGGCAACTAATTATTTGGTCAGTTTCTAATTCGATAAATGGTCAGTAAATATTACATAAATGATCAGTATTTTATACTTAAAATGGTCAGTTAAAAATTATAAATGGTCAGTAATTGTCTGTAAAAGGATCAGTAGATATTTATAAACAAGGAATATAAGTTATATCAACTGACCATTCATTTATTTCACTGACCAAAACTTGAATTAGATACTGACCCATTAAATACACGCCCACCTTAAAAGTGATAATGTGTTGATAAATGTATGATATTTTAAAGGAGTCTTTCCTAGGATCCACCGAAAGAGTATTTAATTTTTTGGGTGCGGAGTCGTAAATAATTGTACGAATCGTACTATAGGTAGACGGAAAATGTGTTAATTAAATTTAAAGTCGATATTTATATACGATTGTCGATTACATTTATAATCCAAAGCTGGTTTGTTACCCCTTTTACAGAGGGATGTCATCGAGCACGCTTGTAAGGGTTTATTCTCATTGTAATTATTATATTGTGAATTGTTATCTACATAATGTACATATGGCCATTTAGATTTGTTTCTATTAAAACGTTAACATTCATTAATACAATGTTTATTCGGGCGAGTTAAAAGTAAACGCGTTCAATTTTAAATGAATTCTGTACAATATTTATTTGAAATTTCGTTACTTAACTTTGAAAAGGTGACTGACATTTTGGTCGAAAAAGTTTGCACTAACCATATTCACGCATATATTATGATAACTTCAGAATCATATAATTTTGAATTATGGAGTTAGCAGAATTCCAGAGTTCATCTAAACACTTTTTTTTACTAAATTCATTTGATAAAGTTCTAAGATTATCATCATTATTTCTATCATTAGATAGTTAATACCACTATTTCTCAATAGAATGGCTTGAGTTGTGAAAAAATACGCCTAAAATAAGACATTTGAAACAGTTTTACTTACTCATTGTCACAAATGATTTTATCTTTTGAATTCAATAGTATGACCAATTCAAACTTCATACGTTCATATCTCAAAACAGGTTCAAGAGCAGTTACCTTTTCAAAGTAATGTGTCGATTTGTATGTACTAACTGTCAAAAGTTCTTAGTGGAAAGGGTGATTTAAAAAATAAAACACTTGCATGTAAAGTCTCGATATTCCATTGATTTTAACTCTTTCACATTTTTTCATCGCTACTGTAATACATATGATACAATAACACATTTACATCGCATCATTATGATTTCAACTAATTCGAGGGTTTCTTTGTCGAATAACAATACTATCAATGTTTGGCGAATAAAAAATATTGTCAATTCATTGGCACGATAAACGATTGCTTAATAAAAAACAGTAATGACGAAAGTTGTTGTATTTCGGGGTTGGTTATATTTTGTCTATTAAATTCACATATTTTATTTGGCTTCGCCTATCGTGAGAAGCATCAACTGAAGAAATATAAATAAAGTAGTTGTATTAATAGAAAATTGAGTGGGCACGCAATATCAAACAATTGGTATAATATACATAATCTTATATATAAAACTGAAACGGCGTATGTATGTCTGTGGGTTTGTAATTCCCTTTTGCATTGTTGGTCATTAAGTTGCCATAAAAACGAATATGTTTGAATTTTTATCGGCGTAGACATTTAGTCAAAATGTAATAAATTAGTCTTCTACAGAACTTTTCCCGGCTTTTATTATTAATAATAATGTTTATTATTTACGCAAAGGTATTATTTGACATTTCTTTGACAGCAAATTAGATTTTTTTCTTGAATTTGGACATTTTAATGGGCAAGAATGGGGCGCTGTCATCAAATTAAATAAAGTTTGTGATTTTATTTTAACTCTATTTTGGATGAAAGATTTTGTGATATAATTATGTCGAATGATATAACATTAAATAATTATTGGTCGCTTAGTCCGAGCGACGCCGGGTAGCAATACTAGTACATACATATGACAAGAGTGTACAGATAATAGATACGTGAAATAAATTGTATATAATTTAAGTGTAAGCTTACTGACAGAGAAATGGTCTCTCAACATTAATCACAAATTTATAGCACATTCGTGAACAAAATATACAAGTAGGAAAATTTCAAAATAATGTTGAGAAACATTAAATTAATAATTAATAATAACAGTGGACTGCAAATTATTTTCGTTCCAGAACGGCCAATCTAAATAATTATACTATATTAATTTATTTAAGACATAATAACTTTCCACTTATGTCTAAATCACAGTTCACAGTTAGAAAAACAGTGATATTTCTATACGTTGATGTGCCAAATGGTCACATGGTTCATATTTAATTGCAAAGTTTTGAATGTTGGCACATAGTTCATTTTCTATCTTCTTTATTATTTGTTAAGGCGGAGAAAAAAAAGAAACAGAACTGTATATTTAGCTCATTTTTTAAAAATCGTCACATATACATACATACCATATTTGATGCGCAGCGACGATATATGTATTATTATGTATATAACTGAAATGTTTGTACAAAACCAATAACTCGTATAGTAAAAATATGAAAGTGGAAAATAAATAATCTTTTTACGGAAACGGATATATTATATTATACTGATTAGTGGTGGAGACTTTGTTTATTCATTTAATTTATTTGAATAAAGCAACATTTTTTATCGTTAATATGTGTAATATTTTTTGTCTGTCTGATGTTTCAGAATTTTCAATTGCAAAAATCAATTTTGCGAAAAAGATGCCGAAATTAATAATCTACTCGCTCTGTAGCAAATTTCCATGCAATTTGCCTGAGATGAAACTAATGGACATGTTCGTCGGGCCTGATAGATCCGATCGTCTCCTTGCGAAACTCATCTCGTACTATGTTCATTTCTGGACCCCTGTACAATCTTTAATATTATTAACATTAGTTCATATATTACATATGGATTGTACTAAATAATATAATAATGTATTCATCAATTAGATACGTATTTAATCCTTTCAGCCACGAAAAATCAAAAACAAAATGAAAAAGGATGTTTCCTTCGGTGAAAATAAGTAAGATCGAAGGAAAAACCAGTGTAGAAGATTCGAGTCGGAATATGTAGCAAGCCACCCTCATTCAAGAAGAGATGCTACGGCTATTAGGGGTGGTTGGGTTAGGGTGGTTTTACTCTGGTCTACTGCCTCAAGGGTGGGAATATTACTGAGTGCACTCGCCAAAGAAAAACTATACATTTTCTTTGGTTAAGATTATTTTCTCTCGTAATATTTTTAGTTATTTTCAAACGATAATTACGTAGGAGTACGGTCCGTGGCGCAGTGTCAACGTTGTTGGCTTGCGTGCTGGACCGCCCTGGTTTTATTCCCGGTACAAGCGGATTTTTTCAGTCGATAAATCTGTTCAAAAGCATGGGTGTTTGTGTTGTTGAAAATCCCTTCCCAACTTTCCGATCCCAAAGAGCGACGCACAGCGAGAGCGATAAGGTAACCACTAGTCCTGTCCTCGTATCCTTTTCCATCCCCTAGTTTCTTCGAAGAAGAAAGGTTGAGCAACTGAGTAACAAGCAGTTCTCGTAGAAAAATATACGTTGAGATAAACTTCGTGAGGATTCCATATTCTCCAAGTTGGGAGCAGACATGGTTAAAAAAAACATAGGTTTACGGATATTTGTGCGGGGAAAACATAAATAGAAAACAACTGTAGATACAAATACATATTGCCCATACATATGGAAACGCCCTGTTACTTGGTCCTGTTGGTTACTGTTGTGGTCACGAAGAGACGATGGAACTGGCTGGTCACATGCTGCGGATGTCTCCACCCTGTTAGCCTCTACTTACGACCAGCTTCCTGGACCGTAGTATACTATCCATAGGATCTTCTCACCAGAACTGGAATGCTGGCGTGTCGTGTGATGAAGCAAATCAATTGGCTGACTATAGGGAATCATGGGGATTTTGCGTGATGGCCATGGATTCCACATAGGAAGTGAATATAGCCTCAGAAGAAGAAGATGTATATTTTTAAGATGCACATCAATTGACTATACTCGCGATGAACGAAACTGGTCCTGAACTTTGTCAGAATATATGTGGAAATAGTGCTATATAATGTGTTTTATTTATTCAGATTTAACGTCGCTTCCATTTCAAAATTGAATATCTGCAAAACATGCGTTGTCAACTTCTAATAGCACTGCACAAATATATAGAGCGTGGTTGTAAGTCACTGATAAAATGGAGAATATGCAGAAATTTTTATCTCTATTCGTTTGCTTGCACTGATACTTATACAAAAGACAAAAAAACACGGTTCCCGTGATTAACGCGGGACAGAAATTGTTTCAACGTCACGCGAATCTTGCTATACGCACGGGACGTGTTAATAAGTCATTGTATATGCTTTGCCAATCTTCATCTAATTGTTTTCTTAGAATTATGATACATATTTTAGATCATATTACAGTCAGTCTCCCGCTGGATACTGTAATTATTGGGTGACATCATTGTGCGATGTAAACAAATCGTGACATTTGCTGCAAGCGTCTATGATTACAGTGTAATATGCATGCATGACATCACCTTCATAGATTGCATGACCTATTTTTATTAAGGGGTTTGGATGCGGTAATGATTACATCACCGACAAAGTGGAATTAACTACTGTCGTTTTATGCAAATATATTAGTCTAAGAAATCAGCTGAAACAGTTTTTGTTTGTATAACAAGATCATATTTTAATACTCGAAATAACTTACTTCCAGGGTTTTTTTCAATTTAATGCGATGGAACGGCGTTCTGGCACCTTTTTTCACGGTATTTTTTTTCAAAATTTCGAAATCAATTAGACGAAACAATGTTTTAAGTGCAAACCTAGTTACTTTCTTTATTTATATAATTCGTCGAAATGATAAAACATGTGATTGTAATGAACCGGATGAGATGTGGATGGATTCAAATTTGGCGCCCTCCTGTGGTAACGAGTGAGAAGGGAACTTATCCACGCTCCCATTGGTCACTCGTGCAAAGTCGGACGTTTGTGATTGAATGCATGTGCCTAGCGATTGACAATGTGCGAAACATTTAATTTACGTACTTTTACAAAAAATTTGACATCATTATTTTTTTTTACTTTATTTTTTAGTGCAAAGACTTAGCCCAAGTTTAAAAATAAAACATATTTTTTAAAATTCTCAACTGCCGATTCCGCTAGTAAAAAGTCCAAAACAATTAAAGAAATAATTAAGAAGATTATCTCCTAATAAGAGAGCATTTTTTTATCCGTGTCCGCTCTCACTTGGAGCATATGGACTCCTCACAGAGTTTATCCCAGCATATATTTTTCTGCGAGAACTGCTTGTTACCCAGTTGCTCAACCTGTCTTTTTCTAAGAGAGTAGGGATTGAAAGGATACGAGGACTAGGGCAGGACTTGTTGTTAGCTCATCGGTCTCGCTATGCATCGCTTTTACGGATCGGAAAGGTGGGAAGTTATTTAAAACAACACAAACACCCATTGCCCTCGAACAGAATCGATTTATTGACTGAAAAAATCTGCTCGAACCAGGAATTGAGCCCGGGTGATCCGTCACGGAAGTCAACGACGTTGACCACTGCACTACAAAGGGAAATTGTGTATTTCTGTGACTCAAACTATGTTTTGCAGTGGTTAAAAAAAAGTTAGCCAATATGCTAAATAAACGAAAACTTAAGTAACTTCCATCCCGGGAACATCATTGTATAAGCCCGAGACTTTTGGCAACCCTACCACAACAAGCAACTTTAAGTATCGCATTAACAATGATTTACCAGAAATGATTCCAAGAATACGTGATAGCCGAACAAAAAAAAATATACGTATCGAAATTCCAATATTATGAAAAATAATGTTTCGGTATTAATTTTATGTGGTGACATATTTACATTTTATATAAAATTTATATTCGAAAATATTAAAATAACGTAAAAAAACAGAATATGTAAATCAAACAAATATAATGCTTCATTTACACGCGATTTAAAAAAAAATCACTCAATAAGCACACACACACAGTCAAGCACGACATATCCATACATACACAGACAAATTTATTCAAACACTCCAATCTACAACTTGCCATTACTAAATACTCCGCTGTGTCGTCGTCCCTTTCACTCGTATAGAAAATCGATAAGCCGTATACGCGTATCTCACTTCTGCACGTGGAAATGGTGTCGTCCCCTTCGCACTCGCGCGGGCGCGCATGCACGTATCACTTTCACCCGCTCCCTCTGGAGGGTAATATGAAAAGCTATTTGTATGCGATCTGTTTATTCACAAAGGATTATTTATTTATATTTATTATCTCAAAAAATTCAATTATGTACACGATTTTATAGCAAATTTACTTCATCATCAAATGAAAAAGTGCCGCTTTTTGATATTTTAATCATAATAATACTTAAATACTTTTTTAAAACACGTTTTCACGTCGAAATATTAATTTTACGATAAGTAACTTCTGCTTTCATACTTATATTATTAAAAGATCAAGTATGACTCAATTTCTATACTATTGAACTTATATTATTTATTTATTTATTGGCAAAAAACAATATAAAATACGTGGCAATAAAGCAAGCGCCAATGCGCCATGCATTTGACAAATTAATAAAAATTACACAACAATTTTAAAAATAAAAAACAAAACAGAAACATATTATTTACATAAGAAGACAACAAATTTTAACAAAGCATCAAGTTCACAGCCGAAGATGTCCACGTCAACAGGAAGCGCATTTATCAGCCGAATAGCCCTTGCAACTTATAGTATATTATATATATTATAGATTGAGTTTAAGATTGAATATTCAAACAACAGATTGAGGTTAATTTGCTTGTTAATTAACTCATAGAACTCCAAGTACAAAAACGGTGTTATATTTTTTAAATATTTAAATTCATTCAGCTATAAATGACAATCACAACCGGCACCAATATAAAAAATATATGTGTAAAATCTTGGTGGCAAGGCGTTACATTTTCATAAATCAAGCACATATATTTTGTTTCGATCAAGACCGGTTTTTATCATAGATGATTAGAAGCAGAACAGCCCTTGCAACCGGCGTCTCATATTGTATTATAATTGTGTTGGTATATTTCACTTAGAAAAGTGGTAAACGTCTTTGGACTTATCCATATTGGTTTCGCGGTCACCGAATAGGAACAATAATACACTGACTTAACAATCAACTCATGTATTTAAGGCTACAAAGCCTAAAACCTAAAAGCATGATGACTGCCCACCCCTGTACTGACCTCAAACAGGGAATGAATGTCCCTACCCTAACCATTCCTTCGTCACAATTGAAAAGAAATGTCGAGCGGCAAAAAGCTGAATAAAAGAAAACATTATGATTTCATTGTATGCTCCACATTGGAAGCGGATATGGTAAAAAAACGTATTAATAAAACTATTTCATGAAACATATTGACTAAATCGAATCTGTGGACAGAAAGCGTCAAATAACGGAATCTAGTAATTTTTTATTAATGCTAAAAGAAGCGATTACACATTTTCAAAATTTTCCTCATAGTGAAATTTCTTATCAATTGTTTTAATAATTAGAATTTTTAGAATTTTGTACTTTTCCATTAGTTTTGTCGCTAACGACCCGGGTTTCGCCCTTTCGGCATCTTCAGGCATTCCAAGTGCACGGATGTACTTGAACTGACGCGTAGTAAACAGTTTGTATCGTTTATATACAAAAATATAAGTAGGTCACTAAGTTAAAAGGTTATTAAAATGTAAATTAGCGAAATTTGAATGAATACAAGTTTCAATGATTTGAGTGGGTTTGTTATAATTACGGGGATTTTTGAAAATATTAATGACCAGATGATAACATAAGAATATTTAAAATAAATCTAGGGACCTATCCGACCTCTCGTTAATGAGTTGATTGATTTCAAGCCTTTATTATTATATTACATTAATGATAGTAAGTGAATTGATATTTAATAATAGCAAGTGCTTGAATTGTAAATAAATGACAATTATCAATAAATGACAATAAATTAAAATAACAATTATTTAAAAGGGTACAACAATGGCGAAATAGGCAAATAAAGTTGCTCGTTCAAAATTGGCAGACCGTTGAGCTGAGCTCGATTAATCTCTAAGATTTCTTGATAAAATAGTTTAAACTCACCCCTGTTAGTATGTAACAAATCAATGCCTGAAAACTCATGGAAAAGTACAAAATTCAAAAAATTCTAATTTGATATTTAAATTCCATCAAGCACCCTCAGTCGAAATACTTAATGTTTTAATAATATTTAAAAGAAAAATAAAAATATACACATAACCGCCAATAGCCAAGGCGGATAAACAGGATAAGAATTAGCAAAACTAGTGTAACACAAATGACATGATGAGAGTTTTAATCTTAATTTAATTCTATATAAACAGTTCTTTTCACTTAGCCACAGATTCCCAGCAAGTGCATCGAGACCCGAGACAAAGAAATGTTTTATAATAAGCTACACCTGAGAGAGGTGAGAGGCTTTTGATATTAGAATTCCCATTTGTTTTCATATAACTGAGCATTTATTTAGGATGCATTTAAAAATGTATTATTAGTACATACATACGGTAACCGGACAAATCAGAACATGACAATTCAAAACATGACGTTTCAGCACGAGACTTTTCAGAATATGACATTTCAGAACATGACATTTCAGAACACGACTTTTCAGAACATGACATTTCAGAACATGACATTTCAGAACAAGACTTTTCAGAACATGACATTTCAGAACATGACATTTCAGAACAAGACATTTCAGAACATGACATTTTAGAACACGACTTTTCAGAACATGACATTTCAGAACATGACATTTCAGAACATGACATTTCAGAACAAGACTATTTGTGCCAGCCCAACGAATGAATTTTAAAATGCACGCGAACTAACTACAATAGTTAGTGAACATTTATTTTAATTTCGGCGATCTCATAATTACAGTTATTTTCTTGTTGTGGCAGCCCTATTCATAATTGGTTAATTGTTTATAGACAAATATGTATGTGAAAACCCAATATTATAAAGCGAGCGCGCTCGGACGGTGTCCGTAGATAGGCCGATTGTTCTGAAATGTCATGTTCTGAAATGTCATATTCTGAAAAGTCTTGTTCTGAAATGTCATGTTCTGAAAAGTCTTGTTCTGAAATGTCATGTTCTGAAATGTCATGTTCTGAAATGTCATATTCTGAAAAGTCTTGTTCTGAAATGTCATGTTCTGAAATGTCATGTTCTGAAAAGTCTTGTTCTGAAATGTCATGTTCTGAAATGTCATGTTCTGAAATGTTATATTCTGAAAAGTCTTGTTCTGAAACGTCATGTTCTGAATTGTCATGTTCTAATTTGTCATGGAACCCTTACATACATTAAACTGTTAATGAAAAAAAACAATTAAAAAAAAATTTTAGTCAAAAGGCATCATTTGAGGACACAGAAGATCGCGGGATCCCCCCCGCTTAATAGTCATCAATGATAATTCGTCTCTTTCAAATCGATTTACCGATCGCGGAATATGTACTTTATAACTGAAATTGAATACAACCATGTTCATTCCCAACTAGAATCTTATGAACTCTTCACGGAGTTTATTGCAACATGATTTTTTCTGAGAAGACTGTTAATCAGATTATCGACCTCTCTTTTTCGAAAAGAGATGGAATTTAAACGATACAATGACTTAAAATAGGACTAGTGGTTAGCTAATCGCTCCAGCTACGTGCCGCTTTTTTGGATCGGAAGGATAGGAAAGGCGATCAACGACGGCGATTTTATATTAAAAAATATTTCTCTAAGATTCCATAGAAACTTAAAGTGTGACACTTTTTGAGAAACATCCTCTCTTTAATGTCATTAAAAAGTTAGTACGTATAACCATCCTAAATCCGATCGCTACTGTTTTTAATTTAATAAGATAAAAAAGAATATGTGAACGCTACATAACCTCAACACCGGGACCGGAAAAAAGCATAAAGGCATAAATACTCAAGTGTTCCAAGTTCCAACCACACTGCCGCACTAAAGTAGAGGTCTGCACGGGCCGAAATTTAAAAATTCTACCCGGCCCGAGCCCGAAAATCTCTAACCCGGCCCGATCCGATGTTGAGGCTCATTCCCCCCAACCCGAGCCCGACAGTTTTTTCAACTTTTCAACAAAATTTAAAATAATTTAATATCAACTCATAAAATTATAATATTTATGTTTTAATTTTTGTGTACGTAGGCCCGAGCCCGGCCCGGGCCCAAACTCAGACCATCGTTACCCGGCCCGACTCAGTCCACGGGCCGGGCCGGGTTCGAGCCCGTGCAGACCTCTAAACTAAAGTTTATTGTCTTTGGCAAGCAATGCAAGCTCATCGTGCGCGGGTGCAAGTGTATGGTGTAATATGTTCACGCATGCATGTGCGCCGCACATACGGCTGTGTTCGTGCACGCACACTCTCATGTCCGCGATAGTGCAGCCGGTAATATTTTTTAACATCATTATGTCGGCGCGGCAGGGGACAAATGCATACCAGAAGGTGACCATCATACTCCATAATTTATAATATATTTTTAATAAACGGTGTAATTATATTCACAATATTTTGGTAAAATCTTTCAAGCGATATGAACTTGCTTGTTTTATTTTCATGAGTATTTCGACCAGGGCTGTGGAGTCGGAGTCGTTGAGTCGGGGCTTTTTTGGCCAAAGTCGTACTCGGAGTCGGAAGTTTGAACTTTTTATTTTTGCATATAATATGTCCAATTTGGCCATTGGCCGGATTGCTAGGGTTGATATTTAATTGAATACACATAAATAAGAAAATTAGGCAAAAAAAAGTACCGTTATTAAACTTTATAGTGGGAGTCGTAGTCGTGTTTTTGGTAAATGCTGGAGTCAAACACTTTTTTGCCGACTCCACAGCCCTGATTTCGACTGAAGGTGCTTGATAGAATTTCAATTTCATATTTGAATCGTTTTAATTTTGTACTTTGCATCCTTGCAGTTGAGATAAACTTTTGAAAAGTTTGAACTTGATGTATAATTTGGCTATTGGCTGGATTGACTTTTTTGATCTTTAATTTAATACACATAAATTGGAAAGGTTGGAAAAAATCGGAAAGGGAAAAAAATCAGGGCCTTTTAACGACTCCACGGCTCTGATGATTTTCCATGAGCATTTTCGATAACGACCCGGGTTCCACAGTTCAAAATCTTATAAAAAGTATACTTAAGGTCAGTTCATATATCATTCGTACAACTAAAATGCTTGAAGATGGCTAAAGGTGAAACCGTGTCGTCAACGACAAAACTCTATAAAATTCAAACGATTCACATTTTTTGTGCTGTGTCAATCATTTAATAAACCCGTACAAAGTAATTCTGAAATATCCATTGTGTCACAAACCACAAAGCATAAATATAAGTCGCGTCGGTCATATGAATCATCAGTCACAAGGGCTGTTTGGATGATCAATGCACTGCATAATGAAGAGGAAATTTTCAGGAATGAGCTTAGTGTTTTGTTTTTATGTTTAATGACATTCTCTGTTGAATAATATATTAATATATTAGTCAAATGCTTGGCGTATCGGCGTCAGCTGTAATCCCATTTTTAATTACATTTACAATAATCATTAGACAATAATTAACAAAAGTTGTTCCTGCTTTTAAAATGGATGGTAGCCCTATCGTTACATTATACCTGAAATCACTCGCTGGCTTTAGCTTCGAGTATGTATGTTGGGGATACAAAATCACAAACTAACTTGTCAATGAAGATCATTTCAAAATCTTATGGGGTGTTTAGAGAGCAAAAAAATGTGACGTTTTTTCTTTTGGTCCTCGAAATAGGGAGCAGATCATCGTTCAAAAGCAGATGCATGTCGCAGCTTAACTCTTTGTGTACGAACCAAGAATATAATAACAATCTATTATAATTTCATACATATTTCAAAAAACTTCATTCGTAAAATAAATGCCCGGTCCGTGGTGCAGTGGCTAACGTCATTGACTACCGTGTAGGACCGCCCGGCCTCGATCCCTGGTACGAGCAGACTTTTTCAGTCGATAAATCGTTTCTGCTCAGAAGCAATAGATGTCTGTGTTGTTAAAAATCCCCTTCCCACCTTTCCGATCCCAAAGAGCGACGCGTGACAGCGATTAGCTAACCACTACTCCGGCCCCTAGTCCTCGTATCATATCCATCCCCACTCTCTTCGAAAAAATCCGTTTGAGCAACTGAGTAACAAATCAGTTCTCCTAGAAAAACATATGTTGAGATAAACTCCGCGAGGAGTCCATATGCTCTTAAATTGGGAGCGGACATGGTTAGTTAATAAAATAAATAAATTTTGACGGCTTTTATTTGTCAGAAACTTGTTTGGTTTTAATTTGTCAGGTGGTAAAAGACAGTGCAAACCAGCCCCTTATTACATTCAAATTAAAAAGGCGACGATAGATCTGTCTTGGACATGGCCCCAAGGAAGTCTGAATTCTGCCTGTCTCTTCTACCAACCGGATGAATACTGTTGTCTTGGAATGTTGCTGATTACCAGTCATACGATATACTCAGCGGAGCTACGAGACACTGAACTGAGAGACTGGACTGACCTGAGAGGAATAAGGAGATGGGCGGGTGATAGAATCTTGGAGAAAACACGTGGCGACCAAATGCTCTGAATATGGAGTGGATATTGAGATAGTCTACGGGTGGGTAACCTTTTATATTCTAGCTACACAACATTGGACTTCATACAAACCTAAAAAAATAAATATTGACTTGAATAATCCAATTGAACATTCGATTGCAGAACACGGTCTTAACAGATGAAAAATTTCCCTACCCTTTTTAATATAAGTATTATTAGTCAAAGTAGTCAGAAATCTACAGACTCCTACTCCTTTCTAAAATGGACAACTCAAAGCCGTAATTTGAGAGTTAGTTAAGTGCTTGGGTGCTCACGATGTCTTTTCTCATCGAGTTGATCTCGAGTGGAGCTCACATTAAAAAAAGGGAAGTCAAACATTCTTACGCTCATTGGCAAAACAATAACCGTTGATGTATTAAATATACGATTTTTAGCAACGAAAAAAAACTTTTCATCTCAACGGTAAAACCTTTTAACTGAAAAACTATCCTTACCTATTAAAATATATTATCTTTTTAGTGTGACATGAAGGGTTAGAATCATATGTTAAATGTTTTCTTTCGGGACTATCAACCTATGATCTTTGCTTTCAGGCCTGTTAATGAACCCCCAGTGCAATGAGCTTATTATTTTTAAATGTTTTGACATTTTTTCACTGGTGTTGATGGAGGCATTTATTTTGAGCCACAGGGTACAAATTGTCAATGCGAATCACTTGTTTTTCATATTTATTTTACACTGGAATTAGAAACATTACCGAGTAAGCGAGGTCCGTGGTGGTCGTTGGCAACCTTGTCGGACCACCCGGGCTCGATTCCCGTTACGAGAAGATATTTCAGTCGATAAATCGTGTTTGTGTTGTTAAATGACTTCCCACCTGTCCGTTACCAAAAGCGACGCATAATGACAGCGATTAGCTAATCACTTGTCCTGTCCTAGTCCTCGTATCCTTTCTATCCCTACTCTCTTCGAAAAAGAGAGATTGAGCAACTGAGTAACAAGCAGTTCTCGTAGAAAAAACAAATGTCGAAATAAATTCCGCGAGGTGTCCATATGCTCCAAGTAAGGAACGGACATGTAAAAAAATGTATCTATTGTATATGTTACAGTGAAACTGTATTCTCAGTGAAAATGTATCAAGTAATAGATTTGTATGACAACATGATTTCACTGGTCACGATCATTGAAATTATTGGCCCAAGTCGAGGATTTGCCGGCCTAAAATTTTAGTTTGCTTCAATGAAACAAAATCAGCCTTTCATAAAAAGATAACCAAAGAAAAACACAGACAAACATAGGGCTGAAGATAGGGCGATCAAATTTAATTTCAATGACAGCTTGGAGAAGAATATATTTTCACTGAGAATACAGTTTCACTGTAACATGTACAATATGTATTGTTGTCAAGCTAGACCAGTGGTTCTCATGTGCGGCCACCAGAGGATTTTGCTGCGGCCACTAACAGATTCATAGTTAATATTGATATTTAATAAAAATGGGTTTTTATAAGTTAATTTGTCAACAAAGACACTGAAAATAAAATATTTTGTATGCATTGCATTGTGCATCAAGAATTGTTAGTTAGCAAAAACTCAACACATACATGTATAGGTCTTTTTGGCAAAAAGGATTTGACACAAAAATTTTGTGCGGCCACCAGACATTTCCGTAGAACCGCTGATGTTCCTGATGCGGCCACAGCCAAATTTCACGTGAGAACCACTGAGCTAGACTCCACATATGAGTTTTAGGCGTCAAGGTGGCGAAACACGTGTCAATATCTGTAACACAACACGTGGAATAAACAAAGTTATTTTTAATATTATCCTTCCATATTCTATTTTAAAAAAAAAATACAATTTGACGAATTTGAATACACGATTTTTGCTGTCCAAGCTCTCCCAACAAACGGTTATAATAATATATAATATAGATCTTATGCTTTCAGTTATTAAGAGCGTTTTTGTTTTGTTACATTCACTAATTTGATGTACACTCGCGAGGATGTTTCGGTTGAATTTGGATCGTTTATGTGGCTTTAAAAATAGATACGCATTGAATTTATCTAAGCAGAACATATGCAGTGGAACATGTGGGGCGCGAGCTTGTGGTTACGAAATAACATAATACCGACATCATGAAAGGTGAGTGGTATTAGTTCGATGCTCACATCGTGTTGCTCTTGATTGTGTGAATCAAATATTATTATAAAGGGTATTTCAATAGGGACGCTCAAAATATGTTACTTTGTCCTGCTGAGTAGATTATTCATTGTTTAGTGGCCAAATTTGAGTCAACCAGTTTGGTAAATAATCGGCCAACACCTACCTGTACTTCATCAAAATACAATATCTGGTGAAAACATTGCTGCTGTGTGTGAAAGTGTACAGGAAAACCCAAGGCAACTTATTTCTCGTTGTTCACAAGAACCTGGCTTTTCTGCGACTTCATGAATTTTTGAATCGGGCCTTATGTCTGCACCGTATAAAATCAACTAACCAAGGAACTTCAGGTAAACGACCACAGACAACGCCTGATTGGGTTCTGGAGCAGTTGGAAGTTTAAATTTGTCAAAAAAGTCAACTTTAGCGACATGGCCCATTTTATAATGAATGGATATTGGCAGACATTTGATGCTATATTCCATATTAAATGCCGTAAAATATACTTACAAATGAAATTAAAATTTAGTCGAAATCTCACAAACAACTTGTTTTATTTACATTTCAAAACTAAGCGTCCGTATAAAAAGACCCTTTATATGTACTAGTCGGTGCCCGGCAAGCGTTGCAATGCCACTCAAAGAAAAACAGTGTTTGTGCTTATTGAAGTGCTTTCGGATGCATAATATTTTAGCTAAATAATTTCGATTTAATTTCACTAACATTCATCGGTATCGATGACATTTACCGTTTGACGTTTGCTGTTTGTCTCTTGAAGGGCTGTGGAGTCGGAGCTTTTTGGCCGGAGTCAAAATCGGAAATTTTGAAAAGTTTGAACTTTTTATTTTTGCATATAATATGTCAAATTTGGCTATTGGACGGATTGGTAGGGTTGACATTTAATTAAATACACATAAATAGGAAAATTAAGGGGGGAAAAAGACGATATTATTTTTTTTTAGTCGCAGTCGTGTTTTTAGTCAATGTTGGAGTCGGAGTCGTGGTTTTGGTAAATGCTGGAGCCGGAGTCGAACTTTTTTACCGGACTCCACAGCCTGGTCTTTTGCCGACTGTCTATGGTACGAAACATGCGCCACCTACTGAAAAATAAGGTAAATTATGGATTTATGTTCACGGGGCAGAATTTTTGTAAAGATTTATGAAAAATAAGCACATTAAATGAAATGAATGTAAGGCTTACGTTTTATTTTTGAAATGTTACGTCTTAAATTTTTTAATTTATTATTATAGAAGATCCTAAAGAATACTTCGCAATAAGCATGAAATCGAGTTGTTTTAATATACAACCAAAAACTACACAAATAATAATATTATACAGATAGAGACAGTCGCATAAGTTTATTATTTGATTAAAATAAAAAGAATAATTTTAGTATAGGCTAATATTAAAAAACAAATTCTTCTTTCAGAACTCATACAATATTCAGTAATATTCTTCAGATTTAATCATTTTGATTCCACATTTTATAATAATCCACAAGAACTCAAAGGGTAAAGTCAAAACATAAAATTATAAGCCAGTGTGTATAAATTTTTTGAGCTTATCTCAAGAGGATTTAGATTCTGTCCCGTGACCATATGTCCATAATTTAGCAAAGTTTATTGTACTATGCCTATAACCTTTACGCAAGTGCATCAATAAGTTGCCAAAATTCACGGTACGACAGCGCATAAAATATGAAAAACATTGATTTTTATATAAATGACCTACTGTAAGTTGACCTATAAACTTCGCACAAGTGCAAGCAATAAGTCGACAAAGTTTAATCGCAATCGGATGAACGGTACGGCAACGCTTAAAATACGAACGAACAAACATTGATTTTTATTTATTAGATTGACGTCATATGTATACAGAAAATTGGCCGTTGACTCAGTTCGTCTTCAAATCATCCATTTAATTCCTATAAATATCTCAGGCTCAATTGTAAGAGTCATTTCTTTTCTCACTCGGCTGGTAATTTACTGAACTGTGTTAGAGCGGGACAGTAAGTTATTCGCTCCGATTCGTTCGTTCGTCAGCGTCGCATGTCTCAAATACAAATAATCGCTCAGCTATTTTGAATAACTTAAGTTATTTATGTGCAAGAAAGAAAAAGTAATCCACTTTTCAAAAATAAACAATGCTTTTAATTTTTATGTATAAAAGTATGATGTTATTAAAAAATCAAATAATGTTGATTGCGTAGGGCAGTGGTCGGCAAAGTGCGGCTCTTTGACCCCTTAAGTGCGGCTCAGACATAAATAATAATAAAAAAAAATATACAAATATCTTTTTTTTTTATCATGTCTCACTCTCAACTTGGAGCATATGGAGTTTATGGTTACACGTTTTTTTCTCCGAGAATTGCTTGTTGCTCAGTTGCTCAACATCTCTTTTTCGAAGAGGGTAGGGATTGAAAGGATACGAGTACAGGACTAGTGGTTAGCTAATCGGTCTCGCTATGCATCACTTTTTGGGATCGGAAATGTATTTTTAACAACACACCCATTGCCTTCGAACAGAATCGATTTATCGACTGAAAAAATCTACTCGTACCGGGAATCGAACCCGGGTGGTCCGTTACGGAAGCCGACTACATTGACCACCGCACCGCGGACCAGGCGTCATTAATATTACTCTTGCTATTTTGTATCCACGAACAATTACATCGATGTCAGATGCTCTCGAGCGACAGTTTGGAAATGAAAATACAAATAAATGATAGTATAATATACGAAAATAAGTTTCAATACAATAATGCTCTAAAAGCCAAGCCCGATTAATCAGCGGTATAGTCTTTACTCAGTACTGCACACTTGCGCTGCATTATCGTTAATTGAATGCATAAACTTTGGTTTATTAGCCTCTGTGGAATTGGTCGTCGTTCACCAACAGTTCGTGCAAGACACATGATAATAATTTGCGTTGATAATTAACGAGGGCAACACGATATCAGAGCAATGTAATGACAACTATATTTGATATGGAGAAAGAACACGAAGAAGGGGTTTTTTAATCCAATGCCTGAAAATGCACAATGCTCGGACTTCGCACATTTTTAAGGATTCAATTTTTTTGAAAGATTTTTGTCCTTCGGCAGATGACAGATTAAAATGGTTAACCAAATGGTTTTAAATTAACTTCAATGTCAACATCAAATATGTAAATTAGTCTCGCTCAGTAAACCTCTTAAATAAATACATAATTGAGCATAAAGAAAAGAAACATAATGAAAGTGAGGAAGAAGAACCTGATAAAATCAAAAATATGAATAAATATTTCATGTATCTTTACATTTTTGGAACTATCATGGAAGAATGTGATCCAATTTAGGACGTTTTTGTTACATCCCTCCACTTTCGAATATTCAAAACTAGCACACAATTTTAGAAACCAATTACGTGCGAAAGCCGCCGATACCAGAATGTCTGGTCACCATTCCACATTGAAGGAGCACCAGTTAAAAACGTTTTGGATGATAAATCTTGGCTCATTGGCGATAGTTTGACAAGAAAATAAGAGTCGAAAAGAAACACAACCATCTCTTAAGGAACCAAACGTGACTTTCAAGATAATAAAATAAAGAGTCTATCGTCTTTCACTGAACTTGCCAG
Source organism: Himalopsyche kuldschensis (assembly GCA_028554975.1). Lineage (NCBI taxonomy): Eukaryota > Metazoa > Arthropoda > Insecta > Trichoptera > Rhyacophilidae > Himalopsyche > Himalopsyche kuldschensis. Next base: position 974,952 of record JAHFWI010000050.1, read on the forward strand.
TTCATTACCGGACATGGCAAGTTCAATGGCAGACTATTTGAGTTGGGAAAGTGGACCGAAAAGCCGGATTGCACTTGTTGAAACGACCAGTACATTAATCACGTTCTGTTGGACTGCCCCGAGATGAATACCGAACGAGCAGAACTCTTTGCTGCAGTCCGTCCTCATACAGGCCCAATAGGCCACGATGAGCTTATCTTGACCAAGGTCAACCTAGAAAGTATTCGATACATTTACAACATCATTTGGTGAACGGTATGCTTTCGATTCCTCTTCAGACTCGACGCGAATAAGATTAAACTCTCCCGTCATAATCATTTCTTGGAATATTTCAACAAGATGAATAAAAGTTATCGTCAGAAATGTTGCGTGTGGCGTGACGTCACAATTGTTTTTTCTGCCGACTGGTTTCACTCAAAAAAATGCACCTCCGCGTCATCGACTGACTTTGACAAAAGTGCTATTCTTATTATAATCTTGGTGCTGTCCACTAAATAGGAGATCAGAGTACCATTGCGCCATTCGAAGAACCATAAAAAAGAGATTGAGCAAGTGAGTAACGGGCAGTTCTAGAAACCACGTCCACGAAACCGTCTAGAAAAACTTCTGCCGTACTCGGACTTGGTTAAACAATACTTAAATTGCGTAAGCAATACAGGTAATATTAATTAAGTATTTAATATAAATTGAAAGATAAACATACTGATTCTGATTTTAAATCTTAGTTCGCAGACTTTCCGTAGTTTCAGTAGGAGGTAGGCATTTAAACCAACGATCATAAACCCTTAAACTATGCCATTCATTTAGTGAAACTCTGTTAACAATGTTAATTCGGGCTTATGACTTCACTTTCTCTCAGACTGCTGCTATTGTACAAGTGCGAAAGAGACAGGAGGTGCGATTCGCACGTGTCTAATCTCAATTTCCATTATCCAAAGAAAACGTTATATTGGTTGACTTCTTACTGTTAATATGGAAAATATTCTAATTTCAAATTAGTAGGTAGGTACACAATGCTCTAGAAGTAGTTAAGGGTGTATGGGGCGGGGCTATACACACATACATATACCTCCCGGTGACCATACGTCTTTCATTTGAGAGGACAGTTCCTGATTTGATATTTCGATTAATTTATTGTACAATATAAGTAAGAGCACTTTTTGAAGTTGCCACTTTAATTCGTTGAGTAACTATTTATTTAACTTCTACTTTATTCGTAACCAAATGTGACAGATAATTCACGTGTTCGAGAAGCATCTTCAGAACACCGAACTCTATTATAACGCTGGTTAAAGAAACAAAACAATGACAAATTAGTGGCCATTAACACACTTAAATGATCACGTTATGTTTGAATCGTCTTAGTTTTCTTCTTTCTATGAGTTCTATTGCTAACGACCCAGTTTTCTCCTTTCTGCATCTTCAGGAATTTAAAGCAGGGCTGTGAAGTCGGTAAAAAAAAATCCGACTCCGACTCCGACTCCACAGCCCTGCTATGAAGTTAGCTTTGCCAAAGACTGCAATTAATTTATATAATACTAGTATTGCTACCCGGCATCGCTCGGACTAAGCGACCAATAATTATTTAATGTTATATCATTCGACATAATTATATTACAAAATCTAACATCCAAAATAGAGTTAAAATAAAATCACAAACTTTATTTAATTTGATGACAGTCCCATTCTCGCCCATTAAAATGTCCAAATTCAAGGAAAAAATCTAATTTGCTGTCAAAGAAATGTCAAATAATACCTTCACGTAAATAATAAACATTATTATTAATAATAAAAGCCGGTAAAAGTTCAGTAGAATACTAATTTATTACATTTTGACTAAATGTCTTCGCCGATAAAAATTCAAACATATTTTATTTCATATTCGTTTTTATGGCAACTTGCAACAACAATGCAAAAGGGAATTACAGACATACATACATACGCCGTTTCGGTTTTATATACAAGATTTACTAATGAATGTACTAATAATGTACTTATGCTGAAATGAGAATTCATAATTCGAAAGCGACATGCACACGTATTTAAACAGATTTGTCAAAAAAAGATGATGTTCGGTAGTGCCCAGCTGGCAAGTTGTTTACGTTGCTTTTACAATAATTAAAATATGATCAAAAATATTACTTACATGCAAGTAAGCACGTAACCGATTTGGCCTCTCAGTAGCAAGACTAGCAAGTCACCTTGATGGTAAAGACGTGGTAAACAGCGTAAAAGTATCTTTTACAATTTTAGTGTTTCGACATCATTTTAAGCCTTGCTTAACATAGTCGCACGAAAACACTATTGTCCTATAAACAATCAATGAAAGAGAAATTGTACTCGAAAAGGTGGTGCGCAAGCCGTGGGTGACATGTGACCCAAAATGGAATTTATTTCGACCCGCAGACTAGCGACGTTAGCGATACTAATAAATATGTAACTTGAATGAAATAAAAACATTAAATATATAATTAAGAATTTCGACTGATGGTGTTTGATGGAATTTCAAAATCAAATTTCAATCGTTTGAATTTTGTACTTTTCCATGAGTTTTGTCGCTAACGACCCGGGTTTCGCCTTTCGGCATCTTCATGCATTTCAAGTGCACGGATATACTTGAACTGACAGTTTAAGTACAAGTACAGTTTAAGAGTTTTAAGAATGAAACAGGATTCCTTCTCTGAAAGAGGCGAAACACGTGTCAAAATAAGTAACACAATACGTCAAATAATCAAATTTATATAAAAAAAAAAAAAAAACAGAATTCTTAAGCAGTAATTGTCAAATTCATGTTTCGACTCTTTTACTCCAATTCAAATTCTAAAATAGTTTCGAATATCTCTTTCGCTCATGCTGAGTACAATAATGTTAAATGCCACATTTCCTATCTCCTCGATTTTGAACCGAAAATCGTCCAATATAGTAACTAAGCAAATTGTGTGTCAAAACGAGATAAAATCATCAACATTATGCATCATACTTTGACTTTACTTTGACACACAGCTGACGCGTACAATTAAATTTACAATAACAACATGCAAGGAGTATTGTAGTTTTAGTTTGAAATTTCGATCTCTTTAAGTTACTATTTTGCAAACTGTATATAAATACCTACCGGAAAAAGACTTTATACATTTTTTGTATCGAATTTTAAAAATATTACCTGAATCCTTTTTTTATTCTAGGCTTCTAAAAATACGCTGCAATCGCCCTAGGGTTGTAAATTGTTTATATTCCAACATAGGTAGCAATTATTATCCTTTAATTTAAGCACACTTTAAATTACTATATTTCTCTCTCAGATTTAATTGATTTAACAAAAAATGGAAAAAATATAAACGGAGGGTTGTTTTCATTATTATATATATTTGATAATAGCTTTTTTCACTTAAGAAATCGGAGATAACTTTAATTAACATAAAGATGCCATCTCAATATAAACGTTTTACATTATGATTATCTTCACTAAGTAAAGTTTTTTGTTATCAATCCACAGTTGGAAGAAGGTGAATCACATATTCGCTTACTGTCCATATCAAAATATACATAGAATATGCAAGCACCCTCAGTCGAAATTCTTAATTGAATAAATTTTCTCAAAAATAATCAATTTACGTTACAATCAATGTATCAAAATCAGTCATACCCAGGGGTACAGAACCATTTTTACGTTGGAACGCCGCATTCATTCGTAACTAATAAAATAATGCCGCATTCTAGGAACTTAACGTAGATACTTAGTCAAAAGTCTCAATTTAGGACCTAGAAGGTCGCAGGTTCCCCACCACTGGTCAAGTTTGATGAGACAACGGATATGCAGCTAGCATGATCAGTTCGTTCAACCAATATTGCTTCAAACAAAATATTCGGTATTATTTCGAGTTAGCGTTCAATAACACTTCATTTTCTTCGAATTGTTAGTTGTTCGTGGAGTCGGAGTCGTGAAAAACTTTTGAAAAGAATGAACCACATATTTATTTATGCATATAACAATTTGGCTATTGTCCGGATTGATTAGTTGTACAATACACATTAACAGGAACGGTAGGAAATAAATTCCGTGGCGCAGTGTCAACGTTGTTGGCTTGCGTGTCGGACCACCCGGGTTCAATTCCCGGTACGAGCGGATTATTTCAGTCGATAAATCTGTTCAAAGGTATGGGTGTTGGTGTTGTTGAAAATCCCATCCCACCTTTCCGATCCCATTGAGCGACGTATAGTGACAGCGATTAGCTAATCACTAGTCCTGCCCTAGTCCTCGTATCCTTTCTATCCCTACTCCCCTCGGAAAAAGATAGTTTGAGCAACTGAGAAACAAGCAGTTCTCGTATAAAAAACATACGTTGAGATAAATCTCCGTGGGGGGTCCGTATGCTCCAAGTTGCTTCCAAACTTTTCTTAGTCCTAGTCAGAGTCGAATTGTTGGTCAATTTCGGAGTCGGATTCGTATTTTTTTAACGACTCCAAAGCCTTGGTATTAAGTACTATTGAATTCATGTAAATGGTAGTTCTATTTTATTAGTGTATACCGTAATATGAGTAATTTACCATCAAAATCTATAAATTCTATGAAATATGGAACTAATACTTTATTTTGTTCAGAGATCGTCAAGTCTGGCAATTCTATCTTGTTACGTCTACAAACGCGAATTTTATGAACCATTAAAAGGAAACTTGTGGTCCTAAAACTTTTTTTCACGAGTGCTCAGCATCGAATTTTATAGTCTGATATAAAATTGTTTTGAGCAAAAGAAACATTTTTACTTTTATGAGATTCACTCAAACATATTTAAAAGAGAACCATATTTCGTAACATTTCTAAAATATCTTATATCCGAAAACACATAAAATGAAACAAAAGAATTTTTTCGTAGATTCACGTGTGCTGCCTCGTTGAAAAACATTTTGAAATGTATCGCATTATTTTAATAAATAAAATACATTTTTATTTTTTACCGGTTTTCGCTCGATGTGAGCACATTCAACTGATGCACGAATGCTGGCGATGAGAGAAACCGGTCGTGATCCTTACATCGTACAATTTGTAGTAGTAGGAAATAGGAAAAGTAATAGGAAAAAAAGATATTTTATTTGTTTAAAATACAATGCCTTTCCACCAAGAGTGGTCAGTTATCATCTGAGCTCAGTGATGCACAACCTGCGGCGCAAACTAAATTTCATGCGACCCAATAGAACACATATCAATCACCTTTTTTTTACAAAACTCTTCACGGACGATGGAAGAACAATGTAAAATATTCAATTCAATATACCTACACTAAAAAATACGATACAGTGAAACCCCGATTCTACGTTTTTCAAGGGACCGTATAAAACAAACGATTAATGCGGGAAACGATGAATGCGGGAAAGTTTTATATATGAACTAAATGCCTGGACTATAGAAAATGAAAACGTATAATGCGAGAACGTGCGATCGGAGATCCACTGTAATTTAATCAATTTTACCCATGCGGGCGTCGAACAATCTGAAAATTGATAATCTGGCCCTTCTGCCAAAAAGAATGTGCATTAGTTCTTTGGTGGACAAAAATCAATGTTGTATGTGTAAGCGAGGTGAGATCGATTGAATTTAGTGATCACTAAATTCAATCGATCTCTCGATGTTTGCCACTCCAACAGACTGCTATAAACTATATACATTGAATATTAAAAACACAGCTATCACGTTTATACACGTTTTATAATATATTCTAGATTCTAGAACAGTGGTTCTCATGTGCGGCACCAGATAAAATGTGCTTATTAATATTTAAGTAAATTTGCCAAAAAGTCTGTGAAAATGAAATATTTCGAACGCATTGTATTGTGCAGCAAGAAGTGTTTATCAAAATATTATTAAATGCATAGAATATGTGAAATTAATTGTGAGAAAAGTATTCAAAGCAATTAATTCCAGTACTAAATTGTCAAACCAAAATTTAGTGCGGCCATCAGACATTTCCGTAGGACCACTATTTACAATGCGGCCACAGCACAATTTGACGTGAGAGCCACTGTTCTAGAATGTGTCCATTTTGTTACATAAAGCAACGAACCACTGCTTACATTATTTCCAATTAAAGGGTTTAACCCAACCCTATCTGATTGAGTGTATCTCTTTAGTGAATATTTTGTAATACTAACGATATTAGTAGTATAATTATTTGTTTGCTTTTTTTTGATTCTATGACCCCCTCCTTGCTTCTCGTAAAAAGGAAAAATCCCAAACACCATTTTGTAATTTTATCATTTTAAAATATAAGAATCAATCTTGCTTCATTATTTAAACAAACTTTGCGATAGTAAGTCCGAAGATGTATCTGAAAGAGGCGAAACACGTGTCACAGTTAGCAGCAAAATACGTCGAACAGTTAAAGTTATTTTATATTCAACGAATTATTTAATATAATTATATTACACATTTATCGTTTTAAATAATTAAATCAACATTTTACAAGATTTTTGTTCCGAACCTCGAAATATGTTTCCAAGGATTTATGCTTTGGAAATCTTAAGAGATTTGAAACATATCTTCTTTCACGACAGCCTTGCATCATTGGACGCAAAAGGTGTTCGATCGATTTAATGGCGCTATTACCCTCGGGGCCTTACTGATAGCACCTGAAGTAAAACGAAAAGCCATTATTTCTAATTCTTTCATATCGCACCTCATCATCTCGTAATTAGGCGACACCTGACTCCAGAACCTGGTAGACTTAAGTATAAGTTCAGTTAAGTTGGCGAATGGCTATTTCCAGGAGCGTATCTGATCGTTGGCAAAAGATTTATTATGACACCGTCGCGCTAACAAAATAGAGCGGCATATTATTATCACTTTTAAATAAAATTTATTTAACATGGTTAACCTTCATCATCCTAACTCATTGGCGGCATATTTACTTTCGTACTATTTACCACGGCGTGCAGGCACGCAAACGCCACTACGAGTTTATTTATGAATAAATATTGTATCTTTAAATGTAACCTAATGTAGACACATCTTTTCAGGGCAATCCGGATTGTTAAAATATCGATATGTTTAGCCGTTTTTATTTTATTTGAGATTAAGCTAAAATATATCATTAGGGCTTGCACCTTATTATCGTAAATACATTGGATTTTTTTTTAAACACTTTTGATATTTGTTTTACATTTATTTGAAAACTAAAAATAAGTCGGGTATAAAATGATTTTCCGCGAATGTTACGTGGCAAAAATCGATGGTTGAAAATGATGGCCTGTCGCAAAAATCCATGGAATTAGTTTGGTATTTAAAGGGTTAAAGCAAGGGATCATAATTGAAATTTTTCTGAGATGGCAATATTCTAATTTCCGGATTAAATAAATACCATGGAAAACACCGAAGCAATTTTTTCACAACAATATCTTTGAACTTGTATTGATGATTGAAAAAAGATTATAGTACCTACTTTTTTTTTCAAATTTGAATTTTGTACTTTTCAATGAGTTTTTACATCTTCAGGTATTTCAAGTGCACGAATGAACTTTAACTGACTGAAGATGCCGAAAGGCAAATCCCGGTTTGTTAGCGACAAAGCTCATTGAAAACTACAAAACTCAAACAATTCAAATTTTATATTAAAATCCAATCGAAAATTCGATGAGCGAAACCGGTTCTAATTTTTTTAAATATTGACCGCCATTTAACGAGAATAGAGAATTTTTAAAAAAATCTTGGTGTCAGCTGGTTTATTATACTTTTTTTAAATGTAAAAAAAAATGTTGTTTTTTATGAAGGCATTATAAATCCTGAATTCGGAAGTGTTCAGGCAAAATTTTATGTAGAATTCAATATTGTACATGATCCAATCAATGCTTAAGTGGTTTAGATATTCAGTAAGCCTGCCAATGATAAGAGGCAAGATAACGTATGATAATAGGTATTGATAGTAATGCAACCCTTATGCAAAGAGATTGCAGAAATCCTGTGTGACCTTACTTGGATTGATAGCAACTGGCTATCACACATTATTTGCAAACGACTTAACATTCTGACACTACCATAAGAATTTCACAGATGGCATCTTTGGTTCAGTAAGAAATTAATATTACAAATCATTATTTTAACCTTTAAGCGCCCGAGCATTTTTTGCGAAATATCCATGTGACCTATGGATAAATTATAAAAATAATTATATCTCTAAAACAAGTCAGCATATGTGGGTAAAACAAAAAGCATAAGCAAAATAAAATATATAACACAACGCATATCCCAAGAGTCAACCTTGTAACGCAGATGTTTATATTCTTCATTATGACAAAAATATTTAACGAAACCGAAAATAAAATAATGGATCTAGTATCTCAAAGACATTATTTATGAAAGCTAATATTCACATGCTTAAAACTATTATCATAAATCAATGTAATCCGATAGTGAAGTGCATAATAATCACTGGTCCCTGCATCCTAGTTAATAATTGCTATTATTTTCCTATTACGCCACTCTTTAACTTTTTTTACTTTATCAGGGAGAGGAAATAGAGCAGACAAATCAGCCCCTTCTAACTTTCAATGCAACTAGCTTTGACATGTACTGCGAATACCCCAAAGGTGCTGAATCCTGCTTGTCTCGTCTACCAACCGGGTGGATTCCTTCACCCTGAATGGCAGCTGATGACCATCTTTAGAATGTAATTGACGAAGCTACGGGATGACTTGGGAAGATTCAAGGAGACTGGCAAGAGACAGAGAATCTTGATGGTACTGTGTGGCGGTCTTGATGGTACCTATATTCTCCGAATACGAATGATGGATATGGAAAAAAAAGACACTGTCCTAACATCCTGTATTCAGGTTCCTAAAGAAGTAGAAGAAGTTAGTACAATATTACAAATTTAGTTGAATTAATACAAAATCACATTTTTTATTTAATTCACCTTCTTGTAGAACGAATGTATAATTGTATTTTTTTTAACTGTATATATTTTTATAGCTATTGACGTCATTTATTTAGAATAATTGAATGAATACGTAAAACATCTGTAACTTTTTTTTTTATTTTTTTTCATCCGACATATTTATTTCCAAATCAAAAAATCTGATTTAAATTAATAATTTACTTCCACTTCATAATTTATTAATTCTATAATAAAACAGAAAATACCCTTAACTTACTCGGCAGTAGACTTCTGATATCAATTCCGCTTCAAATCTATCGCTCTTTCAGCTAAACACACAGGGAATCATGAAAAATGAACGAGACAACACTAGATGCGATATCTAACCTGACTCGGTCGCAGAAATGTATACCTCTTCCAGTTTCTGTGCGCCTGATACCTCAGTTACACCACCATGACGTAATATTCTATACAGTCGAATATTTTAACTCCAGAAAGAAACAATATATTTTTTTAAACTATTGATGTCATTCTTCGTAGGTACACTGCTGGATGAAAACATCCCTAACAGCTCATTTCACGAATAATAAATGTGTCACATACAGTTTACACGACTCGAGAAGCAAATATAGTTTTATTAGTTTCTGACACGTAGATAGTGGTCGGACAGTACAATTAACAAGAAAGTGCACTCACTCGAAATATATTTGTATATGTAGATAGCAGGGCTGTGGAGTCGTTAATCAAAATTACGACTCCGACTCTGATTCCAGCATTGACCAAAAACACGACTCCGACTCCGACTAAAAAAGAATAGATCTCGTCACTTGTTTTTCCTACCTCTCCTATGTATGTGTATTCAAGTATGTATATTAACCGACCAATCCGGCCAATAGCCAAATTTGATATATTATTATATATGCAAAACTAAAAAGTTCAAACTTTAAAAAATTTCCGACTCCGAGTACAACTCCAGCCAAAACCCCGCGACGACTCCGGCCAAAAAGCTCAGACTCCACGACTCCGACTCCACAGCCCTGGTAGATAGTTTAATATTAAATGAAGCTTTGAAAGCAAATGGCGTATGTCAGTGGCTCGAATACACGAAAGGAGCTTTTAGATTTATTTTTTATTTGTTTTCAAATGCATAAATATGCGAGGTTTACATTACCCACTTATCGTTTCCTAGTCCCATCCTTACCGTTACCTAATCTAAGAGGTGGAGCGACTGAATAACTAGCAATAGCTCCTGTTAATATTAACTATGGGAGCAGTCATGGTTGACAGAATGCAAATTCACGGTTTTAGTTCGGGCAATAGAATCAGAAAACTCAAAAATACTACTTAAAAAACATTGAAGAAATTCATAAGGGTGACTGCTACAGTTATTGGACACGTCAACTTTAAGTGTACATGGAAAATGCCGGTCATGATCATTTGATAATATTGTAGAATTTGTTTTGTAGAACGGGTTTAGTTCAGGCAATAGAATCAAAAAACTTAAAAATACTAATTAAACATTATTTTAAAAATGCATAAGGGTGTTTGCTATAGTTATTGGACACTTCAACATGTGGAAAAATTCCGTTGAAAATGCCGGTCATGATCATTCGATAATATTGTAGAATTTGTGCAATAAATTTTTCTGCAATTATATCGAAAAAAAAATGCATTGCTTGACACTAAAAATTCAGCATCCATTTAATCAAAATTACTTCTTCCAAGGAAGTGTAGTTTATAAAGTTAAGGAAATATTTACACAAAACAAAACTTCGTCAGGACAGGTTTCGCTCATGGCGAGAAATATCAACAAATTTGATTTTTTCACAAAATGTGCGCCATTTTCATAAATGAAAATATTTTTACTGGAAAAACGACCTCAGTGTTATTAAGCCATTTTAATCTTTCCTTCATTGAAGTATTCATCCTTATTCAATGTCAAAACATAACACAACACGTTGGCTAATAACAGTTTTAAAAATAACTTGGTATTGAAATACTTGCCACACAATACACGGAAGCCAATTTTTCTTGTATTTCAAGAATAGGTTTTACCTAATCTGATTTAGAAAACACAAAAATTAAACCTTGACTCTTAATGACTACAAATAGACCGATAAATTTTAATATCAGTACGAAAAGAAATATATAAACCTACTGCCACAGTAGATTTGGAGAACCAATGCTCAGTGTCCAGTTTATGAGATGTGATTTCTGTATGTATTACACCTAAACCTTTTTTGTGCGATAGATGCGTTCCGTGGAAAATCGCACAAAAAAGCTATTACTTAATATGGAAACATAGCATGTACAAGGACGTACATTGTAATAAACAGGTGACACACTGGAGTTTGCAAGTATAGTATATGAACTTATTAAATAGGTACGTTTATATATTTAGTCCCAAAAATATTTAAAAAAACATAAAAATCCACATAACTTTAAAATAGCACAAAAAAAGTCGTTCAAAAGAGATTTTAGTGTACACCTAAAATTTCATTTGTGCGGTAAATGTGTTCTACGGAAAATCGCACAAAAAAACTATGACTTAATATAGGTACATCTCATGTTCAAGGACACACATATTAAGGTCACATTGTAATAAACAGGTGAAACACTAGATAATAATAAAAGCACACCGATTTTTTTTTCAAACGAGTTGGTTGATAATATTTTTCGACTCCGTGGTCAAGTGAAAACGTTGTTGGCTTGTGTTGCGAAGCTGACGGGCTCGATTCCCAGTCCGGAAAGTTTCATTGTTCAATCTGTTCGGAGCAGGGCTAAAAAAAGTCCGACTCCAACTCCGACTTCAGCATTTACCAAAACCACGACACCGACTCCAACATTGACCAAAACCACGACTCCGACTCCGACCAAAAAAAGTTCAATATCGTAATTTTTTCCCCCTAATTTTCCTATTTATGTGTATTCAATTAAATATCAACCCTAACAATGCGACCGAAAACCAAATTTGACATACAAAATGCAAAAATAAAAAGTTCAAACTTTTCAAAATTTCCGAATCCGAGTATGACTCGGGCGAAATCGCCGCGACGACTCCGACTCCGGCCAAAAAACTCCGACTCCACAGCCCTGGTTCGGAGACATGAATCCACTGTACAGTCTAAAAATTCCCTCACACACCCAGCCGATACTAAATCCGGGACGAAGAGAGGGCGATTAAATAACCACTAGTATTACCCTAAGGATATTACTTCCTAGGAGCAACCGGGTAACGAACAGTTTTCGAAGAAATTTAATCTGTTGAGATAAACTCCCAACAGAATATAGAAACCAATTATATTATGTTCAAAAATATTACAATAGCATTTTTCTGGAAACAATGATTCCATTTTCAAATTGAATATTATTTTCATTAATGATAGTATAAAGATAAAATTACAATTTAATTGAAAAAATGTATAAATATAAAAATATAGCCAACGCTCAGCTGTCATAGAAAGAACTAAAGTTATCGATAAAAAAAAATACTTCGTAGATAACAACGACAAAACGATTCAAATCGTCAATGTATTCTTTGAAATCCCATCCATATCTTACAAAATAAATATTTAGGAAAAATTACAATATACCTATGACAAATAATGTCCGACCGTCAGTTGGTGGTTGGGCTATACGACAGAGAATAGGGTTGCGATGCCATACAGAGATCGAGTTGATATAATTTTGCTGTTATAGAAACTTTCACTGCATTTCAGTCAAGTCTAGGGTTAATGTTCCACAGACAGTGTTTCCCAACCGGTGGTCCGCAGTCCAGTGCTGGGCCGAGAGACTTTCCGCCGGGCCTCAAACAGTCTCCCAAATTTCAATTGTTTATTATAAACTCAAATTCAATAAAGGTCGGATAAAACCCACGAATTATTTATCGTCATTTCTAAATACAAATTCAAAATACCTGATAATAATAATTTACCCACATCATTCATTGAAACTCATTAACATCAAATTATCGTTAATTCATATAGATTACGTTAATAACACTTAAACTTAGTGATCTACTCTTATATTTGTATTTAACGATACAAACTGTTTACTACGCTTCAGTTCAAGTACATTCATGCAATTGAAATGCCTGAAGATGGCGAAAGGCGAAACCCAGGTCGCTAGCGATAACACTCGAAAAGTACAATTTGATATTGAAATACCATCAAGCACAATTGGGAAACACTGTCCTAAGACACAATTAGTAATCACGAGAAATTGGTTATCGCTGATATACCACAGGATAGGCCTTAGCAAGGGCTGTGAATATGAAAACAGTCCGTAATCTGGCAATATATTATAATACATAATGCCGGTGGTTTGGGACGTTTGACTAATATCTATTTTTTTGTCCCACAGTGATTGACAGCTTATTTTGTATCTCTACGCCACAAGATATTAAAATAACATAAAAATATTACCAACAAAACAACATATGTGGTATAGCAGTGGCTATTAACCGAGAGGACGTAGCCCACTCGGGGTCCTCGAAAAACTTTCAGCCCTATGAAAAAAATAAACATTTAAACTAGATTTAATATACAACTTAATTGGTAAGCCATCTTGCATCCTTTATATTACCCAGATTATTACTAATTTCGATACTTAGAGCATTCATTAAACGACCAAAAAAATATAGATGAATTCAAAAATCATTTGGAGTCGTACTTTCAGACAAAGCAGTCCAGTTTCTATACGAAGAGGATATAAAAATTGCAAGATAGGAGTTAGTTGATAATAATCATGACGATTATATTTTTTATTGATTTGTCACTTTAAAAAAAAAATATGGATTTCTTTTGTGTTCTTTTCTAATTATCCGATTCCGATCATGGTTTCGATATCATTGTCTTTTTCAAAAATTATGAAATTCAGAACATTCTATTTTTAATTTTAATTGTTTTATTTTGTGAAATTCTTCATTTGCGAAATCAATTAGAGTATAATTAAGTTTAATTTATTGTTATTTTGAAATTAATTTCAAAACGGAGAATTAGGGTTTTTTTTTAAATTACGAAAAAACTAGGTGGAACATCAATGAGCTTGTTTTTCAGTTGATAGAACGTGTTATCTGCATTCTGTCATACCTCAAAACATCCGATAATTGACTTAGAGCCTTCTGCCAGTGGAACGACTTTATTAGTCCCAGGACAAACGACATTATTTTTTAAAAACGAAGAAAGAAATATCACACAGTATAAATATACTTATAAGGCAATTGAGAACCTCCCCTACTGTAATGTGCCTTGGTTTATCGATGATACTGTAAGCATGGGGCCTCAGAAAATTCTGAAGTAATAAGAGGGCCGCAACTGCAAATAGCCTCAGAAACACTGGTACAGGAAAAGAAGAAGTAGCGATGAACAAAAAATAATTTCTAAGTGTTAAATGAAATTCCCATGGTACTTATTTATCTGTTATTCCGAAGCCACTCAGCATAATACGGAGATAACGAAAAGGCAGATAATATTGAAAATTAAGAACGAAAAGAAAACAATGTTATATAATGGGCCTTTTGTAAACTATATCTTAATACGTACATTATATGAATGATAAAATTTTACAGATAAGACCGCAGATAGCAATTGTTGATTAACAATAACGAAAATTGTTTCTTTTGTATTACAGTGTTATGCTTTGTTAATTCTAAGTTAAAAATAAAGATGCATTCATTGTTATAACGCAGCTGTTCTTAAAACAGTTGTTAATATATTGCTTTAATTGGCAATAACAACCAAACATAAAAAGAATATAAGTAAAAATAGAAATATTTACGTCAATCCAACAGTGAATAGCACAAAAATAAACTTATTTATAGCATTTACTCTAATCACAATACCGTTATATTAGTTTCTGACCAAAGTCCTCATCTTTGTTTTTACGATTAACTAATAAAGGACGAATGTTTTTTGCATGGTTGTTGCGTTAATAATACTCATTTTTTTTCCTTGGTTTGACTTTAGAATCCACGTCAGTTGAATGCTGTACAGAATATCCTACCGTTGCATGTTTTTGGTAAATTATGGATATATGGTCAGGGGACAGAGTCCCAATCCACTCGAGCTAAGCTCAAACAATTTATACATACTGGCTTATAATTTAATGTTTTGACTTTACTCTTTGAGTTCTTATGGATTATTATAAAATGTGGAATCAAAATGATCAAATCTGAAGAATATAAATGATTATTGTATGAGTCCTGAAAGAAGAATTTGTTTTTTAATATTAGTATGTAATAAAATTATTCTTTTTATTTTAAACAAATAATAAACTTATGTGACTGTGTCTATCTGTATAATATTATTATTTGTGTAGTTTGTGGTTGCATTTTTGCTCCTGTAAATTAAAACAACTCGATTTCATACTTATTGCGAAGTATTATTTAAGATCTTCTATTATAATAAATTAAAAAATTAAAGACGAAACATTTCAAAATAAATCGTAAGCCTTACATTTTTTTATTTCATGTAATGTGCTTATTTTTCATAAATCTTCTGACCCGTGACCATATATCCATAATTTACCCATGTTTTTTTTCTTACATAAAATGACATTCAATGTTCTAAGCCAGGGGTTCACAAACTTTTTCCACGAAGGGACAATTCTAAAACCAAAAATATTTGACGGGACAGCATTTAAAAAAATCGTTGACTCAACTTTTTCAGCCAAACATACAATATTACTACTCTTTTTAATTATTTAAACAAAAAAAACATTTTTTTAAGCATTTAATGATGTGTAAAGACTCAATATTTATCCTCAATTATACTACAATACCAAACGTGGTTTGTATCATATAATACTCTTTCATAGTGGATATATCTTGTTTGCAAATGTTCACTCTATTTTTCTTGAAAATTTCTCTTTATCTCATGTGTTCTAAGTATTCTTTTATCTATTTTAGTCTGCATAAGCAATCAACAATACAAAATAAACTTATATTGCGCGCTAGTAGCGGCGCGCTAATAACTCACGCGCTTATGTCGGGGTTGTACAACGCGCTAACGTCGGGAGGCCCAACAAAATCGATTAAAAAATCAATGCATGAAGATGTCTGTATGGAGATTCGAGCCTGGAGCATGCCACCAAAAAACGAGAACGTTAAAATGAATTGGTATAGTTTTTTACAGTAATGAGAAGAATTGACAATTAAAGTCTTTAAAATGGATAATTCTCAATTACTAGCCGAGTCCTTTTTCAAATAAAGAATACTGTAATTTTAAATAACCCATACATTACTTATTTTAATTTCAATACGTATCTTTAAATAATTATGTTTCATCTTAAATATAATTATATCTTTTGTCAGCACGGTGAAAGGAACAAAATTAAAATCATATTATGCTAAATAAGTGGAAAAGAAAACGGAGACGTTTAATACTAATTTTATGAGAGAGAAAGTAGACGACAGTAGAAATATTATTGTTTTTAGATTCTTCGTTATTTATTAATGACTTAATTCTTTTTCGATTAGTAACATCATTATCTATGTTATATCATAATTCCAGGGGACAGTAATTTCAAAAACAAAAAAATACTTGGTAAATTATGGATATATGGTCACGGGACAGAATTTTTGTGAAGATTTATAAAAAATAAGCACATTAAATGAAATGAATGTAAAGGCTTACGATTTTTTTTGAAATGTTTCGTCTTTAATTTTTAAATTTATTATATTAGAAGATCCTAAAGAAATACTTCGCAATAAGTATGAAATCGAGTTGTTTTAATTTACAGGAGCAAAAATGCAACCACAAACTACACAAATAATAATATTATACAGATAGAGACAGTCACATAAGTTTATTATTTGTTTAAAATAAAAAGAATAATTTTATTATAGGCTAATATTAAAAAACAAATTCTTCTTTCAGAACTCATACAATAATCAGTGATATATTTCAGATTTAATCATTTTGATTCCAAAACATAAAATTATAAGCCAGTATGTATAAATTTTTTGAGCTTAGCTCGAGAGGATTGAGATTCTGTGCCGTGACCATATATCCATAATTATCGGATACTTTTTGAATTTCGAACACTTGACGCATGACGACAAGAAATAACTCGTTATGTTTCATTTACGTATCATAATTTGAAAGCCTGAATATGAATCTTTTAGGAATGCTATCGGTTTCACTGTCTCTTTCATCGCAAATCGTTTATGACATAGGTTCCCAACATTTTTCCGAGGCGTTCCTTTTTATTAATGCCATGTAACCCGCGACCCCGATGCAATTGAAAAAGCATTTTTAATAAGGGAATTAAAAAAATACATCAAAAATGCATTATAGGATTTTTTTTTAGTTGACTATAAGTTGGTGACCCATAGAAAACCCATCCCATTGTTTGGGACACCGTGGCTTACGATTTTAAAGCATTTTCTCTAATTCTACGTGGCCGATTTTCCCAATAACGAAGTTCTCATAGTAATTTATATAAACGTCACTTTTAACGTATTCACTGTCAATACTTGAGGGAATGGCATTATTATATCCCTACCCTTACCTTATATTCTTCGTGGTCTCATATCATATCCTTCTTAAAAGGAATAATTGAGGAATAAAACCGTCACCGAATATTCCGAGTACGTTCATTATCTTACTTTGAAAAGGTTCTAATTTACATTTTGACCTAAAATTATCTTTTGGTAGGAAAAGCTTGTATAAACCGCATTCTATCATATATCAGGAGCTAATTTTCAAAAGTGGTCAAATCCAAAATATTTTTTTCAACTGCCAGTTTTAGATTACACTTTTGAGACCTTTTTTTAACATGGAAAAGTTTGAATTGTTACATATTATCCGTAATTCTTTCATTTTAAACATATTTTAAAAATATTGATAGTAAACACAAATTTATGAGGAAAAAGGTAATGAAAATATCTCACATTCTCAGTTTTTCAACAAATGGATTTGACTGCATCTGCACACTTTTTTTACAAAATTTGATTGACAAAATTCTAAGATTGTTATCATTATTTCCACGATTAGATTTTTAAGATCATTATTTCTGTACAAGAGTTGTGAAAAAACATGCTTAAAATATCACTTTTAAGGTGTTCACTGTCAATACTTGGTGGAAAGGCATTATAATAAAAATAATAACACATTTTTTAGTACTTTTTCCACATCTGATTTATTTCATCAGGACCGGTTTCGCTCATGGCGTGCATTATCATGATAATGCTCGCCATGAGCGAAACCGGTCCTGATGAAATAAATCAGATGTGGAAAAAGTAATAAAAAATGTGTTATTATTTTTACTTTTATGCTTAAAATAAGTAATTTGAAACATTTTTTTTTGCTCATTGTTACAAGTGAATTTTTATCAATCGAAACATTAAACACTCATATCTCAAAACAGTGTCAACAGCAGTTAGAACATTTTCAAAGTAATGTGTCGAGTTGATAAATCTTTCAACTATCAATTGATTTGGCTACTTAGTATGCAAAACTTTACTTTTAAATAGTCACCTATTATTTGTTTTATCCTTCGCCCATATTCGTCGTATTTTTCTACGCCGTGCTTTGTCTAAGAATCATCTTGCACAACATCAAATTTATTGTTATGTTTATGGAAATCTCAGTGCTTCAAATGTTGCGGAACTTACCGATGCGACA
Organism: Himalopsyche kuldschensis; assembly: GCA_028554975.1. Classification (NCBI taxonomy): domain Eukaryota; kingdom Metazoa; phylum Arthropoda; class Insecta; order Trichoptera; family Rhyacophilidae; genus Himalopsyche; species Himalopsyche kuldschensis. The sequence goes on from JAHFWI010000050.1 coordinate 993,442, forward strand.
TTCTTTTTAACCGGTTTATCGTGTGACCTTGTCGAATAAATACTTGTCAATGACCTAGCACTGTATACAACCAACACGAATATAGATCCTAGAATTATAAATTACAATGGAAACCCTCAATATTATACATATATTGTTAAATGTTTTTTTGTTAAATTGAACGATTCCTTTAATATTGCAAAATTTGAATAAAAGAGCATAAGATAGAAAAGCCGCAAACTTGAATTCACGATTCAAGTTTGGTATTTAAATTCCATCAAGCACCTTCACTTGAATGCCTAAATCGTTTCTTTTGTGTTCTTCACACTAATTATGAATTCTGTAATGGTATTGATTTATCAAATGGGGGCAATATTTCAGTGAAATAATTTGATTCAGTATATTCCTTCTGTGAAAAATCTGTATAAAATTAATTTATAATACTCCAATAAAAATGATAAGTGAGATAAAAGAAGTTTTGCAGCCGATTGACATATTCACCAATGACCAGGGACGGCTCGTGTGAAGGAGCAAACGTGCATTAGTCCCCCAAGAATCGAGCTCATGAATTTCAAAATATATATACCAATTTGTTCATTCAAAATTCCAACGATGTATGGTTTCATAAAACGATCTTTCACGCATGCGACCTAAACACACAAATATTATATAAGTAGATTCCCCGAAATAAGCTGATTCCAGATGTTACTCGATGGTGCATTTCTTGGAAATTCTCGAAATGTCCCATTTGGCATAAAAAAAGTAGGTAGAAAACATGACTTTATTTCACACGGCGAAGGCGTATGCAAAAAAAATCTTTTGAAATTTCGACTAACCCGGTGCACTAAGACCCCTTTGCACCAAAAATGACTTGTGTAAAGAAATTGAGCGAAAACATATAGATTTGTATTCTGTCATTCAGTATTGGCCCAAATTTTGGCAGATGAGGTCCTTTGAAGAACGGAAAATAAAGATATTTGCGGGTGATTTGTGAAGTGCGTTTGTGACAGTGCATTCTAACCTCATCTGTAGTTTCGACTTGATTCACGCAACACGCAACTATAACATTTTTTTATTATTATTTTTTCATACTTGTTTTCATTTCATAGACATCTTAATACAAACCCTATTAGCGTATATAATATGAATCTTTGTAAGTTTTTGTTATATGGAAAGGCTTTGTCTATATAAAACTGTTTAATAACTTTAAATACAATATCCTACTATATAATATTCTACAATATAATTTAACTTTATTATTATATATCTACTATATAATATTAACATATATTATAAATAAATATTAACATATATAATAAATTAATATAACAAGTATTATTAATATATGTATTATAGCATTGAATATTATTATATATATTTATTATTTATTAATAATACTAAATAATAATCAATAATGTTTCCTGCAAACTCAGTGTCCTATATCAAAGAAAATCGTCGAGATTTTTCTAAAAGGCTAGAAATAAAAGCAGGAGGACGGCCTTTGCCAGTTTTAAATATAGTTCAGAAGTGTACGGCCAAAACTAAAGTAGTCAATCGGTATTTTAATGTAGCAATTTATAAAAAACTCCATGGCTCTGTGGCTGTACTAGCCTTAATAGAGTTTTTTGTTTTCTCCTTGCCATGCTAAGTATAGAGCAGTTGGTATCGTCAATGTCGGACTTTAATATCCGTGTTATAGATGTATTTTCAAAATCCAAGAATCGGAGGATGGATTTTTTTGCATAAATAGGTTGTTTTATTGCACTCCCTAATATTCTGAATCGTTAATGACCTTGTAAAGACGAGTGCAAAAAGCAGTCGTCTTTCACAATAAAAATCACATGAATATTTTCAATGATAATTAAAAATAAATAATCAACATATATGTTGATGTCACTATGGCATAACATATATTTGATATCAGCTGATAAGTTTCAATATGTGAGATAGATACATATGTAGGTTTTGAATGGAATCATTTTATCACAGATGGGCAACGCATATAAAATATATTTTATACAGTTAATTGCAACCTTTCAAATACAAATTTTGACTTTTTCAATTGACAGTTACAAAGGCTAGAGCATTGGTGCCCGCAATGACATTTCATGCGGCTCAATATGACAAATATCAATCACCCTTTTTTCTTCAGAACTTTTCATGGACGATGAAAGAACAGTATAAAATAATACAATTTTATATACACTTGGGCCTCGTATAACACGGTTTTATACAACACTGATGTATAAATTGTGACATATTTTTATACAATACGCTTTATATAACACGATATAAGGAAAAAAATACAACAAACATTTGTTCTGGGATTGGTGGAGAAAGTTTTTATGACATGGATATTCATGACATTCAAGAAATATTGGAGGATCGTAGGTACGTTGAACGATGAAGAATTAGTCGAAATATTGGATGCACCTACCACAATTAATGACTCAGAAAGCAGTTGCACCGAATTAGTTACATGTTTCACATTAAAAACAATAAATGACTTGGAATTGGCAATTATTTTTTTTTTTAATTTTGATAATTTTATCAGTTTTACCCTGCGGCCATCTAACTACATATCTAAGAATTGATTCTCCCAAAAAAGTTGTGTATCACTGGGCTTCAGCAATGAAGATTCAAAGGCATCGGACAAAATCGTTCTTTTGGAAACATTCAATTTCTGCCCACCATTAATGTGACGTTGTACGTGAAAAAATTCCGTTTCGATTACGTACATTTGAATCACTGATCGGCCATTGAATATCCAATTGTGGGTCACGGTGTAGAATTACTGGTGGAAAGTGTAACTCGATTGTTTGTGAAGTAAGTAGCACTTGTATATTATTTGCTGTACAATCTGTACATATATACATACATTCTAAGGTTTGGACGCCATTTCGAAACAATACTAAACTGACGTCCGTTCTGCTCTTAGCAGACTCGCCTTTTTATTGCATATTAAAATATATACCAATTACCGTACAAATTAAGTAGGCGCTTGGAAAACAAGAAACCAACAAGACAAGCGACATACAAACGGTAATACGATAGTTAATATCTTTTCGAAAGCTATTTAAATCCGATTTTATTAACCTGCTGCTTTTTGTGACGGTAAAAATTCATACAATGTATGAACAGACCGACCACGCTTCTTATGCACTCGAAAGAGTGGCGTTGTGAGAATGTCCTGAATGACGCCCACAAAAATAAAGATTGCCAGAGTTCAAAAATATTAAATTCCCTAATTTAATATAGATTGAACGCGTGGGCTAAGTGCGGTAGGTGGATTCTTATGTCAGAGGGGAGAACATTTTTTTAGTATCAACGGCTGCCGCACACTCGACTGAACTGTTAAAGAAGTCAGAGTGTACAGACTGACCACGCTACTTATGCACTCGAAAGAGTGGCGCTGTGAGAATGTCCTGAATGACGCCCAAAAAAATAAAGATTGCTAGAGTTCAAAAATGTTAAATTCCCTAATTTGATATAGATTGAACGCGTGGGCTAAGTACGGTAGGTGGATTCTTATGTCAGAGGGGAGAACATTTATTTACTATCAACGGCTGCCGCACACTCGAGTGAACTGTTAAAGAAGTCAGAGTGAAGTTGAAATGCACCGGTTGCAGACAAACGAATCCAAGCAACCTTATCGTTGTAGTGAACGAGTCACTAGCACTATAAAAATATAATAAGTAGATCACTAACTTTCCTACTCTAACACATCTAAATCCAAAGCAGTCAGAGTGAGAACACAAATGATTTGAATTGTACGGTTAGGATTTTTTCTCCTACTCTAACACCGGTCTGTAAATAGCTGATAGATTGAGACAGCAAAGCGACTCGAATGAACGAACCGAACTTTTATGTATACATCTAGATATCATCGTGAAAATACTATCTGTGCCAAAAAATAAGCAAAATAAATATAATAGATATCGATTCAATTATCACAATTTTTTATGTCATTCAAACTGACTGTGCTACTTTGCGGTTGCGAGTCATGGCACATAACAAAAGCACGGCGTAACCGTATACTGTGCTTTGACTTCGTCTGGAACACGAAGGTAATCCAGAACTTTAGTATGTCCAAAATAAAAAGGTGACGATGAACCTGGCTTTGAACTTTCCAGCTGATGCCCCATTGGAGCATGAAACCTGCCTGTCTCTTCTATCAACCTGTTGGATTCTGTCGTCCCGGAAGGTCACTGATGATCATCCATATGATGTACTCAGTGGAGCTACGAGACGCCGGAATGACCTGGGAAGAACCGAAGAGGTTGGCGGGTGATCCCGGAGAAACTGTCTGGCGGCCATATGTTCCGAATAGGGATCGGATATGATAAAAAAACAATGTTTTTAATTCACAACCACTCTTCAACTTACTCCTGGCACAATATACTAAAATACTGCTGTGTTAGAAACATTATACGGAACCCTTCTATATTTGAAAAGTAATTCGTATTTCAAATTATTGATATGGTAGTAACTAATAAATAGCCATTGGAATGAAACAAAATCGATATCGACAGTTGTATCGTTTTTTGAAAATCGAATTACGTTCCGCCCAACACTATTATGACACGACAAAACAGCTGACATCGACGCTCAAATATGCAGTGTTGCCAAGTCTCACGCGATAGTGTAATTTAATGCAGATTTCGACACCGTGGAATAAAAAATCTACTGCCTTGCGTACTTTTGGCCCGGCAATGAAAGTGCCATTGCACTTAGGTTGGTAACCCTGAAATTCAAACTCGACAATAGATTATCAAATTGAGTATTATTGTTTTAAGAGGGGCATTTATGGGCGAATTAAATTTTATACATAGTATTGTCATTGTTGATGTCGCGCTCCTACCGTTTTACAAAAGAACATGATTGTTGTATTAATTTGACATTTTTTATTGGAATGAGACAAGTAGGTACAATGCCTACATAATTAATGTTTGAAGAGTATCACAGAATCAGTGTTTATAAATTATTTTAATCCCTAACTTTTTTTGGGCCCCAATTTTTATGTCACTGCAAGCGTAGCCTAGTGATTAAAGCATGGATGTAGATTCGTAGTTAAGGTCGTGGAGTCGGAGTTTTTTGGTCGGAGTCGGTGTTGACGTGGGGCTTTGGCCGGAGTCGTACTCGGAGTCGGAAATTTTTAAACGTTTGAACTTTTTAGTTTTGCATATATTTGCATATGTCACACTGTTTGATATTCTAAATGATCTAAATGCAAAAATAAGTCCAGAAATTTAGGTCGTTTATGAACGGGAATATGGTTAAATAAAAATATCTATCAACTAAAATTGTCATCATTTCAGAAGTAGGTGAAACGTATCACTTCCTAATTGATATCAGATATCATGAAGCTATTCACATCAGAATTAGAAATAAGGAAGTAGATTGAAAAATAATCACTAATACTTTTGATGGAATCGGCGGTAACTTTGTGATTGTGAAGGTTCATTTTAATATAAAATTCATAATGCAAGCAGTCGCCACTGCGTACATTATTTCCAATTAAAGGGTTTAACACAACCCTATCTGATTGAATACATCTCATTGGTTAATATTTTGAAATGCTAACGTCATTAGTAGTTTAATTATTTGTTTGTTTGTTTTGATTCTATAACCCCCTCCTTGCTTCCCGTAAAAAGGATAAATTCTAAGCTTCGTTTTGTAATTTTATCATTTAAAACATTAGAATCAATCTTGCTTCATTACTTAAGCAAACTTTGCGATAGTAAGTCCGAAGATGTCTCTGAAAGAGGCGGAACACGTGTCACAATAAGTAACACAATACGTGGAATAATCAGTGATTTTTAATTTTATATTTAATCATGTTTGCCTGTTTCGCTGTGTATTAAACAAATAAGCCGGAAGTAGATTAAAAAATAATCACCAAGCTATAATATTAACAGGTTGTTACAATTTTTTTATAAACGTTATCCCAATGTGCGTTATATGAACTTACAATAATCGCCGGTTGTAAATCAGTGGCGCTATATTGGATTTAATAGTAGGTACGGATGTTACAAGCATGTCAAATTCAGTGTTCACCGCGGGCAATTTATGTTAATTTACTTAAAATAAAGACAGGCACGTCATTTTAGCTTTATTAAGGGGGGAAGGAGTAACGTTGTCAGGTTGTTATTTTTTTAAGTCAGTCCAGAAAGAGATGAAGGCAATTGGCTTAAAATTTAGAAGGGGGTAAATTTTCCATCCCGTACGTCACTGTATAAAGATGTATATTTAAAAAAAAATACAATAAATATATATTTTTGTTTCATGTCCGTTCCTAACATTATCTCGACATATGTTTTTCTACGAGAACTGATTTTTACTCAGTTGCTCATACTCTCTTTTTCGAAGAGAGTAGGGATGGAAAGGATACGAGAGCTAGGACAGGACTAGTGGTTGGTTAATCGCTGTCACTATGCGTCCCTCTTTGGGAAGAGATTTATAACAACACACACACACGCACTATCTCTGAGCAGAATGGATGTACCGACTGAAAAAATCTGTTTGTATCGGGAATTGAACCCGAGCGGTTCGACACCGTAGCCATCGACGCTGACCACTGCACAACGAACCGGGAAAATACATAATATGTATATCCATTACAAAATATAAATATTTTTTAAAAATAGCTTAGCAATCGGCACACTGCATTTGATTGTCATCAAAGTTCCCCCTAAGCGCGGCCGCGCAACAGTATTAAAACCCCCGCGCACTCTAAAAGTAAATGAATTTTACAACGCGATATATAAATATTGATTAAAATATATTTAAGATCAACGAAATAGAGAAGCATAAATTTACAGTGTATGCTAATAACATTTTTAAAAATCCATTTCCGCTCCCAATGTGGAGCATATGGCCTCCTAATAGAGGTATCTCAACATGTATATTTTTAAACTTATGAAGTGTTCACTGTCCAATACTTGGTGGAATGGCAGTATATTAAAAAATAATAAGAAAATCAAAACATATCAATCAGATCAAGTATTGATGTGCACCAGATTTCCGGAACGGGTTGAAAAGAACGAAAACGTCACAGACGTAAATATTTTGGTTCAGATGTTGAATTGAATTGTTTGAAGATTCATTGTATGAGCGTTTCCATTCTGGTATGTGAAACTTGGTCTACACCAGGAGTCCCCAACCTAATTGGACCCTAGAGCGCATTAAAATAGCGCATTTTTCTAAGAATATTAAAAAATGACAATGATTTTTTCAACCATGTCCGCACCTAACGCGGAGCATGTGAATGCTTTGCGACGTTATCGTATGTTTTTTTCTACGAGAACTGCATGTTAATCAGTTGCTCTACCTCGTTCGTTCGCTGAACAGATTTTCAGTGTAAATTTGTCCTTATTGTGCCTTTTCTTGAACACAAAATCTGCAAACCATGAAGCTATTTATATTGTATTTAATTGGCAAATAAAACAATAAAATAGACCATTGGATCGATAGTCTTAAACTGCAGAAATCTCTCTCTAACTGTTTTGCGGCACATGAATGTGAGTGACAAATAATTCCACGTTTAATTCACTGTTACCTAACATTTCCTTCATATTTAAAAAATGCACGAGAGACTTCACCTATCGATGTGATTGATATACACAAAACTTATTTTTCAAAAATTTTAAGTTTAAAAAAATCTCAAAAATCATTTCGTGCTAATATTGGTGGGTGCATAGAAATCGGTCTGCGGGCACAGGGTTGGGGATCCCTGGTCTACACAAACAAATAACTATCCATAATCAATATGCACACAAACGAGATTCGACTTGAATAACTCAAAATAAGAGAATGTAAATAAAATGGTCGACTTAATTCGTATTTTTAAGAGCTATAATTTAATGCTTTTACAGCCCATGATTATCAGCAGTTTATGTTCAGTTATAAATGTTCACAAAATAGTTGCAGCACATTATTCTTTCTCAATTATTATTTTATCACGCCTACATCAAATAAGCTGAAGGATTTTTGGGAAGATATAATCATTTTCGGCGGTTTAATTGAACTGGAACATATATTTTTTAACAAAATCTTTATCTTTTAATCGATCGGTGCTTTTGCCTGCTTATAAGTTACATAGAACGTACTCTGGATCAATGTTCCCCCTAAGTCGAGAGATAAGTTTCGCGGAAAATTCAATAGGCTGAGCAGGCCCATCCAACAAATGCGCGGCATAATTTCAGACATCGAGCAAATTGTGTTGAAATGCTTCGTTGCTGGTTTGAAATATTCGCCGCAAATACCACAATTGAACGGTCGCATTTACATGGCAAATTAGTAACTAAATATTTCGTGCATATTTTCTTAGTTTTGCAATTTTCGCGGAAAAAACAAATCACTAATTTTGTATGACATTCACACCCCCAATTACACTACTCCAAATTACACGGTCCTGACTTTAGTGTAAATGGGGGTTTTACTGTATATATGTATATAATATTTTTAAAAGGCCGCAATACTATTTTTAATTCCATATATCAATGGGCGTGCTTATGCTTTGTGGAATGGTATGTAATTATAATATCTTTTTTAAACAATTTAATTCAACAGCTCAAATCAAGCATCATTTATTATTGACTATGATTCAAACGAAATTGACAACCCTCAATCATTTAAAATATATCTTCATCCAACAAATCAAGATGATGTAATACGAAAATCTTAAATTCTAGATTGTTCACTTTTATCACTTTTAAAGTGTTCACTGTCAATACTTGGTGGAATTGCATCATAATAAAAATAATAACACATTTTCAGCACTACATTAAATTTATTGGATCAGGACCGGTTTCGCTCATGGCGAGCATTATCAACTGATAAGAAATACAACGATACTGCGATATTTATACAAAAGTTAAGCAAGAATTACAAGGTATGACAAACAATTGGTATTACAACTAAACAAATAAATTGAAATAAACTAAAAAAAAATAGACTAAAATTAAAATGTTGAAGGCCTCAAGCAATACAAGCTATTACTTATAAATTCAATTAAGTATGAATGATCATTAACATTGTAAAATCCACAGTAAGTTCATTTAAAATTGGTAATACATCTTAACGATTTAGCGAAGCCGGAAGAATACTCCCTATGAGCGAAACCCGTCTTGATCCAATAAGCTTAATTAATGTCGAATAGATACCTACTAAAAATGTGTTATTATTTTTATTCTAGATTGTTCAAACTGAACACGCTAATTATGCACTCGAAAAGGTGACACTGTGAGAATGTTCTGAATGACGCCCACAAAAAAAAAAGATTGCCAGAGTTCGAAAAATTCAAATTCCCTAATTTGATATAAACTGAACGCATGGGATAAGTGCAGTAGGTGGATTATTATGTCAGCGGTGAGAACATTTATTTGGTATAACGGCTGCCGCACACTTGAGTAAATGCTAAATAGAGTGTATGTAATGTTTAAAAAAAATCAACGATTTTCACTCATTTCATAATCATATGGTAAAAATCATTAAAAAATACTAAAACATTTTTTATATTTATTCCACAATTGGTTCACTTATTAAGATCAGGACCGACTTCGAGAGAGTTAATATCCTTGCCCGCTCCACGTGGTTTTGCGACAATACAAATTTATCTTATTCTCGCACACCTGGCAAAGCCATCGCCTCCAATCTGTTACCTGTTTACCATAAATAATATTGATACCCTTCTGTTCTCTTGCCAAGAGATAGTGGTAGGTATATAATACAGAGTTGGCCAAATTTTCAAGCCCACGATATTCAATTCAATACTGTCATATTTTGTACATGTTTTTTTTAACGGTTCTTTGACGAAAGACGTTATAAATAATAAACACATATCGATATGGCTTGAAAATTTGCCATCTCCGTTTTTGTCTAATGTGCATTTGAAGATAAAAACTGATTGTGAATGGAAAATTGTGTGTTATAAACAAAAAAACCCATAAAAGATTTTTTTTTGTACCACCGGTGAAAAACAACTTATAAATGACAAGTGACAATACAAAATGGCGGAGTTGGATAATTAGCAGTGTAGATTTTAGGACGACAATGGACATTTTCTTAAAATGTTCTTCCGATGAACTTGAATAAGTTTTGGTTATAAAAAAATTAAGGGACAAGATGGCATTATTAAGTAATTTTCAGCCAAAAGTGGAGTTAACAACATTACTCTTTAAGCCATCGATATATTGTATAGCATAGTAAAGTAATTTTTCATCATCCAATAATTGACTATCGCCTACGTCCACTTCAAATACTGCGCAATCGCTTGGCTGGAACGCAGCAGCGTTTCTAATTCACAAGAAGGTCGCACGGAAAAAATTGAGCACCGCTGCTTTTCTGTTAATGTTCTTTCATTTTTAAACAACTGTAAAACGTTACACAAAATTTGGCGTATGTTTAGAGATCTCTGTGAAATAAGATAATGATAAAAACCAGGGCTGTGGATTCGGTAAAAAAAAGTTTGACTCCGACTCCAGCATTTACCGAAACCACGACTCCGACTAAAAAAGTTGAATATCGTCACTTTACTTTGCCTAATTATCCTATTGATGTATCTAAATATATTCAATTAAATATTAACTCTACTAATCCGGCTAATAGCCAAAATTTTACATATTATATGCAAAAATAAAAATTTCAAACTTTTCAAAATTTCCGAATCCGGCCAAATCGCCGCGACGACCAATAGTCAACGCAATCCTCTTTTTGCACGGTTTCGAATTAGTACGGTTTTTTAAATTAAAGTACAAACGATATATATGTACTTACCAATAGCAATAAGACGGCATGTTCATTATCAAGTAGCGACACTGAATGAATATAAAAAATTTATTAGTGTTGTATGACTTTTAACAATGTTTTTCATCAGGGCTGTAATGAGTCGAGTCGTGTTTTTAACGACTCCATAGCTCTGGTTTTTATTTATAAATACATAATAAACAAATACGATTTTGATTTGGTTTTGGTTAAGGGGATGGAACATGTGTATCTACCATTTGTTTATGGGCAACTAATCTTTTTTTACGTTTATTTTGCACGGTAGTCTTTGGAAAGCTTTTGACCTTGTAAAAGTGGATCGTATGTATTTTACTTATGGTTGTTTGGCAGGAAAACGTTTCAGAATGAATAGTCTAGAAGAGTGGTTCTCATGTGTGGCCACCAGAGGATTTGCTTACAACAGCTTCAAAGACAATATTTATATTTAAAAAAAAAATGGTTTTACAAGTAAATTTGTTAATAAAGATTGAAAATGATATATTTCGTGTGCAATTTATACCAATAGTCAATGTAAAAAACATGTTTAGGTCCATATGACACACCTCAAACACAACAGACACAAAAAATAGTTTGGTGCGGCCACTAGCCATATCCGTAGGATCGCTAATTTTTATGATGCGGCCACATGACAATTTTCCACTGATCTAGAATTATTAAAAAATGATAGCTTATCCATATAAAAATCACTCGTGCAAAATTAGCAAAAGTGTGTAGTAGGAAATCCTTTATGTAAAAACCAATATTTTTTTACGAGTGTTTAACCTTAAAATTAAATTTTAAATACAAACTCAACATTGATACATTTTAAAGTTCTTCCGATTGTTTTCAAGCAGGTTTGTGGTCAATATGTATTGGTAAACACTAACACGGCTGTATAAAATATTCATTTTGTAGCATTGTGTAAGTAGGGACAAGCGATTCACGAAAGATGAAAGCTGACTTATTTATTTGTATTATAATTATTAATGAACATACATTTTCGTGTGGCAAATTAGGTCTGATTTAACCTTTCGTACGCCAATGTATTCCAGTTGTCACTTATAAGGAATACTTTACTTATCTACATATTATACTGGTGTATTGTGTACCTTTTCTACACCAGTATGTATAGATTAGTAAGCGTGTGCTTAAACATAGTTCTGACGAAGGCGTAGAAATAGTTTGTCAAATAAATATTTTTTCTTTTTTAAATTCATTGTTATTTTTTCACTATGTTATAATAGAGTTCTACCAAGTAAATTCAATCAAAATATAAATAGTATTTAATCACCCAACTGATCTGAGCCGGGCTAAGTAAGAGTGATTAGATAGCCACTAGTTCTCCTTTCCTTTGAATCCCTTATATCTACGAAAAAAGAGGTTCAGCAATCGATTTACAATCAGTTCTAAAAAAAAAAAAGTTGTGATATACAGGGCAAGTGCAACCACACGCTCCATATTAAAAGCGGACATTGGTTTTGCTCCAAGAATTGGCATTTAAAACATAAAAAAATTGTACATACTTGTTGTAGCATTATTTTTCTAGTTATGTATATAAATAATGGTATTGTACAAAGCAGTTATTTTATTAAAATGTTTCATTATTTCGAAGTGTTCACCTTCCGTCAGAAGCGTGAGTAAACTTCGCGTGTCTTTAGTAAATGCTCATAAACGCTCAGCCGCTGTGGGTGTGTGCACAATACAAATATGTATTAAATGCTATGCTGGTGTGCGAGTTTTTCTCGGACAGCTGATCGTCAGCGCGTGGCGAAAGACCAGCTGACTCTATCGAACTCGGAGAACCAGTGGATATTGATCAGCAATGCTCGGCACCGGCGCGCGAGCCGTGCCCTCATTAGTGCGACGAATTGTATTTTGAAAACGCGGCGAAAAGACAACGTGTGATGCAATTCAGTTGAAAATGGTTAATAACCATAGCATTATTCCCACTTAGTAAAAAACCAGATATGCTTTCACTTCAAGAATACATCAAATCAATTTGTCACATTCCATAACTTATTACTACCATATAAAATTAAGATGGTGGAACAGAGAAGAAGATGTATTGTGTACCCTGTCTAAACGGTATATATAAATGATCTAAAGCACGTTTAAAACATAGTTCTGACGAGGGCGTTAGCCGAAATAGCTATCAACAAACATATAAAATTACTTCTATAGAATTAAAATACATTGTTATTTTTCTCACTGTATTATAATAGAGTTCTACCAACATGTAAATGCCAACTCAGTCAGTAATAACCATAGCTTTTAGAACGTTTACTTCGGACTAATCTAGATCTAAATTGGGTATTATGTAGGCAGCACAACGCGATACGCTCGCTAAACCCTACTCATCAATATGAAATTCCACATAACTCATGGCTGCACAAATATATGTTTGCGTTGCTGCGTTCCCGATCCTTCTGGGCCCTGTCCCCGGCAGCCAACGTTCCTCAATCATCGAGATTTTGGTGTTCACGGCACATAGATACCGACCAAGATAGTGTAAAACTTTGTGAAGAGGGCTGAAAACATCAGTAATCAATGCTCAACTATTAAATTGTAATGGATGAGATAACATACGCTTTCCGCAATATTTTAATAACGTATGCGACAGAAATTATATGCATGCACATGTTAAAAGAATAGTTTTAAAACAAACTATTCATCGTCGTCAGTCATCTGTCAAGTTTGAAAAAAGTGAGGTTATCACACGGTAGTGTTGCCATAATATTTTACCACAATCCCGATGTCAAATAAACAAACAAAAACAAAATTAAAATAAAAACAATTATAATTAAAACAAACACACTTATCGGATACAAAATATGGAGCACTATTTTTATGTCATACTCCTTGTAAAGCCCAATTGTTTGACTACTCAGACAGGTGGGTTATGCACATGGGTTTTGGACACTACTATGCACCCGTGATTGTGGACTTGAATAAAGTGTAGGTAATGATACAACTTTGAGTAAAATTAATGAAAGAAATTCTATTCATTGCATTATACTTTTGCAGTATAATATAAAAGGATTGTTGAAACCTTACGTAACAGAAGCCAATTGGGTATCCTCGTGATAAGCGGCCATTGGGAATGCATCCTTTTCCGTCCGAAAATAAATGTGTGTCAAACAGTATCAAATATAAAAAGTTATTAGCGAAACTAATAATTTCATCGAATTATGAAATTAATAATTCTTGTCGAAAATTGACAGCTTAACACCAGGGCAGTGGTGTCGGAATCGAAGCCGGAGTCGTCGCGGTATTTTGGCCGTAGTCAGTCATAAAAAAGTTTGAACTTTTCGATTGTGCATATAATGTATAAAATTTGGCAATTGGCTGGATTAGTAGGTTGATATTTAATTTAATACACATAAATAGAAAGTGTAGGAAAAAAATTACAAAATAATTTTTTTTTTTAGCCGGAGTCATGTTTTTGGCTAATGCTGGAGTCGGAGTCGTATTTTTTAATGACTCCACAGCCCTGGTCCAACAGTATCATATATAAATGCTAGTGATTAGGGAAACCGGTCCTGATCATTTCATCAAATTGTGAAATTGATAATTCTTATCGAAAACTGACACCTAACTATAATAGATATATAATTATAACACATAACCATTATAATTATAAGTCTTACTTACTGCGGAGGCGTTATAAGTCTAACTTCACATAGTGCGTTACACCCGAGGATAATTATTAAATCGTTCACAAAGCCTGATTTTTTCCGGTTGTGTACTTCTGTAACTAGCTGTTCGGTGTTCGCCCATCGCTGTCGTCACGTCTCGTTCCTTTTTCGAATCGCGCGCGCGCATGCCAAGATGGCCGACGTCACTTTCGCGCGTTTTTTTTTTGTTTTATCGTTTTGGCACGGCTCCTCTTCTTCTTTTTACCGTTCTAGCTGTTGTTCGTTATGTCAGATGTTTTCGATTTCAGATCATGTTTTCTTTTGTAAACCTTGAGGCCGCAATCTTCCACATTATCTTCGCGGTAAACCCATATTTAATTTTTCAATTTAATTAATTTTTTTAAATTTTTAAAAAAAAATATTTGTAAACTTACGCCAAGCCAAATAATGTTTCGCAATCATACGAGATTCCGATGGTAATTAATCTTCGCGGTAAACCCATATTGTACACGTGACCGCTGAAGCCGGGGCTTCGATCGCTTTCATTGGGACTTAAGTAATCCCAGAAAATATGAGAACAATAACATAGCTACTCAATTTAAAATCATAAGAAGGATTACATGCAAAACAATCGTATGAAGAAGGATACAGTAAACATATACAATCGAAAAATAGGCCATATTACATAGGATCGCGCAAAATTGCGCAATTCGATAAAGTTTATATCTATTGTTATATCCGTTTTTTACTTACCCTCCTCCAGTTGTAGGCACGCATTGTTTTAGTATATTAATATACTTGTACAATTAACTAAAGCACTTAAAACAAACTAGGCATTCACTTAGAATAATATAATCCTTACTTCAAGATATAGTGCATCACTAAACTTTGACAATGTCCACTGAAAATTATTATTAATTGCAACTGAATGATTCCACTGACGTTTACTTAATGTCAAGGTTGGTACTATTGGCAATCCTGCATTTTTTCAATTCGGATCGGAAGGCAACATAACCAATATTCACCCCGTCAAATTAGTCGACACACTTGTTTACTTGTTGCCAAATGATCGCCCTGACAGATTTTGTTAGTAAGTATTGTGGATGAATTTTTAACCATAAACAATTATTTCTGGAAATTAGTGCTTATAATTATTGAGCTTAACATCATACCACTCTATGTTATGCTTTAAAAAATATATATTTTAATGTTTTCTTTGCTTAAAAGTAATTTGAAATAAACGTGAGGAGTTTTATTTTTCATTAGGAATTATAAACGATTAAATTTTATGTACTTAATTCAAAATATATTTATATGACATTGGCTTGCCATATTAGATGACGTATTTAATTTTTTTTCGTCACTTGATTAAATTTTAAACGCCCGAGCACTTTTCGCGAAATATCCGCGCGACCCGTAGGCTCTTATAAAAATAATCATATCTCTAAAACAAGTTGCTAATAATTTACACACAAAGACCAGCACCGCAACTTGTACGCTTTCTTATTCTCCAGGTAAACAAATAAACGAATCCATTTTAGCTACAGCTATCTTGAAAAAAGAATCTGTGACCCCGAAGGATAAATTTCTAGGTATAAAAAAAACTTTATCCGTATTTAAATGAATATTGTATGGTGTGAATATTGCTGATTTATTACGGTCCGCCGGATATAACACAACGCATATCCCAAAAGTCAACCTTATAACGCAGATTTTTTTTTTCTTCATTAGGTATAGCACAAATATTTAAAAAAACCGAAAATAAAATTATGGATCGGTATTTCAAAGACATTATTTAAGAAAGCTTATATGTATTCATATGTTGAAAACTGTTATCATAGATCAGTGTAATCCGATAGCGAAGTGCGTCATAATCAGTGGTCACTTCCGGTGGCTTAAATGCATACAATGCTCGTTTTAGGATAAAGTAAAGTTTGACAGCTCAAGAATTTCGACCATAGATACATATGCAGGATGATGAAGTGGATCTCATTTTGAAAAAAGAGCGGTTGAGCAACTGAGTAACTTTCTAGCACAAAAAAATCTGTTAAGATTAACACCGTTAGTAGTTCATTATGCTCCACATTGGAAACGAATGTAGTTTAAAAGATGAACATAATAGCGGTAATCATAATATTATATTTTTGTCATCTTTTTATATGTGTTGAGAGGAAATAATTTAGCATTAAAATATAACGGAAATTGGAGAGTTCAGTCTAGGCCAGTGGTTGACACGGAAAATTGCACTGTGGCCGCATCGTAAACATAAGCAATCCTATGGAACTATCTCGTGGCCGTCTGTTGTGTTTGAGGTATGTCAAATGGACCTACATAAACATATGTTTCGATTTAATATTGGTATTTATTGCTTCCAAAATATTAAATATTCAGAGTCTATGTTGACAAATTAACTTGTAAAGCCACATTCTTTTTTTAATATCAATATTTTCTATGAAGCTGTCGGTGGCCGCAGTCAAGTCCTCTGGTGACCGCACATGAGAACCACTGGTCTAGGCTGATGCTTTCAACGTTAATTATATAAAATGGTTCGCAAATTGTAAAACTTATTGAATGAACAAATTATATTATCTTCTATTACATATAACCGTTTCATTAATTAATCATATACTCGTGTACAAAATGAAAATTATCATGTTTTTTTGCAAAATAACAAAGTTTTTGTTCGGCTGTACAAAGTGTATACTATCAATTTCTAAGTGCAATCATATATACATAATATAAAATAGGTCCTAGCACAAAATTTGTGAGTCTCAAATACCGTAAAACGGGTTGGATGGAGACAATAACAAGGATTATACTCTAGCACAACTTAACTAAGTATCCAATATTTTTTTACAATAACTATAATACTATCTCTCAAATGACAACACCGAACCAAATAAATGATTGGCCAAAATTGAAACAATCGTGCCTAAGTTCGATGCCTGTGCATCCTTACTTTTTTGACCCCCTATAAACTTATCTTTTATTGCATGAAAACTAAATTAAATCATGTGTTTTTTAGTTAATAAGTACCGTAAAACGAAAAAGGTTCGTATAAGGTTTAATATTCATGTGTTTTTAGTCTCTAATCAATGTGAATAGAGACTTCGAACAAAATTGACTGTGTCTTAGCGATAGTAAGTGAAAAAATATTGTAATACAGGTTTATATATTCCAACCATAGAAACAATCTGTTTATTCATATTTGAATTATTTTGCGCAGGTATCAAGATACATAGTCGAATTCAATGTGGTCGTCTTAGCTGGGCGAAATTGGCTGTGGCGATCTTAATAACGATAGTTAAATATTCAAAAATATTGTAATGAATGTGGACGAAGCGATCCGGTCAGGACCATAGAGTCGCGTCATGTCAACGGCCACGCAAATATTTGAAAATTCAAATTTCCAAGCCAGAGCGTTAATTGCGTGAAGACCTTTATCATAGTCGTTTTGAAGATTCTCCTAAAGTGCTTGCCGGTTCGCGTCAGACCCCGTTTTACGGTACATAATATATCGAATAGAAGTTTCTTTAATACACCTTTATTATATTATCTAGATTAAAGCTATATGAAAGCACCTTATTTCATTCAAGAATAAATAAAAATATCTTCAATGTTTTATCGAGTATACATAGGTACATTGCATGTCTTCACTTTCCATCACATTTTATTTTACAATTTTCTCCCACGAGCTACTGAAACTATCGCCGCGAGCTACCGGTAGGTACCGGTTTGCCGACCACAGAACTAGATTCTGGATGATTCTGGGTATTCATTATCTGAATGACTTACGCCTCAAAACAGCTACAGTGAGTACAAAACTGATTATTTATTTACAATAACATACACAATATTTGTGAGTCCAACATTTTCGATTAGTATTGTAGGTTTTTCATAAAAATTTTGAAGATTATAACAAAATCTGAATCAAGAATATTCATCCAAATCGTTTGTAAATGGAAATACATAGTATATAACAGTGATTCTCATATGCGGCCACAAGAGGATAGTTGCAGCTACCAACAATTTTATAGTAAAAATTGATATTATAAAATAATGTGGCTCTATAACAGTGATGCAAAACCTTTTTGGCGAGAAGGACCAGCTTTTTCAATCAAAAAAATCAATTTTCAAGGGCCGCATGGGTAAAAATTGATTGACATATCGTTATTTCTAGTGTTCATACATACATATATTGAATTGATTTTTTTATTATTTTATATTTTTCTTCCATCGTCCGTGAAAATTTTTGGAGAACAAAAGGTGATAGATATTAGCCATATTGAGCCGCATGAAATGTCGTTGCAGTCCGCAGGTTGTGCATCACTGCTTTACAAATTAATTTGTCAACAAAGACAGGGTAATATTTCGTACGCAATTATTACCAATAGTAAATTGACAAAGATTTTTAGGTCCATTTGACATACTAACATAACAGATTCCGTACGACCTCTTATGTTTACGATGCGGCCATAGTACAATTTTACGTGAGAACAACTGGTCTATAATCATCTAGAGAATTTCGAATAATATTTCATCATACAGGATCTGAATAAAATTATGACCAGTTCTTTGAATTGGGAAAATTTAACCACTTCTCGTGATCCGGTACGAAACTACTAGAATGCACCACTTTATTGAACAGGTTGGCAAATTGGTTTGCCAATAATGAGAAATTATAATAAGCCTTCGACGCCATTTTCAATTCAATAAGTTTGTTTATTGAGAGATTTGATTTTACAATTAATTAAAGAGTCTAGGGTACTGCATGTAAAACTGGAAAAACATTGGCCATAAAACCTGAATTTCCCAAAAAACAGTCACGATAATTTCAACTCTGAACCGATTTCGTATGGATTTGTGTAAAAGTTTTCTCAGTGAGCGTAAAAATGACTTTTTATTCGAAAAAAAAGCAACTGGTCCAATCTTTTACAATCCATAAATTGAAATCTCATTACGAATCCGGATTTCGGTAAAATTTTACTGTTATTTTTCCTTTATTTGACTCTTATTTGCCTATATAGTACGGAATAACGGTTATATCGTATTGATATAATAAAGAAATTATAGTTTTCGCCAGAATAGATGAATACATCCATATAAGATTTTAAACAAATATAATATAGCTCTGCAATCACTGTTGAATAACGTATCCCTTACACAATACAGCAATATTCTAATGTATAACAATCAATGTGTGTTTGTTCGTATGTTATGCGTTGCCACACCATTCATCCGATTGCTATGTCAACTTATTGATTGCAATTGCGCGAAGGTTATATATAGGCATAGTAAAATCAACTTATAGTAGGTCTTTTTATATAAACATCAATGTTTTTTTTTATTTTGTCCGCTGCCATACCGTTCACTTTGACAACTTATTGTTGCACTTGCTCAAAGGTTATAGGAAAGTACAATTAACTTTCAGTAGGTGGCGCGTACCATAGACAATCAGCAAAAGACAAACAGCAAACGGCAAATGTCATCGATACCGATCAATGTTAGTTAAATTAAATCTAAATTATTTTTCTAAAATTTTGTGCATCCGAAAGCACTCATAAACACATTCGTTCTTTGAATAGCATTGCAACGCTTGTCGGGCACCGGGTAGTATTTTATAATAATTATTTTTTTTGTCGTCATTTTGTTTCGTTTGTAAAACTCATTTGCCAGCATCGATTCGGATAATTATGGAAAGGCATGCAATTTTATATTGAAGTGAAATGAAGCATCCCAAAGTATTAATTTGAAAATTAAAACATCACCACAAAAAGTTACGTATTTACAAACAATTATAAAATTGTCGTCTTAACGTCACTGAAAAGTGACACACAAAAGTGTCCTTTTTTTTAGCGTCATTTCAACGGCAATCAATACAATAAAAAAGCCGTTATGTAAACAATAATCAATGATACCTTACTGCATTAAAGACTATTTCTACTAGAAGTTTTCATTCTGTAATGCCTTACAACTTTAAAGGAACAAAGAAAGTCGGGAACCTGCGACCTTCTTGTTTCTGATGTGTGTCCTTTTGAACTATTCAAATTTTATATTGAGGTGTTTGCATTCGTTTTAAAAATAGTGCACATACATTTGTAAACAATTCTTGAATTCTGTATAATTACATTACAATTAATAAATGCGATCTTTCGATAATAAAATATTCTCCATCTTGGTCAATGCAAAATGCATAGTCAGAAGAAACAATGTACACATGAATAAGATTCCAAAGCTCACGTCTTCCCGATCATACTATAAATCGTTTAATATGTGCGTTTTTTAAAATACCTATTCTAAATAGAATTTATTCAGTTGTATTTTCCCACACGTGTTGTACCTACATTATGTAAAAGACAATGTTCAACATATTGTCGGTAAAATTAATAAATTTCACTGCATTATGACGCAATAGTATGTATTATATATATGTATTTCAACAATGTCACACATTATTTCTTACAGGATCTCAATGACGCTCTTGTATGAAAATTTGAAAATTAGCGATGGATTAATTTACAATGAATTTAAAGATAAGATTATAGATTATGAAACCACATATTCAATTGCAATATTCTTCAATAATATCCTAACGTTACGAACAACTCAGCTTTTTTCAATTCGGGTCCTCTCCCAATGTGGATACGTGGACTACTTAGAAGCATCTCAATATTATTGACTGAAATGGCATTTACTTAGTGGAACTCCACTATAATAAGTAAAACGTATTTATATAAACAAAAGAATTGTACAAGTAGCTGTTTTTCTAAACTACAACTGGGTGCTGTTAAGGACCCCTCATAGGGTGTATCTCAACATGTTTTTTTTCTACCAGAACTGCTTGTTACTCAGTTGTTCAACTTCTCTTTTTCAAAGAGAGTAGGGATTGAAATGATACGAGGATTGGGACAGGACTAGTGGTAATTTAATCACTCTAGCTACGTGCTTTTATTTTGGGATGGGAAAGGATTTGTTGCGGATCGCGGAGCAGGAGCAGTGGAGCAACAAGTTTTTGTCCGGAGCATGGAAACTTGTTGAGCTCCACTGCTCCAATATATAATATAGTATATTTTAGTTTTATTCAAAATTTTAAAATTAAACCTTTTTTTAAATGTATGTGTCAATTTAAATAAATAAACTTTTTTTCTAAATCTATATAAACAAAATTAATAAATAATATGACTTCTATTAATACTATTCGGAGCACGGAGCGAAGCAACTCAAAAAAGTGGTTGTGACCATTACGATTGCAAGGAGTTTTTTATTTAGGATAAATTATAAGGTTTTTACGGTTATATCACAATTGTCAATTTAAAACACAATTTCTAGTAGAATTCAATTGATTGATATATATTTCAAACAGAATAAATCTAGCACAACTAAATCAAAGACTTGGTGGTTCGCTTTATAGCAGGGATTTTAATATGCAGTGTGTTCTTATTTTGCAATGTGTTTGTAATCAGGATCGATTCCGCATATCGAATGATCTTTTCAACTGATAAAAAATACAATGGAATAAGGCTATGTTTACAAATTGTTTATTACTCAAATCAAATGATAACTAAAACAATTGTTTTGTGTTTATCAAATGATTTTACAGATTATTAAACGAATTATTCAATAAGTACATATAATTTTCGTTTAAAGCAAAATGGCTTATCGTGGATTCATAAAAAAAAACTAATGGAATGTCTGTATATTGATGTTTAAAAAAAATAATAAATACATTTGGCATTACAGTACACCAAATATTTTTCACTGTGAAATTCATACGAGATAAACTCGATGATAAATAATGAATCAGTCGTGAACAATTCAACGAAAAATTACATACAGCCAGTCCAAGATCTCTTTTGCATTTGAAAAAATCTCATCTTATCATACCGAGAATTGAACCCTAGCCCACCTGTTCGCTAAAGCAAAGGTCTTGTCACTAGAAAAGTGGTTCTCACGGAAAATTGCTCGGTGGCCGCAATATTTTGTTTATTTTTATCATTTTGTGCTTGAAGTATGTCAAATATACCTAAAAATGTTTGTCAATTTATTATTGGTATTATTTAGGTCTAAAATATTTAATTTTTAGAGTCTTTGTTGACAAAATAACGTGTAAAACCACATTTTTGTGAAATCAATATTTTCTACGATGATGTTGGCGGCCGCACATGAGAACCACTGCACTAGACCACAGGGACCGATAATTATTGAATATATCTTGAATTAATTATCACAAATCAACTTCTCAGTGCATCGAAAAATCTACAGGCTGTCTCAAAGAGTTCTACCGCAAAACAAACACATGTCTCAAAAATCAACCAAGCCTAAATAATCACCAATTAGAAACATATTTTTTTCATACAATACATCTACTGTGGTATTGCAGAGGGCTCCAGTTTCCAAGACGCTGTTGTGGGCATTTAGGTTTACATCTATAGTAAATAATTGAATGAATAACAATATACAGCGATTGAGATAACCTTTGTTAATTTTACGCACGGCTAGTTCTGCTAAAATGATTGCATCATTTTCTGGTCCATGCTGTACTTACAAAGATAAATTACCTCAGAGACTTGAGTGATAACGAATTATTCATTAAATAAAATCACTATTGCAATTATAGTTGCCCATTGTGTTTTCTGCAAGAATTATATAAAATAGCTGATAGCTATTTTGGCTACGCATCATCGACAGAACTGTGTACAAGTTTTGGTTAACGACTCAAAATCTGCACATGGTTCTGGCGGTCAGTAGAAGCCGAAAGAACTACGAACTGTATCCTTTATTTATTGTTATTTTTTTAATTTGAAATTTATATGCTTGATTGAATTTAAATATAAAATTTAAAATCGTTTGAATTCGTACTTTTCCATGTCAGTTCAAGTTCATTTGTGCACTTGAAATGCCTGAAGATGCCGAAAGGCGAAACCTCGTAAGCGTCAAAACTCACGGAAAAGTACAAAATTCTAACCGTTCAAATCATTAATTATTGTTGAATTCATTACTTTGACAGTTAATTCATGATTATCAGTAATTAATTAAATGACATTATATTTAAAACATTAATGAACAAAAAGAGACAAACGAATTAATATTTGTGATGAATATAACTCATTCTTTCGTTTCTAATGAAATTTAGAACCACCTGAAAAATTCAAAAACGGATAGAGCGAGAAAATAATGACTGTCGAAGAATCTGACTAAAAATGAGCCTTGAGTCATTATCTTCATTACGCAGTGGTACGACTCGAATGAACAAATCGGCCGATGTTCGACGATTCGCGACGGGATTCCCATCTTCATCACGTACGTACGTATAAAATCACCAGTTGGCGTTGCTATTTTTAATCTAGATATATTATTGAATATAAAACTTACTGTAAAAACTGTACACGTATATTTTTAAATATCTTAAATGTGTCGTTGTTTTATAATTATTATCTTGCACTTGCACAATATCTCAACTCAATTGACCATCGTTCTCCTTTCGCGGAAATTATTTAGTTTATATTTTTTTTTGTACTTCACGAACATCAAAGTTGCGTTGAATTTTCATTGAGTTTAGTTTATTGGGTAACAATAGTGTTGTCAATAGAACAGAAGAGCAACGAACGATTTTATTGGGTTATTTGGAGAAGGGGACCAGCCATTGGTGCTTATACGATTTTGTTTTGAATACCTCAATTTATTTACGTCGTAGCAAATGTGTCGAACTAAACTGAATTGTATGAAAAGATTAGTCCATGAACAAGTACATTTTCATACAACTTTTTCTACCTTCGCCGATTTAAGTCTTTAAATGTAGAGTTTGCGACCAATCCGAAAGATCGGCCCCACGAATATATGCGAAGAATACCAGAGGCCTTAGTTTTTTAAAACACGTTTTGACGGTATTTGTTTTTTTCTCCATTTGTATGCTTTAACAACCAATTGAAAACAGTTCCTTTTCACACTATACATAATAAAATGACGTCGCAACAAAACTAACAATCTAAAATTAATATTAGCTTAGATAAATAATAGAATAAAGACTGCGGTTTTTTCGAGCACTTTCACAAATGTTCTGGGATACAAAGGGTTAAAATTTATAAAATAAAGTATTTTAAAAACACACTATAAACATAGACATGCAAATTAAATAACAACAGACAGAAATTATCAAAACAAAATAGCCAGCAATAAGTTCATGGACATTTGTGCACTTGAAATGCCTGAAGATGCCGAAATGTGAAACCCGGGTAGTCGCTCACAAAAATCACGGAAAATTACAAATTTCAAACGATTCAAATTTCGATCAAGCGCCATATTCTTTCTGAAAAGACATTTATGGAAAACGTTATCAGGACCGGTTTTTATCATCTCGTGCATTTCAACCGATGAAATATTTGGCCTGCTCCTGATGGATGGATAACATCAGGGCTGTGGAGTCGGTTAAAAAAGTTCGACTCCGACTCCAGCATTTACCAAAACCACGACTACGACTCCGACTAAAAAAGTTTCAAATCGTCACTTTTTTTGCCTAATTTTCCTATTGATGTGTATTCAATTAAAAGTTCAACCCTACCAATCAGGCCAAATCCACCGCGACGACTCCGACTCCGGCCTAAAAAGCCCCGACTTCACGACTCCGACTCTAACTCTGACTCCGACTACACAGCCCTGCATAAGATACAACTATGAAATACTATTCTGAACAACAATGAAGGACTGAACCAAAAGTTAATTTTGTTCCATGCGGCTTTTTATTCTACTTCACAGCAACAAACAGAATAAAATAATTCGGGTTCATGCAATATATTCTTTTTAAATCAGTTTGGTATATTGTGTACAGACAATTCATTTCACTGAATCCACAATTAGCCGTTCGTTAGTTCAGTAAACACCCATTTTTGAGTTCTACGTTTCGATAAAGGCATGAAATAATTGTTTGAGTTCATTCTACCTTTTGGAATTCATCTGATGACCCACATATAACATCGGCTTAGTGAGTGCAAAGCACGTAAATCCACAAAGTACAAGCTTACTGTTATGAGACGAATCGAAAATAAGTGAAATGAAATTTCATCAAAAAAATGAATGTGCCTTCAACGTTGAAAGCTGCAGCAGGAAATAGGTTTTTTTGTTGTATTAGGTTAACAAGAGTGCGTTTTGTAAATTTTTAACCCATATCTCACCTCGAGTTAATTTAACGATTGGGCTCAGTCGAAAAATTTACCTTTTTATTTCAATCAGTTGTCAACACATTAATTAACCTTTTGCACGCTTCAATATATTTTTTTTCCTTCCAGCAACTCTTTAATAGAATTGAGAAATTTATTGATATAATAGTCTGCGTATTTATTATCATGTTAAACCAAATACTGAAAATATACCACATGTTATAAACTTTGAAATAAGGACAATTAAAAATAAATAAAAAATATTTGTTACAACCAAGTTGTACAATGGCGACCAGGACTCGACATCTGATTTCTGGGAGATAAGAACTATTTTTATTGAATTTTAAGTTTGTAACTAACATTAAAATATGTTTCCTTTAATATGTTCAAATAAACCCCATTTTCCTTTTAATAGTCACTATTTACGAGCTAAATCTCCCCTAAAAATATTTTATTTTTTCTAAAATGATATCTCGATATAATTTTTGACAACCCTCGATCCGCCCATTGGACACCTCTTGTATAAATCTATTTTTCTAAATCTGACATATTTAAATCTATACGGTTGAGGATAGATGGGACTTCACGTACATGAACCAATGCAAACTAAAAAATTTACGTGTCTCGGCATTTGAGACCTCAATGGCACTAGACTGGTTAAGAATACTATATCCACTAACAATCATCTCAAATTGACGTTCAACGGAGAAAGCAGTGTTTGATCTGAATTGATTCATTAAATTAGCTAATAATATAATTGTAGTGATTGCTTTACTAAAGTATACCATTTAGCATAAATTATTTCTCAATAGAGGATCATTGAAAGAAGTTGTTTAACCAGAACTGGTTGTAGTTTATTAGATTTGCGGAAGCGCTCGGGGATAGAAGACAGAAAAACTTATCCGTTACGTTCATTATCACAATCGGATAAAGTTATTGGATACCACAAGTATTGAAAGCAAAGATAAGTGAATTTTAAAAACAATATATTAAAAAACATCTATTCTGCCATGGAACACTTCGCAAACCCGGAAAATTTCGCGGAACACTTAGCTTATTTTTAAGATTGGGTAATTCTATATATTTCCTAATATTTTCAAGCTGCTTTTAACTTGGCTTAGCAACAATATTTATAAACGCGCCCAACCATTTTAAGTCCATGAATTGCATACTATTACATTAGAGAAGAAGAATTACATAATCTAAATGCTACAATATTGTTAAGCTACATTCTAATAACTTACCGTCCTGTAAATCTTGGCAACTGTCTTTAAGCTGACACGTCTTGTCAGCCGGTCAGGCTAAACACCCTATCCCGCCCATGCGTACGTTGTGCGAATAGATGGACCTCCGCTTGTACTTAGATAATGTACGTTATCTATCAGTAAGATAGACCAACGGTCAACAAACTACGGCCCGCGGGCCGAATCCTGCCCTCTCCGAATCCTCGATTTATGTATCCAATTGTAATCTGATGTATCTAATTGAATTTTAATACGGAAAGAAAAATAACAATGTATTTTTCTTTCCGTATTATAATGGAGTTCTACCAAGTAAATGCCTACTCAATCAATACAATTAATTTGCTATACGGCCCCCCAAGTTTTCGAATAATTCAATCCGGCTCGTTTCTCAAAAGGTGTGGTGAACTCTGAGATCATCACTCGCCTTTCAATTTGAAGTAGAAGATCTTCAAATGTGTTGCAGTGTATAAAACCTTTCCAAATTATCACAGAACAACTCTTCAGGTTCAACGTAGCACTGGTGTTCCGCGGAATTTACTTTGGGAAACCATGTATTAGGCCAGGGGTCCCCAACTTAATTGGACCGAGAGCGCATTTAAAGAAAAATGTGGAGCGGCCGGCGCCACCTATTTTTTCTTTCTATATTATAAAAAGATAATGATTTTTTTCAATCATGGCCGCTCCTAACGTGGAGCATGTGGACTCTTTTGTGGCCAGTGGTTCTCATGTGCGGCCACCAGAAGATTTGGCTGCGGTTAGCAACAACTTCATTTTAAATATTGATATTTCAAAAAAGAGATTTTGCGAGTTAATTTATCAACAAATGCTCTGAAATTGGAAATGTTGCGTGCAATTAATACCAATAGTAAATTGTCAAACATGCTTAGGCCGATTTGTCAAATCTCAAACACAACAGATTCAAAACAAAAATTTGGTGCGGCCACCAGACATTTCCGTAGGGCTACTTATGTGTACGATGCCGACACAGGACAATTTGACGTGAGAACCACTGATCTAGGCCGACTCTAAGATTTGTACTTTTTCAAGAGCGCTGGTGTCCAAACTGTATGTTAATTAAATGTAACATGTTTTTTTATTGATGCTAATTTGGTGGTGCTGAACTACCGTACCAGCCCACTTGAATGCACAGCGAGAAATTTGACTCCGCCTGTTCGTTTAATTTGATCGAATATATATGTAGTTTGGAAGTTGCACTAATATGAAGTCCAACTAGGTAATTAAAACGGAACTTATGTACAAAATAACTCTTAAGTGTTTTAATAGTTGAGCTGCGATGCTGAAATATTAGACTTTATTCAATAATAAGAAATTATAAAATGAGAAAGTTAACTGGAGAGATTGACTTCCTCATTACTCTCGCAAGCATATTCAGCAAAACTTCCACAAAATTTCGCACTCAATCTATCGATATTATGACATTTTATTGCGTCGACCACATAAAACATGGTATGCAACAGGGCTGTGGAGTCGGTAAAAAAAAGTCCAACTCCGACTCCAGCATTTACCAAAACCACGACTCCGACATTGACCAAAAATACGACTCCAACTCCGACTAAAAAAAGGTTAATATCGTCACTTTTTTTTCCCTAATTTTCCTATTTATGTGTATTCAATTAAATATCAACCCTATCAATGCGGCCAAAAGTCAAATTTGACATATTAAATGCAAAAATAAAAAGTTCAAACTTTTCATAATTTCCGACTCCGAGTACGACTCCGGCCAAAACACCGTGACGACTCCAACTCCGACTCCACAGCCCTGGTATGCAGAGATCTCCATCGGATGAATATTTACATTACCCTAGAGCAGTGATCCACAACCTTTGTGCGAGAAAGGCGAGATAGTCAATTCTCAGATAGTTTGAGGGCCGTATGGGTAAAACTCATTAATTTATCCAATTTTTGTGTGTAAATAAAATTGTTTTTCTTTTTTTATATTGTCTTTCTATTGTCCGGAAAAAGTTCTGAAGAAAATAGGTGTTTAATATTTGTCATTACGGCCCGCATGAAATGTCATTGAGGGTGGCAGGTTGTGCATCACTGACCTAGGGAGATGGACATAAGTAGGTTCAGTGGCGGCTGGTGACAAAGCATTAGGGAGTACAAAAAAAGATTCAACTATTTTCGCAAGAGTTCTTTCCTATTCATTGGATTTTAAAACACTTCTATAACTTGGACTTTCAATTCAGATGTTCGCAATACCAACGGAGTGCCAGTCTTATGAATTTTTGGCTGTGAGCCACTGAGTAGGTTACATTATTTGTAAACTATTATACATATGGTCTGTTAACTTCTAAATATTAATATAATGGTTAGACTAGTTCAAACTTCGAAGTTGAAAAGTTTGAACTTTTTATTTATCCATATATCATGTAAAATTTGCCTATTGGCCGGATTGGCCGGATTGGTTGGTTGATATTTAATGTAACTCACATAAATAGGAAATGTAGGAAAACGTCGTGACAGAATTAAACTTTCTTTTTCGGAGTCGTATTTTTGGTCAATGTTGGAGTCGTGTTTTTGGTCTATTTTGGAGTCGAAGAAATGTTTTTTAACGACTCCACATCCCCAGAATTTATAATATTATTATATGGTAGAATATTTGAAATGTCAACATTGAGAATTGTGAATAGTTGAAACCTGACGTGTTTAACTTCATGTATGACCATAAATGGCATGACCTCACAACGCTAAAATAAATCAAATACACTTCTTCGAAAGATAATCATCGCAAAGTGAATTTGATTGAACTTTATTTATACTATTGAAACCGGGAAGCATTTCAAATTTCAAACATAGAACGCTTTCGCAACACTTTGACTGCAGAGCACTTACGACCGCCATGAACATAGCGGCGAATCTGTTTTGAATAATACAATAATAAAATGATGTCAAATTATAAATAGAGCCATACTCATATTATTTTATAACTGCAACATATGCGTATAAATAATAATGCACACAAAGATTACGATTGCAGCAATGGAATCGTGATCCGCAGTAAATGAGTGCACTCGAACTTCAGGGCTGATGAGAATCGTATACTACGAAATAAATAAACGGTAAATATTCGGTTTTTTTACATTTCGTTTACGGGCCCTTTTAATTACTTTGATACGAAACATTTTATTTCGCATTTGATGGCCAAATGATAAATGCATAAATTTGTGCTACACCCGTAAAAAAAGTGTCAAAATGTATTTTTTAAATATCTACTTTTAACTACATATTTATTATATTTTTGTTTATTTAAGTGGTTGAAATTATACGAGGATAAACTGTTTATCAATCACCAAATAAATCCTTTTTGAAAAGACTGTTCCGAAAAGTAAGAGAGTTGTTCAATGTAAAATAATAAAATCGGTTTTCCGGTTTTCTAACCATTTGAGCCCCAGTCATTTTCGAGTGGTACATACCAAAAACGCCGCAACTTTTATTGCAAAAAAAACACTACTTAATAAGGATTAAATTATAAAACATTCACATATAATATTGTCATAAAACAAACCATATGTAATATTAATTTAATGACAAATATAGACCGAAAGAAATAATGTTGAAAATACATCCACAACATTATTTACTTCAATCTCCTAGTAAAATTGAAAGTAGTTTTTTTTTAACTACAATAATTGATTTTCAATACTTGATCGGCCAAACTATTGGCACATAATTTTAAAAGCTTCATTGAATCTAAAAAAGCTTACATTTGCGTCTTTTTGTTTTGCAACTTACCAATTTCCAATGGCATTCGTTTTTTATATGTCACATTATAAAATGCGACTAGAAATCGTCGCTATATATCGACGATCTGTCAAAGACACCTGAATCAGTCCCTTCACTTAGCAAAAGGTGGCTCAGGGAACGAACTGGAAGCAGTTGTAGTAGCATATCGCCCTATCTACGGACCGATGGGGTTTTAGGATCGGATAGGGGCGGATGGAGAGATATGGAAACATCACCAGCATAAACTAGCCACTAATAATATCCTTTAAATCAGTGCTAATATTTATACTCTTTTAAATATGGTCCGGTCCGTGACGCAGTGTCATCGTTGTTGGCTTGCGTGCTGGACCGCCCGGGTTCGATTCCCGGTACGAGCGTATTTTTTCAGTCGATAAATCTGTTCAAAGGCATGGGTGTATGTGTTGTTGAAAATCCATTCACATCTTTCCCGATCCCAAAGAGCGACGTATAGTGACAGCGATTAGCTAATCACTAGTCCTGTCCTAGTTCTAGAATCCTTTCCATCCCTACTCTCTTCGAAAAAAGAGAGAGGTTGAGCAACTGAGTAACAAGCAGTTTCTCGTAGAAAAACCCTCTGTTGAGATTAAGCTCCCTGAGGAGTCCATATGCTCTGAAGTTGGGAGCGGACATGGTTTAAAAAAAAATGAAGTTTTTGCGAGGAAAATATTTGACTTAACATTTTCACTCATTGCGTGTATTAATTATATAAAATTCGTTTTTTTTTTAAAAAAAAGTACGAGTAATGTGCCATGAAATTTTGGACGTTGGTGTGCCGTGGAAGAAAAAAAGTTTCGGAGCACTGCTTTATATCCCGACTCTCATCAAAAGAACGAGGTTAATTAAGCAACTTTTTAAAAAGCAGGTATCGTAGATAACTTTTGTTGATTCGGCTTAGAGTGGACATGGTTTAAAAAAACACAATGCGTTTCCACGAAAATTTATCCTAAACTCATTAACCCGGCGCACGCGTTGTTATCTTCACTCAATTTAAAACCGTGCGCGTCACCTTTCTTCGAATTATGAAAGGATGTTATTTTTCGTTATATCGTAATAAATAGAGGGATTAAAAATAATTGGATTGATATTGATTGCGGACAAACACATTAAGAATATGTGGGAACACTAAAAACCCGAAAGAAATACCACATGAAGCCACAATTCATTAAACAAACAAATCTCTAACAAAAAAGCAATGCTTGTCGACATGACGTATTTGTTATCTTTAATTACGAACGTGTCAAATTAAGAGCCCTGCGACGAACTCATTCGATGGTCGTTGTCACTTCGAAACATACATATATTACTCGCTTAATTACGGGGAAACACATAAATAATTTAATATCGAGACATTTATCACCAAATGTTCAACACACATACACCTAGGGAGAGATAATAATTTATGATTTTTTTTAAATCTTTTTAAGAGTTATAAATTTTGTAGAAAAGATAACGACAAATACATCACAATCTTTGCACATGAAACTTGTTAAAGTTTTTTTTTATTTTTCTTTGAATTACATTTGAGCATTGTGCAAATCACAAATCAGAACTAAATGTTTTTAAATATTGAATACACCCAATAATTTTTTAGTAAACACAATAGTCGACACAATTAGAATAAATACACGATAGTTTTTTATTTAAATGTGTCCCTCAATACAATACGAAGTATAAAAACATTAAATAAAGATCGCACGAAAAATAAATATAATACCGCGCAGTGCTTGTCACGTAAAATAGTTCCGTCATATGCGCAGCCGCGAATGAAATTATATGAGAACTGCGCAGGCGCGAGAGTTCGCGCGAACTTTCAAACGAATAAGCGCACTGACGGGTAAAATCGAAAAATTGTAGCTGTTCGAGAAATCGATGTTTTTATATTTAAATCTCTTATTTCTGACAATCTCAAGGAGTTTGTGGTAGCAAGATAGATAAGGCAATATTTTAAAACAATAATCACCCCTGTGTGCAAGAGATTTATCGTTTAATCATCAGTTGAAAGTTCCCGTCACACAAGTCGTGACATACGCGTACGGGCCTTGTCTTTTCCCGACACAACATCTGTGACGTTCGTCCGCCACGGGTTAAAAGTGATCCTAAAATTTTTTGCAGTGAAAACGACGGGTGTTCTGTCAAAATATTCAATAGATTAACATGCTTACTAAATCGTCAATACTTCACCAACAAATAAATAATTTATCTAGATTTCTGTTAAAGAACGATTTCACTTCATCAACGCAAACGAGAGAGTCGAAATTTGAAATAGTTTAGCTGGGCTAAGATATCTTCTGTCAACCATCTAAATATCCCCCCATTACTCGCTGTCCCTATTCAACTCGGTCGATTTAATCTGAGCTTCAAATTCGGCAAATAATAAATGACTTCAATAAAGTGTACCGATTCCATCTCAACCCTGGTCACATTACATATTCATAACGTGTTGGGAACATGGTAGCAATGTTTTCGGTGCATTATGCATTTTATTAAGGTGGCCATGATTTCTTTGATGAAAAAACTTACATGGCACCCTGGAAATCGATATATTCTCACATAATGAATATAAAATTATTTTTTCTATTATATAGATCAGAGGTTCTAAACAAGTACGGTTGAAAAAAGAAAAATTTATAAAAACACCAAAATTTATTTACACACTTCTGCATTCTGGCTGTCGTAAAGTTTAATCAAAAAAGCTATACATATTTGTGTTTATTTATACAAAATAATGACATTTCAGTAGGTCAATGGAGTTGTGATCGGATGGGAGGCTTCGATATAAATAATGTTTACAATTCCATCCCACCCATCCAGTCATAAAAATAGGGTGTAGCAAGAGCGATTAGCTAACCTTTATCATGTAACTTTTTACATTAAAATAAGTAGATTTGCGCTCTCGCTCAAATTTTTTATTACGCCAGTCTGTCATGAAAATCAACACGAAATCTTTGTCCGTTCATGCATGACTTAAGATATGAAAAATTTTACGAAAACTATCTATATTTTTTAGAACGATCATGTATTTTATACGTCAATGCAATCTATGCCAATGAAGCCATACTACTGGGGTATTTTTAGACCCCCCCTCCGCCAGACACGTTATTTTTCTGGGACCGTCTTTCGAGGGTTAATTTAAATCTTCGACATCAATATATCCACTTGCATTCATTTTATAATTACAACTTGCAAACGATATTTGGACAGTACATTGCTAAATTGTACGTGATTGAGAAATAAATATTTGACATTGATCAACTCGCAACCACTTTTTACGACATGACGCTTTTCTAGTAAATTATAAACTACGAATACAATAAAAGATAAAAATAATATTGATTTAGAAGAAAAAATAGCATTCTTCCATTATTTATTGTATAATTATATAAATAAGAATTACGACAACAATAATTATGTTAATTTGTTGATTTCTTCCAAGACATTTCAAACTATACTAAGCTAAATCGACCACGTATCGCTGCGTTTCTCATTTCATTTCATTTGAAAGATTGAGACCGTTGCAAAAATCCGGTTTCTAATCATATTGTTTTTTTCTTGAAATAGCCGAAGTAAATATCAGATTATTCTTTGAAGTATTTTTGCCGACAAAAAAACGAAAATATGTCTTCTCCTAGTATTTACATAACCATGCACGAAAGACATATCTTACTATGAAATGGTTTCATTACTGTTACAATATTTTGTAAGCAACACGTCGATGTATTTCATTTTGTCGTATTTATTATAAGATCCAAGATGTTAACAAATTATCAGAATAGATATTCTGCTAAGCTTCAATGAATTTAATCAAGGTGAATTGCAAAAATTTAAATCGTTTGTTCTTGAACAATTTTATAATATTCTACAAACTTTGATAAAAATACTCATAATTACGATATTACAGTAATCAATTATACGAAACAACTACTCAAGTGTCCTATATAACTGACAGTTTAATATCCCAGCATGTCCAGCAACTTCCAGGAATTTATTTGCAACATGTAAATATAAATAAAACATTTGGTCATCCATCACAGTTTGGGAAACCTCACGAAAGTCGAGTTAGATTTCTTTCTAACCTTTTCATGCCTCCTAACTATTTGACGAACATCCGTAAAGTTTGGCTTCGATTGATTTAATAAGTATTACCAACAAAGCCAGTATGAGAACAGACCTCATGAATTACTGACACTCACGATATTTAAATTTCAAGAACCTACACATAAAAATCAATTTTGTCTTCGTGATCTTCATATATGTAAGTTTGTTTTCACGATTTAAAACCTGTACAATTCCAAAAACCAAATGGTTCCCAGTGAGAGTGGTTTCTAATCTAATCCTTCACTCCATATTGACTTCTAAAAAAGAAAAGAAAAGAAAGCCTCGAGGAGGACTCTTAAAGATTAAAATCTTATACATAAAAACGAAACGGCGTATGT
This sequence comes from Himalopsyche kuldschensis, assembly GCA_028554975.1. Classification (NCBI taxonomy): domain Eukaryota; kingdom Metazoa; phylum Arthropoda; class Insecta; order Trichoptera; family Rhyacophilidae; genus Himalopsyche; species Himalopsyche kuldschensis. The sequence goes on from JAHFWI010000050.1 coordinate 1,028,418, forward strand.
ATGTATGTGGGTCTGTAATTCCCTTTTGCATTGTTGTTGCAAGTTGCCATAAAAACGAATATGAAAGAAAATATGTTTGAATTTTTATCGGCGGAGACATTTAGTCAAAATGTAATAAATTAGTCTTATACGAACTTTTTCCCGGCTTTTATTAATATAATAATGTTTATTATTTACGTGAAGGTATTATTTGACATTTCTTTGACAGCAAATTAGATTTTTTCCTTGAATTTGGACATTTTAATAGGCGAGAATGGGGCTGTCATCAAATTAAATAAAGTTTGTGGTTTTATTTTAACTCTATTTTGGATGTTAGATTTTGTGATATAATTATGTCGAATGATATAAAAAATAAATTGGTCGCTTAGTCCGAGGACGCCTTAAGCATTAAAGTAATACATAAAAAACGGCTATTCGACGACACACTACACTATGTTTAATTGTTACCAACTTTCAGCTCTAAAATCCTAGATGTATATCCGTTAACTCACTAGATTTTATAGTTTGCCAGTTTAAGAAGATTCCCAATGAAAATACTGCATCTCTTTTTCTCCTGCATGGGCTCAGGTTTTACCACCAGCGATTGGGTTATTCAGACGAGCGAGTTATTAGAAATTGATACAAATTGTATAGCGTAATATATTGAAAACACGTTTTTAACTATGTAATTATTGCAGCATTCTTTCAATTATCCTGACTCAAAGCTGGCGTAGGCATTATGTTACTCAATGAAATAACTGTCATCGCTTTATTTGGCTCGCGTAAGCAAATTCAGCCTTGGAGGTTTTTCAGTTTTGGTAATGTTCGGCGCACGTTTGTGGGTAACAAAATACTTAATATTTCAGCGAGATTTATCGCAAAAAGACGTCGAGTGCATCTCGAATTGCAACACAAGGCCTGTGGGCAAATACGGCGCAATACTAATTAACAACACTACCTTGTGATTACATAGGGTATTTGAAAAGCGGCTGATAAAATCGAGGAGATATATAAATCTTTGATTGCTGTTTTGTAGTGTTAACCAGGGCAGTGGAGTCGGAGTTGGAGTCGTCGCGGCGTTTTGGCCGGAGTCGTACTCGGAGTCGGAAATTTCGAAAAGTTTGAATTTTTTTTTTGCATATAATATGTCAAATTTGACTATTGGCCGGATTGTTAGGATTGATATTTAATTGCAAACACATAAAAAGGAAAATTAGGAAAAAAGGTGACGATATTACACTTTTTTTAGTCGGAATCGTGTTTTTGGTCAATGTTGGAGTCGGAGTTGGAGTCGTAGTTTTGGTAAATGCTGGAGGCGGAGTCAAATTCAATTTTTTTTTGCCGACCCCACAGCACTGGTTTTAACTGTCAATAATTCACGGTGGAATGGCATTATATTTACAGAAATTAAAACGAGTGTAACGGGTCGTCTTAGCTGGGCGAGGCGATCCGGCGCAGCTTTGAAAGCGGCAGAGTTTTAAAATATCAAACGGTCCTCGCCCATGCAAGTGTCATATGTGGGCGAAGCGATCCGGTCAAGACGGCATATGTCGCAAGTCGCCTCAAGTGCGCACTCGTGGTGCGCGCGAATCGCTTGAAAATATGAAACGGTCCAAGCTCACCAGAGCGTTAATTGCGTCTGGCCGAGCGATGGCACATAAGACCTTTGATCAACTACGTTTTAAATTTACTGGATTCGCCTAAATTCTCTTGCCGGTTCGCGTCGCTTACCTAAGACACGGGGTTAGTCTTTTTATGAAGCATTTTTAGACTTCTTATTGCAATGTTACTTCAGTTAAAGGAAATAAGTTATCACTTAGATCACATAGGGATATGGATGCTTCTGAAAGACGCGTGACACAATAAGTATCGCAATACATGGAATAATCAAAGTTATTCTTATTTTTATATTTAATTGAAACCATTTTTAATTCAATCTTCGATACATAATGAAACGATGCTGACTGGTTTCGCTGTCAGCGTGAATTTTAAACTGACAAATATAGTAGAATCATACGTAGTATCACGAATATTTTTTTTCTTTCATTTATCAACTATTCAAGTCAGGGTCAGTGGTGCAGTAGTTAAAATCGTTGGGTTCCGTGTCAGAAGCGACTGAGTAACAAGTTTTTATCGAAGAAAGACCACGGGCGACTTCTACGACTAGGGCATATGCTCAACATCGGGAGAGGACATGGATGTATAAAAAAGTAAGTCAATTATTTTGTTAAAATGTCATATTTTCTTAATGTTTTTAAAGTTGATTCCCAACATCATATCCAACCCGTGTATCGTATAATGCAGTGGTTTCCATGCTCGGAGGTGCCAGAAAAACAACATGTTTTCTTGTTAAAAACACTTACAATTAAATAAGAAAAAAAAATTGAAAAGCCCGAGAACTTTTTTAAAGATAGGCCTTGCAGCATAAAGTTTGGAAACCACTGGTATAATGTCTTCAATGATTCGATACAAGCCATGTAAAATTTGGATACTGCATTCGTTGATCAAAACTTTCTATTTTAAATAGATCCAGTGACAATCTATTAAAGAATGCAATCATCAATCAATAGAAAGTAAAAACATAAAAATTTCAAAGAGGAAGCAATTTGTATGCATAATGAATACAATTGTGTTATTTTTCAGCATTATGAAATGAAAATTAATAAATATTTCTTCGTTTTGTTCTGTTTCTTCGCAGTTGCCCTGTGTTGCGCACACTTGCATAACCAAAAATGTGCATCAAAACACTGAAAACGGTTTCTGTGGTTTGGCATTTTTTTGTTGTTCTCCAACAAACGGTAATGTAAATAATTATATTGCTTTCATAAACAACTCGGCATAATATAACTATGAAACACTTTATGAGCACCATAATAATATAAAATGATTGATATTTTACACCTTTTGTTTGTTAGTCATCGTGGATGTATGATTCACAAATTAGTATGTCTTTAATCATCGGCATCCACCCTCTCAGTTAAACGTACATTACACTATTTAGCAAATGGATAATAAATGCAATACAGTGGTATATCGAGATACGAGTTTAATTAGTTCCGTAACCTTGCTCGTATCTCAAAGCAATTTTTCCCATTAAAATTAATTGTAATGCCATTAATCCGTTCCAGTCCCCAAAATGTGGCGTTGTGGAGCAGCTGTAGAGCGCCATCTATGTCTTACGTATGTAATTTGTCGGTTGTGCGAAAGAGATGGAGCGAAGTATTTTTTATAGTAGGTCCATAGTGCTTGACAGTCGAAGAAAAATCCAATACCAACACAGATATACATACATATACGAATTTACAAACATACGCAAAACGCACGCAGATACCTGGCCGTTCCTCGTACCTCAAATGTTGCTCGTATTTCAAAGCAAAACTTCGCTCGTTCGACGGCTCTTATCTCAAATATCTCGGATGTTAGGGCAGTCGTATCTCGAGGTTCCATTGTATTAGTAATCCTCGATTGACGAGTGCTTTTTTGCGTGATTTAAAAACTGAAGAAATTGCCATATTTAAATCGTTTGAATATTTGGTAATTTGATGATTTATGTGTCGTTTCATATGTATAGCGAAGGTTTACGTACCTTTAGGGGTTTCGTGTTTAGCCGCCTTCGGCACCAGGTTTCACCTTTCGGCATCTTCAGACATTTCAAGTGCACATTTGATAATGCTCGCAATGAGCGAAACCAGTTCTGATCCTAATAAATGTAATGTGGAATAAGTAAACAACAATGTGTTATTGTTTTTCAGTGTAATGCCAATCTACCAAGTAACAGTGAACAAACAGCCTTAAAAGAAAAAGCGGTATTTGAATCCTCTTTTTACCTGGCACCACCATTGAAGCCAAATAACTCCAAAGGAGCATTTTAAGATAAAGTTTTAAACTCACTTACAATACAATTGAGGAGTTCAATACCCACCATATTGATTGTATGATAATGAGTGTTTCCGGTGTATCCCCGATAAACGGTTTCGTTTGACTAAGACTCAACGTGCCGAACAAGTCGTAACGTAATATTGTGTTTCACACAATGGTTCTCAAACGCAATGCACCTGACAACTTGAATTGTTGGCTAACATTATCGCCAGGTAACATTATATTCGATTATGATTTACCTATGGATCGATACGTGAATATAATAAATAAATAATACAATTTCGTGTGTACTATTTCTGAAGCGGAACTGGTCCTGATCTTGAAAAAATACACCCAACTCTCTTTTTGCAAGTTCCAAATTTTCAACGTGCACAAAGCGTGTAAGAAAGATAATATGCCCATCGATAGATAGGTTTCATATCTAAAATATCAAGTCAAAAATAAAACGAATGTATTACCATCAGGGCTGTGGAGTCGGAGTCGGAGTCGTCGCGGTGATTTGGCCGGAGTCGTACTCGGAGTCGGAAATTTTGAAAAGATTGAACTTTTTATTCTTTGCATTTAATATGTCAAATTTGGCTTTTGGCCGCATTGATAGGGTTGATATTTCATTGAATACACATAAATAGGAAAATTAGGGGAAAAAAAGTGACGATATTAAACTTTTTTAGTCGGAGTCGGAGTCGTGTTTTTCGTCAATGTTGGAGTCGTGGTTTTGGTAAATGCCGGAGTCGGAGTCGGACTTTTTTAACCGACTCCACAGCCCTGATTGTTATTATTAATACAACAAAATATTGTAAAATAAATTTTCGATTTTAAATTAAATTTAGCACAGAAAAATAAATATATTCATACTGTTTCGTCACTTGTCAAAAAACGTCCATGCTTATGGCATTTTTCGGTAGTGAAAATCACTCTCATCACTGGAAATATTGAATGGAGAGACATTTTCGGGAGTATCTTGAATTATATTAACATCTTGTGTTTGTTACACGAGTTTAAATATTGATTTTAAATATCATTCGCTGTGATTTTATTTGTGTAATTCCATTGTGTGATTTTTTTGATTTTTTTTTTGTTTTTCAACGTACATATGTTATAAACTAAACAGATCGTTATTCACATACTGTCCTTACAAAGTTACGTCCCCATATTAAGTCATATCTTTTTTGTGTGAGTTTGTTTTGTGAGAATTTTCCGCGGAACGCTTCTTCCTCACAAAAAAAGGTGTAGGTGTATTTGGGAACCGTGCAAAACGAGGTTCGGCTGTATTGTCAAGCGGTAACATCGCGCAACACGTTTTGAGGATGCTCAGCACACATCTCAAAGCATTCTAATAATTATCTACAAAGTACAAGCAACAATGAGAAAGGAAAGTAAGGTATACCGACGCTATACAGGTCTCATTATTGCCTTTGCCTATCTAATGACAGTCATTTACTTCCGTACGTGACAAATTTGAGACAATAAAATTTAATTGTTGTTTTATTTAAACCTCTTGTTGTGACCGAAACGAATGAGTGTTATGAAAACTGGAAATGAAAATTATTTAGTATACATTCAACATTGGTTAGCAACGAAGAGCAGAGGCGCATCAAGCCAGTCTTCAAGCCCGTGCAAAATAACGGGCGGCTAATAGTAGAACGTAAAACTCAAACATTAATTAAACCGTTCCTTAATTATTTAAGGTTACTGTTGGTGCCTAGCAAACATTTTCACATTTTTTTATCACTTTCAATATGCTCACTGTCAATACTTGGTGGTATGGCATTATATAAAAAAATAAGAACACATTTTTTTTGTACAGATATTTAAAATAATTATGCTTATTTTGTTTTAATTTTCTAAGAATTATTTACATACCTTTATTATTCTTGCTTGGCTTTTGTATAAAAAACGCTGTATTTTATTTTTCTTATCAGTTGGTAATGTTCACGATCGAGCGAAGGTTCTGATCATATATGAAGCCAATTTACAAAAAAAAACATTACTTTTTTTTCTTATTTCACATTAGATTTATTAGGCCCAGGACCGGTTTCGATCATCGCGAGCATCATCAACTTAGTACTCAGTTTCCAATTTTGAAGCATGCGTTGTTCCCAACCACCACCCGCCACGGCCGTACGTTCTGGTTTCAGCAGACGTGTCCCGTGGCGTAACAACGTGAAGCGTATCTGTTCAGTTTTGATCGCAGGAATTGTCCGAGAGCAGAAGCTCAAGTACTTGGAGGCTTGCACTTAAGTGTGCTGACTGTCACTATCATTTAAGTTTAAAATATTAAAAATGCAAAACAGTGAAATGACTCTAGTTTCCGATCGCGAAGCGGGGGGACTATACGAATAGGTCCGCTCTGTTGCCGTACGACGCCGCAAATTTGCTGAAGGCCGCGTAATTCAATTTACTAGCCACCAGGTCCGCATGTCCCGTGGGTCTGATAGAAGGTCTTACCACCTTGAGCAACTCTTCTCTTTCTCCCGACATTAATGGACAATCCCACAGTATGTGGTCAACATTCTGTATTTCGCCGCATTTGCATGTCGGCCCATCTACTACTACTACTTTTGAAGCAAGCGTATCTCTTCTCCCATTCTGAAGATTAATATAGACGATTGATGGAGTTTATCTCAACGGAAGCTGAAAACGCTCGCCATCAGCGAAACAAGTCCTGACCTTTACCAAATATATGTGGAATATGTATGTATTTTAATATAATACCTTTTCTTCATTGTGAATTTACAGTTAACATGTTCACTGCGCAATAATCTAGGTGTAAATTGATGTTGCTCTAAAGTGCACATAGATACCGACCAAGATAGTTAATAATTTTGTGAAGAGGATTAAAGACACGTGGAGCCATTACTTAACTATTAAATTAAACAAATATTGTAATGAATGAGATAAAAATATGTATTCACGCTGTTAATAGAAGTTGTTTCGCGAAAACTGTTAATTATTCAGTCGTTTGACATTTACATATTTTTCGGAAGAGTGAGAATAGAAGCAAAGGGATATGAAAGAAGAAGTCGATAGCTTATCGTCTCTCTCCACCCAGTTTCTTGGATTGGATGAATTGGAGGAAATGGATATCACAAACATCCATGCCTTCGAACAGACGTCGACCACACCCACGGGGGCATATTTTTTAATGGTGTGTATTTAATGGTTCAATATCTAATTCAAGCTTTGGTCAGTGAAATAAATAAATGGTCAGTGAAAAATAGAAATGGTCTGTTAATATTATACGCGATCAGTTGTCATTTTATCAGTATGAATGTGGTCAGTTATTAAACGAAAAGGTCAGTTATGTATGTACAGTACAATGGTTAGTTATTTATTAAAAACGGTTGGTATTTCAATTAAATGGTCATTCATTTAAAAAAAATTAAAAGTTTTTGCTTGACAGATTGTGAATATTATCAAATACATATGTTTGTCGTAAGAGGCAAAGTTATGACAAGATCTATACAAAATAAGCACATCAAATGAAATGAAATGAAGCATTAGGTTTAAGATTTTTTTTAAATGTTTTGTCTTTAATTGCTATTATAAAAGATCCCAAAGAAAACTTTGAAACATTATGTAAGTAAGTGTGACATCAAGTTGTTTTAATTTAGAGGAGCAAAAATGCACCATTATTAATTTTTAACCAATCATTTATTATTTTTGACCATTCATCGAATTAGAAACTGACCAAATAATTAGTTGCCTTTTTTAATCACACTAAACGATAATAAATACAATGCGTATACATATTCTATTTATATTTTTTCGTGTATTTATACCGACGGATAAAAGTAACCAATACTTATTTCACCATATTATAGCACGATACTATTGGTTGTTATTTTGATTCCTAACCTCACATCGTCATCAGTTTCGTCAAAGCATATTCCAGCCCACCTACCAGGAGAGTCAAGATGATTCATAACGTGATGATAAAATTGTGTTTTGTTGTTCGTACTCCATATTATTTTGATTGGCATTTGCGTGTGTCATCGCTTTAGCGGGTACTGAGTAATAGAAAAAATTGCTTGTATGGTAATATGAATTGTGTTTTAATTACAGGAACGGTGACTAAAACTTCATGGAAGACCATGATTTCATATTGAACGAGCGTAATGGTTACGCGAATTAAAAAAAAAACAGATATTTTTCGAGGCCAAAGCAGTAACTATTTTAGTTAAACTAAATAAGACACTACTTTTGGTACTACTGTCACATGATTATAACAATATTTTTTTTAATTCCTGTGAATCTAAATACTGTTCAATTTTTATCATGACTTTGCAGTCGGAGTCATTAAGGCGCGGTGTTTAAGCCGGAGTCGGAGTCGTGAAAAACTTTTGAAAATTTTGAACTTTTTATTTATCCCTTGTCCTTTTATGTATGTAATATTCATTATCGATTGTTAATAATCGAAGGTCGACGAGATTTATACGTAATAAATTCCCGTAACGTCATTCAAAATAATAATTACTGTTAACTTGTGAAATAACCTCTTTTATTTTGTTTCCGGTCACAAAGTGCATTTTAAATATGTTTTTCATCGACGTCTTCAAATTGAATGCATCCTCTTCCTGGTGTGGCGCCGCGACGCCCGCACTCAGCTGGAGACGCCGTCGACCCCTCCCCCACACGCTGCTCCTTATCGTCCGCAAAAGCCTTCGCTGTTCGTCGCTCGCACAGGGCTGGTTTTGACCATTTATGTCGACATAATAAAACTAATATATTTTTTAATACCCATACTAATTGCTCTCGAAGACGACCTAAAAGAAAAGTATATATCACAGCATATTTGATAATTCCAACAGACAATTAATTTATATTTAATTATTTTGTAGTATGTCCTTCACAATTTTGGGTATGTGGACTCTTCACCGAATTCATCTCAACATGTTTTTTTTTTACAAGAAAAGCTTATCTTTGAAAAGAGTGGGGATTGAAAGGATTCGAGGACTCGGACAGAGATATGCGCTACTTTTTGGGATCGCAAAGGTGGGAAGGGATTTTCAACAACACCCTATGACTTCGAGTAGAATCGATTTATTGACTGAAAAGTTAAAACGCGTACGGGACTCGAACCTGGGCGGTCCGTCACGGAAGCCAACGACGTTGGCCACTGTATCACGGACCAGTCAAACTTTAACAGGTTTAAAAATGTTTAATATGTTACATCTTTGTGATTGCTGGATTCAACAGTTCCTTTGTTGAAATTTTCTTTTCGTAAAATAACGTAAAATTTCAATTCTCGTTTCGCACTGTTTTTGTAATTAGTCGTGACACGCGTCTCGCCATTTTGACATTTTCATACTGACATCATATCGAGTATCAAATTAATATCTTTATTATGTTAAAATTGAGACGATTACAAAAAAATGTCAAGCTATTTACATATATGTATTGTACATATATCAGAGGTACGGTATCATATTGGTTGCATACATTTATCTGTTGGCAAACAAAGTCACATTCAAGAAAATTCAATCAGACACACTTACTTTACTCAGAAAATGAAATGAAAAATTTGCACCCAACTAATAGGCGATGACACATAATTCCACGCGTTCCTTACTCCTTGAGTATGACAGTAATTATTATTATAAATTAAGGCTGATAGATTAAATTATAAATTCATATTTCTTATTAAATTAAAGTTAAGCATATTACCAAACAATTTTAACCAAATATAAATTACCTTTTAATTGTAATGAATATGGGCAATTTTCCTAAGACGTTTCTTGTGTGGGCCTGCCTTCCCTAACGCTTCGCATGGGAAAAGCTTTGCTTTAAAATAGAGAGCAGTTCTTCTATATTGAACGTGCCTTTACATCAGACGTGTTTTTATTGTAAAGAATATAATTATGTATATCTATTTAGTCTCTTGGCTACTGTTCACAATATTCTTACGCTCACAAAGTCCCTGCATCATGTCTTGGATACTCCAAAGATATCGTTTACGTAATAGCATGGCTATTTAATTAACATAATAAATTAAGTATACCGCAAATATCAAAGATTATAGAATGATTAATTAATACCTAGATGTATTACAATTAAAATGATCTCTTCAATTAGTTCGTTCGAGATTTTGAGGATATGAAGAGATAACTTATAATCAGGGCGCTGTGGAGTCGGTCTAAAAAAGTCCGACTCCGACTCCAGAATTTACCAAAACCACGACTCCGACTCCGACTAAAAAAAGTTTAATATCTTCACTTTTTTTACTTAATTTTCCTATTTATGTGTATTCAATTAAATATCAACCCTATCAATGCGGCCATAAGTCAAATTTGAAATATTAAATGCAAAAATAAAATTTTCTAACTTTTCAAAATTTCCGACTCCGAGTATGACTCCGACTCCGGCCAAAAAGCTCCGACTCCGACTCCACAGCCCTGCTTATAATATATTGCTTATATGGTGGATATTTAGATTTCATTGTTAAAGTTAATTCAATTTTAATGTGTTATCAGTCAATTCTTGGTGGTCTTGTAATCGGTTTTTTCGTGCTTATCTGACATGTTTTTACGACGATCAGCAGTGACGGCTGGTGACGGTGTTCTGGGGGGTGCAAAAGGAAGATTCAACTATTTCTCCGTACTACGGAAGAGAAACAGTTGGTATTGCGAACATCTGAATTGAAAGTCCATGCTATAGAAGTGTTTTAAAATCCAATGAATAGGAAAGAACTCTAGCAAAAATGGTTGAATCTTCCTTTGCACCCCCCAACACCCCGTCACCAGCCGTCACTGACGATCAGGACAGGTTCGGCTCACCCAAAACAATATCAAATTATTGGAAGCGCCATAAAATCAATTGTTTGCTGTAATGACACAAGAATATTACTTATACGTATAGTAAAAAAATCAGTAAACACAAATCCCAAGATAGGGTAAAAAATAAACTGGAGAAACAAAATTATTGACCTGAAGCTCTTACCAATGTTTTCCTACAAATTCTCAAAATACCTTATTCATATCGCATCCATTTTCAGTTTCAAAAACATATCTATACACAAAATGTAAAAACTTAAATACATTACATTATTTAACATAAAATGAATGCATACATAAATCAGTGTGTATACAGTACAATTTTCACATGTATTCTGATGAAGGTCAGGACCTGTTTCGCTCGACCTGAGCATTGACAATGCTGACGATGAGCGAAATCGGTCCTGATTTTTATCGGAATACATGTGTGTGTAGTAGCTACTTTATCATTTGTTATATTTATTTAAATAATGCCTTTCCAACACGATTGTCAGTAAAACATAAAAAGTTATAAACATAAATGAGTGCTTTCTTTTTAAATTAAAGATTAAACTTTTTTCTTCTTGCATATTCAATCACGTATTTTAATACAATATATCTACGATTCAAAATGTGGTGCTTAAAAATCCACCATAGACACGAAAGTCGCAATTTTTGTTACATACTTAAATAGTATATGTTGTTCATTGCATTTACAGGAAGACAGGAAAACAATCATTAATGAAGCGTCAGCCGACCGAAATAGTCCAGCTGGGAATGTTCTGTGCTTCCGCACTCGTATGCAATGATGAACATCTACATTTGATTGTTTCAATGGGTTTGATTTTTTAAGATTATGACCCTTTTCTAACGCGACCAATTCTACAGAAATATTCACAATCCCTACCTTGTCTTTCTTCTCTCACTGCGTATTTGTAGAGGTAGACTAAGAACCTGAATAAATCGCAGGGAAGGCCTATATTAAGCAGCTGTCCTTCAAAAGTATTTCAAAAAATTTAACACCGTTCTCACTATTGATGTCTTATAAAATTTAAATTAAATAAATCCAAGATTTAAAAATAGCAATGATAGATTATTCAGAATAGAAGTGTCCCTGATAGACCAATAAGACAAAACTAATGTTAACAGTTTTGTATATTACAGGCACTTTTTACACACACTATAATTCATATATCAATCGTTGGCATCAGTTTCTAAACATAATATGTTCTAATGAATGATTAACATGACATGTACACTAAAAATAACGAATACTATATTTTAACGCGAATTATTTACTCTGACAACATTCCCAGATACAAACAATGTGAATGACCCTACGTTGTTATGTCACAGCCACAATCCGGCAGGTTAGTTCTCACTCGCCTCGGTTTGCCTCAGGACCGTGTGAGTGACAGGGATAGACGATAAAGTGAGTCATGTCCAGTCCCCGCATAATATATAATCAAGCAGCGATGAGTAGTATTGTATTATCTGAATTATAAATATATCGTGTAATTTACTATACCACAATGAATTAATCTTCAATGTTTCTATGAAGCTACATTTTTACTCAGTTTTTATTGGAATATCCCTGTAAAAATGTGTTGAGTGCCGGTAAATAATTGCTCTGGATATAGCAAGTGTGACCAGTACTTAAGATTAATTGGATGGGGATATAAATTGCACGTAAACATCATAAAAATTCATGCATTTAAACACAACTCCATAAATCAAATTATATAATTGTTCGGACTGAGATTTGACCGTGTTGACAAAACGGCTACAGGATCGGAATATCAAGTATTTAAAAATGAAATATATGAAGCTCACCTTTTCCGAACTATTTTATAATAACCAAGGTGCCTCATACACTTACACGGGGCACGAGGCTTTTGACGCTGGTGAAGCTATCTACATTTATGAGTTGCCTACATTTATGGGCACGAGTCCGGGGCGGGGTATGGGGCTATGAGTAGAGATGCCTTGGTGAAGTCTGATAACTTGCTTTTTAAATTTTGCAATACACGGTAAATATATTTAAACGAAATGTATTCAGAAAATCTACATATTTTGAAAAGCGAGTATGTATTGTCTTACGCATACTAAGGTCGGTGAGAGGTAATATATTCCATTGTAGCAGTATTCGATTAAAATATTGAATTTCAGCCCAATCTAATATATAGAAATCAATCTTAGTTTGTTTGCTCATATTTTATGCATCGCCATACCGTTCATCCGATTGCGATAAAACTTTGTCAACTTATTGCTTGCAATTCCGCAAAGGTTATAGGGTTTTTCATATTTTATGCGCTGAAATACCGTTCATGTTGATTTATTGTTGCACTTGCGCAAAGTTTATAGGCATAGTAAAATTAACGTCTAGTAGGTGGCGCGTGTGTCGACCCATAGACAATCGGCAAAAGACAAACAGCAAACGTCAAACGGCAAATACCATCGATACCGATCAATGTTAGTGAATTTAATTCGAAATTTTTTACAAAAATATTGTGCATCCGAAAGCACTTCAATAAACTCAAGCTTTTTCAATCTTTGAGTGGCATTACAACACTTGCCGTGTACCCGCCAGTTATTTATATTTTATTTTTTCAATGCATTGGGATGATAAAAATAAAAAAGCCAATCGTGTATTTTGTATAATATTTGTATTATATGTGTTCAATCAATGTTTCTCAAACATTGCCAGTTTTTATATCAATGGTTTTATTTCGTTAAATCAATCGTCGAGGTGTACCCTTGTATTCAAATAGGGTAACTGCTGTGAGTTAGACGGCTATACTACCGTTCTAAGGAAGAAGGCAGTAACTTAAATAAAGCTTTGAATGCCATTTGCTAAATATTTTTGAAGCAGTATAGCATCTAAAATAGTCTAAAAATTCATTGTGAAAAAATTAACATCTGTTAAAAGTATAATAATTACTTAGCAAATAAGCAACAACTCTAGTTGTCTTGACAAAGAGGCAGTCAATGCAACTAGTTTCTCCTTGCTTACAAATAAATTATTCCATTTTCACATCAACCGCTTTTTATAAATTTAATATACTTTTTAATTTTTAAAAACAATAGTCAAAACAAATGCAGTGTACAATTCGAATTATAAATTGGAACAATTTTTTTAAATAAATTTATATCATTATAAATTATGTACATAATTATTTGAATTGTGAAATATGTTTACAAGTACCTTAGTAAAACGTTACAAGAAACAAACGCCTGAAATCTATGTTCTATTTTTAAAAAAAGCCTCTTATTTGTCTGAATTTTTAAATCTGTCACTTCCATATGAAATTCGTCGCTATCCAAAACAATATTGTTAAATGATAGTTAAGATGTTACCGGTAGGATCACTATTGTCATGTCGAATAAAAGCATACATGGGAGAGGGATACTTGACATAATCACAGAGAACATAAAACTTGACATTTTAAAAAATGACAAAATAATCATTTTTGTCATCTTGATAAATGTTTTGTTCTGAAAAGATATTTTCCTTATTTATTGTACATGCTTTAATCTCACAATAAAAAAATGTTTAACGTTTTAACGAGCAACAATTTTAAAATTGGAATAAAAGTTTTATTTAAGAGATTTTTTTACTCAATGGTTCGAAATTTTTCTCAAGCTTCCAAATAAAAAAGTCAACTTCAGAAATATTTGATATTACCGCAAAAAACTCAAAAAGAATACTCCAGAAATAGTGTAAAAGCTTCTCTAAAATTTATTCCGGCAAAGTTTTTTATATATACATTTATGTAAGCAAAAAAAAAACTATCTGTGCCTTCTTTCTATCTGTAATCATATTTGCCGGTCCGCTTCTTCTATCTCTCCCGCCCACGCTCACCTGTACACATATTCCGCCCACCCTAGCCCACCCATCCCGCCCACCTGTAATAGTATCTATGAATCGTAATGTTAAAAGTATCTAATAAAACAATATAATATTTTTAATCGAGCGATTGCCGGTTAAGATTTGTTTTTATTTTGTTGAAAAGATTCGTGCAGCGAGCTTTCAATAACGCCATTGTTCATTCTTAATTTTCGATTCCCATTTGCGAAAAAAAAATATACAGCATATGAATTTGTTGGGAGCAGTGCTCGAGTCTAAATATGTTTACTATAATAAATGAATATAATAATTGACAGTATATAACCCGCGTTTTATACAGTAAATAATTTAGGATTTTTTTTATTAAACAGTAAAGATCGCGTAGAATCTTTGTCACAGAGTGTTATCTGTCGCCTCTTTTGTGGAGACTGCCAAGCTTCTTATATTGGGCAGACAGGTAGAAACTTTACTATTAGAATTAAAGAACACATAAGAAGTCTAAAAAGTTTTAAAAAATCCGAGTTCGCCTATAAATAGGAAACAATCATTATTTTAATCAAAGTTGTAATGTAGAAATACCCCACTAAATAAATAAAACGGGTTTACAAATGAATAGCTTAGAAATTTTAGAAATAAATAAAATTATTAACAGTAAACGAGTATTATTAAATAATATCCTAAATAGGATAGATTGCTCGCCACTGCTTACATTATTTCCAATGATAGGCATAACCCTTCCTAATTGAATACATCTTATAGATAATATTTTGAAATAGCTAACGTCATTTTTTTTTTTTACCATGTCCGCTCCCAACGTGAAGCATATGGACTCCTCACGGAGTTATCTCAACATATATTTTTTTCTACGAGAACTAATTGTTACTCAGTTGCTCAACCTCTCTCTTTCGAAGAGAGTAGGGATGGAAAGGATACGAGGACTAGGACAGGACTAGTGATTAGCTAATCGCTGTCACTATGCGTAGCTCTTTGGGATCGGAAAGGTGGGAAGGGATTTTCAACAACACAAACACCCATGCCTTTGAACAGATTTATCGACAGAAAAAATCCGCTCGTACCGGGAATCGAGTCCGGACGGTCCGGCACGCAAGCCAAAACAGTTGCCACTGCGCCACGGACCGGACAAACGTCATTAGTAGTATAATTATTTGTTTGCTTTGATTTGATTCTATAGCGCCTTACTTCCCGTAAAAAGAAAAAATCATGTTACATATAATATAAGAATCATTCGTACTTTATTACTAAAGCAACGTTAGTAAGATAGTCTGAATATGCATCTGAAAGAGGTCACGTGTCACGATTGGAAGCACAATACGTGGAGTAATCAAGAGTTGTTTTTAATTTGATATGAAAATGAGCTTCGACAAAAATACCGCCGAATCCATCGAAACTATAAGATTTAATTTTACTCGTATGTTTATTTGTAGGTAATTTTTCATTTAAACTTTTTGTAACCTAATGGAGCATATGGACTCCTGATGAAGCTTATCTCAAAATGTGTTATTCTATGAAAACTGCGTGTTAATCAGTCGCTCAGCTTACCCTTATCGGATAGATAAGAAAGTGAAGGGTAGGTCTAGGATAAACTAGTGGTAAGCTCAGGCATACTCGACTAACCGATTGCCAAGCTTTTATGCATGTAGCAATTAAAAACTTAATCTGTTTTTAATATTCTAAAGCTTAATAAAAAATCACACTAACTTTTAATAAAAGCTTGTAATGGGTATTTCAATAGGGACGCTCAAAATATGTTACTTTGTCCTGCTCAGTAGATTATTCATTGTTTAGTGGCCAAATTTGAGTCAACCAGTTTGGTAAATAATCGGCCAACACCTACCTGTACGTCATCAAAATACCATATCTGGTGAAAACATTGCTGCTGTGTGTGAAAGTGTACAGGAAAACCCAAGGCAGCTTATTTCTCGTTGTTTACAAGAACTTGGCTTTTCTGCGACTTCAACTTGGCGAATTTTGAATCGGACCTTATGTCTGCACCCGTATAAAATCCAACTAACTAAGGAACTTTAGGTAAACGACCACAGGCAACGCCTGATTGGGTTCTGGAGCAGTTGGAAGTTTACCCAAATTTGTCAAAAAAGTCAACTTTAGCGACATGGCCCATTTTATAATGAATGGATATTGGCAGACATTTGATGCTATATTCCATATTTAATGCCGTAAATTATACTTACAAATGAAATTAAAATTTAGTCGAAATCTCACAAACAACTTGTTTTATTTACATTTCAAAACTAAGCGTCCTTATAAAAAGACCCTTTATATATTTACGTCAGGTCCGTGACTTCCGCGACGTACTTCACGGGTTCGAGTCCCAGTACGAACAGCAATTTTAAGTCGATTTATCGATTCCGTTCAAAGGCATGAGTGTTTCTGTTGACTTAAATATTTCCTCCCCCCAGACGATCCTAAAGCGGGGCGCAACGGGAGTGACAAGCTAATCTCATGTCTTGTCCTTTCTTTCCATTAGAGGTTAAGTATTGAGTACCAAGGAGTTCATGTAGAAAAAAAATATGACT
Source organism: Himalopsyche kuldschensis (assembly GCA_028554975.1). Lineage (NCBI taxonomy): Eukaryota > Metazoa > Arthropoda > Insecta > Trichoptera > Rhyacophilidae > Himalopsyche > Himalopsyche kuldschensis. Next base: position 1,045,430 of record JAHFWI010000050.1, read on the forward strand.
AGATACCTCCAATAGAAGACCATAAAAACTTCAATGGTACCATTGGTAACGGACCTGTATTTTAGCCTTAATATGTTTAAATTTAGAGTTGTTATTATAAAACTTAGGTGTAATATATTGTACTATACTATATTGCGGACTGCTCAACGTAATATGTGCCTACAATATGTGGCCCGACGAAAAAAGTCAGTTAAGCTATCAGTCTCGCTGCGTCCCATTTAAGGGTGTGATGCCAAAAACACCACAGACATCCGTGCCTTCGAGCACAACTCCATAAATCGATCAATTCATATAACTGTCAGCAATAGTATTCGTGCCCATGAGCATCGCAGCCGAATGTTGACAACTTGACATCGCTATTGCCAGGCGAATAGCGAAAATCTAATCAATGATCAAGTAGAACGAATTTACGATACCATCAGAAGTAACGGATTTTCTATCGACTTTTTGTTACCTAATTAGCTTGTCATCGAAACTAGGTTTTCAAACTGTTGACAGTTAATTATAAATACGATTAATTGATTTTGTATAGCAAGATCTATGCCCATTCATTGAGCTACCCACACGCCCTACGACTATCAAATTAAAATAGCTTAAATAATAATCTAATTAAAAAAAATTATCCGTAACCCTAAAGGTCAATGCAATTCTCTGTCCGGATGCAACCGTCGGTGAAACTATTAATGATAAATATACACCGGCGGCTATAGATAGACAGGCGGTGGTAAAATGTACATATGTATATTATCACTTTTAAGGTGTTCACTGTCAATACTTGGTGGAAAGGCATTATAATAAAAATAATAAAACATTTTTAGTACTTTTTCCACATAAGATTTATTTCATCAGGACCGGTTTCGCTCATGGCGAGCATTATCAACTGATAAGGAATACAATAAAACAGTGGTATTTATGCAAAAGTTAAGTATGAAAACAAGGTATGACCAACAATTGGTAAATCATCTAAGCAAATAAATTAAAGCAAATTACAAGAAAAATAGACTAAAAATAAAATGTTCAAGACCTCTTAGCAATGCAAAACTAACACATCAAAAATCAATTAAGTATGAATTAACATTAACAAAGTAAAAGCCCAAAATTAAGTGCAATTAATAAAAATAAATAAATCTACATGTATGTCAACCATGTGGTCTTTGAACAGTGACAGGCGTTACTTCTTGCGTGCGTAGCGTCACTTGCTACATTATCAAAAGTTAACTTGACTTTAGCATTAACGCTGCGCTTCGACTACTCAGACGGCGCCATCGTTTAAGTCATTCCGGCAACCTTTGATTATGAAACAAGTCTCGCCACGCGACGCCAAAATTTACGCTTGCCACTGTGGCCATACGCTAAGACTTCAAATAAGTTGTATTATCAATTCAGTACAGTTGATAAAGCTCGCGATGGGTAAAACAGTTACTGTTTTTAAGCACTTAAAATTGGTTATTATAATTTTTATTAGGTTGTGTTTTGTTTTGACAACATTATTTTTAATCTCTTCTGAACGTGTATCTGAGAATTTTAGTCTAAGATCAATTAAGAAGTCTTTAACTAATTACGTCAGTTATAGTGGCCGGTCTGTATTATGACGTACTATTGCGTCAGTACGACATTATTGGCCGGTCAGAGAGCGACCGCAAAAGCGCCCACCCACCGACCCGAGGATGCGGCCCTGTGCTTCGCGGGTACTGCCCACGTGGCAGGAAGTAGGGGCCCATCGGCAGTAATGTCGGTTTGGTTGAATTCGTGAATCAACGGTTTATTTTCAGGTTATTATTTTATCATCGCTATACGTACATGCGCCAAGCTATCTTATCAGTCTAGCAACATTTTTATTTTGGCATCCATTATTCGGGGTAAAACGCCACCACACAGCGTCTCCTATATGATATACACTCGATCCCCTTTTTCCGCGATTTTTTTGCCTGGTTTTGAAATAACATGGTTTATACAAAAGTACTTTTTTTTTACACCAGGGGTGTGGAGTCGATCAAAAAACTACTGGTTACGACTACGACTCCGACTCCGACACCAGCATTTACCAAAACAACGACTCTGACTCCAAAATTTACCAAAAACACGACTCCGCCGAAAAAAAGTTTAATTGCGTCACGTTTTCTTCCTACTTTTCCTATTAATGTGTATTCAATTATATATCAAACAACCAATCCGGCCAATAGGCAAATTTGAAACATTTTATGCAAAAATAAAAAGACTTTCCGACTCCGACCAAAACGCCGCGACGATTCCGACTCCGACTCCACAGCTCTGTTTTACACTGATCTTTTATTCTAGAAAAACAGAAAATGTAATATAGCAGTAAAAGGACACGTTTATTATCAAGCAACGACGCTGAATGAATATACTTTCGATGGATGCGTCGATGGAACTTTGCGGAAGTTCATTTTAATATAAAAATTAAAATAACTTTGATTATTCCACGTATTGTGTTACTAATTGTGACACGTGTTTCGCCTCTTTCGGGGGCATTTTCAGAGTGTCCAATCCTAAATCCCGAAATCCCTGGAACTCGAGGATTTTCAATACATGATGAATCCCGGGATTAGGAAACATATTCCAAAAATTTTCGGGTTTTTGATTTATTTATCAAGCATAAAATCGTAATATCACATGTCATCTTTGGAACACCGGATGCTCGTGGAAAATAAATTAGTTGCGTTATGCATTGATGAGCGCATCGAATATAAAATATTGTGTTGAAATGAATTAACACGATGAAAAGTATCAAGAAACAAAACTGGAACTTAATTATGTTTAAATGAAAGCCAAATACATAAAATCCTAAAAAAATTATATCCTAGATGGTAATGGATTTATCATCAATGAAAACACAAATTCTTCGCATTCAATTTTAGACTTTCAATAAAATATTTTCTCTTCCGTTCAAGTTGAATCTTAGATAAACAACCGAAATAAAATATTCATAAAAAAGTGCCATCAATTATTTTAAACACTCGACCATGTACCGACCTTACAATTTAGTATTTAATTTTTTTTAAGGTGTTAACTGTCAATACTTGGTGGAAGGGCATTATAATAAAAATTGTTTGGCCAGATAATTTATTTTTGTGGTATAGGTCAGTTTACAGCCATGGCGACATTATTTTATATGCTATTTTACAATCCGGAGTCACAATAATACTAAAACATTCTTCCTTATTATGTAACGCCAATGATTAGAAGAATACGAAGCCCACTCAGGTTGGTGATATTGAACTAAGCATTTCGAATGATACACAGTCCTCAGGGTTGCCAACGTAATCCCATTGTTGCAGAAATAGTCACTTCTTTGGTTTGTAAAGTTGACATCTTGTGCTATTTGATCCGTAAGTAATTTAGCCGGTTCTGTCGTACACTCTGACTTCTTTAACAGTTAACTCGAGTATGCGGCAGCCAATGATACTAAATAAACTTTTTCCCCTCTGACATAAGAATCCACCTAACGCGTTCAGTCTTTATCAAATTAGGCAATTAGTAAAATTCGAACTCTGGCAATCTTTTTTTGTCGGCGTCATTCAGGACATTCTCACAGCGCCACTCTTTCGAGTACATAAGTAGCGTGGTCAGTCTATAGCTGAGTGGTAAATACTCTAGCGCGTACTTCATATCTGGACAGTTCTAATCCCCGAATGGACACTTTCATAATTTGATTTTATTATCTGATTCATTAATTTGTATCCTAAAGTTTGAATGTATTTGATGTCACTACACACTCCAATCCACCTCATATTCTCACGTTAATAACAGGAGCTTAGATATAGCGCTTAACTTAACAACTTGTCTTTCTATCCCAGAGTTTTCACAATATTAGTTGCCAGAAGAACGATGCTACACATCATGCTCATATAAAAAACCTTTCCCACCTTTTTCCATAATGAGAGCGATTGGCTAACCACCAGTCCTGTCGTAGTCTTCGTATCCTCTGACTTTCAATCCCTACTCTCTTCGAAAAAGAGAGGTTGAGCATCTGAGTAACAAGCAGTTCTCGAAGCAAAAAGATATGTTGAGATTAACTAGCCAGGAGTCCATCATACTCCACGTTGGCAGCGGACATCGTTAAAAAAATAAACTTACTTATAAATCGAAAATGCTGGCGAAGAATGTGTGGATGAAAGACTATGAAATGCCTGAAGATGCCGAAAGGCACCCGGGTTTTTAGCGACAAAATTCATGGAATAGTACAAAATTCAAGTGATTCTAAATCGATATTGAAATTGCATCAAGCACCTTCAGTCGAAATCCTCAATTATAAGTAAATGCCTTAAATAAATAATATTCGAAATACTTAATGGATTCGGCGGTAGCTTTGTGGAAGTTCATTTTAATATAAAATTTTAAATAATTTTGATTATTCCACGTATTGTGGTACTAATTGTTACACGTGTTTAGCCTCTTACAGAGACATCTTCGGACTTACTATCGCAAAGTTTGCTTAAGTAAATTTACTTAAGTTAATTAAAATTTTATATTAAAATGAACTACCACAAAGTTACCACCGAAACCATCGAAAGTATTAGCGATATTTTAAAATGATAAATTACAAAATTGAGTTTGGTATTTTCCTTCTTACGGCAAGCAAGGAGGGGGGCTATAAAATCAAAGCAAAACAAATATTATACTTCTAATGACGTTAGCATCACAAGATATTAACCAATGAGATGCAATAGATTGTGAAGGGATAAGTCCGAAGATGTCTCTGAAAGAGGCGAAACACGTGTCACAGTAAGTAACACAATACATGGAACAATCGTGGATATTCTAAATTTAAAATTATTATGGCACTAAAAAAATAATATCATTATCAAATGATTAATACAAGAAGCACAACTGGGTATGCGTCAGCAATAAAATAAAATCGCAATGACCTTCATTCAACCAATCGCCAATTGGCAGCCCTGACCGTCGCTCTTCTATCCCTCTCCCTCTCATGAGGATTCGCTTCCCGATGTAGTCGGAGTGGCAATGCATGGGGCATGCATATTAACCGTTTGCGGCCAACCACCTCAGAAACGAACCTATTATTATTGCCGAGGCGCTATTTTTTATACGATTGTCTCCGTCAATAGGAAATAATGGAAATAAACTTTGCTTTATGATGAAGCAACATTATGCTATCGATAATCGTTGAAATTTCATCATAATAAATACGAATCGTCATTTCCCGCACACTATCTCTTATGTTTTTGGCCAAAATGAGTTATAAAAATAATAAAACATTTTTAGTACTTATTCTCAGGGCTGTGGAGTCGGAGTTGGAGTCGTCGCGGCGTTTTGGCCGGAGTCGTACTCGGAGTCGGAAATTTTTAAAGTTTGAACTTTTGAGTCGGAGTCGGAGTTGGAGGCGTGGTTTTGGTAAGTGCTGGAGTCGGAGTCAGAACTTTTTTTACCGACTCCACAGCCCTGATAATTCGAATCGTCATTTCCCGTACTCGTATAACATACGGACGGTTTTTGCCAAAATAAGTTATATTACAACATTCAATTTTGTTCGATGTATCTATTCACATTGAATCGGGGTTAATAGAGACGAGAGAGGGTACATCGAGTCATGGCAGGTGAATAGAGACAAAAATTCAAATTGTTATTATTGGAATATATGAACGTCTATTCTATACAAGTCTCTATTCATTCCGTTTTACGGTAATTATTAACCGAAAAAAACATAATTGATTTTAATTTTCGTGCAATAAAAGAGAAGTTTATAAGGGGTCAAAAAGTACGGATGCACAGGCATCGAACTTAAACACGTTTGTTTCAAATTTGGCCAATCATTTAGTGATATGGTTTTTTCATTCGAGAGATACTATAATAGTCATTGTAAAGAATTATATATAAATGGTAAAAAATTAGTAAAGTTGTGCTAAAGTTCAATCCTTGTTTTTGTCTCTATTCACCCCGTTTTACGGTACATATAAAAACAATTCATACTGCATTTTTGCTTATGAATCTCAGTATGTATACTGCTTTATTGCTAAGAATAGTTTTAATTTAAGTGATAGCTTACAACACGTTATTTCGATTCTTATACTGAAATTAAAATGGTTCATAAATGTACTATTATAAGTTAACTTTGTAAATTTTGCCAAACTGCCTTTTTTGCAAATTTGGGCAGTATATGCAACAATACCCAATACATTGACATAATTATTGAATGAAACTTTAATAACATAATATACCATTCATTCATCATCACTATCACTTTCAACGTAGGTCCTCCAAATTTTTCTTGGGTGTCATGAATACCCATGTCATAAAAACCTTCTCCAACAATAGCACGACTAATTTTTGCCTTTAACCGTGTTATATAAAGCGTGTTGTATAAACCGTTGTATATGAGGCCCAAGTGAACAGTGGTGTGAAAAGCATGCATGTGAAAAGATGAGGATTCGTATTCATTTCTCTTGCTATTTATTGCTATGTCTGTTAGACGTTAGACCAAAATATGTGAGTCCTTTTCAAAAGTGTGCAGTAATCAACTTAGCTATGAGAGGCCATTTAAACAAAACCTGTCTACCTCGTTGAACAAACAAAAGTATAATAAAAGACAACATTGAATCCCAAATCCACCAGAGGGTCCACTAATAAATTTAACATAATGAATGATTCTCAAAGTGGAATTGCAAAATGCCGGCATTCTGTGTCAAAGACCGCATTTCGCTGGCTATACACAGAGGCTGTCTCTACTTGTGTGTACCTGTGAATCCCGAGAACACAGCACGCCCCGTACATCTAAGTTAAACACGGGGAGTCTGTCAAACTGCGGCTCGCGAATAGGGGGAGTGAACAGTCTTGTTAATGGCAAATAAATTCGTAATATGATGATTAATGTCACAAATATCAGTACGAATTCGCAAAAGAACGCCTCTATGTAAGTATCACTTGTTTTCATACTCTGACACTGCGCTATCAAAAGCAATCAGAGTGAGAAAAGAAATGATTCGTCATTTGATCAAAATCGGAACAGCATTCTGAAAGTGATAATATTTACGCTGGCCGAATAAACTTATAAAGGTTAGATTCTTCGACGCAGAATTGGAAAATAACTTATTACTGATTATACGGATGAAATATAGGCTGCATCTACTTCTTTATTATGAAATTATTTATTTATATGTGTGCAATTTTTGTTACGGCCCAAATAAACAAATCTAACCAAAGTGGTGCTATCGAACTCGTTTCCTGTTTTTATTATTAATACGAGGGCTGTGGAATAAAAACCACGACTCCAACTCAAGCATTGACCAAAAACACGACTCCAACTCCAACTAAAAAAAGTTTAATCTCGTTACTTTTTTTTTAACGTGTATTGAATTAAATATCAACCAAGCAATACGGTCAAAAGCCAAATTTTTCATGTTATATGCATATATAAAACGTTTAAACGTTTCAAAAGGTTTTCACGACTGCGACTACGACTCCACATTTATTTATATATTAAAAAGGCTTTTTTCGTTCTCCTCATAACTGAAGATCTTGACATATTACGAAGACTACGGAGGGAAAGATTTGCTGAAAGCGAAGAGTATCTAATGCCTTACCAGTTCACATGAAAAACTTTGCGGTGGTGAATTCTAGTAAAACATTGGAGCGGTCCTTTTCCAGTCAAACACGCAAACTTAAATCTTCACCATGGATATGCATTAAAACGGCCTGTACATTGACAGCTTTTAATAAATAGGAATTGCCATGGTATTTCTTAACTTCTACTTTTATCTCATTGTCTTTGATAATTCCTAAAACAGTGGATTTGATCACGACCACGAATCGAGCCCTTTGTCACAAACACTTGACCACTGAAACTGGCATTTATTATGGTGATATTATTACTTTACAGGGTAGAAATATTTCAACCCCATTATTGATGACATCTAAACATGGCTCAACTTACCACCCCAATTATTTGACGCACAATTAAATTTGAATGACAAGTTTAAAAACTGTTTGACAGCCGTAGAAATAAAGCGAGGATGCATAAGCGGTATTTAGTAATAGAGGGTGGGCGATTTTTTCTATACCTGAACGACCACACTTCGAGTTGAAATTTTAACATTTTTATGAACTTAAAAGAACAATATTATGCCCATTCAACGTCAAACCTATTTAAATGTTTCCTATTTACACCTTTATAAATCTGTATCGGTCATCCGTATTGCGTCAGATTGTGAACGACGTCATAATTTTTGAAATTGAAAAACGATTCCTATCATATTGCATGCAAGATTTTTCAGCTTAGTTCGTTCTCGACTTAAGGCCATTCAGACTTACGACGAAGATCAAAATTAAAAATTGTAAAATAATTGCTGATTATTGACAAGGCTCCGGGTCATCCTCCACACTTAGTCGAATCCCATCCAAACATAAAAGTTATTTATTTACCCCCCAACACTACAAGCATTATACAGCCGATGGATCAAGGGGTATTGTATTATTTAAGAATTACTTTTGCCCAAGCAATCAAAGCAATAGAAAAAGACCAGACATTGAGAGAATTTTGGAAAAACTATAACATCTTTCAAACAATTAAAAATATCTCAGAAGGACGGTCAAATGTAACGACATCATGTTTGAATGGCAAATGGAACAAACCATTAAAACATAATAATGATATAAATTTTAATAGAGAAAATGAAGAAGGAGACGTAACGAATTTCATTGTACAATTTGCTTATTATTATATTATAAATATATTATATGTACATAAGTATATTACTTATAGTGAATATTCTGAAATAAATATCACTAACGTAACGCGCACTTTTTATGTCTATCATTTCATATTTTTTTTTGTATGAAATTCGACTTACGACCATTTAGACCAGCCATACTCAACCTGCGGCCCAATCACCTCTTATGTGCGGCCCAAAATAATTATAGTCACCTAATACTTTTTTGATGTTGTTTTCAATATTGGGTTGCAATCGGTTGGTACAAAAACTGTACAAAAATATGCCCAGGTTCTGCTCACATTATTCTCATCTACGTATCTCTGTGACTTGTCATATTCTAAAATTAAATTTGCGAAGAGCGTATATAAAAATCGGCTTACCGATTCTCACCTTGATGATGTATTAATTAAGAGTAGTAATCAGGAACCTGATTTGACGAAGATAGTTAAACGTTTGACTCATTATCAAAATTCACATTCATTTATAAGTAAGCGATTTAAGATTTTGGATACATTAGTATTTTTGTGTACTTTTTAAGTATTTTTTATTTGTCGTTGATTGTTATTTTGAAAAATACATGATTACACACATGTATGTATACAATTGGGCCTCGTATAACACCTTACACCGTGTTCTATTAAAATATGTCACATTTTATACATCCGTGTTGTATAAAACCGTGTTATACGAAGCCCAAGTGTATTTACAGTTTACTATAAATATGTTGCGGCCCACATAGCGAAGCACAAATCAGAATGCGGCCCGGACGAAAATAGGTTGAGTATGACTGATTTAGACTTACGTCTTAGGTGGTGGAACGGATCCCCGTCGTAAGTCGAGAACTGACTGTATATTATCTCACCTTTCACCCTCAGACCATGTTTTGAGGTAAAAGTTAAATTTGTCACTATTGCATTCAATTATGTAGCTTAGTTTTCTGCTTCTTTCAGGTGTGCCCAATTTGAATGTAAAGAAACGAGTTTCTCAATTCCTTTCACCACTTCCATAAAACATTTTGAATTATGTCTGTCTGGTTGTTATACAACGAAAAGTATCAAATCATCATCATATTTGGCCGTTTGTCGTTTATAGCAAATAATAATTGAAACAAGGTTTTATACCACGGTATATAATATAAACAGGGTTCATAGTCGAGTGGTTAACGTCGCTTGTGCTTACGAGCTCGAATACCATCATGAACAGTTTCAAAAATTGTTGTTTCAATCGATATATAAATTTCTGTTGGTGTGGATGCCTGTGATATCTAAAACTCCATCCTCTCTTCCAATATTAAAGAATAAGGCGTAGTGAGAACAATTATCTAAACACTTGTCCTATTGTGCAAAATATAGGTGGTTAAATACTAAAAATAAACACAATTTACAAGGACACTCCATGAGTATTAAAAATAATAATACATTTTTAGTACTTTTTCCACATAAAATTTATTTGATCAGGACCGGTTACGCTCATGGCGAGCATTGTCAACTGATAAAACAACTAAGCAAAAAAATTGAAGCAAATTACAAGGAAAATATATAATTTGCTTCAATTTATTTGCTTAGTTGTTTTACCAATTTTTTGTCATACCTTGTTTTCATACTTAACTTTTGTATAATTATCATTGTTTTATTGTATTCCTTATCAGTTGACAATGCTCGCCATAAGCGAAACCGGTCCTGATCAAATAAATTTTATGTGGAAAAAGTACTAAAAATGTATTATTATTTATTATAATGCCTTTCCACCAAGTATTGACAGTGAACACCTTAAAATATGTCAGTATTGTTTTGAAAGAGCTGTCTTAAATCTGTATTAATTTAATAATATATCCACCAATAATTCTTTCTCGTATTTTATTTTCTGTTTTTTGGCCGAATAATATTTTATGTCTTGACATAACAAATAAATTACAATTTATTTGTTCTATGTACTTCCGCAAATATTATGTAAAGATCAGAATGCGGATCCGGCTCCTCTCATCAGTCTACGGCAAAAATAATTGACATTTAACATCTAAAAGTTATTTTTCACTAAACGATATCAAATTTGAATCGTTTAAGTTTTGAACTTATCTATAAATGAGCTTTGTCGCTAACGACCCGGATTCGCCTTTCGATATTTTCAGGCATTTCAAGTGCAGGAATGAACAAAAGTGCCAATTTAAGCTCGAATGATCAAAAGTGGACCATCACACATAATTGGCTGTCAAACCTGGCTGACAAAACTAGTATTCCTGTGTTCTCCGCGTCATGTAGATCAGCGGTTCTCTCGTAAAATTGTCCTGTGCCCGCATCGTAAACATAAGGGGTCCTATGGAAATGTCTGATGGACGCACCAAATTTAGTTTGACTATTTACAACTGGTATTAATTGCATTGAATGCTTTTCACACTACTAATTCAACATCTTCTATGCATTTATAACAGTTTGATGGACACTTCGTGGTGCACAATACAATGCATTCGAAATATTTCATTTTCATAATCTTTTTTGACAAATTAACTTTTAATAACTAATTTTTATTTTAAATATCAATATTATCCAATAGTTGGTGGCTGCAGCAAAAGCTTCTCGTAGCCGCACATGAGAACCACTGATCTAGAATCTAGAATCTAGAACAGTGGTTCTCACGGAAAATTGCACCGCGGCCACATCGTAAACATAACGAGTCCTATAAAAATGTCTGGTGGCCGCACCAAATTTTTGTTTTGAGTTTGCTGAGTTTGAGGTACATATGTCAAATTGAACGACACATGGTTGTCCATTTAATATTGGTTTTAATTTTATACGAGACATTTCAGTTTCATAGTTTTTCTTGAGAAATTAACCACATTTTTAAAAAATATCAATATGTTCTATGAAGCTGTTGGTGGCCGCACATGAGAACCACTGTTCTAGATGCACCGGCCGTCACTGATAACGTCATACAGCAATTTTCTCTGACGACTAATAAGCCATACGACTGTGTAAATATGGCATCAGTCAAAAAGGGTGACCATGCCCACGTAATAAAATCCCCCTATTTCGTTTGTTGAGTCGATAACCCTTCCGGAACATTTCCACTCAGCGATAACAGACAGCGTGACCGCTTCGATATGAATGTCACCCTAATCATCGCACCCTTAAATTAATGTATGCTATAATTTAGACACAAGTGCTACTTTAAGGGTGGAAATATTATTCAAATCAGGCAATTATAAAATTTAGTATATATATTTATTTTGCTTACAAACACTTATTCGAGTATAATATTGTTTAATCATGTCTGCTGCCAATATGGATCATATGGTCTCCTAATGGAGTATATCACATTCTTGAAAATGTTAAATTGATGTTTGAGGAATCGTTCACCTGAGCTATTCGTTTTGTCCAAGGGAAGGGGTAGAACCAGCGTGCCAAAGGAAATCCCAAGAGGAAGAGCTTCAAGTATTTTTAAACGGTATTGCCACGGATGTCAGCGAAACACGTGTCACAATACGTGGAATAATAAAGTTATTTTAAATTTTATACTACAAAAATAATCACTTATAACTGAGATTCTTTCCATAGATATTAAGCACCAGGGATCTGGGGCGACCACTTTTTTGAGTTACTGCTGTCCGACACCTAAATACTTGCTCCAGCACCGCTCCGTGCCCCGAATAGTTTTAATAGGAAGCTTATTATTTAGTAATTTTCCTCTTAATTGCCCTCGTGTCAAATGATACCAGGGTTAAAAAAAAACATCAAATATTGATTTTATCATAAATTGAAAAAACGTTTAATTTTTAAATTTTTGAATAAATCTAAAATAGTTATATGTTATATACATATATCGGAGCAGTGAAGCTCAACAAATTGCATTGCTCCACTGCTCCACAATCCTGCTCCGCTCCGGATCCCTTGTTAGATGAACTGACTGCCAGTCGATCGTTTTACAGCTAAATAATATCTTAGTGTTGCCACTTAAAACAACGTTTATAAAAATGTCCGCAAGGCATTCGCGCCGCTGCATTGGCACAATTCTTCACAGCTCAGACACGATTCGGTGAACAATTATTACATAATTAATTTACATCTTATTTCAGTGCACATGTATTTTGACCGCTCTATATTCCCTATGGCCTATGGGTGATGAATGAAAATGAATAATTCAAATGAAGAATTTGTGTGTCAATCGACCGCAATATAAGAACTGACTGATATAATTTCGTTCCATTTTGACGATACTAATAATAGTAGTTTGCATTGTTTACTGGAAGATCCAGAACCCTCCCTCCCCCCCCATGAGGAGAATTTAATTTCCATTCAAAATATTATAACATTAATTATCAAAAGATTTTTATTTAAATTTTTATGTTTTGTTCAATTTTTTTTCACGACCTTTTTATTTAATAGCTATATTTACGACATCTGAAAAATTCATAATTTTATATAGTTTTATTACGAATTTTATTAAGTTTGACAATCAGCGTTGCCTCCGCTGAAAAGAGTTTTTCCACATTACGATGCATGAACACCTAGCTAAAGAATCGTATGAGTTCGTTAAAACAATAGAGTCTGGCTTTGTAACATATCCACTGGAAAATGGATATTTACCATGAATATTTTTTTAAGCCGATTTGCAACGTGAAAAAATTTAAATTTTACTTATTACATTTTATAGTTTTTGCGATTTTTCTCTCTGGTATAAAACTATTTATTATGTTTTTTCATTTTTGAATTTAAATAAAAGAATTGATGATAATGGTCAGTCATCAATTAAATCACATGAGTTTGTTCGCGGTCATCACTTATTTTAGCGCTTGATCATCATTTATTTTGGAAAAAAAATCACGTAAAAAAAGTAGCTGTATATACATTTTTTAATGTATTATTTATGTATCATGTTTATTTTCAAATTGAATGGCCACCACCTGGGACAATTTCTGGATCCGCCACAGGCTTTGTTATTGGACGATAATGTAACTAATAACTACATTCAGAATTTATTCAACCACACCACGAACCTTTGTTAATTAATCAAATTCATTTTCGTCTAACCGAAAATTCATTAACTAACAAATGCAATCAAATAACATAATATTATGGAATACCGACAGATCATAATTCCAGTTTGAAGGTATGTATATGTTACAGTGAAAATATATTCTTGTCCAAGCTGTCATTGAAAATAAATTTGGCCGCCCTATCTTCAGCCCAATGTTTGTCTGTGTTTTTCTTTGGCTGTCTTTTTATGAAAGGGACTACTTGCTGATTTTGTTTCATTGAAGCAAACCAAAATTTCAGGCCGGCAAATTATCAACTTGAGCCAATAATTTCAATGATCGTAACCAGTGAAATCAAGTTGTTATACAAATCTATAACTTGATACATTTTCACAGAGAATACAGTTTCACTGTAACATATACAAAAGAGCATCAAATAATCGAGTTTAATATATTACAGACTAGTATTCGAACCCGGCTTCGCTCGGACCAGTTATGTTCAGCTCGGCGCGTAAATTCAGACGGGCCAAGTTGAAACAACTTTTTTCAAAATTAAAAAGTCTAGGTTAATTAAAATGGAATTAAAATGAACATATCAGCTGGCATTGACATTTCACAGCCCCTTTCATATATTGACAACCCCATTCTCGCCCATTAAAATGTCCAAATTCAAGGAAAAAATCTAATTTGCTGTCAAAGAAATGTCAAATAATACCTTCACGTAAATAAAAACATTATTTTATTAATAAAAGCCGGGAAAAGTGCAGTAGAAGACTAATTTATTACATTTTGACTAAATGTCTTCGCCGATAAAAAAATCAAACATATTTTCTTTCATATTCGTTTTTATGGCAACTTAATGACCAACAATGCAAAAGGGAATTACAGACCCACAGACATACATACGCCGTTTCGGTTTTATATATGTACTACTCGATACTCGAGTAATTGGAGTCTCTACACACACGAATATATTGATAACGAAACAAATTTACCGTCGAAACTTTCGCGAGCGAAATCAATTCGTTTGTTTGAACTTGCAACAACAATGCAAAAGGGAATTACAGACATATATCCCCCGTTTCGGTTTTATATATAAGATATATTACAGATTGCTCTGCCATTTTCTTCTATCAACTAATGACTCAGTTTGTTGTGTGCTCATTTCACTGGGGTTTGTTTCACGGTACACTCAAACCTCTTTTTAAGCGATTTCAAAGTTATGCGGTTTTTTTATGCAATTTAATTTTTGGGCCTATATAAACGAACATATGTCACAACGTGATTAACAGTGCGTTATTCCAATACTGTCCGTAAAAAATCCAGTGTTTCGCATGTTTATTACAATGTGACCGTGCCACGTGCGTCCATGTACATGTTATCCCATATTAAGTCATAGGTTTTTTGTGCAATTTTCAACGGAACGCATCTACCGTACAGAAAAGGTTTAGGTGTATGTATTTGACTTTATTTCTGGTATGAAAACCAGGGCTGTGGAGTCGGAGTCGTCGCGGTAATTTGGTCGGAGTCGTACTCGGATTCGAAAATTTTGAAAAGTTTGAACTTTTTATTTTTGCATATAATATATCAAATTTGGCTATTGGCCGGATTGTTAGGGTTGATATTTAATTGAATAGACATAAATGGGAAAATTAGGCAAAAAAAAGTGACGATATTAAACTATTTTAGTCGGACTTGTTTCCCTCGACTTCAATTACTTGAATCTAATGTCATTAATATATTAACATAGTAGGATATGAATGAAATGAAACTGTAAAGAAAAGTGTTATTTCGTTGCCTTAAACTCTTCCTTGGAAAATCGTGTCCCCTGTTTTACTGCTTTTTGATAAATCGTCATGTGAAGCCTAGCAGAAGGTTCCTAGCAGAAGGTGCAAGCAAGGACCTTGCTTCAGTTTTTTTCAGATAGGAGGCCTAAGTTCCCAGCTTGGTATTGTTTATGTTTTAGCTTGAAACTGTTTTATGTGTAAGCCAGTGTGTTGCTAAATGAAAATAAATTGATCGTGAATATGCATTGATTTTCCAAGGAAGAAGTCACTAACTCGTATAAAGTATTTGAGCTATACATACCATTTGTCAAATATTTTTGAAAGTTATATAGGTATGGTGATCCCTTTTAGAGCAGTATAATTAGTAAAAATCTTTTGTGAAAAAATTTGCATCTGCTAAAAGTATAAGAATTTCTTAGCAAAAAAGCAGAAACTAGTTTTCTTAGCAAAGAGGCAGTCAATGCAACAACATACTGCTGGTTTACAAAAAAATAGCTTAATTTTCGATCCAATCGATTTGTAGAAACTCAAAATAACCTTTTTTTATTTTGCTCAAAAGTTTGTCAGGGTTAGTAACCGCCTTCTTGCTTGGAACGGCAGTATGGCAGAAATCTCCATGCCCATTTTCAAGAATAACATTTGCCAGAATGGCTGTGATAACTAGGGATTCCAACTCGGATATTCTAATATTCGATATCCAGATATATTCGGCCCTTTTTAAACTATTTTATATTCGGATATTTGGGGAAATATCCGAATAGTATTCGTTATAATTTTTGATGACATATTTTATAAAATCAACGAAAGATCACATAATAATTTCTGCTATAAATATCTTATCACACTACTTGCGAATCGGCTTGGACTCAGAGCTAAACAAATCCTTAATTGTCGTAATTTTATTCATTAAAGAAATAATCCGATGCACCTGCAAAATATTGCAATACAATGGAACTGTATTTATATGAACTGTCTCCATCGACGACAATTTTAAATATGAAACATTTAATGGCCTGTTATTTTTAAGATATGCATTTTTGAAATTTTGATTAATGACTTTTATTGAAAATCGGTTCGTTTTTGAGGATAACATATAATGGATAAACTAAAAACTATCCGGATAGTTTCAGTTTTTCCATTCGATATTCGAATAGTTGATAATGACAAATATGTAGTTGGAATCCCTAAACTGGTAACCATAACAGTAACAAAGTCAGACCAACATAGCGATAAGCATGGGCAGCTATACTTTAATATGGAGCAGTATAAGTAAAGACGAAAATGTCTCGATCAATGGCTAAAATTCTTACATTACAAGAGATTTAAAATCATTACTACACATAATCTCAATATTGTTTGTAAGATTGTGATACGCGGAGACATAGTGCATCCCTGTGATATTATAGTACAATCAACGAGCTCTTTCTCCAATCATCGATCATGATTCATGAGAGAAGTTTAACAAAGCTTTTTACTAATAAATTTGTATTTGCGAACATGAAATGCCTACATTAAATCCGCTATGAAAATTCATTAAATATTCAAACATATGCCTAGTTACTATCAACAAGCAATGCATGCAAACTATCGCGGCTCCGGCTGCAGTTTTCAATTGAGTGATTTCATTTTTCGATATTTCTATTCAGTTTCAAAGGGGTATGATTTCGTAAAACAATTTACCATTTAAAAAACAAGAGGCGAATTTGCGTATGAATCCTATCGTTATTTTTAATTAGAAAAATATTCGAACAAAAATACAGCCATACGCATTTTTTCATATATGTACAGTGATACCTTGAGATACGAGCTGAATTCGTTCCGTATCCTTGGTCGTATCTCACAGCGATTTTTCCCATTGAAATTAATTGAAAATCCATTAATCGTTCCAGCCCCCAAAATGCCACCCCATTTGTTCTTGTAACGTATTTCGAATAATAAAAATGTATTATTTATAAACGACAAATATTGTATAAAAACATAATAAAAGAGAATGTAAATAAATAAACTGGTTTTATATACATAGTGTATTTTGGTCACATAAATGCAACTTACACACAACTTAAATGCTACTGTTTGCTTAATTTAAGTCACTGCTTTTCTCTTCACTGGTCGCCGGGAAGTATGTTTTTTAAAGTAGGTCCATAGCATTTGACAGTCGAAGTAGAATCCAATACCAACACAGATAGATATGGATTTGTCACCGATACATTCATATGCACCCCTTCCACACCTACGCAAAGCGCACACAGATACCCGTCATGAGATACATATCTGTATCATCTGTGCGTGGGATAATGTGAGACGCACGAGGCGCAGTAAACTGGTGAGTCGTGTGCAGCCGGCCGTTCCTCGTATCTCAAATGATGCTCGTAGTTCAAAATGTATTCGAGTATTAAGGCACGGATAAATGTGATGCTTACAATTGACTCTCGCTCTCTCTCAAAGATCCCAATTACGTAACATAATAAAAACTGGAAAAATGAACTATTCTATTATACCTTTACCTTCTCAGAAAACAATCAGATTTGTATCGTAAAAACTTTGGTTGACATGATCCGAATGGGAAGCGGACATTGTTTAAAAAAAGTACATTTATAACATAGGCACAGACAAGCCTCATAGAACACTAAACTTCTCAGAAAACAGTTTCTATCTAACACGCAGTCAAAAATGTAACATATGTACGTACGTACATACATACATACCACGGCCTATTCAAGATTGGTCGTCATATACAAAGCACAGTTGGTAGTTCGTTAAGTTGAATACAAATTATATTTGTATTTTTTATCCACACCAGTTTCCAGTGTAGTGTATATGGACTCATAATGAATTGATTTAATTGACATTTACTTGGTAGAACTTCTTTATTCGCGAAAATACTTTGTAGAACTAAATATATCGCTATTTTTTCAGCGTGTTACTAATAGTGGAACTATAAAAACAGAATTGTTGCCAAGCCTCTCGACTTCATTATCGAAGAGAGTAGGGAAAGGAGGGCGGGGTGGGGTTATTATGACAGGACTAGAGGTTAGCTTATTGCCCTCGCTACATTCCGCTTTAAAGATAGGATGGTTGAGAAAGAATTTTATATATTCACGTGAATTGTGGGTGTGTATTCATATATAGTTCGAGAGATTTGCATCTTTCACATCATCCTACAATATTCGTATCAACTGTTTCCTCATAAATGTCATTGCTATGTTGGCAATCTTTACGCTACACAAAAACAATAATGTTTTAAATTTCCAAATTAACCTCATAATCGTGTAAGCGTATTTGAATTTCCGCGTCATCGTGTAACGTCGCGGGAGATATGGTTAGGGTCTCCAATCCCGGACCAAAATATTGAACCCGGGATTGTAATAAATAATTCCCAGGACTAGTCCCGGTATTTGGGATATTTTTTCAAGGTCTATATTTTTCAAATTTATTTAATATTTGTCATGTTAATTTATCATTAAAATTATCTTTTTTATGAATATCATATTTCGGTTGTTCATCCATCATTGAAGGGCGAAAATATTTTACCGATATATGTATATGTAATGTTTGAGGGTAACGTCGGTATCGGTTCGTATTCGGTCTCGCTCGAATACGATCTGATAACGACGTTACCCTCAAACATTACATAAAAATATAGGTATTCTGCATGTAAAAGGAATTTGTATTTGCGATTTTTAAATTGACATTGGAATTGATGTAAAATGAGGGCACATTAAAGGAAATAAATCCATTACCATCCAGCATGTTGGGATCAATTTTAGAATTTTATATATTTGGTCTTCCTCTAAAATCTCATCAAAACATTTTTCTATATTCGATGCATTCATCAAGGCATGACGTAGCAAATAATTTATTTTTCACGACCATCCGGTTCTCCAACGATGACTATTGCAAATAGTAATAATTCGTTTGTGCGAATAAATAAATCAATCCGGGAAATTTCGGGATTATGTTATCTAATTCCGGGGCTCATCAGGTATTGACAATATCCGGAATCCCGGGATTGGAAACCCTAGTTATGGCCATTGCACTCTTTGATAACGGTCTGAAAATGTGGGTGACAAATTTATTGAAATAATCATCATAGAATTTATGAATCCAAATTAGATAATTATTCCTCCTTTAAGTGATTACCGCTTTGACATGGCAGTCAATCGGCACAGCAAATTACTTCAGGCAGTGTGTAGTTCCACTTACTTGCTTTACATAATATCATAAAAATTGCATAGTGTACCACCAGATTGGCTCTTTACAGCAACAGTTTACCGTTGTACCGACTCGTACGCCAAGTTGAGCCTCGACATTTCATTTCCGTTAAATGCAGAGGCGCCTCTATCGAATTCCGCGGTCCAACTAAGCGAACTTTTTTTCACGGTCTATATAATATTATTTAAATGATAGTTTAATAAAATCAGCTTGCTATGAAGATACGGATATCTTTATATATATATAACTACTGCTTAAACTATTGCTAAGGTTTACACAACTTGCTGCCAAATATGAATGATATTTATTTATAATTAAGATAAAATAAACCAATATAAAATCTAAGCAAACTGGAAGGCAATTTGAATCGTTTGTTTGAATTGTGTACTTTTCTATGAGTTTTTTCGCTGACACTTCAAGTTCATTCTTGCATTTAAAATGGCTGAAGATGCTGAAAGACGAAACCCGTGTCGTTATCGATAAAACTCATGGAAAGGTACAAAATTCAAAACGATTCAAATATGATATATATCGAAATCCTCAATTATGTCAGTGAGAAGAATTGTTTTTGTAGAAAATTCATCGTAATGTGTTTGAATTTTGCAATTTGAATGATAACTTGTAACCAATTATTGTAGATTTGAAATAAAAAAAGCCGTACCGATTTAGTCTAAAGTAAACAACATGGCAAAAATATAGTTTAAAAAAACGGTGGAATAACAAATTTATTAATTATTATTAGATTATTATAAATTAAAATGCTTCAAGTTATGGAAACCGACTTTTAACGACGGAATTTTACTACAACCTATTTGACAAGATTTGATGTAATTTTATCATGTATAAAGTTTTCTTTTTCAAAATACATTCAATGTGCTTTCTTGTGACCATCACGCGGGGCCTGTAGGGTTTGTTGTGCACCATTTATATTGATTCCCCCCATTATATGTCAGCGTCATATTGCTAGTACCGGTAATCAATACAAACTAGGGGTAAAAAAAAGTTCGACTCCGACTCCAGCATTTACTAAAACCACGACTCCGACTCCGACTAAAAAAGTTTAATATCGTCACTTTCTTTTGCCTAATTTTCCTATTTATGTGTATACAATTAAATATCAACCCTACCAATTCGGCCAATAGCCAAATTTGATATATTATGTATATGCAAAAATAAAAAGTTAAAACTTTTCAAAACTTCCGACTTCGAGTACGACTCCGGCCAAATCACCGTGACGACTCTGACTCCGGCCAAAAAGCCCCGACTCCGACTCCACAGCCCTGTTACAAATATTTTAATAAATTTCATCTCACCAATATTATTTTGTAGATCCGCGATCCCTGCATTCGCAATACACCAAAGCGGTAAGAGGCGCGCATTTTACTGTCTTCACTTCTCCGGCCTCAAAAGTGGGTGGGTAACGGATCGTTTTCACTTTTTTTCACAGCGCGTGTCTCGGCCGAGCTACTCGCCCTACTCAATTCGGCATTTTTATTATTATAACTCGTGACGTCACCGTCGAACAGCTGGATATGCAAACTACGTTTCAATCACACACACACTTGGCCACTAAATTATTAACAAGTTTGGCAACAAAAGCAACGTTGCATTCATTGTCTTGCGTTGCAAAATTAAACATTACAACAATGTATACCTGGGTATATTACAATCTTTTACAAGTTTTTAATCACCAAGATATCATATTTATGAAAAAATATTAAAAATTAATAGGACTCAGGTTAAGAATTTTCCAATTTTAAACGAACAATTTAATCTTCCTAACTCACCATTGTTATACCCCATTAAATAAATAAATTTCCCGGTCCGTGGTGCGGTAGTCAACGTCGTTGAGCAGATTGTTTCAGTCGATAAATCGATTCTGCTTAGAGGCAATGGGTGTTTGTGTTGTTAAATCCCTTCCCACCTTACCGATCCCAAACAGCGACGCATAGTGACAGAGATTAGCTAATCACTAGTCCTGTCCTAGTATCCTTTCCATCCCTACTCTCTTCGAAAAAGAGAGGTTAAGCAACTGAGTAACAAGCAGATCTCATAGTAAAAACATATGTTGAGATAAACTCCGTGAGGAGTCAATATATTCCATGCTGGGGACGGACATGGTTAAAAAAAACATGAATTATAAACTCAAAAACTTGAAATTAATCAATTCACTAATAATAGGACGGATAAAACCCACGAATTATTTATCGATATTTTTATGTTTTTATCTGGTAATCAGTGTTTGACATACTACATGCAATAATCACATAATTCATTGAAACTCATTTATATCAAATTTTCGCTAATTCAAATAGATATCGTTAATAAAAATATAACTAAGTGATCTACTTTTATTTGTGAAACTGTATTCTCAGTAAAAATGTATACTTCTCCAAGCTGTCATTGAAATTAAATTTGACCGCCCTATCTTCAGCCCTATGTTTGTCTGTGTTTTTCTTTGGTTCTATTTTTATGAAAGGGACTAGGTACTTGCTGATTTGGTTTTATTGAATCAAACCAAAATATTAGGCCGGCAAATCATCGACTTGGGCCAATAATTTTAATGATCGTGACCAGTGAAATCATGTTGTCATACAAATCTATTACTTGATACATTTTCACTGAGAATACAGTTTCACTGTAACATATATAAACCATACAAACTGTTTACTACGCGTTAGTTCAAGTACATTCATGCATTTAAAATGCTATAAATGCGAAACTCGGGTCGTTAGTGACAAAACTCAATAAATAGTCAAGAAAATAACAGAAATCTAACACGAAAAAAATGATCGTGGAATGTGTGATTCACTAAATTCTATCTCAGTGGTTCTCACGGAAATTTTCACTGTGGCCGCATCGCAAACATAAGCGGTCCTACGGAAATGGCAGGTAGCCGCACTGAATTTTAGTTTTGAGACTGTTGGGTTTGAAGTATATCAAATGGACTTAAAAATGTCTGTCAATTTACCATTGGTACAAATTGCATCAAAATTATTTAATTTTCAGAGTCTATATTGACAAATTAGCTTGAAAAACCACATTTTTTTTAATAGCAATATTTTCTATGAACCTGTTGGTGGCCGCAGCCAAATCTTCTGGTGAGAACCACTGTTCTATCTGCAATGTGCGTTCATTTGAATGACATTCTTTGAAAAAGGCAGAAATATGCGTTTCAAAGCAATTTAATGATACTGATTCCCTATTGAAATTTCTTATTAAAATCACGGTTGCTAACTTTTTCTAAGCAAAATCCGGGACATATAGGCTAAAACGATGTATTTTTTTGTTGAGTGCAGGTGGTATTGGTTGTGAACATTCTCTGAAATTCCGGGACATGTCGACTTTTTTGACGGATACTTAATATCACTTTAACAAAGTGGCTGAGCAAGTCACTTTTTCTTTTTTTCCTTTCTGTTTTTCTTCTCTCTAAGCACTTTAGTGCATGGTTTAAAAATCAGTCCCGTGCAGCTCTGTCTCGGGCCAAGTAAGTGAGAAGTAAATTCGTTTCTTTTCTTGATCTTATAGCGTTATGGAAGGCGGCTGGGAAAAACGGCTGCACACACATAATGGAAGGGTGGTGGGACAACCAACTTGTTCACCCAAATTATATATTAAGCCAAGCCTACGACACTATTTCCGGGACAGACCCGGCCAATCCGGGACGGTTGTCAACCCTAATTACAATGTATGAAACTGGAAAATACAGCAAGTAAATATCAATACCTACTTTTATTCAATTACATTTATCGAAGATATATATTACTGAACACTTTTTTTACAGACGCAGTGGTTGCCAACATTGATGTCACTACCCAAGCGCCCCTGCATCAGAGTAAGTAGCTCCAACGCCATGTCACAACATTTCCATAATAATAATACAAACTGATGTACATAGTATGTATTGCTATGCCCATTTATTTCGTCGCTTCGCAATGATCACGTGGGTAAATTTTCATTTCCGTTTCTGCAGAAGGAAATCTACACGCATGCGCAAGTTACGAATTTAATATTAACGTGTCTTTGCGAGATGTGCAATACCTCCTATGTGACGAGAGCTTGGGCGTGTGTGATGTAAATGTTTTAGTGCGAAGGACACAATTTAATACAAGCGCACACGTTCACATTTTTATTCTTCCGTAAATTTAATGTCTTTTTGCTCATGAGAATTGATATATGTAATATTTTGAACTCTCCATCCATCAAGACGGAGTGGAGTGGAGTGTTATATCAGTGCTGCGGAGTCGGAGAAGTCACGGGGTTTTGGCCGGAGACGTACTCGGAGTCAGAAATTTTGAAAAGTTTTAAATTTTTATTTTTGTAAATAATTTGTCAAATTTGGCTATTGGCCGGATTGGTTGGTTGATATACATACATACATTCATACATATATAATTGAATACACATAAAACGTGACGAAATTAAACTGTTTTTAGTTGGAGTTGGAGTCGGAATCGTGCTTTTAGTCAATCTTGCAGTCGGAGTCGTGTTTTTGAGAAATGCTGGAGTCGGAGTCGTTATTTTTTTAACTACTCCACAGCCCTGGTTTATAGAGACATCAGGTTCTACCTACCCTCAATAAATAAATATATGCTGACTGCTTAAGTTCTTAGTTAGTTACGAACTATTTCTGCAGTTTTACCGGGGTTCTGGAGTCGCAGTTGGAGTCGTAGAGTCGCGGTGTTTTGACCGAAGTCGGAGTTGTAAAAAACCTTTTAAATGGTCACATGTATAATATGAGAAATTTGGTTACTAGCCGGATTGGTTGGTTGATCACTTTACATCCGTGTATAAAAGTAGTTGATCAGATTCAGAAAGCTCTAGTAATTCTCTGAATCTAGTCTTTGCAAATTGCTTCCACGGGATGGGCATCAGAGATATTACATATCAGTCAGTCCCTGTGGTCTAGTGGGAAGAGCTTTGTCCTAGCGATCAGGGGCCCCTCGGCAAGGTCAGATTTTTTCAATTGAAAAAAAGAGATCTTGGGCTGGGTGTATGTTATTTATCGTTGACTTTGTACACAACTGATTGATTATTTATCATCGAGTTAATTTCGTATGACTTTCACAATTAAGAATATTTGGCGCATTGGCGTAAGCTGTAAAGCCAAATTTTTTTTTTCTTCTTTTAATTTATATATGTATATATATATATATATCAGACAGGCGGGTGGCTAGCTAGTAAAAGGAACGCGGGCGACCAGTTGACCGCGGTCGACGCTTTGGCCATTCCTGATCTATTGCAATAAACTTTTTATTTGTATTTTTTTGTAATGTCATTTATAATATCGTATACATAAATAAAACGTAATTGCAGATAATGTGACTGCAATACTAATAAGTATGAAAAGTTTTATCTACGATAGAAACGGTATCAATGTATGCAATTATAAAACATGATAGTCATTAGTGTGGGTATTTATAACGTCGCTCTGAAGTATGCCACAAGACTTCTCCAGATTTCATTTGGAATATTATTCCGCGACTGACTTCATGGTGAAAGTGTTGCATTTGGATTGTTTTCGGTTCAAAAACATGGCCGATGAAATAATTAAAAACGTCGTTTGTCTCACCATAGTTTATGACTATTAATAATTGCTTGCGATAGAATCAGGATAAAAAGGCGTTGATGCATGGTATTTTGCACTTCAACTCTTTTAGCCTTTCCATGTTCCAAATAACCGGAAAAAGCTGTCAGTAATTCGTGGTGAAAACATCGCCCCCTTTATAACACACTGACATTATTAAGAGTCCACGCCATAATTAGCTGAAAATCAAAATTATATTTTTTAGAGGAATTTCTCGAATTACTTGTCACGGAGTTTATCCCAACACATGTTTTTCTACGAGAAATGTTTGTTGCTCAACCTCTCTTTTTTCGAAGAAAGGATACGAGGACTAGGACAGGACTAGTGGTTAGCTAATCTCTGTCACTATGCGTCGCTCTTTGGGATAGGAAAGGTGGGAAGAGATTTTTAAGAATAAAAACACCCATTACCAAATCTGCGGTCCAACGCGGTAGCCATCGACGTTGACCACTGCACCACGGACCGGTCAAGATGAATAGTTGCCGATGAAATAAATACTTTATTTTTACAATCACTGGAGGCTCAGGATGAAGTAGCTCCCATTCGTTCAAAGAACCCGTTGACGACAGAAGATATTACTAAAACTATATTCTTTCATTTTTGTAAAAATGTAATACTATTTTTTTCATAAGAAAACAGAAATGAATCTACACGACTGACTGACAGACCGTTTACCTACGAAATCGCTTTAATGGCTTACTTCTAAAGACAACAAAAAAACGCGACACATTTGTTGCCCACCGCGTGTTTTGACAAAGTTATCAATTTCAATTAAAAATTACGTCTCTTCGTCCTTGGTCTATCTAGTTAATTATGATATAATTGAGTTTTTTGTCGCACTGTTTTAAAAATGGCTCCAAAACTAAGAACACTGGTTTATTAAATTAACAAGATAAACGTCTAAAAAAATACTAAGCATGATCCATTATGTTGTCATAAAAGGCCATAAACATTTCAAAGCTTGTATTGTTACTTATAAGCATTAATGAAAACACATAAATTTTTTGTCATTAACTTGATACAGTTTGAGTACGATCCTGATTAAAAAATATATATATTAAAAAAATATTCTAAGCCTGTAGCCTTCGTCGTCGCCTTCGGCTGCATAGTCCACGACCTCGAATCCCAGTTTGGATAGTCTAATAATCAGGGCTGTGGTGTCGTAGTCGGAGTCGTCGCGGCCATTTGACCGGAGTCGTACTCGGAGTCGAAAATATTGAAAAGATTGAACTTTTTATTTTTGCATTTAATATGTCAAATTTGGCTTTCGGCCGCATTGATAGGGTTGATATTTAATTGAATACACATAAATAGGAAATTTAGGGGGAAAATGTGACGATATTAACCTTTTTTTGGTCGGAGTCGGACTTTTTTTTACCGACTCCACAGCCCTGCTAATAATAAATTGATTAATAGATCTGTGTTCCAAATCATAACATAAATTCTGTGACTGACGTCCAAAATTAAAAACAGGCGTTGCGATAACAATAGGATAACCGTCCGTAACTAGTTCTGTCCTTGCCTCGTTCTTTCTTCATCAGTCTCTCAAAAAAATGAAGTGGAACGACAGTTGTTCAATTCGTATTTTATTCAGCAATAGTTACTGGTCTTATGACGAGACCATCAGCTCTTCTGAGGACCGTATTATGGTTCAGTCACCTGGTTAATTTAGAATTAGGTGACAAGGATAAATTTTTATACCGATACCAACACAAGAAAGTAAATAAAACGAAGAAGGTCTGAGCAGAGTACAAAAAAGATATACATAATAGTCGTGAAATGTGCAAACATTTTCATATCTCTCTTTATGGCACTTTTATTATATTAACCTGTCAACAGCCCAGACCAAACTATCAGGCGTACGGCTAAGTATTCAATGATTTAAATTTTTTTTAAAAGAATAAAGTTCATTCGTAAAATATAGTAATCTAGCTCTTACAAATAATATACATCAATTGAAGCCCGTCAAAATACTTATGCCTATCCAATTTTGAAAAAATCGGCTATTAAATGATCAAGTAACTAATAATCGTCACACCAGCTTATGCGTCGCGAACTAACAAACGTACATGAGAGATATTATAACGAAATGCTGGAACCCTGATTTTGCTTCAAGGGGTATCCCTTTATTCCAGTGATGTATTCGATAATTGATGAATTTCATCATTGAAGCTTATCCAGATTGCATTGCTCGTAAAAATATCGCATTCATTTCATTTAAAAAGAGGCAGCGCGCATACCTAATGTGACCATTTATTTTTGTCCTCAAAACGGGACATCTACCAATTTTTACGAAATAGTATGTATATTCAAGAAAACACGTATTTTTTCATAGTTTTTATGTACTAATAAAAAGAAAAGGAATGTTGATAAAGAAAATAAGAGGAATAAATAATATAAATATGTTAATTTATATTTCTCTGATGAACAAATTTTCTTAAGTATAACTGGGTTTGCTTTTAAATAAGAATGGGATTCTTGGCAGGATTTTTTTAAAATTATTTTAACTAACAACATCGCTTTAAGTACTCCGACTTGTAATTGTGTTTTTTCTGTCGTCCACAACTTATTCATCTGTGAAAAGACTCTTTCTACGGGTGCATTTTTTCCGGGCAAGCATTAAATGTATTCAATGATTACTCTTAAGTTTTTATGGCTTTCGTAATAATAATTTTTATTTCAAATTATTATTATGAAAGCCGATTTTTTTCACTTTTTTTTAAATTGTTACCGTGTGTTGCCCTCTTTTTGAAAACGGGACATTTCGACGCCCCGAAGCTGTACTTGGGGACAACGGGACAGGCTACCTAAAAACGGGACGGTCCCGTTCAAAACGGGATGTATGGTCACATTACGCATACCGTACGTCACAGCCGTATAAAAACTGAAACGCCTAGCGCGTACGTGTGTCGTCATGGGCAAAGGTAAATGGCAATAATATATGCACTTTAATTAAGAAAATGTCATTTCTAAATGTGGAGTAACCTCAGTCGACTACTTTAAAAGTTTAAATAGTCATAATTTAAGGCTATATAAGAATCGAAAAACAATAATGTTTGCAAACATATATGGTAATCATTTTATCATTTTCACTTCTATTTCATTTATTGCAATGACTCAACGAACTATGGCTACTGTTATTTTTTCAAAAGTAAACCTACGATACATTTTTTCTGATGTGGGTCGAGGCGATTTTACAATGACATTTAATGAAAAAGCGAAACCACTCTGAACATAGTACAGTGAAACCTCGATTCTACGTTTTTCAAGGGACCGTTGACTGCGGGAAACGAAGGATTAATTCTTTTGAAAAACTTATTTATTTTTTAGACTTTCTTATTATATACCTATAACATTCATTTTGTTTAATTCCTTAATACTACGTTGCTTCTTTGCTCTTTGAAGTTTGGCACTTTTTTTTAACAGATATCCTTAGACTGGAATAATATTTTTATTTTTTGGAAGGCCAATAATGCTTCTGTAAATGCCATTATAACGTTTTTCGCCATCTTCTTCTACATAGGACACATGTGCTTAGTAAGTGAGTCATCACCGGAAACATTATGACCATGAATCGTTAAAAATTGCACACTGCGAAGTCACAGTTTTTTTTTTCTACGAACTGACAAGATGGGTTCGATTGTGCTTATGAGAAGTATTCAACAAAAACGGTCAATCGGGATAATATGTGTGAAGGGACTATAATTTTTAGACGATAAATCGGGGAATAATTAATGCGAGATTTTTTAACATTGTTCTTATGGGTGTTTGGCCGGGACTATAGAAAACGAACGAACCACGCGGGAAAACGGTTTATGCGAGAACGTAAGATCGGGGCTCCACTGTATATAAAAAATCTTGCATCAATTAGTGCCATGAAATTAATCACTAAGGAAATAATATTGGTAATGCTTGATTTTGTATTGCAAAGCAGGATGGAATGAATTTGGGTGCTATTATTCGTGTATTCCAGTGGAATTTGAAATGCCGTTTCATGTTAATCTTGAAGCTGCACAGATTGCTTCGCTTTTCGTACACTTACTATGTCTAAAATATCTACATCTACTTCTCTTCCCAACTTAAAGAGACAGTGATAAGCAGGGCTGGCAAAAACTTCTGAAAATAAACAAAGCAATTTTATATTAGAAGCAGACTGTAATTAAAGTGTGAAGATAAAAGGACGTTAGTTAAAACCACTTCTGTACCGAGCCAAGTGGATGCATTAATCACATCTACCGCCCAACTTCTACAGAAATCCTATTTTCAACAAGAATGACTGATGAAAGAAGGGCCATTTTTTTCTAGTGACAGTGTATAGATGTAACTAGATATATCAATAGAATTCTTACAGGAAGATTTGTTATATATTTTTCAATATTTGTGACGGTATTCGAGAATTCCGTATGCAGCGGCCACCAGTGGCCTTACGGTACTGAAGTGGCTTATCTTTCTTCTATCGTCTTTTTCTTAGAATCAGAAATTCAAACATGTATTTGAACACAAGTTTATTAATTGATTTTAAAATTTAATAACAATGAAAATACTGAATATTAAAAAATAGTCGTTTATAAAATATGCTTCATTATTTCAGAAACCTTTTTCTTTGTTTGTTCTTCGGTAGCACACTTTACGGAAGTTTACAAAATGTGATATCGAAACTCCCCCGAGCACACTCAAGTCGAAATATTTGCACATTTGTATTGCAATGGAGTTCCACAAAATACATTTTAATTCAATCAATACGATACCTTTTATTTTATGTTATTTTTTTATTTTTAAGTTATCATCGGTGAAAATCCAACCATTTAAGTATTCGCAGAGCGCTAGAATGAAGATCCAGAGTATACGTTTTGAATGAAAGACGGAATCCTTAACCCTTTTACGTCCATTCTTTACGGGATTCGTCAAAATTACCAAGCAGCTTTTTATCCGGTTTTTATATATTTTGCAAAAACGAATACAGATTAGAGATTGGTTTATTTTTATTTGTTTCCGCCAACATTTGGTACATAATGTCTAACAAACGAAAGTATTTTTAAAATATCGAGGACAACCTGAAAACTTGGGGTCGATTACATGAAGCGTCATCAGACGAAACGAAATATCATGGCGCGGTCGTTTTCGCACAAGGACCGCGCAATAATTTTTCCTTCCGAGGTCGTATAAGCGTTTAGCATTGGAAAAAAACCTTCATTACAAATAACACATGATTTTAAATTCTCTATTTAAATGGTTAAGGATATTATCAATGTCGCGGTGTGTGGCAGCCCTGAGAAGGAAAGCAAGAAGCGGTCAAACTGTTTTGGCAGCGTGCCGACTGACATCGGCCGATACACCAACAACTAAATTGCAACGAAATTTTAATACAAATCCAAATCTAGCTCTTGTACTCGAGAGAAAATAGTGAAACGTTCAAGACATACACAGTGTAGAGAAAAGTTAATTCACGTTATTAAATTACAATAAAACATCGATAAAACGTACTACTGCAGTGAGAGGGTGTCTATTGAAGTCGATAATGCAGTCATATAATAAAGCTTGTTTTTTTTCATTCCAGATTGATACGATGCACACTTTCACAATACCATTTTTTTATGACGTCTATTGAAATCGATTATATTCTTTTCACTAACGAGTATGATATTTTAAGATCGATGTGTATATAAAACAACTAGGCGTCGCCTAACGCATACCAAATCATCGGTAGGCACCCGTTTAAACTACTGTCGCTGTTTGATGACGTGTTAATTGTGTTCATCTGTAACAATATTTTGACGTTTTTAAAATGTCGCCTTTTTGACTAGATATTTATTGAGTGATATAGGCCCGTTAGGTGTATCGAGTTTTTACTGTTCGAGCACAAAACAGTAAACCAGCCAATATCATATCACTACAAATTAACATTTTTGTAAGCTTTAAATTAATCATCTTTGCCTATTTCGCTGTGCATTGAACATATATGTTTTATAATAAAGGAATTCTACTGAAGGTGCTTATTGAAATTTGAATATTAAAATTGAATCGTTTGAATTAAGAATTTGGGGTTGAACAGCCGAATACAAAAGGTTCTCATATAAAAACTTGTTTTAAGATATATAACTTCCATTAGAAGTGGATATAGTTAGCGAATGGTTTTTATGAAGAAGAAAAAATCGTTTTGGTGATCATTATCGTGAAGTAAATTTATTTTAGAAAATGGAAGAAAATAACAGGTTCGTATTGCATAATTGAAAAAATCACCATTCTGCTGATTATTGCTTAAGAGGGTATTCAAATGCTGCGAGGAGTATGGCGTAGGTGTCGCACACTATATCAAGGGCCATTTTATTACTAATGAATCATCAATTAATAAGGTAAATAAGTGATCCAACAAAGCACCACATTATCATCGCGTAGAATCATTGAATGAGTTCAGTATGATTGAATATTCACGAGTATATTGTGCGAAATTATTATCTAGGAAGGCGATAATACTTGGTTTCGCTTTGCCTAGATAAGACGATTAATAATACTCATTTGTTATTCTATTAGCATGCATCCCGTGAAATTAAACAATCTATGCAAATATTTAATTGATATCAATGTAAACATTGTTATATAAATCATAGCCACAGATTTTTTCTGATTATCGTAAAAATGATATTAACAATTATTGGTTAGCGAAATACAATTATTAATTCGTAAAAGATTAAGCAGATTTCTCTATAGAAACATATACATATATGCAACTTCCAGCTAGCGAGTTGGGTCCAGTCTTCGAGTAATTTCTGTCTGGCCCTGCAGACGAAGAAAGTTATCATATTTTTTTGGCAATACCATGGAAAATGCGAGTCTCTTAAATTAATAAAGTCTTGTAATTAGTAGATAATCTTAATGTCATGTAGTTCATTTTATTTAAATAATTGCAGAGAAAAGTATTTATTCATCTTAATTACAATTTTTTTTACGTAATAATTTGACTCCAGAACCAGGAAAGGGCTAGTTTATTGAGGAAATAGCAGTTTTTGCCAAATCTAATGCAAATTATTTTTGTCTACCCTTTTCAACTTTGATTACTAACTACATTTGAAACAATACAATCTCACCAAATGAATATCATGCAATATATTGAAAGACCCATGCTTAAAAAAATGTAAACGTCTCACCTGGGGAATAAGAGGCATTTTACTGAAAATAATTAATTAATAAGTATACATTTTCTACACGATATAATACAGTAAATTGTAGACATAATAAAGTCATATGCATGTCAGTTTGGATCATTTCGTCTCTTAATGAGATAATATATTCTATTTGATATGGAATGAGTTTGGAGGAATAACCATCACAGGTCTCCGTTTGATAAAAATCTTTAAATTGGTGGAGCAGTGTGCATAAGGTTTTCCACTCAGTGATTCGAACACGATTGAGTGGAATGAAAGTCCAAGAGCATTGAAAATTCGATTGCGATAGAATGAAACATACAATTATACGCAAGCTAAAATAAGTAGATAGTGATGATAAATTTCTCAGTCTGGAACATAAAGATTCCTAGTGGATGTTATCATCAAAGTTGTTTTTGCTCAACAACTCTTTTTGTGAATAGAATAGGAAAATACTATAATCAAAGATTTTGACTGAGGGTGCTTGATGGAATTTCAATATCAAATTTAAATTGTTTGAATTTTGTACTTTTTCATGAGTTTTGTCGCTTACGACCCGGGTTTCGTCTTTCGGCATCTGCTGGCCTATTCGTTTAGGTACATCAGTGCACTTGAAATGCCCGAGGATGCTGAAAGGTGAAACCAGGGTCGTTAGCGACAAAACTCATGGAAAAGTACAAAATTCAAAAAAAAAACCTATAAGTTAAGTTATTAGCCGTATTTGCCACAAAGCCACAAGTGCCACAAGCACTGTAGTTTTAAAAGGTTTGCTAGCATATTAAAATCAGAACAAGATTATGTCGCACGGTACAAATAATTAATGCATTGGGCGTAAGGAGGTTGTGAATATGATCTCATCCATACAATGGTTTGTCTCATCTAGGCGTTATTATAACAAGTAGGCGACCTTTTAAAGCACGGGGGCGGAAAGCAGCCTACACGTGTTGGCTGGAAAGCAAACTCGCCGCCCACCCTCGACCCCTCTGTCTCGCGCCGCCGTGCCCCTGCCCGATTCCACCCTGTCAACTTTATATTCCCTCAACGAAATCATCCCGTGCTGCTGACTATATAAACTGGGGTATTAATCGAAGGGTCGCCGTCTAAAAAATCTGTGTTTCGAATTACATTTAAGCCCGCGGAATAATTACCTTCGCCCTGAAGACTTTCTTGGCTTGAATACCGCCAGATTACACGATCTCTGTGTCGTGTCTACCGTGTTCCAGCTTCGTAGACTATGCACCATTTATTACATACATATTATTGAAGACATATATTTTGTACCTCTATTTTGGTAAATTTAAAATTTTTATCGCTTTAGACTCTTTAGAGCATTAAAAATGTTCAATTTTAGCAT
Source organism: Himalopsyche kuldschensis (assembly GCA_028554975.1). Taxonomy (NCBI): domain Eukaryota; kingdom Metazoa; phylum Arthropoda; class Insecta; order Trichoptera; family Rhyacophilidae; genus Himalopsyche; species Himalopsyche kuldschensis. Next base: position 1,079,171 of record JAHFWI010000050.1, read on the forward strand.
CAATTTTACATCTTTTTTTATCTAGAGCTTTTAAGTTCAAATAATAAACAATTTCGATTTAATTAAGTATTTCGACTGAGGGTGCTTGATGGAATTTCAATATCAAATTATAATTTTTTGAATTTTGTACTTTTCCATGAGTTTTGTCGCTAACGACCCGGGTTTCGCCTTTCGGCATCTTCAGGCATTCCAAGTGCACGGATGTACTTTTTGCACATACATCACCCTAGGCCTCTCGACGTCCTACGTCAAGACCCGCCCTAGCTAGCCTTACCCTTACCCTCCCATCCAGCATCCGACTAAACCTGGCCGACGTCGCGTGACCCGGACCAGCAAGAAGCAGATGTCACCTCGACCTCCGGAGAAGAAGAGAGAACTTCCAGACCACATGGCACCCAGAGCTTTTGACCTCCTCTCGAGTCTAAATAACAAAAAAAAAGAGGGCAAAAAAGAAAATAGATGTCAGCTGATAACACAGCTGACATGAATATTTATAAAAAATATAATAAATAACATAGCCCCAATAAAACTATAAAACAAAAAATTTCCACTCGAGGTTATTGCATTACCGCTCTGGGCGACCACCCTCAAGAAACCGACTCCCCTCAACACAGAAACCATGACAGATGAAAGGGATTAGGCTAACGCCCAAGTCCCCGTTAAAGTTGCCACTACAAAAGTCAAAAAGTCAAAGTCCATTTTTGCCCAGTCGTTATCTTTCTTTCAAACTCTACGGTCGTCTCCGCTCCTGCCTCGGCAGGCAGGAGGCCAATTTATTCGTTTAGGCCTGTTGGTCCTTTTTAATTGTAATTGTACTTGCAATTGTATATCTGTGTTTTTTTTGTAACCGACAATCAATATTGTGAAAATAAACTCGCCAACTCTGGGATAGAGTTTGGCCAAGAGAAACCGATTGAAATCTTTGCGAGAGACACCTTTCTCCCCATCCTGTCCCTAAGTTCCGTCGACGTACGTCTTAGAATGACGCTGTCTGACGCAGTCAGATTGGGAAGAAACCCTGGTCGTCTCATTACCAATTCCATTTCACTAATAATTGACAATTAAAAGCTTAATAGTGTGCAAACAATTCAATAGATCATCGTGTCGCATTCTTCTGTTGTTACCTACATATAGTCATAGTTGAATATTTCCTATCAAAGTTACAGCTGGCTTAAGACGATGATAAAGTCTACAATTCAACAACTTGTTGAAAGACGATATTTGATGATATCTCTGCGCGGTGTCATAGTTTCTCATTATGTTATGTAAATAATTCAGGCCTTCCGTTAAACATTTGAGATTAAACAGTTAATAGTTATGCATCGCTGTCAACTTGGGACAGTGAGAAATTTCGTTTGGTAGAAAAGTGAAGATTGAATTTCTTTTAATACTTACACTGGATGTTCATTGTCTGATATTATTTTTATCGCCATATGAAACATTTCCTTTGGAATACCTTTTGGAATGTTTAAATGAAGGATGAGAGTAATAGTATACACATTACGTTGATTGTTACACGTGATATACCATTATAGGGGCGAATTAAAATTATTTTACTAAGAAATTTTGGAAATTAACCGAGCTCTGCTTTGCTGTTTGCTAATTTTAACTTCATTTACCAAATTCACCATTGTTGTACCCCTTTAAATAATTGTCATTAAGTATTAATTCAAAGAATTGAAATCAAACTACTCGTTAATAAAAGGTCTGATAAAACGCTAGATTTATTTTAGATATTCCTATGTTATTATTTGGTCATTAGTATTTTCAAAAATCCCTATACTTATAACAAACCCACTTAATTCATTGAAAATTGTTTAGATAAAATTTTCGCTAATTTACATTTTAATAGCAATTTAACTTAGTGATCTACTTCTATTTTTTTGAAATAAACGTTATAAACTGTTTACTACGCGTTAGTTCAAGTACATCCGTGCACTTGAAATGCCAGAAGATGCCGTAAGGCGGAACCTGGGTCGTTAGCGACAAAACACATGGAAAAGTACAAAATTCGAACAATTCAAATTTGAAACTATTTAATATTTAATCACTTTTTCAGGATCACATAAGGAAGAACGAAATGAGGGAGAACGGAAAAATGAGAGCAATTCAAGTATTTTGGAAAAGAATCAATAGATCGATAAAAAAATGAATTCATGAAATAGCTAAGTAAAAAACGATCAGCATATATTTCAACACAGATTATCAAATATATTATAACTATTTCGTCAACCACGCCATCGTCAGAATTATTCTAACTAGATTTCAGCTACATTTTATAATCTTTGTGCAATCACCAATTAAATAAATAAAAAAATTTAACCAAGTGGACGGCAGTTAAAGGTATCAACCGTTGTTACAATTTTTATGTTTTAACTTTCTTAATTTCTACGCCAACTGTTTTAGTAGGCCGCGACTCTTGTGCGACCCTTCGCTTGACGGCGCCGATTTTTAAGTTAAGATTTGAGACAGCAAAGTTGTTGCCGACATGACATAGAAGCTTTAGATATTATTTTTTAAAGCTTTGACATCGATACCACTTTGCTTTGGCTATCGAGCTCATATACTTCGCGATTAAAACCTTGATAGAAGATCTCTCATAAATAAATATACTAACGGTACACAATAGCTTGCTTTGATTCTACTACTTGTTTAATTAATATTTTCCCAATGCCAAAATGATTTGTAGCAAATCTGTTATTTCGAATCTAATATAACTTTAGCACTTTTGCTTTATTAGTTCAAGAATTGTAATGCCAATCTTCTGGCAGCTTAGTAACACGAGATCATGTCACAGTCACAATTTTTGTTTTTTTAATTTGGCTTAATTTTAACACTTGTTTATTTCACTTGGCCATTTTAAAATACATAACATTCTTGTTGACAATTCGCTAAAATGTATTTCGGAACATGCAAGAAGTTGTGATATATTCAGGGCTGTAGAGTCGGAGTCGTAGTCGTCGCGGTGGTTAAGTGGGTTTGTTTAATTCGTTGAAACTCATTATAATAATATTATTTCATTAAGAATTTCAACTGAAGTTGCTTGACTGAATTTCAATATCAATTTTGAATCGTTTGAATTTTGTACTTTTCCAAGAACATCCGTGCACTTAGTCGGTCCCTGTGGTCTAGTGGCAAGAGCTTTGTCCTAGCGATCGGGGGCCCGGGATTAATTCCCGACAAGGTCAGATTTTTTCAATTGAAGAAAAAGAGATCTTGGGCTGGGTGTATGTTATTTATCGTTGATTTTGTGCACAACTGATTCATTATTTATCATCGAGTTAATCTTATATGACTTTCACAATTAAGAATATTTGGCGCATTGGCGTAAGATGTAATGCATTTTTTTTAAATGTTACTTAAAATGCCTTAAAATACCGAAAGTCGAAACTCGGATTGTAAGCGACAAAACTAATGAAAGTAAAAAATTCAAACGATTCAAATTTAATACAATTTTATTGCAACGTTTCATCAATTCTTAATTCAAGCCGTGCGTCTTTTTTTACGGAAGAATTTTTCGAATTTCGAACGTCGAAAACGGTTCTTTTAAATTTATCAAGCGGGAAAATTTTCAAATGCAAACACTTAATTATAAAACAGCTAACAATTTAAAATATTATGGCAATGTTTAATAAAAAAAATCTATGCGCAACATGGCCCTTCTGACACCCTCCCCTATGGCCAAAGTATCGCGACATGCGTGCAAACAAAAGCGGCACCCCGTCAAACAACTTGAAACGCGCGTTATTATTTTCGTGCAGCAGATCTTTTCATTAGACAGAAATTGACCCTCCAAAAACCAAAAACCGGTAAGCGGGCAGTAAACTTCCCTCCAAATTACCGCTCGGCCCAAAATCAATAATACGTATGTAACAAGAAACTTCGGATATGATAGCAAAGGGTGTTCCAACAGAACGGAACTAAGGAATATATAATGATTGTTTTTTTCACTTTTTAAACCGGTCCAGTGATCTAGTGGTCCAGTTGTAACACTACATTACCAACGACATAGTTACAATAAAAATAATACAACATTGTTAGTACTAATTCCACATTAAGAGGACAGATTCGCTCATGGCGAGCATTATCAACTGCCTGTGATATTATAGTTAATTAAGAGATATTACCAACTACTATTCTTTAAATGAATATTTAGGATTTGTTATAAAGTTCCTACATTTCGGTACACTGGTAATATATATCGCCGGTTAACTGGCAGAAGCAGGGCTGTGGAGTCGGTAAAAAAAGTTCAATTCCGACTCCGACTACAGCATTTACACAAATCACGACTCCGACTCCGACTCTAACATTGACGAAAAACACGACTCCGACTAAAAAAGTTTAATATCGTCACTTTTTTTGCCTAATTTTCCTATCTATGTGTATTCAATTGAATATCAACCCTTCGAATCCTGCCAATAACCAAATTTGACATATTATATGCAAAAATAAAAAGCTTTTCAAAATTTCCGACTCCATAGCCCTGGTTTTTATTGGATCAAAGTTTCAATTGTTTTGTCATCAGTTTTCTCAATTGGATTTCGGTATCTTTTAGTAGTAGTATAATTTTTTGTTTGCTTTGTTTTGATTCTATAACCCTCTCCTTGCTTCCCGTAAAAAAGAAAAATCCTTAACTCAATTTTGTAATTTTATCATTTTAAAATATTTGAATCAATCTTGCTTCAATGCTTAAGAAAACTTTGCCATAGTAAGTACGAAGATGCCTCTGAAAGAGGCGAAACACGTGTCACAGTTAGTAGCACAATACAATGAATAATCAAAGTTATTTTAATTATGTTTCGTTATTTAGTCTTCTGCTAGTACAAACTGTCAACGTGAGTATTTAATACTTCTTCAAATTACGAAAAAACTAGATGGAATAACGGTGAGCTTGATAGAGCTTGTTTACATCTCGATACCTTACTTTGAAACGGTTCTAATTGACATTTTATGACGTTCCTATCATCTGCATTCATATGTATGTCAAAACACCCGATGTTTGACTTAAAACCTTCTGTCAGTATAAGGACGATATATGTATGCTCACTTAGTATATTCTTCTTGACAATATAAATAGAAGCTTGAAATATCTGGTTACGTATAAACAAACAAAACGTGTGTCTCGTATTTTAATATTGTATATTATACGATGCGGCTCTGTAAAATTCCCCCTGTTATCAATATGCCCGGGAATCGATTTCCGTTTTAAATAATGAGACACTCAAATAGAGTATAACGTAAATTCGTTAATTGGTATTGAGGGCCCACGGTGTTAATGGGTTGCGTATATCATTTTAAAGTTATAAAATTTTATGATCGCACGCATGTAAATTCGATGCGAACGAAAAACAAAATTAAATATTTTCTGTCAATTCGTTGGCAATAGGTTACAATTTGGATGACCCTGTGCGTATCCGGTTGAACAATTTCGAGTGCTTTTTCTTTTTTCAATTGTGTGGCCTTAATAAATATATTTTTTGTTGTTGTTGCATAACGTCTCTTCCTATTATAGCAACTGTCGACCTCAGTACTGCCGTTCCAAGCGAGAAGGGAAAATGTGAATCTGAAAAAGTGTTTTTTGGAGTCTTAGTATTTAACCCTCCGACTACGACACCACAGCACTGAATTTTACTACCACAACTAGTCGAGCTATAATTTCCGACACGTGTTTCATCTTTTTACTCCATCATTTGATTTTTATACGTAACGCATGAATTGATTCGAATTGTGAACTTATTGATGGCAAAATGGGCGGCATTTTTCTTTCTACTCTATGCCAAGTGGGGGGGGGGGCTTGATATAAACAACACTAATTACGATATATATACAACGGTGAAAAAAATAACAATGTATCAATAATCCTATGAAGAATTGAAAAAAACGGGTTTGATGAGAAAATGAACTAATATCTTTGTAAACAAGCAGTAAACAGTTGCATTGACTGCCTCTTTGCTAAGAAAACTAGAGTTGCTGCTTTTTTGCTAAGAAATTCTTATACTTTTAGAAGGTGTTAATTTTTTCACAGATGTGTATTTTAGTTATTATTCCTACTGCCATAAAAGTGAGCACCACATATTATAACTTCCAAATATATAAAGCAAATGGCATTCATAACTCAAGTTCATAAATTTTACTAGATACACCCATCCCTCGCTAAGCACGGTTTCGCTTTAACACGGTTTCAGTTACAGTGGGAAAAAATGGTTTTCAACCTTAAAGAAAGTTTGATGAACAAGAGTTAAAATGAAGAAAAATTAATTGATATGACTACAAGTGTTCTTCCTGAAATCTGAAGCGATACCGAAAGCGACACCGAAGGTTCTGGTCAAATTTAAACGATTACTGCTAAAACAATAAAAGATGGATTGCAAACGGCAGGAAATATAGAAATACATTTCCTAAATAATGGTCCAGATATGGATCGAGCATTGAAATTTCAACGAGAAATAAAACAAAGCGTGCCAGAAATGAAGAGATTTACAAGAATATCAAAAAAGATGAAGAATCAACAATTTCCGACTTTTTAAACGACGACGGAACATAACAGAAAATGTAATTGAAAGTTTTAGTGATGATGACATTCAGTCAATAAAAAGAAATAAAAATCCTATATTAATATCTTCTAGTGATAGTGGCATTGAATAATATATTTTATCCGTGTTCATAATATTTCAATAAATTTTCAGAAGTTCTACATATCTACGTTTTTCTTAATATTTCTAAAAAAGAACCTATCTTCTCTTTTTCATCCATTTGTTAGTCTCGCTTAACACGGTTTCGCTTAGCACGGTTCTCTAGTAGAACCTATCTTCAGTGTTAAGCGAGGGATGGGTGTACTGTATTTTTCCTTGGAAGGGCAGATTAGTAGTCTAGCGGTAAGAACTTCACACTAACGATCGGATGGTTGTGAAATCGAATTCTGGTGAAATAAACGTCTTCGAAATGGGTATTTGTGGTGTCATTTCTTTTCGGTATGATCTCGATCGATTTTAAAAATTCTCGTCGAGTTGATCATTAACAATCTTGATAACTGTCACTTCTTGGTGGATGGTTTTAAATGGATACTGAAATTTTTCAAGTTATATCGCGAGCATTTCAAATGAAATTTGGTCGAAATGCTCGCGACGAGCGTAACGGGTCATGATTTTCGTAATATTATATGTGGAAGTGGTACAAAGTGTGTTTTATTTCACAAATTTATATCTGTAATACCAAATACACATTTTTTTTTAAATTTAAACTTGTCCATTAAATTATGGGACCAATCGAAACAAATTTCGTGTCTAATTTTAAAGAATGCTTCAGTTTTTTCGTTGTTGGTTCTTTTTGACTCCTCAATGTTAAATTTCATCGTATTATCTTTTACTTGCCAACTTACCAGACAGAATTACGTCACATTTTACAACCCTGCGTATATATGTTGTTATTTATTTATGAAATTAACTTGCCAATCGTTGATGACGTCATTGGTGTACTTTATTCTTACGGGTCGTCTTAGCTGGGCGAATCTAGGCGAGGCGTTCCGGCGCGGCTTTGAAAGCGGCAGAGTTTTAAAATATCAAACGGTCCTCGCCCATGCAAGTGTCATACGTAGGCGAAACGGTCCGGTCAGGACGGCATATGTCGCAAGTCGCCTCAAGTGCGCACTCATGGCGCCCGCGAATCGCTTGAAAATATGAAACGGTCCAAGCTCACCAGAGCGTTAATTGCGTCTGGCCGAGCGATGGCACATAAGACCTTTGATCAACTACGTTTTAAATTGACTGGATTCGCCTAAATTCTCTTACCGGTTCGCGTCGCTTACCTAAGACACGGGGTTAGTGCGAATCAGTCCAATTCGTGACGTCATAATATCAACAACCTCTCTCACCCACCTTCAATCACAATGGTTTCAAATCGTATCTTTATTTAATACACCATAAGAACGACATCTAATATATAAAAATCAATATTATTTTGATTGTTTGTTCGTATTTTATGCGTTACCATACCGTTCATCCGTTTGCGATAAAACTTTGTCAACGTATTGCTTACACTTGCGCGAAGGCTAAAGTCATAGTAAAATCGACTTACAGTAGGTCTTTTATATAAAAAATGTATTTTTCATATTTTATGGAAAATGAGCGCGATACCGTAGCTTATTTGTGGCAACTTTGAAATCGGACAGTATTTTTGACGTGACAACGTCTTATAAATCGTATATTGCCGCAATTGTTGTTGTAATATAAACAATGAAAACCACATTAACATTTCACTTCACTTTATAAACAGTTGTAAACAGATTTGGTTCGTTAATCAGATTTTTTAGATGGAAATTAAAGCGAAAACATATTACAGACAGAATGTTTGACTTTTTTGATGTGACAACGTCTTATAAATCGATGAACGCCCGCTGCACGCACGAAAAAACATGACTCATTGTCCCGTTTGTCACGTTTCGCCGAAGGCAAGCGTGCGAGCGAGAGCGCGGATAAGCGATAGAGAGGCACGATCGGCCTACCGTTCGGATTGTGCCGCATCTATCTCTCTTCCACTCGATTGGTCGATGCGTCTGAGTAGAAAAGAGACAGCGGCAGCACACAACTTATACACCTACAGTACCTACACGTGATCTGTTTACAACTGTTTATAAAATAAAAAAGTATGCAATCATTTCATCAATGTTTTCTTATGACGTTGTCACGTTAAACTATCGTATCGTAAAACGACTTTACAGACAACCATTTTTTTGATTAATATAACAAAAACACAATACATTTTGTAGAATGAATTCTATACTTTTCTCAATCTTTTATGGAGCGATATAATAAGAACTGTTTTTATCAGGGCTGTGGAGTCGGTAAAAAAAGTTTGACTCCGACTCCAGCATTTACCAAAACCACGACTCCGATTAAAAAAGTTTAATATCGTCACTTTTTTTGCTTTATTTTCCTATTTATGTGTATTCAATTAAATATCACCCCAAAAAATTTGACATTTTATATGCAAAAATTCAAAAAAAGTTCAAAATTTTCGACTCCGAGTACGACTCCGGTCAAATCGCCGCTACGACTCCGACTCCACAGCCCTGATTTTTATTCAACGATTGATAATTTTCAAGTGACGAAGAATTCAACACAGCCGATCTCTGCTGGTTTCTTTTACAACATATCGGAAGTTCAACTATGATTATTAAATGAATTTACAGATTGTTTCTTACAAAAAATGTTTGATACTACAGTAGTTTTTGAAACAAATGAGCTGAAATGACGAACGCATTAGTGAATCTAAACAACCTAATGTTTAAAGTGAATCAGTGTCAATCATTCAGAACACTGAAAATATGAGATTCGTCGAATCGCTAGTCGGAAGGGCCGTTCAAACAAAATTGTCAGACTAAAACCACATGGGAAAAGAACCGCTATATTACGTTTTGCAGTCTTAGACGTGTGAGACATAATATATCCAGTCAGATTTATGATATTTGATGCAAAGGTTCATTGTTATTTAAAAAAAATATACTATTATTATATGAAGCGTCGAATGAATCATGTACCTAAATATGTACACAAAATCTTGAGCTTGGCTTACAATAGTTAACATGCTCCTGCTACTTCAGTAGTCGTCTCGGTGGCGAAAAAAATAAAGCTAGCATACATAATACATATTGACCTAATAAGACGACTCAAATGAAAGAATCGTTTTGAATCAATTGACTCGTCGTCGCCGATTGAATCATTTTCCACGGTTTTTAAGCCAGTATCTATTTTTTTTTCAATTGAACTTATATTAAATAATAGGGAAGAGGATAATGACAGAAAATCCTTCAATAATTTAAGATCGAACGTAAATTTAAAAAATAAACTTTATTATTCATACTGTGGAGACTTTTTAATTAGAAGCACTATATTATAACCACTCTGCAACATTAATCTGATTATAAAAAACTTTTTTCTGGCAAGATCAAAACGAGCGAAAGAATGGCGAAATATTATATGATATACTAACTCTTATTGTTTATTTGGTGAGCGTCTTATTTGTTATAAAAAGTTATAAAAAGGGTTTCTGTTATGGCTAGTGAAAATTCAGCAATCTTTATAACATAAAAAAAGAAAAGTGAATAGGTGTACAGGGTGCCCACAACCTTACAGCACTTTTTTGAAAATTTTATTTTTGTGCCTTCATTACATTTCAAATGAAAGTATGTAATCAGCTACATTTCTTATACAATCTTTATAATATTAAAGTTCCTTTTCTTTCCTTCTTTCTAACAAAGAATGATAATCACACAGTTGGTTAATAATACTACATTATAAACTGAACCCTTTATAGCAGGGAGTCGGAGTCGGAGCTTTTTGGCTGGAGTCGGAGCGGCGCTTTGGCCGGAGTCGTACTCGGAGTCGGAATTTTTGAAAAGTTTGAACTTTTTATTTTTGCATTTTATATGTCAAATTTGACTTGTGGCCGCATTGATAGGGTTGATATTGAATTAAATACACATAAATAGAAAAATTAGGGGGAAAAAGTGACGATATTAACCTTTTTTTAATCGGAGTCGGGTCGTGTTTTTGGTCAATGTCGGGTTTTGGTAAATGCTGGAGTCGGACTTTTTTTACCGACTCCACAGCCCTGCTTTATAGTGCAAACATTTGAGTTCATCATATATTTGGCGTATAAGATTTTTTTTTTGTAGTAGTAATTTTTGTCGCAGGCTAAATTATAGAACATCTCCCGGTTCTACCACAATCGAAAGCGCATCCATCACCAGCCCGTTAACCAGCCAGTATACGGTTTTTCATGGTTTTCGTCAGGTGAAATAATTCGCTCCCGTGACGCAGGATTGTTTAAATGCATGCATTGAATGAATGATATTTGGGCTTGTTTTCAAAAACTTTCAAAGCGATTTCTTACGGGCCAATAATCTCAACTCGCACCTTTCCGTCTCATTCGTCTTTAAGCTTAGTTTTTATATTCAAGTTGCACTCCCTTCCCACCTTTGCTGACAGGAGGGCGCGTCACTGCAGTGGTGAGTAATCCACAGTGAAGCCAGTTCAAGAGGTCAACTTACTTTGTTTTTTATTATGTTTTATCTATGGAAGGTCACTTGGAAGAATGGTTCTCGGCCAAAAGTGATTTTCAGATGCTGCAGATTTGCAGGTATGGGATCGTTAAGTTACAATGATAGCCCACTGCCTTGTTAAACTTACATACATACTACGGATAAATAAATACTTTTTACCACCACCACCCGTTGTGTATATGTAGCCAATGTGCCATTGCCACATTTCAGAACGCTATCTACATTGAAAAAGGAGTTTACCACTCACATTCATTGCCTGAGCAAATCTGCACGGGACTGATTTTGAACCATGCACAAGTGTGCTTGACAATAAAAAATAATAACATAAATTGCAGTCACTAGCTAAGCCACTGAATACAGGTATTATTTACATATATTTTTATGTGGACTTTGTTTATACAAATCACTTCATAAGTAATTATGCCGGCGGCTTTATTTTTTGGGCCACGCTGTATGACATATTTTTAAGACTCTCACAATATGAAAAGCTCGCATCGTAAACAGGCGAAAGTATAAAAAAGTTCCTACAATTCACGGCTCCGTTGGTGTTTGGTGCTTGGAGTTTGTGTTTGGTCGTAAAACGTTTACGGTGGGAGTTATAATGAACCCGTGTCCCTCACCATGATAAGAAAGATAACCCTTCGCCCATTGTATCAAAACATTAGTATTCAAATTAAGATGTTATTGTTCGCGTTCATGAAGCCTGCACAGTGAGGTCCTTGGACCGTCACAGCATCCAAACGAATAGCACAACACAGTTTTATTTCTATTTTCAATTTGTTAAAAATAATAAGGACTACGATTTTTATTTTTTTTCTTACTTTACAACGATTTGAAAAGTCTCCTTGATAAGTATTTTCAGAAATTTGTTGTTTGTTATAAGGTCAACTTAACCTTAGCAGAGAGGAAGTAAATATCTGTACCTACATAGGTAAACTACACTAAGTCGAAAATGTTTTTTTTTTCGTTACGGTTGTTTAAACTTTACAGTCTTCTTATGAAGTGTATGTGAAATTACAAGTGATTTTCTTCTACTATTTGTTATGATGCGATTATATCATAGTTAAGTATACCACTCTACTGAACGTCCCGGTGTATAAATAGAACACAATGCATTATATTTCTTTCGGCTTATCCGAGGCCAAAATGAGAATTCCACCATTCTTGAAAATGTTAAATTGAATGTTCCTGATTATTTTTTGAGAAATCGTGAACATGAGTTGTTTGTTCTTCCGGGGGGTAGAACTAGTCTGCCAATGGGAATGCCACTGGGAAGAGCTTTAGCAATTTTAAACGGCATTGCTTCGGATGTTGACATATTTCATATTGACGTGAGTGAGTTCAGGCGAATACTATATTTTATTTTATGAATAAAATTTGATTTTGTCGGAACTCACTCGGTTGACATCTTTAAAATTTCTAATTTCTTAATGTGATTTTATAAATTTTTTCTCTCTGTTCTTATAATTACAATTTGTAATTTTTATTATGTGTATACAAGTATGTATGTATATGTAAATGCATGGCGTATTGGCGTAAGCTGTAATGCCATGATTTGTATTTTTTTTATCAATAAATAAATAAATAAAATGTCGATATCTCAATTTTGCAAAAACGGGTCGTAGCGAAGCGAACAGCTTACTCCACAAGTATTTTCTTAACCCTATTTCTGTATAACTTTCATTGAATTAGAGGGTTATACGACTGAATAAGAATCAGTTCTCGTTTCATATGTCAGATGACGGCCACACGGTGCCTCCAAGATTCTCTATCAATCGACAACCTCCTTGCTTCCTCTCAGGACATCCCAGCGTCCTGTAGCTCCGCTTAGTACACCCTTTGGATGGTCATCAGTGGACGGTATCCATCCAGTTGATAGAAGAAACATGCATGATTCAGGCCTCTCTTGGGGCACCCGCAGCACATGTACAAACCAGGTTCATCGTAAATTCATACACCAACACTCAAAAAATTGGAAGTAAACAAAGTACAAGCTCTTTACGGTGTTATTAACTTTGCAATTTAGCAAGTCAAAATGCTTTATTCCGTTTCTATGGACGTGTGGGAAGGTGCATGAAAAATAAATAAAAAAATCATACTTTTCGATACAAATCCATAAATTTATTGAGAAAAACAATTCATCAAATTATAACGTTCGACAAATCAACCCTTACCGGAATACGAAGCCTCAATTCAATTTTTGATGTACCTAATATTATAAAAGCATCTGTATTGTCATTAGCTTAATTAGACATTCTGATTTAGACTTATTTATGAATTGTTGCATATTAAGTATAAGGCAAATTTGGTTCGTTAATCAGATTTTTTAGATGGAAATTAAAGCGAAAACATATTACAGACAGAATGTTTGACTTTTTTTCTAAAAGATACACAAACCTCTTAAATATTTTTTCACAAATAAACTTCGGTTTTTAATTTCAATGACTACAAAAAACCTCCTCTCTTTATAGACTCGGTGCGCTACTGCTAATGGTTGCACAGGTAGACAATAAGACAGAGGAAGTGTTAACCCTTATTTGTTGAATAAATTTTAAAAATTAAGTCCATTTACAGTTTTACCTTTTTTTTTCATTTGACTCTTGTTAGACTCTTTCAAAGTAAATGTATTTTTTATCACGTCCCCCTATCACTGATGACGATATCGGGAATTTTCAATAGTTACTTATTGTTGACGATCCTTTCAAATAACAGTATTTTTCATTTTTTTTTTCGAAAACAATATTCATATTCTTACGATGCTTCTGAGAGAGACAATAAAACGTGTCATGTCCTTTACAAAATCAGTTGAATAGGAAATTTATCAAACGTCAATTGTGATTTCTAACTTTACCCATTTATTATAAAACCTTATTTAAATGCTACTGTCATAATTGAATACTAACTAATAATTTGAGCTATAAAAATATTCATAAATATGGTACGGTGAAAAAATAGCAATGTATTTTAATTCAATAGAAATTATTTTATAAATTTGTTGATAGCTATTTCGGCTTACGCCATCGTCAGAAATATATGAAAGAGTTATCAACAAATATAAAAAATAATTTATATTAATATTTGAAACTTAGGGATATTGGGAGATATCTTGAAATACTAATCTAGTATAAAGCTTCTTTTATGCCCTATACCAGGGGTTCTAAACCTTCTTGCGACTCCGGGTGCATTTGATATTGAGGAGACTAGTCACCGGCGGAGAAGGATTTCATAAAAAAAAAAATATCAAGTAGTACATATTTATTAATTTGTTCCATTGTTTTCAGGGAAGCTTTATATATGAGTAGAATTAAAATACACTGTTATTTATTCACCGTATTATAATGGAGTTCTACCAAGTAAATGCCAATTCATAAATAAATGAGTAAATTATGGATATATGGTCACGGGATCGAATTTTTGTAAAGATTTATGAAAAATAAGCTCATTAAATGAAATGAATGTAAGGCTTAAGATTTTTTTTGAAATGTATCGACTTTATTTTTTAAATTTATCATAATAGAAGATCCTAAATAATACTTCGCAATAAGTATGAAATCGAGTTGTTTTAATTTACAGGAGCAAAAATGCAACGACAAACTACACAATTAGTAATATTATACAGGTAGAGGATAAAATTATAAGCCAGTATGTATAAATTTTTTGAGCTTAGCTCGAGAGGATTGGGATTCTGTCCCGTGACCATATAACCATAATTTACCAATAAATGTTATGTTTGTATAACGTGATATTTATTCAATGTATTGTTGCTAGCTATACTGTCTTGTTGTTTTGTGTAAAATAAATTATCTCATCGGTTGTTCTTTTTTTGTGTAAAAAATGTAACCAAAATTAACGCCTACAATATGGTAGGTTCAACATTCCGTGTTCTTTTGTACGGGTCTAATTCGCTGAACTTTTAGGGCATCACTAAGAAATGCGGTTGCGGGCGTTGCACTATGTATGTATTATTCAGTGCCCGATGAGAACTTTAAATTCGTTTTTTTTACCACCAAGTGTTTCATTACGAGAATTTAAAAAAAAACAGATTTCATAAACAGCGGATTACTTGTCGATCACTTACATATATTTGTTTGTCTGCGAAGATTGTACAAAATCGAAGGATAATTCCCACAGATGTTTTTATCAGGGCTGTGGAGTCGGTAAAAAAAATTTTGACTCCGACTCTAGCATTTACCTAAAACACGACTCCGAGTCCGACTAAAAAAGTTTAATATCGTCACTTTTTTTGCCTAATTTTCCTATTTATGTGTATTCAATTAAATATCAACCCTACGAATCCTGCCAATAGTTAAATTTGACATATATGCAAAAATAAAAAGTTTTAGCTTTTCAAAATTTTTATTATAAAGTTGACGATATTAAACTTTTTTTAGTCGGAGTCGGAGTCGTGTTTTTGGTCAATGTTGGAGTCGGAGTCGGAGTCGAAGTCGTGGTTTTGGTAAATGCTGGAGTCGGAGTCAGACTTTGTTTTACTGACTCCACAGCCCTGCCTAGTATGACGACGATGTTTTTATTTAAGACCTTCTACCATTCTAGAAAAACTTTGTGCAAAAACGTTTGACACATTAATATAATTCACGTGGTTGTGTGTATAGGTATTTGTAGCGAGTACCTGATCTACTGAAAACGGGGAAAATTCTAATTTCCCAGAACGGCGGAAAATGACTCGAGCAAATGGATGGGGCACGACAGAGACGGCGACACGCGCAAGACAGGGGCGGAAACATTTTAAGGTTTCTTTATGGGGTGTTATTTGGAATCCGTTCAACAATACTGTGCCAGTAACATCATTATAAGTGTTTTGAGATAACTGCTGGATAAAAGCTTCTTAAAGCATTTTTATTTTTTGTTCTGTGGTAGTTTTCTATCGAAATTGTGACATTCGTTGGAAATATTAACGAACTCAACCTCTTCGAGCCCCGGGTTTCACCTATGATACTCATGGTTTTTATTAAATATCATCGTTAAATTTAACGTACCAAAACAATTTTTTTATGCTGTATTATAATCAATATGTTAAAATAATTCTTATTGAAGCAATAAATTAAAGAATAATGTATGATGTATGTAGAGAAAAATATTGTTGTATTTGTATTATAAGTTTCGAAACATTTTAAATGCTCAAGAGGCCCACCTTCCTTCAACAACAGTGACTTCTATTCTGACATGAAATTTTTCGGATATATTATTTTGGTAAAACCGTTTCCTTCATTATATGATACTTTTGGTTTTGCTACGTTCATTTCTACGACCGGGCTGATATTTGATAAAAATCATGAGTATCATAGGTGATACCTGGGGTTCGAAGAAGTTAAATATATTTAGACTGTTGATATAAAAAAATAATTTGTTTAAATATACAAATCATCGCAACAAATTTGATGCATGTATTCCAATGATACGACCAGCGTTGATTTCAATCGATTCACGAGAAATGAATTAGAGAAAGGAGATTATAATGTGGTATAGAGATAATAAATATATAGATTATCAATCACTGCTACCCACTAATTTTTAAACACTTTCTACTTTGAAAGTCATCAACAAAAACATCAGTAGATCTGTGTATAATTATTTTCAAACATTGTCATTTACAAGAATAAATAAACATTTTTCCAATTGACAACGATCTCATAACCTTTGTTTACATCCACGTAATTAAACGACAGTTGGTTTTAAATACTGCATTTTGATCCAAGAGGCATTTATTTTTGTCATGTTTTCTTCCCTTTTCAGTCCTCATCCGCAACATAATCAATCTCAAAAACTATACTTAGGGTTATCAATTAAGTAACTATCAATTCTTCCTCTACAATTTTTTTGAATCTTCAATGTAGGAAGATTAAACGACTGACTTTTAACCATATGATCCAAAGAAGAAGATTATGCATATATTTGTTATTCATTCAAAGGACTCAAATATGTATTGATTGAATTGGAATTTACTTTGTAGAACTCCATTATAACACGGTGAAACACACAACTAACTTAACTTGTCCTTACGAGGGCGTATGCCGATATAACTATATTATTTTCTTATATGAGCTTAAATAGTTTACTATCTTTTCACCGTGACTAAATTATGTTTGTATAATATTCATGAACTCCTTTGTCGAGTCTAGCTCGACATTGTACAACTTAGTTGAAACAATATAAAATTATCCTGATTTTAAAAACCGTACATTTCGAATTGTGTGTTTTATATAAGAGTTTGTAACATGTCATAATGTGGTATATTTTTCGGTATTTCGTTTCACCATTCTAATAAATACGCAAGCCCTGCGATATCAATCAATTTCTCAAATGTATCGAAGAGTCGCTGGAAGGAACAAAATAATACATTGAGGAGTGAAAAAGGTTAAGAAATCAAATTACCTATAACTAAGAGAACCTTTAGACAAACATACGCTAAATACAGGAGGATACATAAATTACAGTGTTAACCATACGATGGGTATATAAAATGTAATCTATTTTACCACAAAGAGAACAAAATATTTTGTAAAAAGAGGCGGATGTTCTTTGCTGCTAGCGCGCGGCTCAAAGGTCGAAAATAACAGATGTGGGATGTGGGCCGTCGAAAACGTAAGACCTGAAACGTAAATAGATCCTTAGGTACTGAAAGTTTATAAGACACCCCTGAAGCCTCCGAAACGGGAAATATAACCAAGAAGACGTCCCAGGACATAGAGCGCAGGATATGGCGTCAAAGAGGACCATTTGTTATTATTTACAAGATTACTTTGAAAAACTCAAATAGCAACTAATTATTTGGTCAGTATCTTATTCCATCAATGGTTAGTAAATAATTATTTTTTGTCAGTATTTATTTTGTGAATGGTCAGTATTTTTTGTAAAAGGGTTAGTAGATATCTATAAACGGTAAATTGATAACCATTTTAAATACATTAATGACTGTTTAATTTAATAACTGACCACATTCACACTGATACAGTCTTTAATAATGACCCAAATGAATGGCGTGGTTCCTATGGTTATAAGTTCGCATATTATTTCATTCGAACATTACTCATATCATACTCAGGCGATGTCCTGCAGTAAATTTAGTTGGTCCTGTAACCGAGTGGTATAAGTCGCTGGGCTTTTGTACTTCCGGATAAATGAATCCAATCCCGAATAGATTTGTATACCAAAGACATGTTGCCACTTATGTCTACATTTCTCATTCACTTAAACGAACCAGAGAATGAGTTAATGAGAGAGAGCGAATAGCCTACAACTATCATTCTTTTCGCACTATCTCCTATTAGGGATAACAACTGGCTTACAGCCAGTTATCGCAAAAACAAGTTGATGTTGAAAATCTTTATTAGATGTTCATATTGTCCTCATTGGGTAAGACGTCATCGAATTAATTAATTATTATGGGATCTATACAAAAACGTATCCATTTACAAATACATTATTTCTGATAATGTTTGTTTTAATTCAAGGCACACTGCCCCATTGCCGATCCCACTCCCATACGTCCGCTGCAAATAGACATTGATGGATCGGCCAAGTGAGCCGATATGGACCTTCGGGAGCCTACTCCAGTCTCCGGGAAAATCTTCACAGAAAGGAAATCAGTTTACTGTAAGGTACGCGTGATATTTTCTGCTTAATGCCATTTTTAGCGCGAGTTTTCCGCGCGACAGGAAAACCACGCCTGGAAAATGTTTTTTTTCAATTAAATTTGCTTATTGACGTCACCGTAAGTCGGTAACGCTACATTAATGCGATATTTTTCGACAATTTTTTAAATTTAATATTCAGCTTTCAAACTCATTATACCAAAATAAATAAAAACACATCTTTTAGTTCTCCTTCCACATGTATTTCGTTCATCGTGCCCCTTACCAAACCAGCCCCTTATTACGTCCAAAATTAAAAGGTGACGATGGACCTGGCTTGGACATGTGCTGCGGATACCCCAGGAGAGCCTGAATCCTGCCTGCCTCTTCTATCAACCTGATGGATACCGACGCCGCGGAAAGCCTCTGATGACCATCCATAGGATGCACTCAGGGGAGCTACGGGACGCCTGGATGACCTGGGAAGATGCGAGGAGGTTGGCGGGAGACAGAGAATCTTGTAAGCACCGTGTGGCGGCCATATGTTTCGAATAGGGAGTGGATATGGAAAAAAAATGTGACACATTGAATTGATGATCACGCATAGGTCTGACGATGGCGTAAGCCAAAATAGCCATCAACCAAAATATAAAATAGTTTCCGTAGAATTTAAATAAATTGTTATTTTTTTCACCGTATTATAATGGAGTTCTAGCAAATAAATGCCAGTCCAATCAAAAAAACGAAATGACGCAAAAGAGCGTCCACTTTAATAAAGGACGTGTGCTTGGTCACCATATTTACGAAACATATTATGCTTTAATTAATAATATCCATTTTAGACCATCAATATTATATGGCGTACACTCGTTGACGTTTAGAAGGAACGACGTCATCCTACGAGGCTTTTGTGAAATACCTTCGCCAGATTGCGCGGATTAGAGTCTGTAAATGTTATTTATCAAACTTTTTAATTAATTTCCCTCTACAAAGCGTTTCGGAAAATGTAC
Organism: Himalopsyche kuldschensis; assembly: GCA_028554975.1. Taxonomy (NCBI): domain Eukaryota; kingdom Metazoa; phylum Arthropoda; class Insecta; order Trichoptera; family Rhyacophilidae; genus Himalopsyche; species Himalopsyche kuldschensis. The sequence continues at coordinate 1,098,832 of JAHFWI010000050.1, forward strand.
GAAACATTTTTGCGGAAATGATTTGGAAATTTCGTCACGCTCCTCTCAACGAAATTCGGCTTTGAATTAATTAATGCTGAGGAATTAATTATTGACCATGTTAACCATTCCTCTCTCAATTTTTCCCAGTCCTCAAATAAGTGTATATTCGGTCCTTGTGACCACACGGATGTTGACTAGTCTGGTACTATATGAGAATGTCAAATTGAATGTCCCTTATATTTTTTTGAGGAATCTTGAACATGGGTTGTTTGTTCTTCTAAAGAGTAGAACCAGTTTGCCAATGGGGATGCCACTGGGAAGAGCTTTAGTGATTTTTAACGAAATTGCTTCGGATGTCGACATATTTCACATGGACGTGAATGAATTCAGACGAGTACTGTTTTTTATGTATTATAGTTGATTTTGTCGGAACTCACTCTCTGTTTTTATGACTACAATGTTTTCATGTATTTACATGTATGTATGCAGTGGCGGCTGGTGACAGAGTATTAGGGAGTACAAAAAAAGATTCAACTATTTTTGCAAGAGTTTTATCCTATTCATTGGATTTTAAAAGACTTCTATAACATGGACTTTCAATTCAGATGTTCGCAATACCAACGGAGAGCCTGTCTTATGAATTTTTGGCTGTCCGTAGTACGGAAAAATAGTTGAATCTTTTATTGTACTCCCTAATACTCTGCCGCCAGCCGCCACTGTATGTATGTTTATATATATATGTAAATACACGTATTTATATTTGTCAAATGCAAGGCGCATTGGCTTCAGCTGTAATGCCATGATTTGCATTTTCTTAAATTAATAAATAAATAAATGTAATCTAGAATCCTTTTAATTTCAAGGTGGGTACTAGAGACTCCAATTATTTGACATCTCAATTTTAAAATACTCGAGTAGTATCAGATGGACCAAAAAATATATTATTAATTCAAATTTGTGTATGTAAATAGATGATAAATAATTAAATGAACTAATTTTATTTAATAAATACATTGACTTAAATTTATGATTCAAAAATAATAGAGAATTAAACGTCTCAAATTTTAATTAATCTTTTTTTTTCATTACCGGAGTAGAATAAACTCTCTCTGTTGCTGTGGACGTCGGCTTAAAAGTTAGCAATAAATTTAATAGTGCAATCGAGATTTTCTGTCCGCTGTTAGAACAAAATTAATTCGGAAATAAGTTCATTTATAATTTACGAGTATTACTCGAGTATTTTTCATATTACTCGAGTATCTAGGTATCTAAGTATTGGAGTCTCTATTGTATACCCTTCCCCATAAGGAAAGCTTGATCAGATTTATTTATAAAAGATCATTGCCATGCAGCTCTGTCTCGGGCCAAGTAAGTGAGGAGTAAATTCGTTTCCAAGGGATTTGAATCATTACTAGAGCAACCGTGCGATAGTAGGTCTGATGATGCTTTTAAAAGAAAAGAAACACGTGTCACTTTTTGACACACAATACGTGAAAGTTATTTCAAATTATACATTTATCCAAGGGAGTTAGTGTCGGTCGAGCAACTATTTGAGATTCAATCAATTCTCATAAAAATGTATATCTTCCTAAATTATTTTTTTAAATATGTGTGCCATAACGACAACGGTAGTGTAGTGGCAAAGTGTGTGCACTTCCGTTCCGGTCTCGAATCGCTATCTAGAAGCATGAACAATTCTTATTCATATGTAATTTGGTATGCTAGTAAGCCAGTTAAGAAAAAAGCAAACGTTGTCCGACGTTTATAGAGCACGCGGGACCCGCCGAGACTCGAACGGAAGCCATGCAATGCGTGAGAGAGCCCGACTGCCAACTACAAGTTCATACAACTCTACAGTGACGTCTTACATCAATTCCACAGAACAACTTAAACTTGAATTCTTTTTTCAAAAATCGTGTGCAAATTGTTCTTCCGACTACATAGGCCAATGTTATTTTTTCACATATTGGTTGAACTTATTTTTTTTAAAGCATTTCCCTCCTTCGTGTTATGCATATCTGGTTGCAAGGTTGGTCTATCAACCTAACCCTATGAAATACGGTAAAGATGTGTAATTAAACAATAGTTATCGGCATATCTTCATAAAGTTCAGCTTCAGGATATACTCTTCATACTTTGAAATCAAAGAAGCCCTGGAGTGCATCCTTTATGCATGCCCACTCAATTCATTCCATTCCACGCCCACCCATATTAAAATCGGTACTGGGAATCGGAAGAGAGCGATTAGCTATCCACTAGTCCTGTCATAATCAGATCCCCAATATCCTTACACTATGGAAAAATGATGTTCAGAAAATGAGTAACAAGCAATTGACATAGACAAATTCTGTTAACGTGAGCTCTATAAGAAGTCCATATCACTTTTTATGAGTCCATTGTCAATCCTTGGTGGAATGGTATTATATTAAAAAATAATTACATATTGTATGTAATTATTCCACATTAGATTTATTAGGATCAGGACCAGTTTCACTCATCGTGAGCATTCCGGTCCTGAACCAAATAAATCTAATGTGGGATAAGTACTCAAAATGTGTTATTATTTTTAAATAGAACTCTATATGCTCCACACTGGGAGCGGACACAGCTATAAAACAGTTGACATATAAAATGAAATGATGTATAAAAAACTGAATTTCCTTTATTTTTTTGCATTTTTATTTTAATATTCCATGTTAAACAGTAACCCTAGATTTACTTTAGATATTCCTACGTTATTATCTGGTCATTAGTATTTTCAAAAATCCCTATAATTATAACAAACCCACTTAATTCATTGAAACTTGTTTACATTCAATTTTCGCTAATTTACATTTTAATAGCAATTTAACTTGGTGATCTACTTCTATTTTTGTATATAAACGATACAAACTGTTAACTACGCGTCAGTTCAAATATATCCGTGGACTTGAAATGCTTGAAGATGCTGAAAGACGAAACCCGGGTCGTTAGCGACAAAACTCATGGAAAAGTACAAAATTCAAACAATTCACTTTTGTTAAGTAGTACCCTCAAAATCGAAGTGGGCTATCACGCCACTGCTTTGTGCCACCTGCGTCCTGGAATAGCACATGGCAACTGTCGCGGCATCATGCGACACCTGGTCTCACCGTCCTGCGACCATCTCATAATGCACTACGTACGCTTGCTAATTCATCTTCAACACCTCATCACCATCGTCATATTGCATAGGCGGTGAACCATCATTAAATCATCTGAGATTAGTAATTTTACTATTTCTACTGGTCGAGTCATAATTTGTGACACGCGTTTCGTCTTTTGCAAGGGGTGTGGAGTCGTTAAAAAAAACTACTACATCATTTACCAAAAACATGAATACGACAAAAAACGATTAATTTCAAGAGTCAATAACAGTGCTATTCAAGACAACTTATGTTTCTTAAAAGTATTTGTGATTTGGCAGCATTGAAAAGAAAAGCTAACTTTAAGCAGAAATCGATAATTGATTTTTTCAATAAAAAATAATATGTTATGTATTAATCTAAAGAAATAAAAATGATTTATACTGAAAATACTGTCAATTATGATTTTTTCGATTATCCGGATTTGTCCTTATCCGGAATATCTTCATCCCCAATAAGTCCGGATAATCGAGGTTCTACTGTTTCACATTTGAAGCATCAACAATTTTTTTTATTTAGCTATGCATTTACTTATCTAGTTAATTGAACTTCATCAATAACTTTAAAATCCAGTGATATAACTTTTATTCGTATAAATATATAAACAATGCAAACTTATACATGCCCTTGAAAGGCCTAAAGGCAAATACCAATTCGCTAATGACGTCGTAATACATCGAATAGTACACAAATTAATCGATTTAAATTTGATTGTGGAATTCTATGCTATCGTTTTTTCTATTACTATTTTTACTAACAAATAATTTCCAGTTAGTTGTAGATGAATCCATTGAAAAAATCAGGCCTGTCATGGCGAGCATTATCAACTTTTTGATAGTTGATAATGGAGTCGCCATGTCGTCGTTGATAATGCTCGCCATGAGTCGAAACCGGTCCTGATGTGAAAAGTTTGAACTTTTATTTCGCATATAATATGTCAAATTTGACAGTGAACACCTTAAAAGTGATAAATTAATTTGAATAGACATAAATGGAAAATTAAGCAAAAAAATCAGGCCTGTAAGTCGAGTCGTTAAACTTTTTAGTCGGAGTCAGAGTCGGAGTCGGTAATGTTGGAGTCGGAGTCGAACTGGAAATGTTGAAAAGTTTGAACTTACATTTTTTTAAAATATGTCAAATTTGGCTATTATCCGGTTGATATTTAATTGATAGACATAAATGGGAAAATTAAGCAAAAAAAAGTGACAATATTAAACTTTTTTAGTCGGAGTCGTGTTAAAGGGTCAATTTTTTGAAATACAAACAATACTTACATAACTTTTAAATGAATCAACAATTTCTATCCGTATGTCTCGCTCAAGGTACCATTTTACCATTTTCAATGTAAATGTGATTTTTTTAAATCAGTGTCGGAATCACCTTTGTTCAACGACTCCACAGCCCTTACTCTTAGTCACAGCATCCGGTCCGAATTCTGGCTGCTGTAAGTTATGTTCTTTTTGGTCCTTCTGATAAAATAAGAGTTGTCTTGACCTCAAAAATTCGTCTTTTGACTAATCATTGTAGTGTTCACTTTTCACCTCATGCTAGGTACAAACAAACGACGTTTCGCCATCCGCAGGGCTAATTTATTTCCCTGCGGCCATAACAGTTCTGTATATTTATGTTCCATGATGATAGAGGTCTGCACGGGCTCGGGTTTGGCCCGCAGGCTGGGTCGGGCAGGGTAACGAGGGTTTGGATTCGGGCTCAGGCACCCAAAATATTTATAAAAAATCAGGCTATTTCCGAATGAGCTCACCATTATTGTAAATCTAAATTTAATACTGTAATAAACATAACGTACTCGTATTACAGTCATCTTTTCGACGCCTTGTTTGTTATTTAAAAACCTTATCTTCTCGAACACATTCGATAGAACGACACGCATTGTTCATAATTTAATGACTACTGTCACCACTATATTATTTATTTGTAATCATGTCTGCTGTTGAGGAGTGTGTACAATACGTGTAGTAAATTTCATAATATGATCCCGAATTCAGTCCTTCTTAAATGGTTGTTACGATCGGTCGCAATTCGATTTGTTAAGTTGATTTTTCTTAAATTTACTGGCAAGATATGGGCTTTTTTTACACAACAGTTTAAAATAGTGGAAACTGGTAACCAAGGAGACTTTGTTGTTAAGTTATTAAGTTATTGAGTATTTTAGAAGAAATGTATTTATAAAATCACGCGATAATTTGCGAGTCAATTTAAATTATTTTAAATTTAAATTATAATTGTTGAAAAAAATTGTATTATTTTCAGGCAAGGTTGAATAATGTCGGGCTCGGGCCGGGTGAATTTTTAAAATTTCGGCCCGTGCATACCTCTACAATTCTACATGATGACTGTATGTGTATATAAAAGGCTTATATGTATGTCTTTTTAGCTGAGCCAGTCAGTCTTCGCGCCTAAAATATGTACCATAAATTACGAGCCCGACTGCTTTGGTACGGTCGATTTCGACGTCCCTTTGCTGTTAATCATTTCCAATAAAACATTTCAATGTCACGCGCTCAACTCAAATAAAAAATCCACAGACAGCCTAAAACTCTTTGCGTCTCGCAATTTTCCGAGTATAATAATAAAACATCGGATAATAAATGATTACTTGCGTCTAAGACTCTAACCCGAAGGTACTGAATGACTGAATGATATTCAAAGTATTGTTTGTACAACCACCTATTAAAATCAACACTAATTGGAAAAATTACAATCGGGATGGAAAAATTTCCTTACATAAGTGCCATATTAATTTATTTGTAATCAAAACGAAAACCAATGATAGATAATTACCGCCATTTAGGTTTTCAAATTTAGTCGATCAAACAATAGAACTTTTCATTATAAGATGAGCACTTCAAACTCAATGTAATAAATTATGAAATTAAGCTTATTGACTTTAATGTGTACAGAGACCAACGCGTGACTGTAAACAAGCAAATGGAAAACAACGCTGCGCGCGTTAAATGTTTTATTTCAAAGACGCTATTCTGTATATTCTTGATGAAAAATTCGTTATAATTTCCGCATTTATTATAATGAACTGGTGAGTAAAACCGGTCCTTGAATGTGCTTGATGGAATTTCAATATCAAAATTCAAACGATTCAAATTATTACAAAAAAATCACATTGCAAGCGTAATCATGTATAAGTAAACAATGCTCGCGATGAGCGATACCGGTCCTGATCTCAATAAAATCAAATGTGGAAGTAATAATACTTTCTTTTTTTTACCATGTCCGCTCCCAACTTGGAGCATATGGACTCCTCGCGGAGTTTATCTCAACATATATTTTTCTACGAGTACTGCTTGTTACGAATCTGCTCAACCTCTCTTTTTCGAAGAGAGTATGGATAGAGGAGATACGAGGACTAGGGCAGGACCAGTGATTAGCTAATCGCTTTCACTATGCGTCGCTCTTTGGTATCGGAAAAGGTGGGGAAGGATTTTCAACAACACAAACACCCATGCCTTTGAACAGATTTATCGACTGAAAAAAATCCGCTCGTACCGGGAATCGAGCCCGGGTGGTCTGGCACGCAAGTCAACACCGTTGACACTGCGCCACGGACTGGACTAAATAGTAATAATTTAGTTTCAAATAATACCATTCCTTCAAGAAATTATGAAAATCATGTTTTATTTAGTTAAATAAATGATTTACACCAAATCAATTACATATGTAAACATTACGAATACCGGTATTCAAAACCGAATTGAAGAAAATACTTCATACACCGGTATAACGTTACTCCCATCCCTATCATCAATAAGAAATTTCGATCAATACATTCACGCATTTTTATCAACCGATTTTGAAATTCCTTATGACAAATCAGAAATCCTCGGCCTGGAACCTTTTTATAATAATGCAAGAAAGGATCTTGAATGTGATTTTGGAAAACGGCCAATCTTGCGATGCAAAGGTAAACAACATCATCAGATTCAGTGACGGCTGGTGACGGGGTGTTGGGGGGTGCAAAGGAAGATTCAACCATTTTTGCAAGAGTTCTTTCCTATTCATTGGATTTTAAAACACTTCTATAGCATGGACTTTCAATTCAGATGTTCGCAATACCAACTGTTTCTCTTCCGTAGTACGGAAAAATAGTTGAATCTTCCTTTTGCACCCCCCAGCACCCTGTCACCAGCCGTCACTGATCAGATTCCTTTGGAATTACATATTGTTTCGACTTTGCTATCATTCGAGAAGAAATGGTAATCCGTTTTATGTAACACTACAATTCCACGAGCCATTGTTATTCATCAAGAATAATTCAACACGGTAGAGTAATGACTGTTTTTTCCCCATATCCGCTCCCTATTCTGAGAATATGGCCGCCACACGGTGCCTCCAAGATTCCCTATCTACCGCCAAGATCTTCCCTGGTCATCCCGTCTCCCCTGAGCACATCCTATGGATGGTCATCAAAGGCCATCCGCGGCGTCGGGATCCATCAGGTTGATAAAAGAGGCAGGCAGGATTCAGGCTCCCCTGGGGCATCCGCAGCACATGTCCAAGCCAGGTCCATCGTACCCTTTTTATTTTGGACGTAATAAGGGGCTGGTTCGTCCGCTCTCTTACCGCCGTGTTCCTGACAAAGTCAAACCACCGTACTCCTAATATTCGCCGCATTAGGCTCGCAGTTATCTGCTGTCAATTTTTGCTGGGAAGACATTACACCCCTGTCCCCTTTTTCGCGATTCGACAAACGATCCTTATTCTAGGCGTGCTATAAACTACACGGAAATTCAGATTCAAACACGATTCGATACTCACTTCTAAGGCGTTCACTATCAATACTTGGTGGAATGGCATTATGATAAAAATAATAAAACATTTTTAGTACTTATTCCACATATATCGCGACAGGTTTCGCTCATGACGAGCATTATCAACTGATAAGAAATACAACGAAACTGATTTTGATGTAATATAACGAAACGAAATTGATTTTTGATCAAATAGATTGCATTGCTAAGAGGTCTTCAACATTTTAATTATAGACTATTTTGCTTGTATTTTGTTTCAATTTATTTGCTTACTTGTAATACTTGTAATTCTTAATTTACTTTTGTATCAATATCACTGTTTAATTGTAATACAGTACAAGACGTAAAGTAATACAACGACATACCAATTGTTTGTCATACCTTGTAAATCTTACTTAACTTTTGTAAATATGCGCTGAATTATGCGAAATAAAGTGGTGTTTTTTTTAAATGAGCGTTTACACATTATACCAGTTAAGTTTTTAAAGTTTTGACAACATATCATTCAGCTTAAAATAATAGTTCAGCTCTCAGACATCATTGGTCATTCTATAAATTGTTGCACTTGTAAAAAACTTTCTAAACCTCAGCTCACAAAACTATTGCACTTTTTTTCTCAGTTATTTTATTTCAATGCTACAAAAAACCATCTAATGACGTATAACAAATTTCGCTGGCATATTCATACAACTGTAAAGAAAGTTTACGATTATTAATGGAACTGAACTGTAACTGAACTATCAACAAGTAAGACAGCCAACACTCGAAAAGGGTCAATCTATAACTCAGGTTATATATACATATATAATTTATATTGCTTCTATTTATTTGCTTATTTGTAATACCAATTTGTTTGTCTTACCTTGTAATTCTTGCTTAACTTTTGTATAAATATCACTGTTTTTTTGTATATCTCATCAGTTAATAATGCTCGCCATGAGCGAAGCCGGTCCTGAACCAATACATTTTATGTGTAATAAGTAATATAAATGTGACATTCCATCAAGTATTGACAGTTAAACACATTAAAAGAGATCTCTAGTATCTATTTCCATTGTTTGTAAGAGTTGATATGGTGTCGTTAGGTTATTGATTGAGTTGGAATCTACTTGGTAGAACTCCATTATAATACGGTGAGAAAAATAACAATGCATTTTAATTCTTATTTTTTGATTATTTTGTAGAGATTATTTTGTATATTTTTTTTTGATAGGTATTTCGGCTTACGCTCTCGTCAGAGCTATGTTTTAAACGTGCATTAATTAGATCATGTATATATGTATGTTACAGTGAAACTGTATTCTCACTGAAAATGTATCAAATAATAGATTTGTATGACAACATGATTTTGTCAAATTTAATTCAAATGACAGCTTGGAGAATAATACATTTTCACTGAGAATACAGTTTCACTGTAACATATATACTTTTTAGACAGGGTACACAATACATCTTCTTCTCTGTTCCGCCATCTTAATTTTATATGGTAAGAATAAGTTATTGAATGTGAACTACAAAGTGGGAATAAACGTTTATTCCCACTTTAAAAACTTTTTTCCCATTTACGCCTAACTTATCAGTATGAAAAAATTCCCCATTTGTTAATGCACATACCTGTTGGATTTCATACTGTAATCATTCTTACGAAATTGGTTTTTGATGTAGTAGTTTGGATTGCAAAGAGGTCTTCAATATATTAATTATGCTCATTTTGTTTTATTTTATTTTGAATTATTTGTGTGTTACCAATCATTAGTCTTGCTAACCTTTTGTTCAATGCTGTATTTTTATATTTCTTATCAATTGATAATGCTCGCGATAAGCGAAACAGTCCTGATCTTAATAAGTTGAGAGTGGTATAAGTACAAACAATGTTTTTTTAATTCTTAGTATAAAGCCACCAAGTAATGACAGTGAACACCTTAAAAGTGAACATTATACGAAACATAAAAACTACTTAATAAGAAAAATAAAGCAAGCAAAACTCGACAATAACTGCAAGCACTTTTTATGATCCATCAAATAATAAAATTTCGAATGAAACTGATTATTCATATGAGACTTGATAATTCAGCTTGTATTCATTAGTTGGAATTACTTTATTGAAAAATACATTTTTATATCGAATCTTATTATTGTCTTCCAAGAAACTGATTAATATCCCGACCGAAAATTTAGTCCCGTCATAATATTATTCAAATAGAGGCGGCGCCGTGAACAGGTCTCAGTTACAAGTAGGAATCTGTCAGTAAAAAAGAGACTTTATAATCGAATTCACTGATCAGTGACACATAATTATTTTTTTTAAAAACTGATGAGATTTTTATTTCTAGGTTATAAACAAGCGACTCCTACTCGATTACACGATCAAGGGATCGAATATTTTTTTTTTTCCCAATGATTTTTTGATCGATTTACAGATTTCTATTTTATGCCATTGAATTATGTGATGTTAACATTCAACTGACGACCTTAAAACGAGAGCGATTATCTACAACTGGAACTGATCAGTGATGCACAAACTTTTGAGCAGAGGGGTCAGATTATCAATTTACCGATTTTACGAAGACCGCATGTGTAATATTGATTAAATTATCATTATTTTTAGTGTGTATTAAATTTTTTTTTTATTATTTTATATTTTTCTTCCAACGTCCGTGAAAAGTTCAGAATAAAAAACGGTGATTGTTATTTGTCATAGTAGGCCGTAAGTTGTGCATCACTGATCTATAATTCTATACCATCGTGAAAAACTGTACTACAAGCAGTTCTCGTTTTCAACAACTTTTCATGATATGAATAATCATTTATAATTAAAAATTAACTACGTTAGATTCGCTTGAATTCAGAAACGTAACTGAGCAAAATTGCAATAACAATTGAATTCTCAATAAAAAAATTGGTCTATTCTGTTACTAAAATGATACCGAAGTAACAAGTCAAACTAAATTGTCATTAACGAAAAAAATGGATTTGACTATCTATACAAATTAATACGCTACGCTTTGTATTCCAAGAATATAAAATTTAATTAAAATGAACAAAAAATGCACATTTTTGCTAACTATTATCATCGTTGATGTATCTAAAGTAGCATCAAATAAACATTGGCGAATGATGCTTGTTGAGTTTATTTGACCCCTTTATGAATTGAACCGGAAATATTCGCTTTCTAGTATAATAAGGGCTTTGGCGCTGAACTATTGCGCAAAGCATGACTTCGCCGAGAGTCTGTTAAAGATGTTTGCCATAGCCAATAATATGCAAGAACAATAATAAATAACGAATTTGACAGATTTTTACTACTATTTTTCTTAGGCAACAAAATAAATGGTCAGAATTAAAATGATGTTTAGGTCAGAATAAAAACGGTTTCCTTGGTCAGAATACAATTCAATATAAGGTCATAAAAGAAATAGTAACGGTCTGAATACAATTAATGATTGTCAGAATAAAATTATTAAACGGTCGGAATAAAATTATTTAGCGGTCTGAATAAAATTATAAAATGATCAGAATTTGTAACAATTTTGGTCTGAAATGGTAAATAAAAACAAAACGTCAGAATAAAATTCGGTAAAGGTTTGGGTTCATATATTTATAATCTCATAATTGCGTGTGTTCTCACCAGAGCACACAGCCATTCCCTTTGGATAGAACTGTATCCATATCCGTGAAATTAATATTCTGAATTCTCGGTGACTTTCATCATCAAAATTCTTCTCATTTTGATATTTAATTTTTAATATTTAGAGAAAATATAGATTTTGACAGCTGTCAAATTAACGTAAATACTAGTGATTTATTCAATGGCCGCAGCGCTAGTAGTATCTACCGCCCATTGGACCATTTGTCGTATGACATCACTTTGCACCAATAGAAACGCTATTCGATCTCCAAAAAAAATTCTGACAGATGTCAAAATAAATATGTCCAAATACTATTAAATATTACCAATTTCGATTAAATTCTGCCCAATGATATTTAAATTCTGATCAATTTGTTTAAATACTGACCATTCATAATTTATTCTGCCCTCTGTATTCTAACCAATACATTATGACCATTTAATATAAATTCAGACCACTGTAATAAAGATTCTGACCATCTTATTATAAATTCTGACCACAACTGTACTACTATTATGACCGTAAAAATACGAGCCTTTTTCTTATGGATTTGTCAAATACACATTTCATTACATCTATGCAAAGACTCATAATTAATCATTAAAAAAAATCAATATCTTAAGTTATACTAAATACATCAATTTTCTATTGATACATTTCTTGTCCCTTATTCTGGGATTGAAAACGATAACGCCCGAAATTTTGAGTGATCAAATTTAACATAATCTTAGAAACTTAGAGGACAAAAACCAATAATGGCTTAATAAATCAATCTTAATTTGTACACTGCCAATACTTGGTGGAGTGGCATTATTATAAAAATAAAAACACATTTTCGTACTTATTCCACATTGAATTTATTGATATCAGGACCGGTTTTTTAACAACTACATAAGGTTATAATCAGTGGTGTAGTGTTAAATAAATTGGTACCAGATCGGTCATTGATTTCTTCCCTATTTTTTTTTATATCCGTCCGAAGTTCAAAAACCACAATTAAATCAATAAAAAACTGTACCATTTCTTGTACGATGCATTTAAAATTATAGTTATGTAGATCAATTTTGATATAAAGCTTTTTTAATTTTTATGAACAGTATTTTGAATATATGTCTGTATTTGAAAATAAAGTTACAAGTCAAAAAGGCTGCCGGGCGGCACCCTGGCTCATTTCCGGGTGCCAGGTCGCTGACCCCACGACCAGTGGCGGCTGGCGACAGAGTATTAGGGAGTACAAAAAAAAGATTCAACTATTTTTCCGTACTACGGACAGCCAAAAATTCATAAGACTGGCACTCCGTTGGAATTGCAAACATCTGAATTGAAAGTCCATGTTACACAAGTGTTTTAAAATCCAATGAATAGGAAAGAACTCTTACAAAAATAGTTAAATCTTTTTCCGCCACTGCCCACGACACCACTGATAATAATAATAGTAACACAGAGTATTGTGATTTTTTAGTGTCAACGTTACTCTCAGCAATTCGTGTTCGAGTCCCACTTGTGAGATCACTTTCTGAAGTGGAGTTCTTCAATCGTTATATGATTTTCAAGCCGAAGGCAGGGCAGTGTGATGTGGAAAATAACTCCAACTACCCCTATCTTAAAAACGAGACATAGTGAGAGCATTCTGTTGTATTGTCCTAGCCACAAAAAACTATCCGTCCGGTAAAAAGATGTTGAGCAACTGAAAAACAGGCCGTTCTCGCGAAACAACCTCTGTTCAGGTAAGCTCCATTATGCATAATCTGCATTGCAGTGGAGCGAACAAAGATTAAAAAATATTTAGTTTAAAAAAAATCTAGCGTCTGCAAATATTGTAGGGATTTTTTGTTATTTCCTTATTTATTATACGTATTTTATTAAATCACGTTTCAGGGATTTCAAAAGAGAATTTACTTTGATCAATTCCTTGAAAACTCCTCTTCAAAATATATTATAAAGGGTATTTCAATAGGGACGCTCAAAATATGTTACTTTGTCCTGCTGAGTAGATTATTCATTGTTTAGTGGCCAAATTTGAGTCAACCAGTTTGGTAAATAATCGGCCAACACCTACCTGTACGTCATCAAAATACAATATCTGGTGAAAACATTGCTGCTATGTGTGAAAGTGTACAGGAAAACCCAATGCAGCTTATTTCTCGTTGTTCACAAGAACTTGGCTTTTCTGCGACTTCAACTTGGCGAATTTTGAATCAGGCCTTATGTCTGCACCCGTATTAACTCCAACTAACCAAGGAACTTCAGGTAAACGACCACAGACAACGCCTAATTGGGTTCTGGAGCAGTTGGAAGTTTACCCGAATTTGTCAAAAAAGTCAACTTTAGCGACATGGCCCATTTTATAATGAATGGATATTGGCAGACATTTGATGCTATATTCCATATTTAATGCCGTAAAATATACTTACAAATGAAATTAAAATTTAGTCGAAATCTCACAAACAACTTGTTTTATTTACATTTCAAAAATAAGCGTCCTTATAAAAAGACCCTTTATTAATGAACTGAGAATTATTAATATAAAATTGAAAAAAAACTATTATTCCACAAATTGTGACACGTGTTTTGTCTTTTTCAGAGGCATCTTCGAACCATCGCAAAGTTTGCTAAATTAATAAAGCAAGATTGATTGAAATGATAAATTACAAAATGGATTTCTTCCCTTTACAGGAAGCAAGGAGGGGATGATAGAAACAAACAAATAATTATACTACTAATAAAATTAGAAAATTATTAAGTCATGATATGCAATCAATTGGGAATTAATATAGCAGTGGCGAAAAAAACAGTCCTATTTATGATATTATTTAATAATACTTACTTTTTTTTAATACTTTTATTTATTTAATTCTAAGCTATTCATTTTAAGCCGTTTTGATTTACTCGATGGAGTATTCTACATTGCTACTCTGATTAAAATTATGATTGTTTTCTATTAAATAATTTGCGAGTTCGGAAAAATTGTTACTTTTACGATATCGTATGTGTTCTTGAATTCTAATATTAAAGGTTTATTTACAATTTTCCGGTCCGTGGTGCAGTGGTCAACGTCGTTGGCTGCCATGTCAGATCACCCGGGTTCGATTCCCGGTACGAGCAGCACTTTTCAATCGATAAATTGATCTGCTCAGAGGCAGTTGGTGATAGTGTTGTTAAAAAAATCCCTTCCCAGCTTTCCAATCCCACAAAGCGACGCATAGTGACAGCGATTAGCAAACCACTAGTCCTGTCCTAGTCCTCGTATCCTTTCCATCCCTACTCTCTTCGAAAAACAGAGGTTGAGTAACTGAGTTACAAGCAGTTCTCGTTGAAATACATATCTTGAGATAAACTCCGTGAGGAATCCATATAATTTGGGAGCGGACATGGTTAAAAAAAAGTATCGATAAATTCCAATATTAAACAGAGAATTATCCATTTCTCGCACTTCCTACCTAAGTTAGCATACCAATTTTGTTATATTATGTGGTCGTTAAAAAAGACTAGTAATGTTGTATTATCCAAATTCTAAATGAAAAAATATGGCGCCCTTCATTATCAGATTGAATTCCTTAAATAATGTCAGTTCCTTGTCAAACACGTAGTATACATATTTTCAAAACATTAAAGCCATTGGCGACATGTACTGTCGTAACACCGGAAGTGTGTATTGATAAGAGGCGAAGCCTTTACCTGCTTTATAGTCTCGAAAATAATGGAATCTATTAACTGGCGACCAAACGCTGCCGTTAGAAAAGTCGACATATTTTACCTGCATTAGTTGGATAAAAAAAGACGACAACACACACTTACGTGCCATGTTCGATATTCAAATTTCATAGTCTGTTAGCGAAGGTTGAGCTGTCTCGGGTATACATATAATTATATTTTAATCAGATCTAAAATAAAAGAAAATGCAACTGATTTCATTCAACAAAATAAATGTTGAAGCAATGATGGATAACTATATGGTAATTTAGTCGGAGTCATTCGTACACATCATGAATCAACTACTCAATAACTCATTATTATAAAAATAATAAAATATTTTTAGGACTTCTACCACACAAAATTTATTATATCAGGACAGGTTTCGCTCACAGCGAGTACTCATTCTGTATGTGTGAAAAGCATTTTTATTTACAACTATAGCATAGCCCTGACACATAAGTATTCATTTATGAAAGCAGGAGACTTTAATAATTGGTTTATTTTCCAAAAATTGTACAAAAAAGCTCATTAGGATTTTTTTAAACGGCAAAATTGGTGACAGAATGTAAGGAAAGTTTTTTTAATGAGCATATGAATTATACTCGATTTAAGCTTATAATTTTTCATGATTTTTGTCAAAACAATAAATAAATGCAATGCCGTTAAATTGTATAGCAATTAATTTTATTGATGTCCGTGATGATTTAAAAAAATAATAGCTTAGAATCAGTCACCTCTCTTTGCCAAACATTTCCGTACACACACACACACACACAACTATATACCTACTTGACACTCACATTGAACATAAAAGTTAGTCAATCGACTTTCACCGTATCCGATAGTGATATCTGGTTCCCGAGCGCAAGAATGTAAACGCATCTTCATACTACAAATATAAAACAGTACAATTCACATACATGCATGGTTTTATTTTTACTGTTGAATTTTCTGTTATAGTTTTAAACTTTTGATAAGAAGACGCGTTGAAAATACAGGCAGTGCTGCAAGGCGGAGGAGGAATTTAGGTTACCACTTCAAGTTGTTACGGCTTCGGTAACCTTGCGTGTAATAATCAAAATCATCACAAGATAGTTGTTTTACCGCGAAAACGTTGTAACCCTGCATATGTGAACATATGTTTATGTATACGAAACACTTCCGCACACAAGGACTTCACAGAAAGAAAAAAGTATATTATTCGTGCTGTCAATATAATATTATTCTTTTTACCAGATAATCCAGTTAGTATATTTTTGGGTAGAACAATTCCGAAAATAAAAATTATAAAATTCGTCGCGGCGTTTTGGCCGGAGAGACGGAAATTTTGAAAAGTTTGAACTTCTTAATTTTTGCATATTGATGTCAAATTTGACTATTGACCGGAATGGTTTGTTGAAATGTAATTGATTACACATAAATAGGAAAATTAGCAAGAGAAAGTGACGAATTTATTTTTTTTTAGTCGGTTTTTGGTGAATGTTGGAGTCGGAGTCGTATTTTTTTTTAACGACTCTACCCTACTTACGCTGTATCATACATTATACTGGTTTTAACCAAAGCCTTCATTTAAATAAATAAAACACATTACATGGTCACTGTCTTAACTTGAAGGAATGACATTAAATATAAACATATATATAAAAAAAATATGCTCACTCCAAAATCTTTTTTTTTTAAATCAATGGGCGGTTTCGCTCATTTCTTTTTAGAGATTTTATGTCAGTTGAAAATACTCCCGATGAGCAAAACCGGTCCTAATCTTAATAAACTAACGTCGAAAAAGAACATTTTTTTAAAATTATATAGTACTATTTCCACATGTATTCTGATGAAGACTCAGGGGCGGCTTCGCTCACCACGATGTTTTTATCTATGACACATCCATTACTATCCAGGATGTTGGGATCAATTTGAGAAGTGTATGTATTTGGCACTTATTCAAACATTATTATCACCATTAATGAGCTCCAGTTTTATTAATAATATTTTATATTCGATGCTGTCATCAATGCATAACGCAAATATTTTTTTTTCCATGAGCATCCGTTGTTCCAAAGATGACAAGTGCAAGTACACAGAATATAACGATTTTTTTAAAATAATAACTTGTTATAAAAAATATATATACATACTATAATGCCTTTCCACCAAGTATTGTCAGTGAACACCTTAAAAGTGATTAATAATTTGTTGATCCTTGATAAATTAATCAATCATAAGGTATTGAAAATCTTCGGATTGGAAACCCTAGTGGTTACTGATCATTTTTCTTGGTGTAATTTACTGATTAACTGAACGATGTTCTTGTGTCAAAATGAGCCGAATGAATATTGGATATTTCTCAAGGAGAAATAAATGCTTCACAGCCATATTTTTGTGGATACAAATATCAGTACTTCCTGCCTCCATTGTTTTTTCCACGCAATAATCGCAAAGAAACCAGGCTAAAGTATGAAATAGTGTTCTGATTTCTCCCAATGGGTTTATGTGACATCGGGGAAAATTGTTTTTCCCTTCGCTACAGCCCTACCCATAGTGTTTTCTTTCCCATAAATTCCTTTCCCGTGGCCGAGCACAATTCGCCCACGATAGATATTGAATATTCCAGAATGTATCCACCGTCGAAACTTTTAATCGGAAATATTAATAGTTTTACATTTAATGTGTTGAGGTTGAGTGTCCAAGAGTGACTGATAAGATGATTGAATTGGCATTTACTTGGTAGAACTCCATTACAAAGTGATGTATATTTATTTTCAATATCGGTGCTTATTACGAAATAGAAAGCAGCCAGTATTGATGTATTCGTCCAGTATAACTATTCCAATCGGTCATAATTTCTGTTTTATCAATATATATTTGGGTTAACAAGTTGGTTGTCCCACCACCTCCCGTTATATGTGTGCAGACGTTTTTTACAACCGCCTTCCACAACGCTATACGATCAAGAACAGAAAAATACCGGTGCGGTCGTTATTGCAATTCCTAGTTGACAACGATCTATCTTTAAACGATACTGGTTTGCCACTAAGCTGTGTGCGTGCGCGGCCGCGCAGCAGTTTGAAACCCTCACGCAATCATTCCAGGTTGGCGCGCACTGGAAGCGGACATGGTAAAAAAAAATATTAATATGGTAGAGTGAATTGTCAGTATTCTTCGAATGCGTAGCAAAAAGGCGAGCTTCTTTAGTTTTCCCGAGGATTATGTCTTATTTTTTTGCGAATACACGAGTATATTAGGTCCGCATTCTACGACAATAATGTATGGTATGAAGAAGTATGTTTGTTTTCATTGATATATTTATAGCAAAATACGTAACCAATCGGCGCCGTTATCATCATTTGCCCCAAAGGTCCATAAAGATAAGAACTAAAACCAAGCAGTGCATTTTAACATATTTAAATTCTATTATGACAACACTGACAAATTATAACAGAACTAAAATATTTAAAAACGATTCGCTGAAACATCAGGAATTTTAGTAATTAACGAATCCCCCCCTACCTCTCGTGCAAAAAGACGGTCGGGTGTATATATGTTTAGGCCCGGGATAAATCAAAAACTGGCTAAAATTGCCAAAACAACCGTGTAAATTTATAATGCTATTACAGGCTGGTAATAATACAAGGTAGAAAGCATTATAAAAAAAATATTATATTGAGCTGGTAATTTCCCAATAGTATTTATAATTGACGCAGACCCCCGCAGACTTGTCCCATATAGCCACGCAATCAAATATGGACTGAATTTAACGACCTGCTTATAAAATTATGCCGCGCATTTGTTGGATTGGCCTGCTCAGTCTTTGAACTCTCCGCGCAGCTAACCTCACAGCTTAGGGAGAACATTGGTCGTAATCAATTATTATTGTCTCGTTGCCATAACTACCGACAGAGCGGCATTGTAAACAATACTTAATTACTACTGAGGTATGTTTTTTAAATAAATAATATTAAAAATGGATAAATATTATTACACTTTTAGAAATATTCCTAACTTTTTTCCATTGTTTGAAAGCTTGTTTGTAAACACGGCTGTGGAATCATAAAAAAATACGACTTCGACTCTGACACTGACCAAAAACACGACTCCGACTCCGAATATAAAATGTTTTCTTTTATGTGTATTCAATTAAATATCAACCAACCAATCCGGCCAATTACAAAATTTGACATATAACATACATATATGCAAAAATGAAAAGTTCAAACTTTTCAAAATTTCCGACTCCGAGTACGACTCCGGCCAAAAAAACCCGACTCCACAGTCCTGCCTGTAAAGATTAAGACCTTTCAAATTACACAAACGTGATTTTTTGCACGGACTTCTAATCCGTTACTCAATGTGTAAAAGTAAAACCTTCTTCAACATTGACTTAATTCGGAACGTATTACGTTTCATTGCCACCGGCCATTTTATTCTTTTTGTACCGACCTCTTGCTTGCGGAACCACGTTCTCGAGCGTTGCGTAAACTCGCGGGCCGTTTGCATTATTTTCACCTAAATGGTGACATTTAACCTGGTGACTGAGTCAACTGTCAACCAATATCCTCGGTGTCAACATTGTCAACACGTCAGCGTGCTTTCAAACAATTTCCTCATGCCATTATAATACAACAATGTAGAATACAGTCTTACAATTGTTTTACTGTAACTTTGTCATACAGTCTACAGGCGTGTTAAAGCTAATAAAATAAAGAATTTACGTCACGGAATTACATTTTTTTTAAAACCACTAAGGTTACGTCAGTTCTGTCCTCAATCACGTAATACACACGCTGGTTGTTATTTGGTGTATAATCATACATGTCCGACTTTGTGTAAAGTATATGACCACACTACACAACATCTCAACAACAGTTGTTTTACGACTCAAACTCACTGTATGCCGGGGATCGAACCAGTTGTGTAATGGAGCCAGGTCGGCGAACTGGTTCCTGAAAATGAGCCAGGGCGCCACCCTGCCACCTTTTTGACTTGTGAATTAATTTTCAAGTAGATACATTTAAAATACTTTTATTGATTTAATTGTTAAGGCTTGTGGTTTTTTAACTTCGGACGGATATAAAAGAATATAGAGAAGAAGTCAATGACCAACCCTACCTGGTACCTATTTATTTCCCACTACACCACTGGATCGAACCATTGATAACGCATCTAAAATTCATCATCGGCCACAAAAGAGACAAATATACGGGCGTCCCTCGACGCAAATTTTCGCACATTTTTTCAAATTATTTTTTTTAAATATTTAAGAAAATTTATTTTGAGCATTTGCCGATCAGACCTGAGAGTTGGTGCGAGGTGGGGTGACTTCCCTATTCTTTAGTGAAGCTGGTTCGATGGATACAGAATCTATTTCTGATTTAGGGACTTATGTGTGAAAAGCGAAAGTGTCTTGTACTGTTGCTATACGTTGAAACTAAAACTATTCCAAGGCATTTATTTAAGATAGAAGATAATAGTCAAGTGTTTTAATCAGGGCTGTGGAGTCGTTTAAAAAAAGTACAACTCCCACTACAGCATTTACCAAAAAAAACACGTCTCTGAATCCGACTCCGACTCCAACATTGTCCAAAAACACGACTCCAACTTCGACAAAAGAAAGTTTAATTTCGTCATTTTTTTTCCTATTTATGTGTATAAAATTAAATATCAACCAACCAATCCGGCCAATAGCCAAATGTAACCTATTAAATACAAAAATAAAAGGTGCGAACTTTTCAAAATTTCTGACTCCTAGTACGACTGCGGTCAAAACGCCGCGACAACTCCGACTCCGGACAAAAAACCCCGACTCCAACTCCACAGCCCTGGTTTTAATATACATATGTATTGCGACGCCCTTTTTTTTAACAGAAATGTAGGTTTTCAAGATTTTTTTATAATGTACTTCAATTTATTTTTTGGTTTTAATATATATTCATATGTTACAGTGAAACTATATTCTCAGTGAAAATGTATCAAGTAATAGATTTGTATGACAACATGATTTCACTTGTCACGATTATTGATATTATTGGCCCATGTCAATGATTTGCCGGCCTAAAATTTTGGTTTGCTTCAATAAAACAAAATCAGCAAGTATATATTCATAAAAAGAGAACCAAATAAAAACACAGACAAACATTGTGCTGAAGATAGGGCGGTCAAATTTAATTTCAATGACAGCTTGGAGAAGAATTTATTTTCACTGAGAATACAGTTTCACTGTAACATATACAATTATTGGTTTCTATTTTCCATTACTATGGTAAAAGGCATTTTTTTAATACTTATATAGCATGTTATAATAGCAATATAACTACTATGAGTATATTGGCAAAAAGTTTTTTTTAATATGTAATAGTTGACCGGCAAAGCAATAAAAATATTTCGACCAGTTGGCATCTCACTATTAAAATGTTCCAGCGACGCCGCAATATGTTTGGGTGCCGTCGGGGGCGCCGACGCCGCTACGGAGTGACGTCGCGACGGCTTTGGTCGTACGTGACCGAATTATCAAAGGATGCCAAGGATGTAACGCCTTATTTCGCCAAAATACCCAAACGCAAACCGCAAAAATTCAAACTGTAATAATTAGAGGAAATACCATCATAATATTGATATGAATATTCGTTTGAATTAAAACCAACGCAAATGAAATAATTAAAGAAAATATTTAAAAAAACACCAGTAATGATTCATTTGACGTGCAGCGTTAAAATTTCTTAATGTTTTTCTTATCTGGCTTAAACATATGTACATGGTATACTAAATTGATTTTTCATTTGAAAATTCTCGCGATGAGCGAAACCGGTCCTGATCCAAATAAATTTAATACGGAGTACAAAAAAAATCTTATTTTTATATAGTACTAGTATTGCTACCCGGCTTCGCTCGGACCAGTTTGGGGTTATGTTCACCTCGGCGCGTAAATTCAGACGGCCGAAGTTGAAAAAACTTTTTTTAAAATTCAAAAGTCTAGGTCAATTAAAATGGAATTAAAATGAACCTTTCAGACTGGCATTGACATTTCACAGCCCCTTTCATATAT
This sequence comes from Himalopsyche kuldschensis, assembly GCA_028554975.1. Taxonomy (NCBI): domain Eukaryota; kingdom Metazoa; phylum Arthropoda; class Insecta; order Trichoptera; family Rhyacophilidae; genus Himalopsyche; species Himalopsyche kuldschensis. The sequence continues at coordinate 1,121,126 of JAHFWI010000050.1, forward strand.
TGACAGCCCCATTCTCGCCCCTTAAAATGTCCAAATTCAAGGAAAAAATCTAATTTGCTGTCAAAGAAATGTCAAATAATACCTTCACGTAAATAATAAACATTATTATATTAATAAAAGCCGGGAAAAGTGCAGTAGAAGACTAATTTATTACATTTTGACTAAATGTCTTCGCCGATAAAAATTCAAACATATTTTCTTTCATATTCGTTTTTATGGCAACTTAATGACCAACAATGCAAAAGGGAATTACAGACCCACAGACATACATACGCCCTTTCGGTTTTATATATAAGATACCTACTCCATTAACGGATGTACGCAATGAATTTTCTCATCTATTCTAACATTCTATTTTTACATTGAAAAATATATTATCAAATGTAACAATTATGCCACTATTTCTAATTTTGAATAATGTTTTCGTTTCATTATCACCAGGGCTGTGGAGTCGGAGTCGGAGTCGTCGCGGCGTTTTGGCCGGAGTCGTACTCGGAGTCGGAAATTTTGAAAAGTTTTAACTTTTTATTTTTGCATTTAATATGTCAAATTTGGCTTTTGGCCGCATTGATAGGGTTGATATTTAATTGAATACACATAAATAGGAAATTAAGGGGAAAAAGGTGACGATATTAACTTTTTTTTAGTTGGAGTCGGAGTCGGTCTTTTTTTTACCGACCCCACAGCCCTGATCACATAAAGAAGAAGATGAAAATATTTATTCGATTATATGTACATCTGATGCTCTTTTTGCACGGAGATGCGTTCCAAAGAATTCAATGCTAAAAAAACGTGTTAAAAAATGTTAGGTTGCCCTACAAACACGGTAGATATGTTCCATTACTTAAAATCAACTCAAAATAAGAAATTCTCAAACTCAAAAATAAATCGAATTTATTAACTCTTTATACATAAAAATATTTTTTAAAGTTAAAAATTATCGCAGTTTTCGACATATACATACAGTCAACCATCCGAGATAACAGCACCGAGGTAAGGATTTTTTTAAACGTTTTTTATCAAAGGGAAGGGGACGTACAGCTACTGATAAATATTCTTCGAATGCACATATTTATTTATGTAAAATATATTTTTTTTACGAAACATATAATTTGCTTGAAGTCTGCAGAACACGCTATATATAGCAGAATGTGCTGAATAAGGTTTGACTGTATTATTTCATTGTTGCTACTTGATAATAAACTTGGTAGTTTAGTGCTATTTTTCGGCAAATTGTATTTTTTTAAGCCGTCTTAAAGCAAAAAAAATTGTATGTAAAATATTAATAAAAATTATCGGTACTTCTTCTTAAAACCATGCTTTTACGAACACGTACAAAAGAAGGATCGGGTGAATATTCCAAAATGAACATTCAATATAAACACAGATTAGAAAAAAATATATAATTCCAATCTAAGGATTACTGGGAACTTTGTTTTCCAATAATGAGAATCGCACCACAGACATTTGGTGTTATTTGCGTTCGTTGATTATTTTGCCATGATTCATACATTTTTTTGATAAAACAATATGAACATAATTGTTATGCGATGATGACTCTCGATGACTCACGCCCAAAAACCTCAATCGCTGACATGTCGACGAATGTAAAAGAATCAAACAATCGTGCTCGTTTTGTTATTTGATTTGAATTGATTTGACCGCACTGCCAGAGTTAATTCTATAAATGCATGATGTTATTTGCCTTATCGCAAAATTATCAAATTACTTACGGTCAGTAATTGGGAAACTTTGAAAGGAATTTTGTCAATACGCCAAAAAGAGATCGAATTAATTACGTCCATAATACTGTAATAAAGAATGCTAACTATGTAATGCAGTCATTTATTTAATCAAACCTCCCAATAAGAGACTCCAATTACACGAAATCTAAACTACTCGAGTATCGAGGAATAATTTTTTTAAATATACGTACCAAAATATATATTATTTATTCAAATCTATGTATAGTTAGTGAAACTGTATTCTCAATGAAAATGTATCAAGTGCGAGATTTGTATGACAATATGATTTCACAAATTAGAAAGTAGTGCCTTTCATAAAAAGAGAACCAAAAAAAAACACAGACAAAAATTGGGCTGAAGGTAGGGCGGTCAAATTTAATTTCAATGACAGCTAGGAGAAGAATACATTTTCGCTGTAACATATATAAATAGATGATAAATAAATAAATAAGGTAAGCTAGACTCATCATCATACACTTGTCATTGATAAGATACGACAGCTGGCCCTAAAGCAAAAGTTACAAAACAAATTCTCGCATAGCATAGTCAACGGCAAAACCATTTAAAAAAATATATCACGTGATTGTAAAATCCACGCGTAAGACTCAGTTATACGCAACTAAGAAAAAAGTTAACAAAATTAAATTTGAGGATTAATATTCATTTAAAGATTACGAGTATTACTTGATTACTTTTAAAATACTATATCGAGTACTGTAAATGTACGAGTATTCTCGAGTAGCGAGTATTTGATACTCGAATTGGAGTCTCTACCAATGTATTATAAATCGGACATCTGCAATCGCTTAAAAAACTACTAATGTCGAAATCTTATCTTACTTTACCTTATTCTCTGATTTTATCAATTTAAAAATGTCCAAATGTATTGTTTTCTTATTACGCACTCGAATTCTTGGGCTTAAACATGCAATTGATTGTGAGGAAAGTAGGTATTTAAACAGTAACAAAAAGTGTATTTAAATACTTGCCACATGTTGTTTGGGGGGCAGGCAAATTCAAACGCATTTCGAACCTCATCACGAATTGCACCGAGCATTTTTATAAAGGGATGAGAGTTCTAATTCTCACAGTGGACATGTGCGGGAATGGACGGAATTTAAAATTAGTTTTCGTCAAAATTAATGATAGCATATAACGTCAACCAAACTACGGATTGTAAAATTTAGACAATTAAGTATTTTATTCGTAACATATGATTTCGATTAGGGTTTCCAATCCCGGGCCAAAGGTTTGATCCCGGGATCCCGGGAATTCTAATTTAATGGTCGATAATTTTCATATGTAATAAATATTAGCCATAGTAAGGTCGATTATTGTAGGTAATTGATGTCGCTTTCGTTTGTTTATCCATTACTGAAGAGCGAAAATATTCAATTGAAATATAATGTACGAGAGTGTCGGTCTCGTTCGAATGCGATCTGATAACTAATTGAAATAAAAAATATGTCTAGTTATGCAATTTTTCTAAAATGAGGAACATTAATGGAAATAAATAACGCTTGTATTGTTGACAAATCAATCCCGAAAATGTTTGGATTATGTTTTCTAATCCCTGGAGTCATCGGGTACTGAAAATCCTCAGGATCCGGAATCCCAGGATTGGAAACCCTAGTTCCGATAGAAAATAACTACATATGAGACACGTTTACCTGTTATATTAAGAAAGACGGATTTACGAGTAAAATATAGAAATTATGTGATCGCGTAAATAAAGGGTCTTTTTATAAGGACGCTTAGTTTTGAAATGTAAATAAAACAAGTTGCTTGTGAGATTTCGACTAAATTTTAATTTCATTTGTAAGTATATTTTACGGCATTAAATATGGAATATAGCATCAAATGTCTGCCAATATCCATTCATTATAAAATGGGCCGTGTCGCTAAAGTTGACTTTTTTGACAAATTTGGGTAAACTTCCAACTGCTCCAGAACCCAATCAGGCGTTGTCTGTGGTCGTTTACCTGAAGTTCCTCGGTTAGTTGGATTTTATACGGGTGCAGACATAAGTCCCGATTCAAAATTCGCCAAGTTGAAGTCGCAGAAAAGCCAAGTTCGTGTGAACAACGAGAAATAAGCTGCCTTGGGTTTTCCTGTACACTTTCACACACAGCAGCAATGTTTTCACCAGATATTGTATTTTGATGACGTACAGATAGGTGTTGGCCGATTATTTACCAAACTGGTTGACTCAAATTTGGCCACCCAACTTTGAATAATCTACTCAGCAGGACAAAGTAACATATTTTGAGCGTCCCTATTGAAATACCCTTTATATCAAAGAGCCTTTTTGATAAAATCAGAGGTAATAAAATCTATTTAAAAAACCTGAGCATTTATTCCCAGTTATACACACTTATAATATTATCATTAAATCGCTTTTAAATTCGATAAAGCGGCGATCAAAATAGACGCCATGAAATTTATAACGTCGATAATATCTGAGAGAGTGTAAAAAACTTTTCGACGGGGACTCCCACTTTTCCGAACACTCTTCAGGCAGCGACAATTTTATGTGAGGATTTTTAATATGACCAAATGATGCGATTGGTTTTTACGGTGAATTTGTCGTTTATTACTTAATTTATTCGAATGAAACTTCTACGGTATTTTAAATCTCTCGAAATCGTCTGAATTATTCCAATAAAGATATAAATTCCAATGAAATTTAATGATATTTATCTTATTATTTCGTTTTCTTCTCGACTCTTTTTCCTTCGTCTTTATTATGTAATGAGAGATCGTAGCGTGCACGGTCGACGCTTCGAAATAATTTTCAAAACGTAGAGTTCCTCTACATATTATTACCATATAAAACTTAGATGGTGGAAAAGAGAAGAAAACGTATTGTGTACCCTGTCTACAACGGTATATATAGAATAAGTTAATGCAGGCGTACGCTGAAAGAGCTGGCAACAAATATATAAAATAATTTCTGTAGAATTAAAATATGTACATAGTTATTTTTTTCACCGTATTATTTATTGTAAAAAAATTAATTAAATACATGGCATTAAAGCTGACGCCAATGCGCCATGCATTTGACAAATTAATAAAAAATACACAAAATATATTACACAAAATTAAAAAAAATAAACAAATATATGAAACAGAACAGGAACATAATAGTAACATGAAAAGAAAAAAATATATAAACAAATCACCGAGTTCACTGACCAAGATTTCCACATCAACAGGCAGTGGATCAGCCGATCAGCCCTTACAACTGGCGACTCAAAAGACGTACGTGACAAATAAGTTCTGACAAAGAAAATTGATTGGCCTTGGCTACGTCCACGTAGGCAGAAACTGGGAGCATACAAGCTTAAGTCTCGAGGATGTCAGGGTTAGTATTATAATGGATTTCTACCATGTTAATGCCAATTAAATCAATAAATCAAAAGGGTTTATAAGTGAATATTATGGAATTTTTAGAAATAAATAAAAGTATTGACAGTAATTAAGTATCGTTACATAATATCCTAAAAAGGACAGGTTGCTCGCCACCGCTAAATTTATTTCCGATGGGTTAAATCCTTCTCAATTGATTGTATCCCATGGTTTGACTGTACACGTGGGCCTCGTATAACATGGATTTATACAACACGGATGTATAAATTGTGTCATATTTTTATGCAACACGGCTTAAGGAAAAAAAAATACAAAAAAAAATTGCCGTGGTATTGGTGGATAAGGTTTTTATAACATCCAAGAAATATTGGAGGCTCGTACGTTGAATGAAGAAGAATTAGTCGAAATGTTGGATGAACCTACCACAATTAATGACTTAAGCTGCGTGTTTCACATTGAAAACAATAAATGACGGCATGGAATTGGCTATTAAATTCGATTCTTTTTAATGAAAATGTTTCTATTTATAATGAAAAGGAGCTCGAAATTCAAGAGGAAATTACAAAATATTTTGTAACCTTGTGGATAGAAAATACGTAGCTCTATATTTTTTTTGAACGCAAATCCTAATTTTGTATGAACTTCAAACCTTTTATAACACGGATTTGTATTACACGCCGTTTTTCGGAATCATATAAGTGTATATTGGTTAGTTAATAGGGAGTGTCGTCATTATTACCGGGCCCTGTGTCAAATTTTACTGCCATATCATCACCGTCCCACTTTCAATCGGCATTCGCAAGACGTGCCCTAGCCGCGTCATGCGCATCTTCACACACGCTGCAGCAGGTACAACTCCGTGAGCAACTTTGCGTTACACACAATGACGTCACAATAATGTGTGCACCGATAATTTCATTTAAAAATTGCGTCACTCCCGTTTGCAGTTTCGTAATTTTTTCGGCTGAGTTTGTTGTAATCAGACAATGGCGATATTTGAGCATTTTTTTGTCCACTCGTGTAAGACGAGAAGCCTATTGTTCTTCAAAATTCAAGCAAAATAAACACTTTCGAAAAAAAAAAACGGAATTTTATTCCAATACGAAAAGTGTGTCAGACGTTTTGGTTGGGTGTCGAACAAAACATATCTCAAACACTTCACTCACAAACAGAAAAAAACAAATTATATTTAACTCATTGATAATGCTCGCCATGCGAGAAACCGGTCCTGATCCAATAAATTATATGTGGAATGAGTATAATACTAAAAAAGTGTTATTATTAATATAAAATTTAAAATTACTTTGATTATTCCACGTATTGTGTTACTAATTGTGACACGTGTTTCGCGTCATTCAGAGGCATCTTTAGAGGAATTACTATCGCAAATTTTGCTTAAGCAATAATCAAATATAAATTTTATAATAAAATGGACCTCCACAAAGCTACCGCAAAATCCATCGAAAGTATGTGTTATTATTTTTATTATAATGCCATACCACCAAGTATTGACAGTGAACACCTTAAAAGTGATCAAAACTATGATTTGGTATGACCGTTCCGAACGTGTAGCATTTCTTATGGAACATCTATTGGAACATCAATTTTCAGATGTGGAACTCCGGAAACATGATACGATCATGGAAAATTGCATTCCATGTCAGTAATAATTGTCGGCGTTTTTCACCATGAATATAATACTAAAAACTTCACAGACACGTATGCCTTTGAATATAAATGCATAAATCAGATATGTGAAATACTGAGAACGCTAGTAGGTGGACGAGAGACCTCCGCGCTGTTCTATTTTGTAACGTAATATTATTTTTTTTAATCATGTCTGCTCCCAACTTAGAGCATATGGACTCCTCGCGGAGTTTATCTCAACATATATTTTTCTACGAGAACTGCTTGTTACTCAGTTGCCCAACCCCTCTTTTTCGAAGAGAGTAGGGATGGAAAGGATGCAAATAATGTTTATATTACATACATATATTTATATGAACCATACAAACATCACAAATTATAAGTGTATTAATTTTGCAATGTGACAAAAGGATTCAAAAATAACATGAGCATGGTAAAGAATTCAACCGAGTAAGTTCCGAAAAAATCATGAAAAATAAATGTATATGTTTTAATACAAAACAAATAATCCTCCTCTGAGCTCACTCACGTCCACGCGAAATATTTTGACGATTAAATCGTCTCAAATCGTTCATCATTCTTTTACTCGACCAACAATCTTTAGATTCAATCAATTCATATTTCTTCGCGAAATGTTTATTCAATTAGATCAATATATTCGTTACCATACTACAAAAATAAAACAATAACATTGTGTATAATATATTATATGTACTTCGCCAGTACAGAATACAAAATACATTTCGAACGATTTATTCATACTATCGCTGAAGACGTGTCATGTCCTAATTTATTTCAAGCCATTGTATAATTAATTGTGATGAATTTGTCGGTTAATATATTTACCGGTGACGAATTGTTTGCTCTCACGCAACGAAGTAGATCTCATAGATGTGTCAGCTTTATTTTAAATTCATAAATAGAACAACAGAAGAAAATTGAATTGAGATTCAAAAATGGAATATCGTCAAAACTTTGCTTTATTATCAGAAGGGAATACAAAGTCCTTAAGAATGATATGAGTCTGCTAAGTGTACATTTTTAAATAATATTGTTGTGGTGCAGTGGTCGACGTCGTTGGCTTTCGTGACGGACCACCCGGGCTCGAGTCCCTGTACAGCTTCACGTTGGAAACGGACATTATAAAATCATAAAACTTATTTTGTTATATCACGATACATTTATTTTGATCACGGCCGGTTTCGCTCATAGTGAGCATTTTCAACTCTATTTTACGCATCTGATGAAAGTGCTAACAATGTGCGAAACCGACCCTGATTTAAATCAATTAATTGTGTAATAAGTAAAAAATAGTTTTTTTTTTTTTTATATTGTATGAAGTTACAGTCAACTCTCTTACAGCACCGATGTAGGCATTTTTCAATGATTTCCTATTTTAATAGTAAAGGGACTGCTAAATATTCTTCGAATAAAAATTTTAATCTATAATCTTATATATAAAACCGAAACGGCGTATGTATGTCTGTGGGTCTGTAATTCACTGTTGCATTGTTGGTCATTAAGTTGCCATAAAAACGAATGTGAAAGAAAATATGTTTGAATTTTTATCGGCGAAGACATTTAGTCAAAATGTAATAAATTAGTCTTCTACTGAGCTTTTCCCGGCTTTTATTATTAATAATAATGTTTATTATTTACGTGAAGGTATCTTTTGACATTTCTTTGACAGCAAATTAGATTTTTTCCTTGAATTTGGACATCTTAATGGGCGAGAATGGGGCTGTCATCAAATTAAATAAAGTTTGTGATTTTATTTTAACTCTATTTTGGATGTTAGATTTTGTGATATAATTATGTCGAATGATATAACATTAAATAATTATTGGTCGCTTAGTCCGAGCGACGCCGGGTAGCAATACCAGTATTACAAATTTACGAAACATATAATTTGCCTGAAGACTGCAGCACACGGTAATAAAAAGATATATTATATTAGAGGGTGCTGTATGAGGGTTGGCCTTACTATATATTATATATAAAACTTTTTAACGTAATTAATTAATTAATATGTTATTACATTAACGCATAGCTAAGACTACCTATTCTGACAAATTCAAAGCATACCTTGACAGACAAAGAACACATTAATATTATTTTGACGAAAATGTTATGATAATTTATTATACAGTTGATACTATATTTTTTGATCAATTAATTATTGACTAGTTATGATAAGATGGAAAATGAGACAACAAATACACTATTCAGCAATTTCGATGTGTTCTGCGGTAACTTTGAAGAAATTCATTATTTAATGTGTGATAACAATTAACTCATAAGTATTCCGCTGGATATAAAACGTGTTTCTCCTGTTAGAGAAGCATCTTCAGACTAACCCTACCACAAGATTATTATCAGGTACTGTGACACAATTAGTAATACAACTAGTTGAATAACAGAATTAGGTATCTTTTATGAGTTTATATACATAACTAGTTGATTGAGTCGGCATTTACTTGGTAGAACTCCATTATAATATAGCTATCAACAAATAAACGGTTTTTCAATAGGGACGCTCAAAATATGTTACTTTGTCCTGCTGAGTAGATTATTCAAAGTTGAGTGGCCAAATTTGAGTCAACCAGTTTGGTAAATAATCGGCCAACACCTACCTGCACGTCATCAAAATACAATATCTGGTGAAAACATTGCTGCTGTGTGTGAAAGTGTACAGGAAACCCCAAGGCAGCTTATTTCTCGTTGTTCACAAGAACTTGGCTTTTCTGCGACTTCAACTTGGCGAATTTTGAATCGGGCATTATGTCTGCACCCGTATAAAATCCAACTAACCAAGGAACTTCAGGTAAACGACCACAGAGACAACGCCTGATTGGGTTCTGTAGCAGTTGGAAGTTTACCCAAATTTGTCAAAAAAGTCAACTTTAGCGACATGGCCCATTTTATAATGAATGGATATTGGCAGACATTTGATGCTATATTCCATATTTAATGCCGTAAAATATACTTACAAATGAAATTAAAATTTAGACGAAATCTCACAAACAACTTGTTTTATTTACATTTCAAAACTAAGCGTCCTTATAAAAAGACCCTTTATATAAAATAATTTATGTATAATTAAAATACATTGTTAATTTTCTTACCGTATTATATAATTAGTATTTCACTCCATAATGAGTAGAATAATAATATTTTTTTATTCGGAAAAATCTTTTCATAATCATAAATTCATTAATAAATGATTTTCCTCACTCATCAATTATGTTTGAGTTATTTTTATATCGTGAAATGCGAAATACGAAGATAAACACAGTTTTTTATACTGTAAAAATATCAAAGTATTTAGTCATATGAATTATAGTAATTGGCCGATAGCTTTTTCGGATTCACGCCATCGTCAGAACTATAAAAGCTTGCCTGTGCTGTAGCTCTTTCTATTTTGTAGCACATAACACATGCCTGAAACTAATCGTTCGAGAGCTTTTAGAGCAGGGCAACATGTGGCTGTCTGACTGAATTCAAGTTTTTCATTACGCTGTTTTCATTCATTTACATACATTTTGACACATGTATAATTGAAGTTTCTTGATTGCGACCATATTCGATTAAAGCTTAATGAGTGCGGCCCTCCGAGTCGTGAAGACTCCCCCCGTCCTTAGATGGTAGCCACTTCGCCAAATCACATTACACTCTTATTTTAGAGCATAATTCCTAGTTCGTGAAGAATATTTATTCCCTTGCACAATTTTTTTTCAATTAATTTAACAATTATGCATAGTTATTTGTAAACACAAAAGTTTTGAAAAAACAACTGAGACGCTACTAGCAAAAATTTAAGTCGCATACATGTTCGTGCTATATTACAGTGCTACCCAAACTTTTTCGCACAACTAACCTATAATCTAAAAAAAATATCTGCGGCCCCCCTGAACAAAAAACAGGTTTTGTGCGGTCCCTAGTTTGGCAAGCACATCTATATTACAACCTTTATCCATAAGTACAAGTCATTTATCGGTGACATTGTTGAGATTCTGTTGTCTTGGTTTCAGCACCGGCAAATTAAAATGCTTCTGATGACTCTGCGGCGTCATGCGGAGAGTGATCAGATCTCAATTAAATAACCATTCCGAGTAGAAAATAGCAGTGCTTTTTTAGGCTGATTATAATAATGCATAGCAATCAAGTCTTGAGTGACTGCTCCTAAGACAATCACGGTATTCTTTAAAAAGGCATGACGCTTTTGTGTTACGGAATACGGTCAGTAAAGGTTATTTATTCATAGCGGGTGGTAGCTGGTGCAAAGTTTACTACAGTGGCAATATTAAGGTTGAATAGTCTCCATATGACATGCAAATCAGATAAAATTGGCGTTTCTATAATGGCCTTACTTCTAAAGCTCATCACTTAATAAAGAAATAACTTGGGGAGACCTTACCATAACCATAAATAAGACGTTTTCTTTAAATCTCTCATATGAGCAAATATATTATTATTGCTATTACTATTATATTACCGGGTATCCTTGACGCGAAGGGCTGCCCGCCTTCCTTCGCCTCGATATGGTTCACAGATCACGTCCGCTCACACCCCGAAAATCCTCCGCTCCGCCTCCAAGTCCCCCACGGATCCACCCGCCAGCCCCCAGAACACCCCATTCTAACCGAGAGTGTATTCGGGTGGCGCCCCCGATCGATATGCGCCCGCGGGCGGTGCGATCGTCCCTTTTTTACTCGGTGAAAGTCCCGACAAGTATTACCTACTACCATTTCGGCACTTGCCCACCGGTAAGTGGGGCCCTGTACAACATATACAAACTTATTTATTTATTTATAATCTTTAACTACAATTTTCTTGACGTTAATTAGCAAATACTAGCTACAGTAAACGATATTCATATCATACGTTAAGAAAAATAACAATGTATTTTAGTTCTACATAAATTATTTTATAAATTTGTTGATAGCTATTTCGGCTTACGCCCTCTTCAGAACTATATTCATATCATATAATTTAACGAAATAGCACACGATCATAAAAAAATGTTACAATATTCAAATATCGAATCGAATATAACGAGTCCGGTAAGAACACTAAAAGGAATAACAAATTCGAAATTCGAAATTTGACTTTTGATTTTTACAATTCCAAAATCAAAATTTTGGTCATGGACAAGTTTTTTACTTAGTTCACACTGATTACAATAATAACAAACCACATTTACGCGCGAAACCTGGGTCGATAGTGGCAAAACGAATTGTACAAACCAGAAGATTCAACTTTCAGACGAAATCCTAAATTTTATGAACTCTCTTCAATTTTCTCGAGCAACTTGCCTTATATTATTTTACCAGATAGAAGACATAATAAAGTTGTCCTCTATCGCTTATGATGTGTGAAAAATAAACCAATTTATTTTGTACTAATTTCAGCACTTGCTATGACCGAAACCTGTCCTAATCATTTTATAAAATTGTCAAATTAGAGTAATAATATTTTATCCCTGTTTTACATTTTACGACACATTAGACACGAACTTTTTTCTTTGGCTCGGTAAATTCAACGGCTTTTAAATAAAGAAAAGCGTTCATGAATATATATATTTTAAACTTTTCCACGTGCCAGATGTGACTGTGATTATTTTGCCGATATGTGTTCAATTCTCAAGAAGACGCAGGTTTGCCATTTTCATATGATTATATTTCAATAATTACTAGTCAAAATCTCAGATGCAGTAATCTGTATGTATAATACATTCAAAAGTGTTCCTTAACAAGTCAATACATATATAATATTATATACATACATATGTGCTGTGTGGTACGTAGCACCGTCCTGTTGGAACCACGTGTTATCGGTATTCATATTATCTAGTTTAGGCCACAAGAAGTTGCTTATCATCGATCTGTAGCGCTTGCGTTGACGGTTATAGCAATGCCAGTTTCGTATTCGAAGAAGGACGGACCGACGATTCCGCCACACCAAACAATGACTTTCTCTAGATGCATTTGGTGCTGGTGTATCTCGTATGGATTAAAATCGGCCCTAATCCGATAATTTGGCTTTTTTACATATCCATTTATTCTACGTTCGTTTCTCGAACGGAGCAGTGACTTTGATGATTTGCACACGCTGTTCAACGCTATAACCTTCCATTGTGATTTGCCGTAAATTATTACTAAACAATTGACAACAAATTTTATACATGTAACTTCAACAACATATTTCGAGCTGCGCGATTGAAAGATCTTGTATGTATATTGAAAGATTTTGTTTCACTAGGAAAAGAATATAACTCACTAAGATTATTGACGTTAGATTAGTATTTTTATTTTTATATCAACTGAATCGATATACATAAAATGTCTTCGAAAAGGTCTTCGCTTGCACAAAATTCCCAAAAAGGTAGGCACTATGAGCAAACTATGAAATAAGCTTCAAACTCTAACAAAAATGGGCCATTTCTTTCTGATGCTAAACTATTTTATTCGTATATGTAGGTTTAAAATCGAGTACGGTACAAACGGTTTCCCATCACTGTAGTTTCAAAATTCAAGAAATAATAGTTTAACAATCTCAACACACTTATTACTCGAATAATATTAACTACGAAAAGTAATGGGATATATAGTTAAAACTATCATAATCAATGACAGGAAATAGGGCGTAGGAAGATGATCGAATATATTTAAGTTTCGATTGTGTAATACTTTTTTTGAAACCCTCATTCCTTTTTGCTTAAATTAATTCATTCTTTTAAATTTCTGCCATTCTATAACTTGGAAAACACCATAAATTTATAAATGTACATATTCCCTATAAATATCCCAAGCAACCGTCTAATGCAGAGTTTTTAACCAAATGCTCGCAGACAGATGTGCGCCCGCTGAGCTATGTTCGTGCGCCCACTTCAAAATATTAAATCACGAAAAAAGTCAGATTGTATTATTTAATACAGTTTATTGAAGTCGCAAAAATATTATCATTTATGTGATTTTACGAATAAGTTTTGATTTTATTTATATTTTTTTTTATGTGTTTGGTATCTTGGGGGGCGTATGGGAGGGTAGGCCAGAAACCTTCGAAAAAGTGAACTCAAAAAATTCGTAAAGTTTAAAAAAAGAAAATGGGGGTTGGAGGTTGGGGGTGGTTGGGGGGAGGGGTTGGTAGGCCAAAAACCATTGCGGGAGTGTACTCAATAAATTTAGTAAAGTTTCACATCGATCGGTCGAGCGGTTTAGTAGTCCATAGCGGAAATACAGACAGACAAACATTCATTTTTATATATATAGATAGATATGTAGATGCTCGTATAACATATTTTTGATAATGAATTCTGTTTTTTTTTAACATTATTGAAATCTTGAGCCCTGGGCTGTATACCTGGTGTTGATCTGGGCTGTCGAAGGGCTAACTCGACACAAGGCAATAGAAAACAATGTTTATGTGTGATAAATGGTAAGAGTGTCAATAATCCTACCAAGAACTATGACGTCAATGACGCCTTGGGACAGGAAGTGGCCGCCTAGCATCTCTGCGACTCATACAATATTTGTTTTAAGCAAGTGAGAACCCGGCATGCGTTGCAATACAACTCAAAGAAAGAAAATTACTGTTTTTTTAATTCTGTTTAATGAAGTGCTTTTGGACTCACAATATTTTTTATTTTTCTGTCTGGTCCGTATACAAATATATCAGAAGGTTTTCCAACCCGTGAGCAGGCCACATATTTTTTGCCATGAAACTGGTAGCCGTGGCAAGTAGATCGCTTTCTTCGGCAAACTTTCTCATTGTAAAATTGCTATACTAATTTTAAAAAAACCTTTGCGGCCGTCCGCACCACAACTCGCCAAAGTTTTATCGCAATCTTATGAACCGCAAAGGAACGCCAAACTCGAAGGCGTCGACATTACATGTCACAAAATATTTACCGCAATTGGATGAACAGTACATTCATTTTTACATATTATATACATAGATTAAATCAATAATAATATACATAAAATTATCATTGATTATTCTACGTATTATACTGTGGAATAATCAATTAAATTAATTTTAATTTTATATTAAATTGAACTTCCACAAAGTTAATGACGAGTCCATCGAAATTATTATTTAAAATTACATTTCAGCTGTGCATATTCATGATTCATGACCGTTATTCCGATATCAATAAAAATAAACGAAATACCGGGATTCTGGTTTTCGTAATACCGGTACGTATTGAAGTCTCGAGTCATGTTGAACGTCATTTTAACTGGTAACGTAAGGTTTCTTCTGTGTGAACGAACCTCGCGTGAACAGCCTCGACGCGCTTTGTTAGCCGCTTCAATAATAAATACTTTTATTTGATAGAGCCCACACTCGTGACACGAGTGAGTACCGCAAAATAAACGGGAGTTAATGCGTTTTCGCTGTGAACTCCCGACGAAATAACGCTATAAATAAGTTGATAAAATTTTACACTTCGACGCTGTCTATCGCAAAAAGTATTATTTTGATAGCAGACAAATGTGACGTTACAAAACAAACGTGAACATCTCCGTCATAGATAAATATGAGTAAAACCCATCTTTTATTATCTGTCCATGTTGTGCTTTTTTATAATATTTATTTGTAAATGTATTTGTTACAGTGAAAATATATTCTTCTCCAAGCTGTCATTGAAATTATATTTGATCTCCCTATCTTCAGCCCTATGTTCGTCTGAGTTTTTCTTTGGTTCTCTTTTTATGAAAGGGACTACTTCCTGATTTTGTTTCATTGAAGCAAGCCAGGCAAATCATCGACTTGGGCCAATAATTTCAATGATAGTAACCAGTGAAATCATGTTGTCATACAAATTTATTACTTGATACATTTTCACTGACAATACAGTTTCACTGAAACATTTTGATTGTTTCTCAAGGGACCATAAAAAAAACAAACGATCAATGCGGAAAACAACTAATGCGGGAATGTTTAAAATATGAAATAAAACTTTTAAAAAACACTATCGTCAAAACTAGTTCAGATAGTTCTGACGATGGCGTAAGCCGGAATAGCTATCAACAAATATATGAAATAATTTCTGTAGAACTAAAATACATTGTTATTTATTTCAACGTGTTATAATGTTGTTCTACCAAGTAAATGTCCAATTCAATCAATCAATTTGATTTATTTATTACAGAAAAAAAAAATCTGATTAGCAGATAAATATCCTGGAAATATTCACTGTAATTTAATAAATTACATACACATTTTTATGTTATGGAAGAAGGACAACGGCGCGACCTTTTGCTCGTCTATGCTCTAGATTTGAGGACAACAAGGTTGAAAAAATGCGATCAAGGATATTTCTAGATAAATACAGTGTCATATCTTATTTAATATAGCTTCTACATATTTTTCCTCTATGTTACCAAACAATTTTTTCAAAGAAACCATGAATAGTGGCAGATCAAGTGTGTAGGTGTTCTAATTATAAAAACGAACCGGGAATTATGGAAACATAACATTGCTAAGATGGTTCTAGTAAGGTACATATATGTACATCCCTCTCGCTACGCCATCGGATGGGATGTAAAGAATAATATAAACATCCATGTCACGAACGCAAATCGATTGGAAAATCTATTTATTAAAATGTCAGAGTACTAAGACACTGCAATTTGATATTTGGCTCTGTTACTCGACGGACATACAATAATTCACGATAGGTTTGAGCTATATCAATAATCTAGAACAGTAGTTCTCACGTAAAATTTGGCTGTGGCCACATTAGGAACATCAGCGGTCCAAATTTCTTTTTTGTCAAAAATACCTAAACACGTATATATTTGAGTTTTTGCAAACTGACAATTCTTGATGCACAATACAATGCATCCAAAATATTCAAGTTTCAGTGTCATTTCTGACAAATTAACTTGTTAAATCACATTTTTATTAACTATCAAGCTGTTGGTGGCCGCAGAAAAATTCTCTGTTGGCCGCACATAAGATGATCTAGAACATAGATTCCCAAACTTATTTCCCCCGTGGACCCCCAAACCAGAATTTCATTTTTGGTGGACCCCCCCCCCCGGTTCCCTAATAATGAAGTTTTCTAAACTTTTCAAACACAAATATGAACACAATTCGATAAGTTTTTGTATAGTGGACAGTGAAAAAAAAGTTTTTTTTATTAGTTTTTTATTGAATTTTTATTTAATCAAAATGAAGTGTAAGTAAATAAATAAATAAACAAGTAATCGTACAAAAAATAATTTAAACATATCAAAACATATTATAATAAATAAGAATTCTTTATTAAAATAATATTAAATAAGAATTCTTTCGGAGCGTCACGTTCATCCTTCTCATTAATGAGAGGGATGAACCTGACGTCTGATATGTTGGTCAATATTTGGCTTTAAATTAGTGAGGTATAGTCGTAAATCACCACGTTCTGTAATTTGCAACCTGTTCCTTTTTTTCGTAAGAAAATTAGTAACCGCACTGAAGCCTCTTTCCACGAGGTATGTAGAAGGAAAAGATATTAAAAAATTTCTAACGATGGCCCATAACGCAGGATAAGTCACAGGGATATCTTTCTGCAGCCAAAACTGCTGGTAACCCTTTCTAAATTCTACCTTGAGTTCTTCGTCTGTGCTAAGTCCTATTAACTCTTCCTGTAATATGTCTTGTACAGTATCCATTTCTTCTATATATGGATTGATGATCCATGGAGGTATTTTCATTATTAAAATGTCTTCAAACCTGCTTTTGAAGTCTTCGTGGAGGACATTTAGGTGTTCTACGTAATTCATAAGATCATCGTCGTGAACATTTGTCGACGACAACTTCGGAAACTGCGTAAATTCTCGTCGTCCAATGTTTTGTTTCATCAAATTTATTTTGTCAAATAAATCCGTGGACCCCCATTTACATCTCGTGGACCCCCTTTTATTTTTCTTCCTGACAGGGACCCCCTGTCAGTCCCTCTCGGACCCCTGGGGGTCCGTACGGACTACTTTGGGAACCCTTGATCTAGAATGACAATACAAATGTGTATGTCTATTTTATCAATTTATTCTTTCTTAGATTCAACCAAAAAACTAGATTATATTTTTTGTTCATGGGTTAAATGAGATACTTCGTAATATAAAATTTAAAATAACTTAGATTATTCCACGAATTGTTTCACTAATTGTGACACGTGTTTCCCCTCTTTCAGAGGCATCTTCATACTAACTATCGCAAAGGTTGCTTAACTGATTAAGCAAGATTGATTCTAAAATTTTAAATTGATTAAATTGCAAAATGGAGTTTGGGGTTTTTTTATTTTCGATGGTTTCGCCTCTTTCAGAGGCATCTTCAGATAAAAAAGATAAAAAAAGATATATTATTAAATAATATTCTTAACAGGACAGGTTGCTCACCTCTGCTAACATTATTCCCAATTCAAAAGAGTGATCACCCAACCTAACTGATTGATTGCAGCTCATTAGTTTATAGTTTATTAGTTTGTAATGTTTAACGTCATTAGAAATATATTTGTTTGCTTTGTTTCGATTCTATAACCTTCTCTTGCGTCCCTTAAAAAGGAAAAATCCCAATCTAATTGATTGAGTGATTGCACCTTATTAGTATCATTATGTTATTGTATTGTTTTGATTCTATCACCCCCTTCCTTGTTTCCTTTAGAAGGAAAAAAACCCGTAATCCATTTTGTAATTTCATAATTTAAAATGTTAAAATGTTAGAATTTATCTTGCTTCATTACTTAAGCAAACTTTGCGATAGTAAGTCTGAAGATGCCTCTGAAAGAGGCGAAACACGTGTCACAATTAGTTACACAATACGTGGAATAATCAAAGTTATTTTAAATTTTATATGAGTTTGGGGTTTTTCCTTTTTACGGGAAGCAAGACTATAGGATCAAAGCAAAGCGAACAAATAATTATATTACTAATGAGTTGCAATCGCGATACTTCGTCACTGTTTTGTAGACTACTATATGAAATGCTGATGGAGCTTTTATTGTCGGGTTCGTGGAACAGTGATCAGCATCGTTGGCTTCCGTGACGGACTTCGAACTCTGTTCTAAGGCATTGGCGTTGTCTAAAACATTTTATCATCTATAAGAGTGATTAGCTTACCTCTAGTCCGGTCTTAGCCTTATCTTAAATATCAATACTTTCATGGGTTCCATGACAAATCAGAACATGACAATTCAGAACATGACGTTTCAGAACATGACAAATCAGAATATGACAATTCAGAACATGACAAATCAGAACACGACTTTTCAGAACATGACATTTCAGAACATGACATTTCAGAACAAGACTTTTCAGAACATGACATTTCAGAACATGACATTTCAGAACAAGACTTTTCAGAATATGACATTTCAGAACATGACATTTCAGAACAAGACATTTCAGAACAATCGGCCTATCTACGGACACCGTCCGAGCGCGCTCGCTTTATAATATTGGGTTTTCACATACATATTTGTCTATAAACAATTTACCAATTATGAATAGGGCTGCCACAACAAGAAAATAACTGTAATTATGAGATCGCCGAAATTAAAATAAATGTTCACTAACTATTGTAGTTAGTTCGCGTGCATTTTAAAATTCATTCGTTGGGCTGGCACAAATATGTATATATATATATGTATGTGGGATCTGGCGGTGGAGTCGGGCAAAATAACGAAGGTTTTAGTTTTATAATACGTCTTTATTTATTAACAGTCTTAGCACCGGCTTATTCTAGCGGAAAAAAATCATAACAAAAAAATCTGAAGATTAAAATTTACATTTATATAATATTTTTACATGCTTCTCAAATGTCGTATCGAGATCGACTTGCACAGAATTTTTATACACATAATAATAACATTAAAAATTATTAATTATGTTGTTATTATTAATTAATAATTTTTATTGTCGATCTCGATACGACATTTGAGAAGCATGTAAAAATATTATATAAATGTAAACTTTAATCTTCAGATTTTTTTGTTATGATTTTTTTCCGCTAGAATAAGCCGGTGTTAAGACTGTTAATAAATAAAGACGTATTATAAAACTAAAACCTTCGTTATTTTGCCCGACTCCACCGCCAGATCCCACATACATATATTTATATATACATATTTGTGCCAGCCCAACGAATGAATTTTAAAATGCACGCGAACTAACTACAATACTTAGTGAACATTTATTTTAATTTCGGCGATCTCATAATTACAGTTATTTTCTTGTTGTGGCAGCCCTATTCATAATTGGTAAATTGTTTATAGACAAATATGTATGTGAAAACCCAATATTATAAAGAGCGCGCTCGGACGGTGTCCGTAGATAGGCCGATTGTTCTGAAATGTCTTGTTCTGAAATGTCATGTTCTGAAATGTCATATTCTGAAAAGTCTTGTTCTGAAATGTCATGTTCTGAAATGTCATGTTCTGAAAAGTCTTGTTCTGAAATGTCATGTTCTGAAATGTCATGTTCTGAAAAGTCGTGTTCTGATTTGTCATGTTCTGAATTGTGATATTCTGATTTGTCATGTTCTGAAACGTCATGTTCTGAATTGTCATGTTCTGATTTGTCCGGTTACCACTTTCATGATACTAAAGAGAATTTGAGCGACTAAGTAACAAGCATATCTGGTAGAAAACATATGTTGAGACACCTTCCATTAGGAGGCCATATTCTAAACATTGTGAGCTAACATGTCACTTACTGAGTGACATACAGAGCTCGAACAATGCATCCAGATAGGATTTTAGCTCTAGATCTTTTCACCACTCGAATATTGGCCAGCTAATGATAATATATGTTATATCAAATCAAGTTAAATAGTATAATATCACACAATATTATTGTTACAACTTTTATACAAGCGAATAAAACTCCAATCGTATTATCCGCTGTAACACATTGTCTAACTACCGACCATTAAATTCAATAGATTTTTTCATTCTCTCTCGAAAACTATTCTCGAAATTACAGACAGGGGTAGTTTAGGGGTGGGCCTTTATGGGTACATACATCGGGCCGGTCGGGGCGCCATAAGACGGGGAGCGTCAAACAAGTTAATAGCGGGAAAAGCTTTGAGGATAATTTCGATGTTTATCGAATCACCCTAACCGCTTCAGACCTGGAGCAAAATTTACGAGCTTTTGTTTAAACTGATTATGCTTTTTCAGTAATGTTAATCCTAGTATTATAAACAATTTCTCATTTACATCGCTGATAAGTCTTTGTTTTTATTTACGACCTAAATACGATTTAGAACCAAAAAAGCTATCGCATCGTCACATAAAAGTAATCACTTTTAACCCGCTCGTAACTCATACTGTCTCATATGCTATAAATTGATATTTAAAAAATAAATAAACTAATCAGTGTTTTAAAAGATTTGCATTATTCTATCTGACGATACAATCTCCATGAAATTGTCACTTACACTGATAAATTAATAATCGTAATCTTAGTCGCTGGAATATTCGTAAATCGGCTCAGCAGGAAGAGGGTGTTAACCGTCTTCTTAGTGGAAAAACATCATTTATATTATATAAAGAAATCATATTATATTGTATTATTTCCACATTTATTCTGATAAAGATCAGGGCTGGTTTCATAGCGAGCATTTTCAACTAACAATCAGTTGACAGCGCTTGCGATATCCATTATAATGTGTTTTTATTTATTTACATAAAAGTAACTAATTTTATAAACATATGTCACCAATTTCGTATTACAATTGTATTTATATATTTTCTTTCTTTCAATGTTTCTTTTTTATTATTAAAACATATAATTAACAGGAAAGGTTGCTCGCCACTGCTTAATTTATTTCCAATGGGTTTAACCTTTCCCAATTGATTAAATCTCATTAGTTGATAATTTTGTCGTGTAACGTCATTATTTGTAAAATTATTGTTTGTTTTGTTTCTATTCTCACCTTCTTACTTCAGGTAAAAAGGAAAAATGCAAAGCTCCATGTTCGTAATTTATCATTTTCGAATATTAGAATCAAACGTGTTTAATTACCTAAGCAACCTTTGCGATAGTAAGTCCGAAAATGCCCCTGAAAGAGGCGAAACACGCGTCACAATTAGTAACACAATGCATTGAATAATCAAAGTTATTTTATATTTTATTACTTTGATTAAAGATGTGCCATCATAATTTAACCGCCGCCGAATCCTTAACTAAAATTGTGAACTTAGAATAGATATCTTCAGTAGCCATTTAATTTTAAGATTTTTTATTTTTATAAAAATATATTTTCATTGTTCAAAGAAACTTTTTTTCATTTATATCTTGCATATAAACATGTGTAAGTAAATAAACAAGTACATATTGCAACATCATTAACGCGATGGTGGCGCGCTCGCTAATGGCCAAGTTATTTTTAATTTTATGTAATATATCAATATTCCAGGATTAACAAATTAGTTCAAATGTAATATTCGTGAATGTACAACACCATTTGCCTTTATCTTATCATTCAGTTGCTGGATTATTATCAAAATAAGTATATAATAAGAAATATAATAGGCATGGGTGAATTTTGATTTCGTTCGATTGTTTAACTTTCATATCTATCTATCCACTCGTCAAACATAACGTTATTTTGCACGTAGGGTGGTAAACTGGTAAACAAGCCTTGCGGCATTTCAGACAGGATGTATCAGCCTGACATATTTTTTACGATAAATAAAAAGTAGCTTTTTTCTGCATCGTTATTATTCAATTAAATAGTTTATTAAATACAACTTTCAAGGATGCGAGTTCCTGTTTATTTGACCAAGAGAAACGATTGCCTGGAAAGCTAAAAGCATTTTTGTAAAATAAAAATAATATTAGATAACACATTTTTAGAAGGTACTTATTCCACATTGGATGTATTAAGATCGTGACCGGTTTCGCTCATCGTGAGCATTATCAACTGAACTGCTTAATTCAATGTGGAATAAATACTAAAAAATTGTTATTATTTTTATTATACTTAATGTCATTTCACCAAGTAGTGAAAATATGAACATTTATGGATGATGACTCGTTTTAATTTTGTGTTTTTCCATGAATTTTGTCGCTATCGACCCGGGCTTCGCCTTTCGGCATCCTCAGTACCACATTTAAAATACCTGATAATTATAATTTGCCCTCACAATTACTTTCAAAACTTCTACAATTCAAAAGCCTGTCCCTGTTGGTCCCTGTGGTCTAGTGCAGTGACGGCTGGTGACGGGGTGCTGGGGGTGCAAAAGGAAGATTCAACTATTTTTCCGTTCTACGGAAGTGAAACAGTTGTTTCGAACATCTGAATTGAAAGTCCATGCAATAGAAGTGTTTAAAATCCAATGAATAGGAAAGAACTCTTGCAAAAATGGTTGATCTTCCTTGCACCCCCAACACCCTGTCACCAGCCGTCACTGGTTCATCGAGCTTTGTCCTAGCGATCAGGGGACTCGAGTTCAATTCTCGGCAAGGTTGGATTTTTTCAATTGAAAAAGAGATCTTGGGGTGGGTGTATGTTATTTATCGTTGATTTTGTGCACAATCGATTTTTATTTATCATCGAGTTAAAAAAGAATATTTGGCGCATTGGCGTAAGCTGTAATGCCAAATATTTTTAATTTAAAAAAAAAAATCATTCACTAATTCATCAAGATTTAAATAATAACAATTAAGTTTAATGATCTTATAGTATTCTTATTAATATGTATGGCCCGCGGAACTGTACAAAGTTGTTGAATTTAAGTGTAATTTTCTGTTTGCTTTGCGTAATTATAAAAAATGACAGATTGTGTCCCGGCAAGAAACCTCATTTCCAAAATGTGAAAAGGTTGGCCACGTATGGCTTAATCCTCAAGTAATACTCGTAATTTATGAATTAAGATTTTGTTTTTTAAACAGCGGTCTGAAAAACTAGAAAGCACTATTTAATTCATTGCACACTTTTACGCCGACGTCCACAGCAACAGAGAGAGTTTTTTCTACTGCAAGAATAAAAAAACAAAACTTCGAACCAAATTAAAATTTGAGACGTTAAATTCTCTATTATTTTTTAAATATATGTTTCATACATTGAAATAAATGTATTGATTAAATAAAATAAGGTTATTTATTTATTTATCATCTATTTAAATACACAAATTTGAATTAATAATATATATTTTGTTATGCGCGAGTATACTCGAGTACTCCAGTATTTTAGAATTTTACTACTCGATACTCGAGTAGCTGAGATGTTGAGTAATTGGAGTCTAGTACGCAGAAATCACACTGTATAAAATGTAGAGAACGCTATTACGGCATAAAGTGATCCCTCGGAAATATTTCGGTAGTAATAAATCCATAGATGCAGGTTTGCGAGGGGCCGGGGGGGGCTACAAAATCGGTAGGGGCCTACGTGTCCCCCTGCCATGACTTTTTTCACTTGAGATTTCGACATGATGATAAAATCGGATGTGTAGTATTTATAGGATTGCGTTTGCGACTACACATTTTGCGACCAGCGTTAGATGAGTCACGCAAAAAGAGCATATTGTTCCAGTGAGAGAATAGATAGAGCAATTGTGCCTTGTGGTTATTTACTTGGAAGAACTCTTTTATAATTAGATAAAAATATCAAACTAAATCTGATACAAGTGAAGTCGAAAAAAGTAAAAATTATAAAACAAAAAAAAATTGATCTTGTTGAATTAAATACTGTTAATTCAACTAGGTAGAGGGTTCTTATGATTAACATATTTTTCTTCCCTTTTTTACTGCCAAAAATAGGTGGAAAATAATTGTATTAAAAAAAATAAGACATATTTTGTACCTATTTCTGATGAATCAGTTAAATATGCTCACGATGAGCGAAACCGGTGCTGATCTAAATAAATTTACTATAGAAGTAGTACGAAAAGTGTAAAAAAAAATTATATCTACATACATATTTAGATCATTTTAATGAAGCTTACTCGGTTGACGTCTCTGCCAATTTCCGATTTTTGCAACTCTTATATCTGTAAACCATAATTTTTTTTCTTCTACGTTTTAATCTGTTTTCTCACTGCAAAAGCAATAAAGTTATAATTTTTGATACACATATAAATAAATAAAAAAATCTTCCCCTTGTATCGAAGGCTTAATCCGCAAATACCCACCACGGACACGTTACAAAACGTTTCAAATACGAAGCAACCCTTGCAAATGATTGCCGGGAGTGCCTCGGGAGTAGTTCCTCAATATTTGGTTGTTATTAACTTGTGAGTGGGTGAAAAAAGCTCAAGCTTTCAATACGACTCCAGCATTGACCAAAAACACTACTCCGACTAAAAAAGGCTTAATTTCGCCACGTTCTTTTCCTACCTTACCTATATATGTGTATTTAATTATATACCAACATTACCAACCAACCAATCTGGCCAATAGCCAAATTGATCATATTATATGCATAAATAAAAAGTTTTAACTTTTCCATTTATCAAAAACTATTTCAACCAAAAGACCGTCGTTCGGAAAATAGTTGAAATATAAAATATACATCAAAACTGTTCTTTCAATTACATATAATAAGTTCTGGACCTTCAGCGATTTCAAGTGCACGAATAAACTTGAACTAAAGATGCCGAAAGGTGAGCTCGTAAGCGACAAAACTCATGGAGAAGTACAATATATAAAAGATTCAATAATTTTCCACCCAATCCAAGTTGCAAATAAAAGTCATTTTTTATTTCATCTCAGAGTCATCTTTATTCGTGCTTAAAGAAAAACATTGAAAATAAAAAAATATGATAAGAGGTACTCGTTCATTTTTAAATGTCACTAGAATCTTGAACGGTTATGAAATGTCACCGAATTATCAAGACAACCAGAAAATTTTCCATTTTGCGATTTTTACAACCTCGTGGCTAGAGATTCCAATTACTCGACATCTCAACTACCCGAGTATCGAGTAGTTAATTTTGAAAATACTCGAGTAGTTTCATATGTACCAAAATATATATTATTTATTAAAATTTGTGTATTTAAATTTATAAAACATATATTTCAAAAATGATAGAGAATTAAACGTCTCAAATTTTAAATTGGTTCGAAGTTTTGTTTTTATAATTCACGCAGTAGAAAACACTCTCTCTGTTGCTGTGATCGTCGGTTTTATAGTTAACAATTAATTAAATAGTGCATCCAGTTTTACTGTCCGCTGTGTAAATGATTCCATTTTTTTAATATAATCTACATTTATAAATTGCGAGTATTACTCGAGTATTTTCCAAAATACTCGAGTATCGAGGACTTGAAAAATGGAAGAGTATTCTCGAGTTTCGAGTACTCGATACTCGAATCGGAGTCTCTACTCGTGGCCTTTTCTTTTATACAGAAGATATCTGGATTATGAGCTGTATGTGACATTTTTGAGATATACAGTGATCAATTTCAGTTGTAATTGTTTATGTGAATAATCACTGTACTAATAAAAAAAAGTCCGGTCCGTGGCGCAGTGTCAACGGTGTTGGCTTGCGTGCCGGACCGCCCGAGCTCGGTTCCCGGCACGAGCAGATTTTTTCAGTCGATAAATAGATTCAGCAATGGGTAAGATAAGAGATAAACATCCCTTCTATCCCACGAAGCGGCACGTAGCCAGAGCGATTAGCTAATCACGAGTCCTGGGCTAGTTCCTCGTATCCTTTCAATCCCTACTAAGTTACCTACTAAGTTAGGAGCGGACATGGTGAAGAAAAAATAAATATTTTTTTTAAGTCATTTCTGTATACAACACGGCTTTATACAACACGGATGCTTAAATTGTGACATATTTTTATACAACACGCATTATTTTTACCACAAACTACTACGTCTATAATCCGGCCCATAGACCAAGGTACATATAATCTCAACATTTAAATCTTATATATAAAACAGAAACGGGGGATGTATGTCTGTAATTTCCTTTTGCATTGTTGTTGTATGTTCAAACAAACGAATTGATTTCGCTCGCGAAAGTTTCGACGGTAAATATTTTCCGTTATCAATGTGTGTGTAGATACTCCAATTACTCGAGTATCGAGTAGTACATATATAAAACCGAAACGGCGTATGTATTTATGTCTGTGGGTCTGTAATTCCCTTTTGCATTGTTGGTCATTAAGTTGCCATAAAAACGAATATGAAAGAAAATATGTTTGATTTTTTTATCGGCGAATACATTTAGTCAAAATGTAATAAATTAGTCTTCTACTGAACTTTTCCCGGCTTTTATAAATATAATAATGTTTTTATTTACGTGAAGGTATTATTTGACATTTCTTTGACAGCAAATTAGATTTTTTCCTTGAATTTGGACATTTTAATGGGCTAGAATGGGGCTGTCAATATATAAAAGGGGCTGTGAAATGTCAATGCTAGTCTGAAATGTTCATTTTAATTCCATTTTAATTGACCTAGACTTTTGAATTTTGAAAAAAGTTGTTTCAACTTGGCCCGTCTGAATTTACGCGCCGAGGTGAACATAACCCCAAACTGGTCCGAGCGAAGCCGGGTTCGAGCACTAGTGATATTATATTCATCGAATTTTTGAAAAAATATTAGAAGACATCGATTAGGATGAAACACTTCCACAAGCTTGGAAAAAAATTTCCATTCGAAATTGTGTCGATATTATATTATTTGCATCTGCTAAAAAATTAAACAAACCACTTAATTAATGAATGACATATTATGTTATGAAAGTTTCTTTCAATAAAAATGTTTATTTAAATAAATTAAGTAAAATAAAAATACGGTAAGAAAAATAACAATGTATTTTAGTTCTACATAAATTATTTTATATATTTGTTGATAGCTATTTCGGCTTACGCCTTCGTCAGAACTATCAACAAATATATAAAATAATTTATGTAGAACTAAAATACATTGTTATTTTTCTTACCTTATTATAATGGACTTCTACCAAGTAAATGCCTACTCCATCAATAAAATAAAAATCTTCGATATTTATTTTTGGAACGCAAACCCAAATTTTGTATGAACTTCAAACTTTATATAACACGGATTTGTATTACACGAAGTTTTTGTGGAACTATATAACCGTGTTATACGAGGACCAAATGTATAGAAAATTTGTAGCAGCATGAACAATCTCATATAGGCAAGAACGTTTTAGATTGTTGAACAAAATTAATTTATATAATCACCGACGTTCGATGCGAAATGAAGTGCGAAAAATAATATTCTCACAGAGTATTGCACGGAGAATTTGATTTACTTTTTGATACCGCTCGCATCTCTCTCTGTCACCCACCCCGCTAGTACGGCGAGTCTTTGTGCCTAATAGGTTAAGGACCCGAGTGAAAGGGACACAGCTATTCAGGGCCGCACCCCGTGTTTTCAACTCGCCGCACTTTCCTGACGAAAACAACGCAAAGTGATTTTTAAGTTATGGGGGAAGTATTAAAACACACAAATATTAAATTTACTAAAAAAAAAGAATAGGCAGGGGTCTAGACTCTAATCAGAGGTGGGTAACTTTTTATTATATATTGGAAGCAGTGGCGGCTGGTGACAGAGTATTAGGGAGTACAAAAAAAGATTCAACTATTTTTGCAAGAGTTCTTTCCTATTCATTGGATTTTAAAACACTTCTATAACATGGACTTTCAATTCAGATGTTCGCAATACCAACGGAGTACCAGTCTTATGAAATTTTGGCTGACCGTAGTACGGAAACGATTGGAAGGCCGCATTAAATTATTTGTATCTTTATATAGCCATACGTACAAGAAAATTTAATGAGTTGCAAACTACTGCGGCAATTGAATTATGGTAATTTTACAACATAATCAACGAAATTCCATGAAGCAAATTTAATCGAAATCCTCGATAGTCAATTAATAAGACAAAGTTTAAAATAACAACTATAGCAACCGTACGATAATCAGTCTGATGATGCTTCTGAAACACGTGTCACTATTTGTCATACAACACGTCGAATAAAATGGAATATCCTTCCACAGAACTAGCGCCGAATATACCAAGGAATATAATCATTAAATTCGAAAATTCCATCAACTAGCTTTATCTCCAGAAGTGCTTTTATCTGCGCACCGTGCGCAAGAGCAATGTCATAAATGAGTGCAAATATGTTTTGAATAAATACGGAATGAAAGTCTTTACCAATCATTAAAAAACTATTGACTATTCTATAATTTTTTCTTGATCTATATTAAAAACTTTTTTTTTCAAAAAGCATACATTTATATTTTCTATTGGCAATCTATTATTTTGGAATACTGTAACACGTCTACTTCGTATATCGGAACTTTCATCTTGAAACTGTCCTTTGATAGTGGTAAAGGATGTGAAACTATTTATAGCAATGTGTTAAATTCTTTCTTGTCTTTTTGAAATTCAATTTGTGAATTGTTGATACGTTAAATGTATTAATGAGGTCTTCGAAAACAGCCCGCTGCCTAAGTGCACGTACGGCCGAATCGCCTGCTCCTGGACTCGACCCTGCCTTCGTGCATTCGTAACATGCTCAGCTGTTATACCGTGTTTGGTCTGGCTTCATATCTATATTAACCTACCTATCGTTGAACAAAATACACCGGCTGTTATTTTAAAAACCATGAAACTATGGTAGCATTCGTGGTATGATCAAAAATTGGTAACAATATGTTTGTACATACAATACTACAATACTCTTGATAATTTATTATTTACAATCGGTGGAAAACACTAAAATAATTATAGTTTTATATAAAATTAAAGTAATAACTTTTTTTCCGACTTTGCACCTGACTCATCATTATGAAAAAATTCCCCATTTGAAGACGCACATACCTGTTGGATCTTATATTGTTAATGATCATTCTTACTTAATAGGTATCGATTTAAAGTAGTAGCTTGTATTGCAAAGAAGTCTTCAACTTTTAAACTATAGTCTATTTGATATTAAGTATGCTCGTTTTGTTTTATTTCATTTTGAATTATTTTCATATTTGTATTACCAATTGTGTGTCATCCCTTCATAAGTCTTGATTAGCTTTTGTATAAATAACACTGTATTTTTGTTTTTCTTATCAATTCATAATGCTCGCAACGAACGAAACGGGTCCTGATCTTAATAAATCTATTGTGGAATAATTCCATAAAATGTGTTATTGTTCTATATTATATTTATAACTTTGTTACTCCACTGATTCTGTTAGAAAACGTGACACGTGTTTTGCCTCGCGTTTCGCTTTGCCAGTTATTATTTTATTAAAATGTCTATACTTAATATAACAATATTTGTTTTTGAGAAAATAAAGGACGTCTTGAAAAATGTTGCTTACTATGTTTTAATTTATTACTTAAATTTATAAGCTTCATTACAGTAATAAAAAATGAATATTTATAATGTAAGCTATATTAAAAAGATCTTAATTCATTCACGTGTTCAAACAATTCTTTTTTAAATGTTTTACAACTCATTTCAAAGTAAAGTGATATTTGGCATGCATGATTATACATTAAGTCCTCGACTTACGCGATAAATTGGTTCCAAAGGTTTTCGTGTCGGTCGAAAAATCGCGTTGAGTCGTGTAAAACGTAAAAGCAACCAATTCTTTAAAATAATATGTGCTAGTTTCAAAGGACAGGTAAAACGAAAATGGATCTAAATTCTTACACTAAAGACATCACGAAAGGGAAATATTATTTATGTATTAAAATATCCCTCGATTACACTCAAACATCACCAATATTTTAAGCAGTTTTATGAATAACTAGTATTCGAACCCGTCTTCGCTCGGACCAGTTTGGGGTTATATTCAGCTCGGCGCGTAAATTCAGACGGGCGTAGTTGAAACAACTTTTTTCAAAATTCATAAGTCTATGTCAATTAAAATGCAATTAAAATGAACATTTTAGACTGGCATTGACATTTTACAGCCCCTTTCATATATTGACAGCCCCATTCTCGCCCATTAAAATGTCCAAATTCAAGGAAAAAATCTAATTTGCTGTCAAAGAAATGTCAAATAATACCTTCATGTAAATAATAAACATTATTATTAATAATAAAAGCCGGGAAAAGTTCAGTAGAAGACTAATTTATTACATTTTGACTAAATGTCTTCGCCGATAAAAAATCAAACATATTTTCTTTCATATTCGTTTTTATGGCACATTAATGACCAACAATGCAAAAGGGAATTACAGACCCACAGACATACATACGCCGTTTCGGTTTTATATATGTACTACTCGATACTCGAGTAATTGGAGTCTCTACACACACATTGATAACGAAACAAATTTACCGTCGAAACTTTCGCGAGCGAAATCAATTCGTTTGTTTGAATTTGCAACAACAATGCAAAAGGGAATTACAGACATACATCCCCCGTTTCGGTTTTATATATAAGATGTACTTTTTCCAAAATTTGAATAACTATTTTCCGCGTCTCATCAAAAGCTCTAACTACTCCATGTAATTTATTTTTTAGTTTATATAACATCTTGATCAATTGGTTGAATAATTATAAGGATTCTATTTTTATTTTTTCATTTTCGTCGCAAAGCGGAGTCCGTTACCTGCATTGAATATACGATTATCATCAAAGCATAAATGTTAAACAACATATGAAATCGCGTTTGTCGAGGAATTTCTGTACTTCCAAATGTTTTGATCTTGTATTTTTTCTCTTCAAAACATTCTTCCATAATTCCGAATGCTAATACTACGGAAAAGTTACAAATAAGATGCAACTTAGAAATAAATCGTAGTTTGTAACATGTAAATGTTCATACTCAAGTAAAGTAATATTCAAGTAATAAAGAAATATGTCTGGAAATAACTTGATTCAGACGATCGGTAATACTAGTTTAGTAGTCTTATGAACCACATAAGCAACGATGAAGATTAATTAAATCGAGTAACGGGGAATTTGTTTTATGTTTGCTCATAATTAAATATCGTCTTTTTATTTATATTCCGTATTTATGGAGAAATGAATAGTCATTTCGCTATTCGAATTTATTTGCAATTAGTATGTTACCTAAGTATATACGGTTGTTGCTAAATTATAAATTGACTAAAAGCAGTTTTAGTTATAAATACAATATATTTAATGATTATGTGGTCGAGTGGTAAGTGTCGTCTCGTTTGGCTATAGCACTCAGTACGAACGCTTTTTTTTCGGTTTATCGATTGATATTCGAAGGCGTGGTTATATGAGAAAGTTTACTGATACACATGATACTTAACACGGTGCTTACGCTGTGCACACATTTGTCCGTTTACTAATTGGCCATCAAATGCGAAAGTTTAATTACCAAATTAATTAAAAGGGTCCGTAAACATGATGTTAATATCGCTTAAAATAAGTGGCTGAGCAAGTCTTTTTTTTCTATTTTTCTTTTCTTCAGGCACCTTACACGCTAAATCAATCGGATCAGACCCGTGCAGCTCTGTATCGGACCAAGTACATCAGGCATGTCCAATTGAAATCACATGGTGGTTCAAACAAAATAAGGCATGTCTCTAATGGGTCACACATAAATATTTTAAGCCTAAATATGAAATTTGAATCGTTTGAATTTTGTACTTTTCTATGAGTTGTGTCGTTAACGACCCGGGTTTTGCCTTTTGCCTTCTTCGGGCACTTCAAGTGCACGAATTAACATGAACTGACGGCTGATATTTTTTTAAGTCGACAGGCAATTTGGATATAGCACATTGCAGTAGATTCGTAGAACCTTCGTCGGGCAACGTGTTTCAACACTTTATTTATGATATTTATATTATTTATATACAACTTTGAGAACAATTACTCACAAATACATGTGGTGCAGCGAAAACGTACATTGATAATTGTCCTAATTTCGGAAATATTTTTCATAAACTTCTTGTATTATATTGTAATTCGTCACAAATTTTGTCTTTGATTTTTTATTGTATTTTACCAATAACAAAATGCAAAACGTATAGAAAACTGAAAACCTCGAAAGAGCCGCAAATAACAAGTTTGGGCATGTTTGAAGTACATGAAGGGTAGCATCATTTATTTTCATTATCGGATAGTGTTACGGAAGGCGGCCGTAAAAAAGCGGCTGCGTACACATAGCGGGTGGTAGTTGGATAACCAACTTGTATATGCGATACCAAAAAATCGTACCTCATGGTGGTCGTATGCCAGCGGCCAAATCTTCATTTCCGCGACTTCTAAACGCTCACTGAAAATGACGTGTCTTAAACAAAACGTTGATATGATAAAAAAAAAAAACTTATATAAAGGTACGCACACAGAGCCTACACTCGGGTTATTTGAGTGGGAAGGTTGGAGTCACCTCAAAAATTATTTACAAGGAGCCCGTTCAACAGATGATCAATTTATATGGCTTTATGCTTTATACTTTGCCTCTTTGCTTGTTACAAGCGCGCCCGATATCATGACCCGGGGCATAATCTTTAACGCGTAACGACGGGTTGTGAATTACCCCTATGGACATATTCAGGTTAACAAAAAATTGTATGGAAAATAAAAAGTGTATATCACAACACGAGTTCTTCGATAAATAAGGAAGGTGAAGACTTATAATTTACTTGAAAATATAATAAGTATCAAAACAATATTATGTTTCAAATCGTTCTTTTATTGAGTATAAAAAAAATGATAATTGAGTCGTATAGTATTAAAATATCCTCTTTTTGACTATACGACAAAAATACAAAAAACGGTTTGTTGGCTTTTTGAGTTTGATTTATATTTTTCAATTTAAAAAACAGTCCATAAAAACCTATAACTTTAAAAGGGATAACTGTGTGACTGGTCGAACCATTCTATTTTTGTTTCCAAAGTCGTGAACCGTTCTGATTTTGATACCAACCATAATTTTTATTATGTTTTTATATTAGATGTACATGATTTTATACAACTATTTTATTGCTAGCCATACACTATGACCAGAAGAATAATATGACAGCATAAGTCCAGTTTCGAAAAATATGGCATAGTTCCACTTTTGAGACTATACTACCCAATTATTTATATTTAAATGTCTGTAATTTTTATATTCCCTCCGACCAATGTCCCCCCTTAACACCAGAATGAAAATCTTCTTGTTCGCGTATTTCGTTCGGTCCATACGAGGCCAAAATGAGAATATGGCCATATTTGATTATGACAAACTTTATTTTGCTGATGATTTTACAAGGAGTCGCAGCCACATTTATGCCGACAGTTGTTATGTCAATGGGAAGTATTTTGAGACTGCTCACGAATATGTTCAGCGTGGACGTGAGTGAGGACAGAAGAATACTATTTTCTAAATTTTAAACAAGATTTTAATGAACTTTCTCAAACTGATTATACTTTATTTTTTATTGACGTAATTAATATTCATGTGTTTTTTTTAAATATAAATAAAACAAATTGGATACGAACATAGTTGTAATAATATATGTATATATATTCCATTGCATTAATATGTTGTTACCTTACTATGAAAAGGTTCTAATTGACAGTTTTGCCTAAAGTTACTTTTTGGTTGGAAAAGCTTGTATTTACCTCATTCTATCATATAAAGGGTATTTCAATAGGGACGCTCAAAATATGTTACTTTGTCCTGCTGAGTAGATTATTCATTGTTTGGTGGCCAAATTTGAGTCAACCAGTTTGGTAAATAATCGGCCAACACCTACCTGTACGTCATCAAAATACAATATCTGGTGAAAACATTGCTGCTGTGTGTGAAAGTGTACAGGAAAACCCAAGGCAGCTTATTTCTCGTTGTTCACAAGAACTTGGCTTTTCTGCGACTTCAACTTGGCGAATTTTGAATCGGGCCTTATGTCTGCACCCGTATAAAATCCAACTAACCAAGGAACTTCAGGTAAACGACCACAGACAACGCCTGATTGGGTTCTGGAGCAGTTGGAAGTTTACCCAAATTTGTCAAAAAAGTCAACTTTAGCGACATGGCCCATTTTATAATGAATGGATATTGGCAGACATTTGATGCTATATTCCATATTTAATGCCGTAAAATATACTTACAAATGAAATTAAAATTTAGTCGAAATCTCACAAACAACTTGTTTTATTTACATTTCAAAACTAAGCGTCCTTATAAAAGACCCTTTATATGAATTTTAGAATTATCTATCGTTACATAACGGAGTTAGCTGAACTCCGGAGTTGCACTACATCCGCACACTTTTTTACTAAATTTATTTGACAAAGTTCATTCATTATTTCTCAAAAAGGGTTGTGAAAAAATATGCTTAAAATAAGTAATTTGAAACATGTTAAACTTGCTCATTGTCACAAGTAAATTTTGATCAATCGAAACTTCAAAAGGCTCATATCAAGATCAGTTAGATCCTTTTCAAAGTAAGGTGTCGATGTGCCGATTCAATATTAATTCAAAGTGTGCTCATTTTAGTTATGTTCTACATAAGTGAAACATTAACGTGTTAATAATTCTCAGCTGGGCAGGTGCTGAAATTGTTTGCTTTGGCAATCTGGCTCATTGTTTTTTGGAATAATATAAAAAATTATAATATAGAAACACGCATTTTAAGTAGGTTTTCCGTAATTCTACTAAATAATGGACACGGTAACCAGTTTCGTTAAGCGATAAATCGTTGTCAACTAGGGAAAAACAAGGATTGAACTTTAGCACAACTTATTACTATACTAAGTATCCAATGTATTTTTTATAGTTTATATATAACTAGTATTGCTACCCGGTTTCGCTCGGACTAAGCGACCAATAATTATTTAATGTTATATCATTCCCAAAGAATTACAGACCCACAGACATACACACATACATACGCCGTTTCGGTATTTCTAGTATTGCTTCCCGGCTTCGCTCGGACTAAGCGACCAATAATTATTTAATGTTATATCATTCCCAAAGAATTACAGACCCACAGACATACATACATACATACATACGCCGTTTCGGTTTTATATATAACATTATTTACATTGACTATAATACTATCTCTCGAATAACAAAACCAAACCAACTAAATGAATGTCCAAAATTGAAACAAACGTGTTTAAGTTCGATGCCTGTCCATCCTTACTTTTTGACCGCTTATAAACTTCTCTTTTATTGCACGAAAATTAAAATCAATCATGTTTTTTTTAGTTAAAAAGTACGAAGAGTGAATAGAGACTCACATAGAATTGAGGTTCATACATTCCAATCATTACAATCTGTTGTTTTGTCTCTATTCACCTTTCAAGTCACTATGTACCCTCTCTCGTCTCTATTCACCCCGATTCAAAGTGAATAGAGACATCGAACAAAATTGATTGTGTCTTAATAACGATAGTGAATATTTGAAACAAGTTACAAGCCATTTATATTTGAATTGTGTTGTGCAGGTATGAAGATACATTCGTGAAGGGTAAAAAGTGTCTCTGTTCATCCCGTTTTACGGTACCGTTAATGATAATGCAATAATGAAAACCATTGGAATCGTAATACCGGACGAATACACCATAACGGCTGTTTGATACTTCATAATATACACCGATATTTAAAAAATCTTTATCCGTCACTTGTAAGATGTTTATGTAGAATTGACAATTCTTGATAGGAAGCTTTTTATTGTATTTAAGTAAATAATGCATTTTTCTAAGTCGTTTAAATTTTGTACATTGCAATGAGTTTTGTCACTAACATCTCTGGCTTAACCTTTCGGTATCTTCATGTATTTCAAGTGCACGGAATGAATTTGAACAGATGCGAAGTGAATATTTTGTATCGTATAATTTATAAGAATAAAACTAATATACTAATGTTTAAATTGTAGGCATTCTTGATTAATTACTTAATATTTTGATTCTAATGTCACTCAGTTAATTTTAAAGCGAAACCCGGGTTGTTAGTGATAAAACCAGGGTTGTGGAGTCGGAGCCGGAGTCGTCGCGGGGTTTTGGCGGGAGTCGGAAATTTTCAAAAGTTTGAACTTTTAATTTTTGCATATTATATGTAAAATTTGACTATTTTCCGGATTGGTTAGTTGATATATTAGAAATTTTTTTAATTACTAAAATAAAATAAAAATTTGGCATTACAGCTTACGCCAATGCGCCAAATATTCTTAATCGTGAAAGTCATACGAGATTAACTCGATGATAAATAATGAATCAGTTGTGCACAAAATCAACGATAAATAACATACACCCAGCCCAAGATAACTTTTTTCAATTGAAAAAATCTGACCTTGCCGGGAATTGAGCCCGGGTCTCCTGATTGTTAGGACAAAGCTCTTGCCACTAGACCACAGGGACCGACGATATATAATTGAATACACATAAATAGGAAAGGTAGGAAAAAAAACGTGACGAAATTAAACTTTTTTTAGTCGGAGTCGTGATTTTGGTCAATGTTGGAGTTAACGACCCCACAGCCCTGTATAAAACTCATGGAAAAGAAAAAAAATTAACTATTTAAATTTGATATGGAAAAAAGCTTCATCAGTCCAATTTCTAAATTAATTATGCATTTTTACAACTTCCACACATACATACATATGTTGTATATATCAAAGCGCATTTCGCTCACCGCGATCATTTTCAACTCCAAAAACTATTTAATATGTATTTAAACCAGTGTTAACTTGATAACATAGTTTCAGCCAGACTATTCATAATCGAATGGAGTAATTTTATTTTCATTAAATAAATCAATGCTGCGGTTTTTAATAAGCAAACATTGCCTAATTGCCTAATTGCCGTCATAGAAAATAAATGCAGTCATATAAATCATCGACGACTGCCTCCGTTTTTAATGGTCTGTACTTCCTGGATATCAACCGGATTCGAACATCTAGCTTAGAAATCGACACGACCAATGTGCATGTGCATCTTATGTATATATTAAGTGAATTATAACCTGAGGACATGGGTGTCTGCAACTGTATCAACACGGCCCAAACCAAATGTAATATATAAAAATCAATATTTGTTTGTTTGCTTGTTTGTTCGCACTCTATACGCTGCCATACCGTTCATCCTATTGCAATGAAACTTTGGTGATTTCTTGTTTAGACGATCACAAAAGTTTTTTAATTACCTATACATATTAGAATGATTGTTTTTATTCCCGTATGCGTTCCTATAACGTTCATCCGATTGCGATAAAACTTTAATGATTTGTTGTGTGGATACCTTCGAAGGCTTTTTAGTTAGTACAGCCATACACAATTAAAACATTTTCTTTCTTTGAGTGGCATTGCAACGCCAGCCAGTACCGGCTAGTATAAAATAACTTTGATTATTCCACAAATTTTGTTAAGATTGTAGACACATGTTTCGCCTCTTTCAGATGCATTTTTGGACTTAATATAGCAAAGGTTGCAAACGTAATAAAGGACGAGTGATTCAAATGTTCTACAATGATAAATTACAAAAAAAAGGTAGGGATTTTTCCTTTATACGGGAAGCAAGGGGGGAGGATAGGATAAAACACGTGACAAAAATAAACACAACGCGTGGAATAATCAAAATTATTTCTAAATTTTATATCAAAATGAACTTCCACAAAGTTACCGCCGAATCCATCGAAAGTACGACACAAACCTTTTAAATTTAACCAAATCAGGGGGTAATTAATGTTTTGCAGCCATCATAAATTCCAGGGCTGAGTCTTTAAAAAAAAGTTCGACTACGACTCCGACTCCAGCATTTACCAAAACCACGACTCCAACATTGTCCAAAAACACGTCTTCTTTCTCCTTATTTACCTATTTATGTGTATTCAATTAAATATCAACCCTACCAATCCGGCCAATAGCCAAATTTGACATATTACATGCAAAAATAAAAAGTTCAAATTTTTCAAAATTCCCGACTCCGAGCTCGACTCCAGCCAAAAAGCTCTAATTTCATGTCTCCGACTCCAATTCCACAGCCCTGATAAATTCACAATTATGCAAATACAAAAATACAATGAAAATTTACAACAAATATTTGACGGCACCGTTATAAAAATTAAATATGTAAACGGAAACTGAGGATTTATGTATAAATATACTCGGAATCGTGTGACACCGTTTAACATAAAATACTACTGATTGCAGTGGAACACCTACATGTTTATCGGTGCATTGGTGCACTGATCCCCCATGTATATACAAGCAATCAACAATATCAAAATAAAAATATCATGCACATGCTAGAGTGGACGGCCTCAAAATAATAATAATAATTATACGTTTGTCGAAGTCATCCGATGACGCGCATTGAGTATATTTTCTGTTATGTTCCTAACAGAATTAAAACCAATTAAGGATTTTGACTGAGGGTGCTTGATGGATTTTCAATATCAAATTTGAATTGTTTGAATCTTGTACTTTTCCATGAGTTTAAAACTAACGACCCAGGTTTCACCTTTCGGCATCTTCAGGCATTTCAAGTGCACGGATGTACTTGAACTAGCAGTTCAAGTTTAAGTCAGTTCAAATACATCCGTGCACTTGATATGCCTTAAGATGCCGAAAGACGAAACCCAGGTCGTAAGCCACAACTCTCATGGAAAAAGTACAAAATTCAAACAATTCAAAAATTTTGAATTAAAACTGTCGACAGAAAAATATGTTGTGGCGTCACGCAGCTTACCACGCCACACGCATTTTTTACATTCGGAAGTTTATTTAAATTAGTGCTGAGCTCTCCCTAGAAAAGAATTCCGAATTTTGACGAGCGTTGCCGAATGGATTATCAACTTGCACTACCTTTTCGCCTATCTATTGTTACATTTAGTCCTTACCAACTCCGACAAAGGTTGGACCTCTTGCATTAATACATCCTCTTTTTCTTCACCCCTTCACACGATTAAAGCATTTTTTTTAA
The DNA here is from genome assembly GCA_028554975.1 of Himalopsyche kuldschensis. Classification (NCBI taxonomy): domain Eukaryota; kingdom Metazoa; phylum Arthropoda; class Insecta; order Trichoptera; family Rhyacophilidae; genus Himalopsyche; species Himalopsyche kuldschensis. Next base: position 1,160,705 of record JAHFWI010000050.1, read on the forward strand.
AATCTTTTATCTTATATTTATATTATTTTCATTTAATCCTGTTACAAATATATATTTTAGGTCACGTTATATCGAGGCGATTAAGATTAATAGTTATTTAACGTATTGCATACAACAGTTAAGAACTTATACCTACAGTTACATTTAACGGTTTCTTTGGTTTACATCTAATGTTTGCGGGAAGCAAGTTTAAAGAAGTATTCAGATTCGAACGAAGAATGAAGAAAGCAAATACATAAAATAGAAAGTAATTTAAAAACTGTGAAATAATTCTTTCTAAAGATCGCAAAGAATAGTGACTGCACGACTTTAAGATTTCAAATATCGTAATCAGTTACAGATGTAAAGTGAAAATTATAAAGACATAAAGGGAAAAAAGTACCTATTATAAAGTGGTAAGGCATTTTGGTAATCTTTCAGGTGAGGGGTTCAATCAATTTTTGCATTTGACATATAATTCAAGATGGCTGCCGACAGTGCTTCCTATTAATTAATTGATAATGAGTAGAATAATCAAATTTTATATTTAATCAATAAGCTACATATTTTTAATTTTATTTTTGGTCAGATTTGGGTAAGGCTAGGTTTGGTTTGTTAAGTTTAGGTAAGATCAGATTAGGTTTGGTTTGTTAATTAATAATTAATTGCTAATGTGTGGAATAATCAAATTATATATTTCATTAATTAGCTATTTTTGGTCAGGGTGTAGTAAGACTAGGTTTGAATTATTGAGTTTAGGTTAGGTCAGGTTAGGTTTGGTTTGTTAAGTTTAGGTTAGGTTTGGTTTTTTAATATTACTTGTTCCAGCACGTAGAAATTAATTAATAGGGCAGCTAGCTATCTTGAATTATATGACAAATGCAAATTTTTTGATTGAACCCCTCACCTGAAGGATTACCGGCATCCCTTTCAAGGGCTGCAATAGCGTACATGTTGTATCGTTTATTCAATCATCTACTTCAAGAGTCAAACACTTGATTGACAGCTGCGAATACATTTAACCCACGACCATATGACGAGATTCCTCATATCCTCATGTGGGCGACGGCTTAAAATTGTTAACAATTTATTAAAAATATCTTTTTAGATGGACACTGATTTACATTGATGTAGTATATTGTTGAGACTTGCTACACGATCAATCATTTATTATTGTGTGCCCAGATTGCAAAAAAGTCGTACGTCTATCAATATATTATAAGAATTTTTTTTGTTCTTATTCCAGAGTAAATGTATTTAGATCAGAACCGGTTTGGTTCATCGCAAACATTATCGATTGATAAGAAATACAAAAATGCAGCGTTATGTATCAAAACAAAAGCTAACCAAAACTAAAAAAGTATTATAAAATTGTTTATACAAATATCTTAATAAATCTAATGTGGAATAAGTAAAAAAAAATGTGTCACTATTTTTTAATTTTACAAGGTTATTTTTACAATTATTTATAAAATTATTTGTATAATTATTTATACAATTACTTATACCCTATATTGTTGTATTTCTTATCAGTTTGAAATTCTCGCGGTGAGCGAAACCGGTCCTGATCTAATTTTATTTAAACCATGTCCGCTCCCAACTTGGAGCATATGGACTCCTCACGGATTCTATCTCAAAATATGTTTTTCTATGAGAACTGCTTGTTGTTCAGTTGCTCAACCGTTCTTTTTCGAATAGAGTAGGTGGATGGAAAGGATACGAGGACTAGGACAGGACTAGTAACTAGGACTAGTAATAAATAAATTTACTGTTAAATAAGTACAAAAAATAACTTATTATTTTGTAATAATGCTTTTCCACCGAGTATTGACGCATTAGAAGTGATAAAATTATGGGATTTAAATCCATAGCACTGAGCTGTAGCGATCTGCTCGGTGTATTAAAATAGCCGGTTTACTATATGTATGTGTTTGTATTATTTTCTGATTTCAGAAAATGGCTGCGGCCAGAAATTATTTTTGACAACATAATATGTAGGTACTGCCCGCCTAAGTTTTATAGCTTCGAAGCTACTGTGTGTAATTACTGAGCTCTAGATTTGGAACGATGTTAGCAGATTCCGATGCTAGTACATTCCGCACAAGAATGAATTTTGAGTCGATGAAAAAACCGTAAAGATTTTTCTGTTATAAATAATTTGACGGTCACGAGATCGTCGTATTCCTTCTGGTCCAAAGTTTGTGTTGCCACCCGGCTTGCGTGCATCTGCGCTTTGTGTAACAGGGCTGCCAACATTATTCTTTTTTCTTTTTTTTATGTATAGCAATCATTTACTATATCCGGCTACCATTTTGTTACCGCACTAGGTGTAGCCGTTAACTTTTCTTGTACTAAATTTAATTGTGTTGTACAGTCAACCCTGCTATAGCGGACACTTCTATTGAGTTTTTTGCTATAGCGTATGCGGCGGTTTTTCGTACAAGGTGTCGCTTGCTTACAAACTTAACACTTATAATTTGATTTAAAATACAAAATACAATTGAAAAAATCAAACCCCAAATTTTTTATGGGTACCTCAGTTTATATAGCGTTTATTTGTTATAGGCGATTCTCTATCCTCCCCATATAGCAAGGCTGACTGTATTGAATGAATTAAATATATAATTTTGTCGGCTATGTGGTGCAGTGTGCAGTTGATAAATGTCATTGGCTCCGTCAAATAAGTGTATGTGTGATTTCTTCATTTAACTCCCTCTCATGTATTTCGGGTGATAAAAAACAGAACCTTCTTACGTTAACAGTGCCATTTTACAATTTCTAAAAAAGTGACAAACATTCCTGTTGAGTTGTTTGTCAAGAATTCATTTGGAGCGGACATGATAGTTTTGTATGTATTGAATTAAAATTAGCAACTAAGATATGTAATTTTGATGCAGTTTTCAACGCCGTTGGCTTCCGTGATGGACCTCACGGGTTTTCTTCCTCATTTTTTTCAGTTGATTTAACGATTCTATTCGAAGGCTTAAGTTGTCTAAAAATTCCTTCCCACGCATGCGATCCTGTAAGTGAGATGTATAGAGAGCGTCTACCTAACCCCAAGTCCTAGACTTTTCCTTTCTATCCTTACCCACATCAAACTAAAGATAGGCTGAGTGACTGAGTAACAAGCAGTTCACATAGAAAAACATATATGTTGATATCCGTCTATTTGGAGGCCACATGCTTTACATTTGAATATTTTTCTCCAACTATTAATGATTCATTCTTGTAATATTCTCGCTCTGCATAAGCCTGAAAGGACAAATCGATATGAATATGAAAGTTCAATATACTTGCATGAAAGTTCTAAATTCGATTAAAAGTATATATATTATATATTATAGATTAAATAAAGTAAACGCTTCATAAATTTGCACTCCGTTGCGTTCTAGATGTACCTGACCGATCGTCGTCAACCAATCACGAAATGCATACATACTAATACACTTTCACGTTTTGTATATGTTACAGTGAAACTGTATTCTCAGTGAAAATGTATCAAGTATGTAATAGATTTGTATGACAACATCATTTCACTGGTCACGATCATTGAAATTATTGGCCCAAGTCGATTTGCAAAATAAAAACTAAGACAAACATAGGGTTGAAGATAGAGTAGTCAAATTTAATTTCAATGACAGCTTGGAGAATAATACATTTTCACTGAGAATACAGTTTCACTGTAACATATATATTATACATAGATAGACAAAGCGTGTACTGTAACTTATGTTCATAGCAGTGTTACATTTTCGAACACGATGCATGAAAAATTACTAATTAAATTTGTCACTTTTAAGGTGTTCACTATCAATACTTGGTGGAATGGCATTATAATAAAAATAATAAAACATTTTTAGTACTTTTTCCACATACAATTTATTGGATCAGTACCGGTTTCGCTCATGGCGAGCATAGTCAACTGATAAGAAATACAACAAAACAGTGATATTTATACAAAGTTTCAGTAATAATTACAAGGTATGACAAACAATTGGTATTATAACAAAGCAAATAAATTTAAGCAAATTGTAAGAAAAATAGATTATAATTAAAATGTTTGAAGACCACTTAGCAATGCAAGCTATTACATCAAAATTCACAAAGTAAAAACCAAATAATAATAATAATAATAATAAATAATCTTAATGTCTATAATCAATGTAAGTGCTCAATCCAACGACAGTTCTAGGAAAAGAATTAAGAGGGGAAAATATCAATTCTTACAAATAAAAAGCTTGCTTGCTTATTAAATTTGTAATAGTTACTAATTATTGGACAACCCTGTTGTAAAACGTCACCCTTTGATTTCGGATGATGTTAGGTAGCTCCCTGCTTGCAGAAAAAACGCAGCTTAATAAGTGCATATTGAAAAGTGTGCAGTGCAGTTTTGTACACTTCGTGGCTTAGTGATATTAGGGAGGGACTATTTGTTACTGCGCACACAATCAAGTGGCGTATAAATTATCGTGATTATTGATTAAATTATAAAAAAAAATCGAGATTCGCATCTATTTTACTGCCGGTCGTTAAACGGGTAATAGCGTATTTATGAGAGAATAAAAATCAATACCAGGAAGAGTTTTACGGTCATTATTTGTTTGCTCAGTACATCTTTCATTTAATATTAAGTATCATTTACACTTTATACAATGATAATAACTTGATTGAAACCTATGATTTGATTGCATCATTCCGTATTTAGACGGTAGATATCGTCAATAAAATTGGCTTTTCTTTGTTTCTCTGGTAATTTAATTTTCTTGGAAATTTTAATTCTTGAAAGTTTTCGAAGTATTATTGTGACCAGGGCTGCGGAGTCAGTTTCACGACTTCTACTCTGGCCAAAAACCGAGACTCCACAGCCTTGGATGTTTTCCTGCCGATAGATATTGTTTTTTAAGGAAAAAAATATATGATGCATGGCATTAAAGCTGATGTCAATGCGCATCAGCACAGCAATCATTCGACAGAGAATGGCATAAAAAACAAACAGGCAAGTATCAATTTAAATAGTAAACCACCTCCCTCGGCAGTGCATTATCAGGATCAGCCAAACAGCCCTTGTAACTGGTGTCTCAATTGACCGAAGTTCTGACTCTAATGGAATCAAAAAAAATTAAGAAATACAACACTAGTCAAATAGTAAATAACAAAAAATGCTCCCATCATTTTGAAAATATGCTCCTATTCATCATTTGCCTCAAATTCTTTCCCGCCAACCTCCTCGCATCTTCCCAGGTCATCCCGGCGTCCCTTAGCTCCCCTGAGTACATCCTATGGATGGTCATCAAGGCCTTTCGGGATCCATTTTTAAGGAAACTATGTCCAAGCCAGGTCCATCGTCGCCTTTTAATTTTGGACGTAATAAGGGGCTGGACTTTAGTATAGTTAATTAATATTCGCAAATTTTATTTTGTATTTCAATAATAAGCGAGAGTTAATTTTAATCATTTTTTTTACTTTAGTTTAACTTAAAGAAAGTAAATTATACGATCTCGTAGCCGAAATTATTATCCAATTTCATTTCATTTCAGCGAAAGCGATAAAGGAAAGAATTATTACTTTTAAAGACGATTGGATTGTTTTTGATATAAGGTCATAAAAACCTTTTTATTGAATGCAGTCTGTATTGATAAAGAGAAGGTTTCCATGATTAGTAACCATTACATTATTTAGGATAATCGATCGAACCAAGTTGCTCTAATTTAAAGAGTTCTGAGCACAAAATGGTGTTAAGTTTTATAGAATACTAGCCACACATGCATGAGTTACAATGCCACTCAAAGAAAGAAAGTGTTTTGATCGTGTTTATTGAAGGGCTCTTGGATACAACATATTTTTTGTTTTTCCGTCTGGCGCGTATACGATTAGATCAGAAGTTTTTATATACAGCTGACAATGTGAGAAGCATAGATTTTTCTTTTCTCTTTTCAGATTGCTTTCTTCGGTGAATATTCCCACTGTAAAATGGCTGTACTAATTCAAAAACGTATGCACCCAACAAATCATCAAAGTTTTATCGAAATCAGATGAACGGTATAGAAACGTATACGGGACACAAACAAACATAAATTTATATATGTATATAGATTTAGGAATCTACTATAAAGGATATCAGCTTGTGTCACAGTTTGACATGTCCGTCACAGATATGTATACACAATTAACACAATACCCATAATAATCAGACATCATGACTTTGTTTTGTGCATTAATTATATACTCTATACTGTATATTTTATTTCGTGCGATAAAATAATATTGAATCCATTATTTTAATGTTTAATTATCATTATGAATTTCGAAAGTCACAATCTAACTATCGTGATAATTGCATATCAAAAATGTACCACAGTTCCCGTTGTGTTTAGTGCATCGGAGTAAAACAAACAGAAACAAACGTCAGACGGTGACAATAATGCCTGGCATAATCACAATCACTACCCGCAAGCCTACACCCTTCAGACAGAGGGGGGCGCTGGATATTCGATGAACAGAAATGGCGAACTGTTTTGGTATTGTAAATCTCGACTGAAGTGATTCGCATTACGCGATTTTAGGGGAGCATCGGAGTCTTGGAGTCGCTTTTTTTTGGCCGAAGTCGGAGTCGGAGTAGTCGCGCCGTTTGGCCGGAGTTCTACTCGGAGTCGGAAGTTTGAAAAGTTCAAACATTTTATTTCTGCATATTAAATGTAAAATTAAATTAATCGTCCTCGTATCCTCTCCATACCTACTCTCATCGAAAATGAGAGGTTGAGCAACCAGCAGTTCTCGTAGAAAAACATATATTGTGATAAACTCCGTGAGGAGTCCGTATGCTCAAAGTTGGGAGCGTCGAGTCGTTTTGGCCGGAATCATACTAGGAGACATTTTAAAAAGTTCAAACTTTTTATTCTGGCATATAAAATGTAATATTTGGCTATTGGCCAGATTGGTTGGGTGATATTTAATTGAATACACATAAAAAGGAAAGGTCGGGAAGAAATGTGACGGAATTGAGCTTTTTTTAGTCGGTGTTGGAATCGTGTTTTTAGTCAAATTTGGAGTCGGAGTCGTGTTTTTGGTAAATGCTGGAGCCGGAGTCGTGTTCTTTTAACGACTCCACAGCCACTGGATTTGAGTATCGTTTAAACTCAAACATAAACAAAAATGTAAAATTTAATGACTAAATCATTTTTTTAATTATGGTACTCGTTCGTTATACCGTGATCCAATTAATAGAAAAAATGTTTATATAAATAATGTATTATTATATTACGATCACGATATACGCACCGCATCTAACGGCTATATTAAATGAGCATAATAAAATTATATGTTACAGAAAAAAATGATAAATGATATGTCCATATTTAATTGACTAACATAATTATACAATATCTACGTTATAGTTTTTAGCAATTATCTGTAGCAAAGAATTTAACCAATATTACAAAATGCAAAAACACAATGATGGTTTCGTTTCGACAAGAAAGTTAGATTACGAATATTTTAGAAGAGTACTTCATAATACACGTTGAGTAACTTTGTCATATAAAAAGACTATGAAGATTAATTCTGTCATTTCAAATTCGATACTGTTTACCTTAATATAAAACTTAAAAGACAACCTTTCCGATCCCAAAGAGCGACGCATAGTGACAGCGATGAGCTAATCACTAGTTCTGCCCTAGTCCTCGTATTCTTTCCATCCTTTCTCTCTTCGAAAAAGAGAGGTTGAGCAACTGAAAAACAGGCAGATCTCATAAAAAAATATTTGTTGAGATAAAGTCCGTGATGAGTCCATATGCTCCAAGTTGGGAGCGGACATGGTACACATTTTACCAGGGCCGAAGAGAGTCGTTAAAAAAAACTCCGACTAAAAAATATTTCCCATTTATGTGTATTCAATTCAATATCAACCAACCAATCCGGCCAATAGCCAAATTTTACATATTATAAATAATATGCATAACTAAACAACTCAAGCTTTTCAAAATTTCTCCGACTCCGGCCAAAAAACTCCGACTTCAAAGAGTCAATAAAACGTTTCTCATATTTTTCTCAATAAGTCGAAAAGTGGATAGTTTTACTTTTGATACTATAAGACTCAATTTATATAATAAAGTCCCCAGTTTTTAAGCATGTATACATGTCATTAAATGATATTTCAATATCGATATATTAATCTTATTAATGCCCATCAATTATTAACAGTAAACGATGAATAATTCATAACAGGCTATTAACATTTCATGACATCTTAATTACGGCTTATTATTTAGTAGACTATATAGGCAAGTCAAACTATTAGAATGGTCTTCGTGATTTTATGGTCATAAAAATACCACATAAGAAGAAAAAAAATTGCTTTCCCCATGAAAAAAAAGGTTGGCAATCATCCACACTTGTAAGCCAAGGGGCGGCAAAGGACTGTTCGCTTCTATTCCGGGATAGATTCCGGTAACGGAAGGGATGGCTGTAGGGAGCGAAGGGAGGTGATTTAGTCTTCTCGGCTCTCACAAGTGCGTTGCACCCCTAGCGTCACACCGGCGCTGTTACATACAACCAGGGTTGGCACAAAATAAATGTAAATTAAATAAATACCAAATAATTTTACTATGTTTTAATGAATAAAACACATTTTTTGTGCTACTCTCACATATATTTGAACAATATCAGGACCGGTTTAGCTCATTTCAAGCGTTTTAAAATGTTGAAAAAATACATATTTGTCAATTTAACGGTAGAAAGTGTTTATCAGTTTTTTTGAGGAATCGTGAACATGAGTTGTTTGTTGTTCCAAGGAGTAGAACCAGTTTGCCAATGGTGATGCCACTGGGAAAAGCTTTAGTGATGATAACGAAATTGCTTCGGATGTCGACATATTTCAGATGGACGTGAGTGAGTTCAGACGAGTACTGTTTTGTTATGTATAATAGTTGGTTTTGTCGGAACTCACTCGGTCGGAACTGACTGCTTTGAAAATTCTGATGTTAATAATTTTTCCTCTCTGTTTTTATGATTGACTGTTTGATTTTAGTTAATTTGTGATTTTTATTATGTATTTACATGTATGTATGTATATACGTATATATAAATACATGTATTTATATTTGTAAAATGCATGGCGCATTGGCGTCAGCTGTAATGTCATGATTTGCTTTTTCTTAAATAAATAAATACATCAGTGCTTCTCTTAATTATCCCCTCTGAAATCGATTTTAAAAGGCGCATATTTTTTTAAATGAAAGACCTTATATATCCATTGATAAGTGGCTGTGTTGCTGTGTGTTTGTTAAAAAAATATATACACATATTATTTTTAACAATGCCAAGGAAGATGATTTTTATCTACATTTCTAAAAATTAAAAATTACATATTTATGATTTTTTTACGAACGAAGAAACAAAGCAACCGGTATTTTTATATTTCCAGAAAAACAATAAAAAATGATAGTTTGAAATTTTTAGCAATAAAATGACAACAATATAGTATATTTTTATTGTTTTAATTGTCACTTCTCGATGGAAAGGAATCGTTTCAGATGAATTAAACACATTTTATTGTTTAACTTTCACATATGATTACTTAAAGATCATGCAAAAGAAGTACAAAAAAGTGTGTTTTATTTATCAAAAATACTATCGTAGGCCAAACGATAGTCTCGACAACCCTTCAAGTGACGAGAGGGTGTGTGCGAAAAAATGAGGGATGAATTCACACACATATGCGAACACAATCGCACCCTTACCTCTTAGGAGGGGGTGGAGAAGGGGTGAAAAGAAAAATGTTCTTTTGGTTGCCGAGATCCGATCCCGCAAATTGGTGATGGTTCGGCAAACTGTTGGACAAATTCAATGAAAAAAAATGACTTAATCCTGTATTGAATGTTATCAAAGAAATATTGTATTTGCCATAATAATTTTCAATTGATGATGAAAATATTTCGTTCACAGTGTAAAATTTTATGTTATATAATCCCTTGCTACATGAAAATTTAAAATATTAGAATCAATCTCGCTTCATTACTTAAACAAACTTTGCGAAGTAAGAGTCCGATGATCCTCCGAAAGAGGCGAAACACGTGTCACAGTTAGTAGCACAATACGTGGAACAAACAAAGTTATTTTTAATTTTATATATAAATATTATATCTGGCATAATAATGTTCTATTAATGAAGCAAATGTTTCGTTCACAGTGTAAAAGTTTATGTTTTACATTCCCTTGTGATTTTAAAATATTCAAGAACTAAAAACATATGTATGTATCTGTTATCTACTTATATCTGAAATTCACTATAACAACAGGATCGGCTTTGATAAGATAGTAAACGGTTTCATCCTATACAAAATAAATCAAGTCAATAGATAGCAATGATGTATTCACACACCATTATATCAATAAACTGAGTTCAGTATCAAATGAAGATATTTTTCGACAGAAAAGTTGTAAGCGTATACAATTTATTATCTTATTAAACTAATGTTTTAGTTGAGTTTTCATATATGGTAGAACTCCATTATAATAACGTTAAACATACGTTAGTATATAATCCAATAATATTCTGTTAGCTATTGGCAATAACCGATATCATTGAATTGTCTTGTTGCTGTCTTTCTACACTCGTGATCGCCCCCGGGGGCGCCGCGTATGAAAGATTAAGCAGACCAAGAAAATTAATAAATGATTAATTCAGTTGATTTTTCTCCGATGAGCGAACCGGTCCAGATTTCAATAAATCTAATCTGGAATAAGAACTAAAAATGGTTTATTATTTTTAATATACATATTATGCAGGGTAAAATTTAAATTTCTTGCTAAAAAATATAATTGAAAAATTACATGGATGTTGATTTCAACATGAGATTGTATTAACACACGGGTTCCCAACCCATGGGTCTTCTGAGGGGTCACCAACTTATACAGTCAACTAAAAATAGATATCCACTTTAATGCATTTTTGTTGATTTTTTTAACTACTTTATGAAAAATTCCTTTTTTAATTTAGCCATCGGGATCGTGGGTCAAATGGCATTCATAAAAAGGGGTTGCCATCCGGAAAAGGTTGGGAGCCTATGCATTAACATATATATCAGTGTAGTTGTCCTGTTATAATAATTTTTGTTACATTTTTATAATCGTGTTGAAGTTAAGCAATCAGATTGCAATAAAAAAGAAACGATTTTACCGTGTTAAATGTATTAGTTATAACGTCATGCCATTGGGATGCAATCCATGTTAGTAGTTCACTACTTTCGGAATAATAGGGCACGTCGTTCATGTATCTATGTCCACTGAGAAATATTAATGGTTATGGACAGTCTTCCAGGTAAAAAAGAACGCAAGATGTGCGTCGGTGAATTGAATCGCCAGGTGAACAACTGATATCCGTTCAAGGCTGGATAAAGATAGAGCGACACGGTGATAACTAATTCATAGTTCTTCAGTATTCTAGTGCTTAGAATTATTCGCTTGAGAAATGCGAAGAAAAATAATATATTTTGTAGACAGCGTATAAAAGGTGTCAAAAAATCGATTTCTTATTTTAATAATATGGTATGAAATCACACCTATAGAATAAAAATACAATTCTTGTTTTCAGGGCTGTGGAGTCGGAGCTTTTTGGCCGGAGTCGGAGTCGGAGTCGGCGCGGTGTTGTGGCCGGAGTCGTACTCGGAGTTATTTTTGCATATAATATGTCAAATTTGGCTTTTGGCCGCATTGATAGGGTTGATATTTAATTGAATACACATAAATCGGTCAATTAGGGGAAAAAAGTGACGATATTAACTTTTTTTTAGTCGGAGTCGGAGTTGTGGTTTTGATAAATGCTGGAGTCGGAGTCGGACTTTTTTTACCGACTCCACAGTCCTGAATTTGTTTTTGTTATATGTAATTGAGAATTTTTACTGAATGTGCTTGTTTTAATTTCAATATAAAATTTTAATTGTTTCAATTTTGAACATAACCATGAGTATTATCGCTAACGACCCGGGTTTCGTCTTTCGGCATCTATAGGCACTTGAACAAGTTCATTCGTGCACATGAAATGCATGAAAATATCGAAAGTCGAAACCCGGGCCGTTAGCCAAAATACTTATGGAAAAGTAAAAAGTACAAACTACTCAAATTTGACAATAGAGTATTTTTTTTAATTTTATCGGTTTTACTTAGCTTGTGAGCGCTTCTAAATTGTGCTACTTTTTTTTATCCATGTCCGCTCCCCATGTGGAATACATGGTCTCCTAATAGTTTATTTTCTACGAGAACTGTTTTGTTGTCAGTCACCCAACCTCTTCAGTTCGATGATAGTAGGGATAGAAAGGATCTAACTAGGAGAGGACTAGTGATTAGCTTATAGCATCGATTGGGTGCGAAAGATATTTTTAGTAACACAAAAAAAAATATGACTAAATTTTATTATACATATGTAATTATAAATTAGTATGTTCTAAATAATATTCATTTATTATTCATTACATAATACAATTAAGTATTTCGACTGAGGGTGCTTGATGGAATTTCAATATCAAATTAGAATTTTTTGAATTTTGTACTTTTCCATGAGTTTTGTCGCTAACGACCCGGGTTTCGCCTTTCGGCATCTTCAGGCATTCCAAGTGCACGGATGTACTTGAACTGTCAGTTGTGATTGCATATTTATGTTATCTTTTATCTCGAATACTACTCACGTTTTTAATTAATGTTTTGTTTTATATATTGAAACGGTTTTAAATAAAAATAATATCTTATGAATCTAATATTAAATCGAATTTACCAAGTGCTCAAAAAATACTGCAAAAAGAATTTAGATATGGACAAACAATCGAATGAAAAAAATCACAAACGGTTTGAAACGATTCTTTTTTTGAATATTGTGGCAGTCACACACACAAATGTATCAAGGAAATTTTATGTATGTATAAGTAAAAACAAAAATACATATACGTATAATTCCAAATTTGAAAAAAAACAAAAAACAAATAATTATTGTTCTCAGCCGATTTATGACAACTCCATCCAACGCCGACTCCGTAACCCTGAAATGACATTGTAGGTATAAACTTTGTTACTTATTGTTTATTATCGTCCCTGTTCCTGGCAACAAACGTTGTGTCGAATGTCGGAGTTTGAGTTATTCATGCCTAAGTGCTTATTTTTTTCCAATCTCTGTCGTCTGGCAACATTGAAAATCCTGAAATATAAAATCAAATTCAACCATATAAAATCATGCGGAAGATAAATGAAATATTATTTTTACGTCTCACCTTGGCCTTCTTTGGTAGTGTGACTGTTACTTTATTCATAATAATTACTATTTTACATCAGTAATGCTAATGCCCAACCTGCTGCCCTAAATGAAATTTCATGCGGCCCACTACGACAATTATCAATCACTTTTTTTCTTCAGTTCTTTAGAACAATTTAAAATAATTAAAATGTCAGTTTGACATGCACTTAACACTACGATAATTTAATCATTTTTACCTATGCGGCCCTCGAATAATCTGAAAATTGATAAACTGGCCCTCTTGCCAAAATGGTTGTGAATCACTGTTTTATTTCTTACTATTTTTTCGCTAACTGCCCAAGTTTCGCCTTTCGGCATCTCCAGTCATTTCTAGTGCACGAATGAACTCAAACTGGCTCTCATTTCAAACGATTCACATTTATATTGAAATTCCATCAAGCACCTTCAGTCGAAGTCCACAATTTATAAAAAATCCAGAACAAAACATTTACCAAAACACAACAATCGTTCAACAGAGAATGGCATAAAAGACACAAAATACCATTCATATAAAAAATAATTAGACCAAGTTCACTGCTGAAAATGTACCCTTCCATTGGCAGTGCACTGATCAGCCGAACAGCCCTCGTGACTGGTGACTCAAATAACCTAATTGACATACATGGTCTCATAAAAACAAATGTTTGATTTTGGTTATTAGTTATGTAGGTAAAAATTGAAGAATGTAAATTTATAGTCTTGTATACATAATTATAATCATCTGTTTGTACAATTTTATTAAATATTATATTGATACAATAATTAGAGGACACATACGTATTTTGCTATAAATTTTTCCAAGACTCAATATATAGTGGCTAATCTGACAATAATTGCAGTAACGTCAAACAATTTGAAAACGGAAAACAATATGGCCGCCCGTTAGTATTTGACACATGAATTTGTATCCATGAAAGTGGATGATTTTAATGTGTAATTATTAAACACTAAATTATATCTTAATATCCATTTATATACGGTTATTAACAACGCACGCTTTAGAGAAATTTAATGTGAAATACACAGTAAATAAATATTATCTAAAAACTTTATATTTTGAATTTCAAAATGCCTCACAAAGTCACAAAGCTAAAAACATTATACCTACCTTTTTCGTTCATATCACAGAAAATATTTACACACAAAATAGGGTATAAGAATCAATATCGACAAACGTATTACGGTTAATACTACGAATAAAATCCGGATTTGATTCTACAAATCCTGTAATGCGTTGAATGATTCCACACACGCTTCTCATTCCAATATTAAAACACAAAACCAGCTTTAAACCAGACGATTTACACAAATAATGCCATTCGAAAATGGCAGTTAACGCCCTTAGTATACAGTCTATAATTGTAAGCGCGATTTGTATGTCCGAATGGTATTTGCATCTCCCTTGTCTTTCTATGGGAATACCGAGCAAAGTATTTGAATTCAGAAATGCTCGCGATGAATGCTCGCTGTGTCTCTGGAAGCAATATGTTTGAATAATTTTGATACTTAATGTGGGTCGCCTTTCTTTAAATATTTTTACAAAACATTTATTTTTAATGTCATATTATTTAAAGCATACCACTTTACAAATAAAATCATATAAATTAAAACTCTAATACTAAATAATACATTTTGTAGTATAGTCATATAATTCTAGTCTCCTAGTCTATATATGTAATTAATTAAAAATTAAAAAAATAGCTATGTTGAAAAAAAACTAATTGATTTATATTACCTTTGCCAACAATCCGAGAAATATGTAGTATTTTTTGGGATTTTGTTCGATAACTTTCTCTTTAATTCCGGGATAGTAAGACATTTTTCTACATTCAACCGGGAACACCATACTAATTCCTGGACAATTCCAGCCTATCCGGAACGGATGGCAACCCTAGTCCCAATTTTTTTTTAACCATGTCCGCTCCCAACTTGGAGCATATGGACTCCTAACGGAGTTTATCTCAACATATTTTTTTTCTACGAGAATTGTTTGTTACTCAGTTGCTCAAACTCTCTTTTTCGAAGAGAGTAGGGATGGAAAGGATACGAGGACTAGTGATCAGCTAATCGCTGTCACTATGCGTCGCTCTTTGTGATCGGAAAGGTGGGAAGGGATTTTCAACAACACAAACACCCATGCCTTTGAACAGATTTATTGACTGAAATAATCCGCTCGTACCGGGAATCGAACCCGGGTGGTCCGGCACGCAAGTCAAAGCCGTTGCCACTGCGCCACGGACCACAAGCAATATTTTGTTCAACCGATTTATCTGTTCAATGACATGGGTGTTTGTGTTGTTTCAAAATTCCTTCCCACCCATCCGATCCGAAAAGCGAAGTATAGCGAGCGACTGGCTAACCACTAGCTCAAGTCTTATCCTATCTATCCCTACTCTCATCAAACTAAAGATGACAGAGTAACAAGCAGTTCTTATTCATCAGTGGTTCTCGTATTTCTTATTAGTTAATAATGCTCGCCATGAGCGAAACCGGTCCTGATCCAATAAATTTATGTGGAATGAGCAGGACTGTGGAGTCGACAAAAAACACGACTCCAACTTCAACTCCGACTAAAAAAAGTTTCATTTCGTCACGTCTTTTTCCTACCTTTCCTATGTATGTTTATTCAATTACATATATACTAATCCGACCAATGGCCAAATTTAACATATTATTTGCAAAAATAAGTAGTTCAAACTTTTCAAAATTCCATCCGACTCCGAGTACGACTTCGGCCAAAACGGCATGACTACTCCGACTCCGGCCAAAAAACCCCGACTCCACATCCCGGCTTTTAAGATTGAATTTGATAATTAGTAACAAAGTTTAATAATTATTAATGATGGCTAGTTTTAATATTGAACGCCTCACGTGACGCAGTATGTTAGCAAACGCAAAGTTGACTGCTGTGTAAACCGGGGTTATATTGTTGTATGTGTAAACATTTTGTTTTGATATTTCGCTAGTGATATTGTAGCATTGCGATTTATTTATCTATGCACTTTGTTGCCGAATTTGAACCACTCTCGTTTCATTCTACGTAATCGACTTTTAATTTAATTATCAGCATTTTAATTTAAAAACCGGTTGATCGTCCATCATTTTTCAATTGATATCAATTGTGTATTTTAGGTTTTTTCGAAAAGGCTTATTGGCAGTGACCAGTGACGGCTGGTGACGCGGTGCTGGGGGGTGCAAAAGGAAGATTCAACTATTTTTCCGTACTACGGAAGAGAAACAGTTGGTATTGCGAACATCTGAATTGAAAGTCCATGCTATAGAAGTGTTTTAAAATCCAATGAATAGGAAAGAACTCTTTCAAAAATGGTTGAATCTTCCTTTGCACCCCCCAATACCCCGTCACTGGCAGTGACGGATTACCCCATAAGCGCAAGAAGCGCGCGCTTGGGGCCTCCAAATCTTGGGGGCCTCTTAAAATAAATATCTTATGTTTTAAAAACGGTAAATTATTATGTACACATGTATTTTAATGTGAAATATTTATGACCAATAGTCATAAAGTAAGGTGTGCGGGTGTACTAGGTACTAATTCTGAATTGTTTCCAGTGAACTGCGGGGAACACCGTATATATTTTACAGCAAATTACAGTTTGGAGAATTGACTCAAATTGATATCATCATTAAAAACCAAAATATTTGTGAATTTGTCTAATGACGAATAAATTTCTATTGTTGAGTATTCCAACTGGAGGTACTTGATGATTGGATATCAATATTAGAAATGGAATATTTTCCATGAGTTTTGTCAATAACAACCCGGGTTTCGCCATCTTGAGGCAAGCTACATTAAAAAAGACATACATTATATCAGTTCAAGTTCATTCATGCACTAGACATGCCTGAAGATGCCAAAAGGTTAACCCGGGTCGTTAGCGACGAAACTCACGAAGACGTACAAAGTTCAGACGATTCAATCTGTCTCGATGAAAGATTAAATAAGAAGAACAATAAATTGATATTCTTATTTATCTGTAGCGAATCACATACAATCTTTCAGCGCATGCGTGGAGAGCGAGTGTGTGCGAAAGAGTACGTTTTACGTGGCTTTTTAACGCACAGCTCGCACTCTCTCTATGTCTACAGAGTTATGTATTCCTTAAACTGTAAATCTTTTACGTTAAATATTAAAAAAAAAAAAAAGCACAAAATTATTTGTACTACAACATTATAACCAATACCGTTTCTAACGGTAAGTGAGTTATCCTATTAATGAATTATTTTTGAATCATAAACAATTATAAGATATCTGCGCACATGACACAATGCCAAAGCAAAAACTGAATAAATTGAACTGTTGTATGGTTTTGAAAAGATACCATATTAGGAATTGTAAAGTGGGGACCATTGTCCGTCTACAATTTATAAAATGAAATATAAAACTTTCGATGATTGTACTGTATTAAATTACTAATTAATATAATTTAAAAATTGATTCATTGGCATTATAATATGAAGCTTCTAAAAGAAACAACCGACTATTGTGTTTTGGTCATCGTCAGCCAAATTAAATAATGCTTTTCTCTAATGGGCCACGCAGAAATATTTTAACCTAAATAACAATAAATTTGAATCGTTTGAATATTCTACTTTTCAATTTTGTCGCCAAAGGTTTTTTTACCTTTCGTCATCTTCAGGACTTTTAAGTGCTCTAATGAACTTGATTTGAAATTCCATCAAACACCTTCAGCCTTAGTCCTCAATTACTTCACAGCAATTTCTTTTTTTTTAAGCCGCATTACTTTGAAATCGCACAGTTTGAATTGGAGCCCGTAAACTCAGCCCGCTACAGAAGTCTGTATTTTTTTTTAATGCGTTATACATACATATAACCTAATCTACAAGTGGCGAAATGACTATACTTAATATTTTTACTTTCAAGCTGTGTCGGCATGAATGTGTCATCTTTACCAGGTATATACATAATAGCTTTGAACCATTCTCTGATTCACGTTACTTGGAATACATAGCTTAATTATAATAATTTCTTCCCATGCGACAGCTTTAAAAATAGCAGGCCTGTTTGTTCATACGTATATTTTTTCTCTACCTGACACCAGACCATTACAGTAATTTGACTACTATAAATAGACTAACACGGTTGTTTAATATTACAAGAATTCAATTTAATTTCCGGCCGTGTAAACCGAGACGATCGTTTATATTTTAAGGTGTTATTTACTTACACTCAGTTAAATTAAAACACATTGTTTTGTATTACACGAATTTTATGCAAATCAGAAAGGCTGATTCAATCAATTGAATTATATGTGAAATTATATTAATACAATACGTTAACGATGATATCGGATTGGTTGTGTACCACGTGTGATTATAATATTAAAAAGTAAGCAAAGACAATTGTTGTAAAAGCCGAGTTGGGTTAGTTGCTTTTTATAACGGAGTGTTCAATCCGCAAAACATCATATCACATGGTTGATTCTTTTATTATTATTCGAGTCTACCCATTACGGGACCTATATTTCCGAATCTTTTTATTCTCAAGCTTTGAGTTAGGCCCAAATATAATATTAATTTGTTTGCGCCTACTCCTTGTGTGAAACTTGTGTGATATTTTGAATAAGAGAATCTTTCCGTGGACCACGGTGCCAAAATAGCCGTGTATCATCGAATCAATAAAAATATAGATGACTCACAATAGGTTTAGTTTGATTATGTGCTAGAAAAGATCTACACAAACGAATTATCAAAAAACTATCAGTATTAACCTTATAGGTTTCTTACTTCAATTCATTGTATAAAACAGGGCTGTGGAGTCGGTAAAAAAAAGTCCGACTCCGATTCCGACATTGACCAAAAACACGACTCCGACTCCGACTAAAAAAAGGTTAATAACCTCATTTTTTTTTCTTAAAATTCCTATTTATGTGTATTCAATTACATATCAACCCTATCAATGCGGCCAAAAGCCAAATTTGACATATTAAATTCAAAAATAAAAAGTTCAAACTTTTCAAAATTTCCGACTCCGGCCAAAGCGCCGCTCCGACTCCACAGCCCTGCTATAAAATATAAACCCGTGCAAAAAGAATACCTTGAGATTTACGGTAATTAAGAGATGTACCTACTGCAAACTTTTTTCTTTCAAACTTAACCTTTAGAAAAGTGATGTTGCTTTTAAAGCCAATAAACCATACGACTAACTACCGCCAGTTTTAATTGCTCAATGAGTAAATAAATTATAGTTAATGGTTTATAAACA
Source organism: Himalopsyche kuldschensis (assembly GCA_028554975.1). Lineage (NCBI taxonomy): Eukaryota > Metazoa > Arthropoda > Insecta > Trichoptera > Rhyacophilidae > Himalopsyche > Himalopsyche kuldschensis. The sequence continues at coordinate 1,180,204 of JAHFWI010000050.1, forward strand.
ATATTTTTTCTTGGTAGTGGTGATATAAACTTATAACGCTTAAATATCCAATTTTTACAAACGATTTATTGGAACTGGTATTTTACGGTAGTATTTATTATTACCCCGTGTCTTACCCCGTGTCTTAGGTAAGCGACGCGAACCGGCAAGAGAATTTAGGCGAATCCAGTCAATTTAAAACGTAGTTGATCAAAGGTCTTATGTGCCATCGCTCGGCCAGACGCAATTAACGCTCTGGTGAGCTTGGACCGTTTCATATTTTCAAGCGATTCGCGTGCGCCATGAGTGCGCACTTGAGGCGACTTGCGACATATGCCGTCCTGACCGGACCGCTTCGCCTACGTATGACACTTGCATGGGCGAGGACCGTTTGATATTTTAAAACTCTGCCGCTTTCAAAGCCGCGCCGGATCGCCTCGCCTAGATTCGCCCAGCTAAGACGACCCGTTAGGTAAGCGACGCGAACCGGCAAGCGAATTTAGGCGAATCCAGTCAATTTAAAACGTAGTTGATCAAAGGTCTTATGTGCCATCGCTCGGCCAAACGCAATTAACGCTCTGGTGAGCTTGGACCGTTTGATATTTTCAAGCGATTCGCGGGCGCCATGAGTCAGGCACTTGAGGCGACTTACGACATATGCCGTCCTGACCGGATCGCTTCGCCCACATATGACACTTGCATGGGCGAGGATCGTTTGATATTTTAAAACTCTGCCGCTTTCAAAGCGCGCCGGATCGCTTCGCCCACCTAAGATGCAGCGTTAGTATTAATGCATTCTTATGTAAGCATTGGTAACGAATTATTTACTTTTAATCATACAATGATGACAATCAAAATTTCATTTCGTTGCTTCAGTCAATTTTGTTCCATATCCGCTCCCTATTCGGGGCATATGGCCGCCACATGGTGCCTCCAAGATTCTCTATCATCCGCCAACCTCCTCGCTTCTTCCCAGGTCATCCCAACGTCCCGTAGCTCCCCTGAGTACATCATATGGATGGTCATCACAGGGTGATAGAAGAGGTAAGAAGCACATGTCCAAGCCAGGTCCATCGTCGACTTTTTATTTTTGACAGAAAAAATAACAATTTATTTTAGTTACTACAGAAATTATAGACTACTAATTATTTGGTCAGTTTCTAATTCGATAAATGGTCAGTTATAAATACTTCAACGGTCAGTAATAAATACTTAAAATGGTCAGTTAAAAATAATAAATGGTCAGAAAAAATAATCAATGGTCAGTTAATAATTAATTTTTGGGTCAGTGTTTTATTGTAAAATGGTCAATAATTTTCTGTAAAAGGGTCAGTAGATATCCTTAAACGAGGGATATAAGTTATATTATAACATATAACATTAAAAATATATGGTGTTCATATTCTAGCTGGCAATCTTAAAATTGAAACGTCAAAAATAAAGTCATAATATCATTTCATCATCAGACATAGGCCATAATATGTCATATAATTTAAGCTTCATATCAGCTGGGCAATCTTAAAATTGATATGTCAGAATGAACCATAAACAAAGGAGACAAATGTTTTAAAATGTTACCACAGACAATTTTACATTTGTTTGGATATTTATATACATATGTAGGGTTTTAGATTTTGATTTTAGTTTTTGCTCCTTCACAGTCTAATATTCAGCTATATATAGATAGATTAAATTTTTAAAAGCAAAAGCGCAACCATAATATACAAAAATACAATATAATGGAGACAGAGCGAATGTAAGCTGTCAATATGTTGAAAAAAACCAAAATTTATACATTCTGGCTTATAATTTTTTGTTTTGACTTTAGTCTTTGAGCTCTTGTAAATTATTATAAAATGTGAAATCAATATGATTAAATCTGAAAAGAATATTACTGATTATTTTATGAGGACTGAATTTATTTCGGAATTTTTAAACGCATAGTAAGGTGATATAATAATGAAATAATTATCAAAAAGACACTTCAAACTCGAACCTAAATCTTAAATGCATACATCTGTGGATATGTGATCCTCTGAAACGAACTGAAATGTTTTTTTATGCTGAAGAATATTGTTTATGGCTGTAGAATTTGTTTCTAAATATTAACCTATAATAATATTAACCTTTTTTAAGCAAATAATTAAATTATGTGACTGCCTCTATCTGGAAATATTATTAGTTGACATTTTATGGTTGCATTTTTGCTCCTCTAAATTAAAACAACTCGATTTCATAGTTTATGTCACAAAGTATTCTTTGGGATCTTCTATTAAAATTATTCTACCAATTAAAAACAAAACATTTCAAATAATATCGTAAACTTTACACTTATTAAAATAATATTATCTGCTTTCAAATACCTGAACTTAAGAAATTATTTCATTTCATGCTCTTATTTTTCATAGACCATGTCATAAATTTGCCTCTTACGACCATATTTGATAAAATTCACAAGCTGTCAAAATAAAACTTTTTTTTAAAATAACTGACCATTTAAATTAAATACTAACCGTTTTTAATAAATAACTAACCATTAAAATATATTACTGACCGTTTATTTAATAACTGATCACATTCACACTGATACAATGACAACTGACCGCTTAGAATATTAACTGACCATTTATTTATTTAACTGATCAATACTTGAATTAGTTACTGACCCATTAAATACACGCCGAAATTATATTGCACATGACTGTTAATCGGAAAGTTGATAAGCTGGCCCTTCTGCCAAAAAGGTTGTGCATCACTTCACTAAATGCACTCAAAGGTCACTGAAATATTGTTGATCAATAATATTTCCTTACAGCTTAGCGAGTACTATTACAATAAAGTATTTATAATTTATTAACTCGACGACGGTTATTTAAATACAATCTTAGCAAACCGTATAACAATCAATGTTATTGTAAAATTATATGTTCAAGATAAATAGGATATTAAATATGACATATAAATTTTAAAATATCTTTCTTCAATATATGTCTGATAAATTTTTTTATCTAATTCTTTTACACTTTTAATCTGCGTTCATCCTAAAAGTGTTAATAATGACTGCTCAAAGAAGGAACAAATAAGTGTGTTGACACGGGGTTTAGATACTCCCCCTATTGAAGTCGATATCTGCATCTCTTTCTGTCGCAAGCCTAAATAGACCAGGCATGTAACGTGGAAGAGCGAGAACGTTTAAACAGCTTTCGAAATAGGTAAATTAACCCTGTTAAAGCAAAACTGGGTGTACGGAAATGATCGCCTTTAATTTGCGGGGTTGGGTTGAATGGAATGTAGAATTAATTTTTATTGAACACACATTTTATGATAAGATCAATCAATTCCGTATCATAAATTATTACATCTTATTTTCTATTTTGTCAAGAAATTAACTAACTTTTTATTAGGATTTTCGTTTTATTTTTGGACAATAGTAATTTGTGAAAACTTCCTGTTCAGAAAGCACAATTCTCAATATTTAAGGGTATTAAAAACACATAATATCGCGTTTTCAATAATATTGACCGTTAGTGTGGGAAAGATTTTTTAGATTGGGAGGATTATGTTGCATAATGTGCTTAAAAAAAAGAAATCGTAGAGAATCCGTAGAGTTTTAATGAAGTTTTACGACCATACCAAGATGCATTTGGGCTATAAATTTTGTAAAAAATTTGACATCGGATATGATTTCAAACAACACCGTATTTTTTATAGATGTAGAAACAGTTCAAAAGTTTGGTTTTTAACTGCTTTATGTAATTTAAACCCAGGTAAATTTTTATATGAAAATAAACATGAGAATTCTGGCAATAATTTCATATTTCAAAAAAAAAGTGTCAGTTAAAGTTCATTCGTTCATTTGAAACGCCTGATGATGCCGAAAAGCGTAACCCAGGTCGTCAGCGAAAAATCTTTTGGAAAGTACAAAATTCAATTTGAAATTTAATCAAGCAGTTGAAATCCTATAGCATATTTTTAAAAACATAATTGTCAGCAATATTTACGATTAAATAAAATGTTGTGAAGAAGTTAAAGAACAAGTACATATGTACAAGTATGTTTCTTAACATATATTTTTTTATAAATTGATCATATCTATTTTTTATAAATTCAGAATGTTTAAGGTTGCTGTGTGGACTGAAATCTGAAATCTTTCCTCATATCAGAGCTGTGGAGTCGGATTCGTGGAGTCGCGATGTTTTGGCTAGAGCCGCAGTCATGAAAAACTTTAAAAAGATTGAACTTTTTATTTATGCATATAGCATGTCAAATTTGTGTTTTGGCCGGTTTGGTTGGTTGATATTTAATTTAATACACATACATATTAAGGGTAGGAAAAAAATGTGGTCAAATTAAGCATAGCTTTGTCGGAGTAAGAATCGTGTTTTTATAATGACATCTCAGCCCTGCTCATAATGCTATATTTTTCCAAATTATATATTACAGATTTTTTATTTTCTGACATTTCAATTTAAGAGTTATAAAAAGTCGAATAACGGTTAATGTAAAACTATTACTTTGGTAAATGTACAAATCATCAAAACTTAACTAACCAATCATGAAAATTATGGTAGCAGAAAATTAGTAGGAAACATAAATATCATTTTATCGTCTGCTTAGTGTGTACACTTCTCAGTCGTTCGCTTTGATAGGGTTAAAGGCCACGCTATCTCTTTCTTCCGCATCGCATATACTACTTCCCCCGTACACCCGTCTCACTCACTGCCGCAGAGCAAATATACAAGGAATAATAATTTTCCTATCGTATTTTGATAATGCTATGTTGCCCGATACAATAATATAATACAATTTACATTATACTATCAACTGTTTAAATAAATTAATCGCTTTGAAATGTAATTATTGTAGAAAACAATTTAGATATTTTTGATAAAGTCATCTATGTATGAATATTATTGAGACGATCGGGTAATAATGGTCAGTCAATCAGCAGGAAATCCTCTAAAAATCTGGTACTGGTGGCCCTCGACTCTCGCACATAATTTGTTCCTGAATGTTTGATGTTATATGTTGAATGTTTGAAAGAAGAGGGATGTAAAAGACATCAAACAAAATCAATTATCAAATTATCTTTGATAAGCGACAGTTGTGAAATGTAAAGCTCTACAAAAAAAAACATTTTGATATCAATCAACACACGTGAGTCGCCCCACCACCCTTTTTTCGACCATTAAAAGATACCACTTTTCTTAACATGCTATTGGTCTAAGACAGAGCTCCACGGGGCTGATATTTCAACCGTATACCATTTTTCTAGAAAGAAGGGAGTACGGACAAAAATCTTTAAGAAATTGAATATGAAAAAATATTCGAAAGTCGAAGGCTGCCTGTATATTAAAACCCTTGGCGGTTAACTTCTCTTCCATTACCCACATCATCAGCACAAGACTCCGATATTAAAAACCACCCTAATCTGTCCGTTAAAGCCCTCGAAAGAGTTTATATTAAATTCGCACACGCCGGAAACCCAAGGCCTAGAGACGTTCTTCTACACGACCCTCCCTAGCTCCCCACTACTCCCCTCCTCACACCTGCTTGGTAAAGGACCCCGGAGGATGCGGACACTTGATGCAGAAGAAGAAGATGACATCTCGACTCCAAACTGAAGAGGGACATGAAGAAGATGACTTCACGACTCCAAGCTGAAGAAGAAGATGAAATGCCAAGACAGATTGGCGCGCGGAAAGCTATTCAGCCCCGTGCACCATGAAACAAGTCAACAATATTCAGATGAAGAGGATTAGGCTACCGCCCAAGTCCTCATTAAAGAGACAAACACATAATGCATGCAATGAATCTTTTCACAGTGAAATCCCGTCATCACGAGAGACGCACTGTATCCGTCGCTCCAACTACATCGAAGAATAGGTCCCCTCACCTCGCACCAACTCCCAGGCCTGACGGGCAAATGCTCTAAATAAATCATCTAGAATTTTGGTAGGCTATCCCTTATGCTCCCCTTACTTTTCTCGAGCAGAAACTTCATCGCTAAGGCACACTAAGAGAGGGATTGCGGACTCGTAATTTACTTATTCTAATTACCTACTTACTAATGTAATTTGTAGCTTTTGAATTTTGTTTCGCGTTTTGTCACGAACGGTTTCATCTGTCGGCTTTTCAAGTGCACGTATTAACCTCAACTGTTACGAGGTAAATTACATTGCACTGATTATACTTAGGAATACAAGTTATGTTACTGAGTGTTATGGTTGCTGTTTGCAAGACGGATTAATTAAATCACTTTTTAACAGTCACTTCTCGGTTTGAAGGCATTATTTAATTAAATAAAACACTTTGATTGAGTAGGCATTTACTTGGTAGAACTCCATTATAATGTGGTAAGAAAAATAACAATGTATTTTAATTCTACTAAATCTAGCTATCAACAAAGATATCTCATTATATTGTACGAAATTCAAACGATTCAAATTTGATATTAAAATTCCATCAAGCACCTTTGGTCGAAATCCTTAATTCTACATGTATTCGACGACTCCGACTCTGACTAAAAAAAGTTTAATATCGTAACTTTTTTTTCATAATATTCCTATGTATGTGTATTCAATTCAATATCAACCCACCCATTCCGGCCAATAGCCAAATTTGATATATTATATGCAAAAATAAAAAAAATCAAACTTTTCAAAATTTTCGACTCCGGCCAAAAACTGCCCTGGAAATAAGCAATCGTCGATTATGGAGTGTAAACTTTTCAGATACCTCTCTCATCGATCTCAATTCGGCAGACTCTATATTTTACTGCTTTTAGAAATTTCATATAAGTGCCACTGAAATACATTATTACAATTAAAATATCGTATGCATTTTCGATGCAATAAACATCAGAGTTAAATTTATAATGCTTCTTCGAAACCATTAAATAATAACCCTTCATCTGCAGCTTAAATATTCACTACTCAATTAAATAAATAACGAAATGCGATATGGGGTTGGGGGGGGTTGACTGTCAACCGAGGGTTAATTTAGTTAGGGTGCCGAACAGATTGTAAATATGCAGAAAATTTAACTGATGTATTTCGACAGAGATTAAATCACTTCCATCATTCGATTTCACGATAAATTTGCTAAACGTAGGCATCGAATACTTTCTTATATTACGATACTATTATTATAACAGTTTTTATTTATTTATATATATGTATATGTTACAGTGAAACTGTGTATTCTCAGTGAAAATGTATCAAGTAATAGATTTGTATGACAACATGATTTCACTGATCACGATCAGGGAAATTATTGGCCCAAGTCGATGATTTGCCGGCCTAAAATTTTGGTTTGCTTCAATCAAACAAAATCAGCCAGTAGACCCTTTCATAAAAAGAGAACCAAAGAAAAACATGGGGCTGAAGATAGGACGGTCAAATTTAATTTCAATGACAGTTTGGAGAAGAATATATTTTCACTGTAACATATATATTTACATACATAACAAATGATGTACAAAAAAAGCTTTATCATATCATTTTGAAAAACGAAATTTCAAACTTTTTGACTTTACGCTGCGCTTCAACTTCTCAGACGGCGCCATCGTTAAAGCAATTGTGGTACCTTTGATTATAAAGCAAGTCTCGCCAATCTACGCTCTGAGTGAGTCCACATGCGAACACAATATAAGTAATAGCTACCGTCAATTTGTCGACTGTCAATTTTTTTGTTTTCTATTTAAATTTAGCAAACTGTCACGTTTTACTTTGTATAAAAATGAAAATTTGACCAAATAATTTGAATTATTAAAAATATTGCTAAGATATGCAACCAATAATTATCCTCTGATGCACGTGTTCACAAAATAGCATACAACATTATTTGGTTTCTTGGAACAATATAAAAAATAACGATTTACTTTTTTTCCCGAACACTTGTCAAAACAATACGTTGAATTGCAAAAACCGGAGCAAACCAAATAACAAACATTGAAAACTTAATCATACTGAATTAAGATTGTTAAAAACAGAACATTCCATTTAACAAGAAGTAAATATCGATTTCTTTTGTTATTATAATGCACTTACATATATAAATCTAACATTCTGTTGAAATGCAGTTTTATAGTAAAAAAGCAAAACAATATCTATCAATTTGCGTGTACTTATTTTACACGGTTGTTTCAGTTTACGCTGCAAAATATGGTTAGATTAACATGTTCCACTTTTAATATGTAACTGTCAACTTTTTCTGGAAAGGTATTATTTTTAAAATATATTTAAAACTATTTAATCAATTTTGTTGATTATTATTTTAAAACTTTTAATCTTCTTGATCACTTTAGTTTAGTGATGCACAAACTGCGGCCTTCAAAGAAATTTCATGTGGCCCGTAATGTGACAAATATCAATCACCTCTTTTCTGAGGCGATGGAAAAACAAAATAAAACAATTTTATATACTCGGGCCTCGATTTATCTGAGTATTTTTTATCTGGCCGTTCTCTCAAAAAGGTTGAGCACCACTGCCTTACTACATATTTTAATGTTATGTAAATTTATAATAAGATTTGTCCATTTATGTACTTGTAAGATGTCGTTAACGTTTTCACCATTGACAATAACATTTCAGCTATGTATAATTTGTATTATTATTTATTAATTCTTATCACATTTGTAACACCAATTGTTTGATATACTTTGTCATTAGTCTTACTCAATATTATGCGAACATCCGTATGTATTTATAACTCAGCGAAACCGGTTCTGATCATTAATAAATATGAAGAAGTGATAAAAAAAATCGAAAACGTTATCCAAATCGACAATGGAATATTTACTGTACAACAGTCTCGTTTCGAAATACAAATATTTCAATATAAAATTTAAAATAACTTTGATTATTCCACGTATTGTGTAACTAACTGTGACACGTGTTTCGCCTCTTTCAGAGGCATCTTCAGACTTACTATCGCAAAGTAATAATTACTTAAGCAAACTTTGCGATAGTAATTCTGAAGATGCCTCTGAAAGTGGCGAAACACGTGTCACAGTTAGTTACACAATACGTGGAATAATCAAAGTTATTTTAAATTTTATATTAAAATGAACTTCCACAAAGTTACCACTAGTAATTAGTTTAATATACATTTTCGGTGGATCGTCGGTCTATCAATATGCAAAAAAATGGCGGCTATTCAGCAGCTCATCAGTGCTAATAAATAAATCTATTGTATCTTTTAAAAGATGAAAAAAATAAATGCTTATTTAATATTCACATAAAATTAGCGAGGACATTACAGATAATCAAAATTATGCCCAAAATTGTATTTAAATAAATATAAAAAAATGCATTAAAAATACCGCATAGCTTTGAAATCGCACAAAAAGAGGTTTGAGTGTAGTCTGTGTCGACACTATGTCTTAACTATTTATTTATTTTGATATGGAGGTTTTTCCCACCGAAAGTCCAATTTAGCTCAACGCTTAATTTGAGTTATATTAACTACATTTGTAATTTTGCAGGTGCTGATTCAACTTCCACGTTAAATGAAGCTTAAATTATTGTGGACATTTCCTCATTCTCTCGCATGTGTTTAGTATCTGTCGTCGAATGCTATAATTAATTTTATGACTTCATTCCAATATTTTGAAAAAAAATTTACGGTCATTATTCAAGACAATTAATTGGAAACGAATGCCGTTATTTGACCTTAGTTGATTTTCATACATCCTTAGTTCTGTGACGAAGGCTTTTATCCACTTTTAAGATGTTCGCCATCAATACTTGATAGAATGGCGTGTAAATAAAATTAAAACCTTTCTAGTACTTATTCCACATTGAATTTATTTAGATCAGGACCGGTTTCGTTCATCACGAGCATCAACAACTGATCAACTGAACTCTGAGCTCAGTTGATAATGATAGTGATGAGCGAAATCGGTCCGTATCTAAATGAAAGATTTTATGTCTTGACATAAATCTGTGATCAATTTATCGGACTTGAAGATTTGATGCATTCAATATAAAAATAATTTTAAATATTAAGAAGTTTTCAGTCTTCAATAGGCCAGAGATTTTTTTTTAAATTGGGCCACGTATTGGGCTGGGATGAGGTAAACAAGTTGGTTACGCCTCGTTTTTAGTACCAAATTGGCGGAAGGGAATTTAGACATCGCCTCAATCTGTGACACAAGACCATCATCGAGACATCCTACTACTGAATCCGTCGCAGTGAAAAATATATAGTTTTAATCTGAATTAACCCTGAAAAACGCAGTAAATCTAAGCAGTATTCGTGAACCGACACGTGATTTGGGTTCATTAAACGTTGGTATGGTCATCATTTGAGTTTATATCAGGGCTGTGGAGTCGGTAAAAAAAGTCCGACTGCGACTCCAGCGTTTACCAAAACCACGACTCCGACTAAAAAAAGGTTAATATCGTCGTTTTTTCCCCTAATATTCCTATTTATGTGTATTCAGTTAAATATCAACCCTATCAATGCGGCTACAAGCCTAATTTGACATATAAAATGCAAAAATAAAAAGTTCAAATTTTTCAAAATTTCCTACTCCGAGTACGACTCCGGCCAGATCGCCGCGACGACTCCGACTCCGGCCAAAAAGCTCCGACTCCACGACTCCGACTCTGACTCCACAGCCCTAGTTTATATAATGAATCAAATATGTATTCAAACGTGGCCAAAGCATGCATATTATCAAATCCGTGAACACTGAAACATATATTTCAGTGTAGAACGAAAGTGTTTGAGTACAGTGTAAATGAAAAATAGAACAGATTATTTATTTGACTAGTTCTCAGCTCATTGCTCATCGAACAAGCCATAGTTGGCGGCTTGCGTTATATAATGATGCTGCTAAAAGCCATTACGGCTATTTAAGTGCTGGTTTAATCAATCATCAGGCCATATTTTGATAAGGCAATATATCTAATGGCAGTATCCATTTTGACCAAATCAAAATAAACCACGCAATGAAATATGCATTTTTTGTACATTACTGGTTATGACAATCGATACACATAATATATTATGTATTTTTAACGTCTTTTTTACAGCTGATCGTTTTGAAGTCTCCTGATTTAAAGATAACAGATTACCTGATTGACAGTAAGTCAGTTTTTTTTTATTTGCCCTAACGAATCTTTATGCTCTTTTTACCCAGGAACTTTTCAAATATTTCAAAACAACTACATACAGTGGAACCCCGATCTTAAGTTCTCGCATTATACGTTTTCCCGCATGGTGCGTTCATTTTATATAGTTCCGGCATTTAGTTCATATATAAAACTTCCCCGCATTTATCGTTTGTTTTATACGGTCCCTTGAAAAACGTAGAATCGGGGTTTCACTGTATACCTTTTCTTTTTTTTTAGAAGATCTCAGATTGGGTATAATCAGTAGTTCGTAATGGGACAGTCAAGTATATATCAAATTAGAATTTTTTGAATTTTGTACTTTTCCATGAGTTTTGTCGATAACGACCCGGGTTTCGCCTTTCGGCATCTTCAGGCATTCCAAGTGCACGGATGTACTTGAACTGAACTTGAAATTCAAAAAATTCTAATTTGATATTGAAATTCCATCAAGCACCCTCAGTCGAAATACTCAAGTATATATCGTTTGACGACAACTGTTTGGAAGATCTATATAAGTCAATCAATCATTCATTTTCTTCGGAGATTATAAGAATAAGATGTAAATTAAGAGATACTATTATCACTTTTCAATATCGTCAATACTTGATGGAATGGCATTATAATTTGAATTAATAACAAATTTTGATTGCTTATGCCACATTAGATTCATTAAGATCAGGACCGGTTTCGCTCATCACGAGCATTATCAACTGATCTTATTAAGTGTTTCGTGATATTACTGAATGAGGCTTTATTTGTATCAATGTTATCAATGATCCAAAGCAACGATTCTCAAACTTTTAATACCACGTATTTTAAATCAAGCTTCTTATCAAACTGTCGTATTTCTACTTTTTTATCAGTGGCGGCCAGTGACAGGAGTATTAGGGGGTACAGAAAAAGATTCAACTATTTTGGCAAGAATTCTGTCCTTCTTTGGATTTTTAAGCACTTCTATAACATGAACATTCAATTCAGATAGTCGCAATACCAACTGTTTCTCTTCACCAGTGATATAATTTTGATTTTTTTTTTATAGATTGGCGTATTCTAGAAAAATAATACGTTTAAGTTGATTTATATAATGTGATATATTTCCTCAGTCATGAAGGCTTCTCGATACAAAAGGTTACCGATAAATCCATAAAACATACAAACATAAATTCAAATCCGACGTTTTTGTCAAATAACATACACTGTGACTAGTGGTGTAGTGGGGCCAGGTCAGCGATCTGGCATCTGTAAATGAGCCAGAGCGCCGCCCTGCCACCATTTTTGACATGTAACTTAATCACTTTTAAGGTGTTCACTGTCAATACTTGGTGGAAAGGCATTATAATAAATATAATAACACATTTTTTAGTCTTTTTCCACATCTGATCAGATTTTTATGTAACTTAATAGTCAAGTTACATTGTTAAATGAGTTCAGTTATATAATAAAAAAATGCCTTTTTTTATATGATTGTTAAAACTTGTGGTTGTATAATCGATCATACGCTACGGCGTGCAGGCACGCAAACGCCACTGCGAGTTTATTTATTAATGAATATCGTATTTTTAAATGAAACCTAATGCAGACAAATTTTTCATGTCAATGTGATTGTTTTAAAATATCGATATGTTTAGCCGTTTTTATTTTATTTGAGGTTAAGCTAACAGATATCACTAGGGCTTGCCCCTTACTACCGTTAATATTCCTGGAAACATTTTTTAAATCTTACACTTTTGATATTTTTTTTCACTTTTCTACCAAAAATATGTCGGGTATAAAATGATTTTCCGGGTATGTTACATGGCATTTTCAAGGAAAAATTGATGGTTGAAAATGGTAGCCTGTGGCAAAAATCCATGGAATTGGCTTGGCGCTTCAAGGGTTAACTTCGGACGAATATAAAAAAAAATGGGATGAAATCAATAACCGACCTGGTTCCTATTTGTTTACCACTACACCACTGACTGTCACACACAATTAATAAATAATACTGAATAATAACGGCAAAAAGATAATATATATTCGAAAAGCAACAAAAGTACTTCTATTATATATTTTTAGTTGAGTTTTAAATATAAAAGTCAAAGACAAAGTCTAAGAGTGAGTTTCGGTTTGAGTTTGGCAAGATATTAATTTTAAAATTCCTTGACGTGTCAACATTAATAAAGCGAGTTTTTTTTATCAACATAGATTGCCTTTATTACACTGGATACACATCTAAGGATCTAAGTATAGTTTATACATTCTCAGTAAGATTTAAAATTTCATGCCGTTAAAAATTGTAAACGCCTTTTGAGTTATCATAACCTAGCTCAAGTGATTTGCCTTCCATGAGAGTAGACATGAGTTGGAATGTAGCACTAATTATTATTTTATTAACCTGTCACCCGTTTGTCATCTATCTATATATATATATATATAAATGAATGTCTGTATGTATGTCCGCTATGGACTACTAAACCGCTCAACCGATCGATGTGAAACTTTACAAATTTATTGAGTACACTCCTGCAATGGTTTCTGGCCTACCAACCCCTCCCCCCAACCACCTCCCAACCTCCACCCCCCATTTTTTTTTTTTAAACTTTACGAATTTTTCGAGTTCACTCCTTCGAAGGTTTCTGGCATACGCCCCCCAAACCCCACACCGCCAAACAACCCCCCTCCACAAAAATTGATATCGAATTTTTACAAATTTCTCGATTATTGAATACATGCAAATTGAATTGAATATTTGTGTAATGTCTTTCCTTCAAATTTATTTTAGTTGTTGGCGTAGCAACGCGCGCAGGGTACAGCTAGTTACTAAATAAGACAATAATAATAGAACATAGAATAGTGGACGCCAACCTTTCAAAACATTACCCACCGTCAAATTCACAATTGTGAAATCTGCGGCCCACAATAATGACGTCGTTTTATCGATTGGAGTGAAATTTTGTTGCTACACTTTGAAACAAATTGATGTACAATAAACGTGTTGGTTTATTATTGATTAAAGAATTACTAAATCAACCACGCTATAGTAAGTCTGATGATACTATTTGTGACAGAATACGTGGAATAAGCTAAGCAGTTTTTTATCATACATATCACAATAATAAAAGGGAATTACATACATACATACGCCGTTTCGGTTTTATATATAAGATATTTAATTCATTCTACTGTGTAGAACCATAAGTACGTCCATACTCCTTCAACGGATAAAAAATATTCTTTCTGATAAGTAACCCAAGTAAAAAAAGCTTGCGATTAATATTACGTTAAAGTCCCTTAAAAATATAAAATTACAAAAACGCCCGTAAAACTATGTCGTTTTGCATTGAACCTTGAACGGTTACAGTTGACATTTGGATAATAAATTACATGTAATCAGGATGAAAAATGCCTTCATGTTTATAATTGTTTCTTACAAAGTATTGATTGATAAGAGCAAAAATAAATGTTAACACAATTATTTGTAATAAGAAACACTGATTTATCGTTGGTGTGTTTCTTTGACATAACAAATACTCGATAGTTTAAATGTCACGATTATAAAACATCTATCAAGCACTTCGACACCTTACTTTGAAAAGGTTCTTACTGCTCTTTGACCCTGTTTTTAAATATGAACGTTGGAAGTTTGGATTGAACCAACTATTTAATTCTAAAGATAAAATTCACTTCTCACAATGAGCAAGTAAAACTGTTTCAAATTACTTATTTTATGCATATTTGTTCACAACTCAAACCATTCTACTGAGAAATAATTCTACTAATAACTGATCTAATGAAAATTATCGGTCCCTTTGGTGTAGTGGCAAGAGCTTTTCCCTAGCGATCAGGTGGGCCCGGGTTAAAGTCACGGCATGGTCAGATTTTTACAATTGAAAAAAAGATCTTGGACATTGGTGTATGTAATTTTTCGTTGAGTTGTTCTCGACTGATTCATTATTTATCATCGAGTTTATCTCGTATGACTTTCTCAATTAAAATTATTTGGCGTATTGGCATTAGCTGTAATGCCTAATATGTTTCTTTTATGAATATTAAAAAAAAATTATGACAATTTTATAACTTCAAATAAAATTCGTTAAAAAAGTGTGCAGTTAATCTTCGAATTTTGCTTACTTCTTTATTCAATAATATATGATTCTGAAGTCATCATATATGCTAGAATACGGTTAATATAACTCTTCCGACCAAAAATTTTTTTTTTTTTCAAGATGTCATCTAGAACCTTTTCAAAGTAAGGTAATGAATTGATACCTGAAACACGTACGATACAAATTATCGTAGGTGAATTCGTATAAGAACTGTGTTTTTAGTTGGGGTCCATTACTAAAGATTTTATTTTTTCAAACCATGCCCATCAATGTTTGTTTTTCTGTATTTATTTTTGTTTGTACTTTAAATCCCAATAATTTGCACATTTTAATGCTGATATCAGGATGTTTTAATTATGGCAACTAATTATTTAGTAAGTATCTAATTCGCTAAATGGTCAGAAAAATATAAAATTAATGGTCAGTATTAAATACATAAAATGGTCAGTAAATAATTCATTTTGGTCAGTTTATTATTGGAAAATGGTCAGTCATTTTTTGTAGAAGAGTTTATACATATCTATATAATAGGTTTGTAATTAGAAGTAGTTGGACTATTTGGTAAATTCGGATAAGGCTTGGGTCCGGTAATAATCAAACATTTCAAAAAAAGGCTATAATAGACTTGGCCATAAATTTGCTTCTTACGCCCACATTTGATCAATTTCACAAAATGTCAATCTTTAGAAAATTTCTCACCATTTAATTTAAATACTAACCGTTTTACATAAATTACTGACCGTTTCATTTAATAACTGACTACATTCATACATAGTCATACACATTCAGTGATTACTGACCGTTTATAATATTTGCTAACAATTTTGACATACTACTCACCACTTAATTAATTTACTGACCACAACTCGAATTCGATTCTGACACAATAAATACACGCCTTTAATTATTATATCTTAACATACACTTTATCGAGACTGTCAGACAACGAATGTAGTTTAAGTGCTTTTTTGTACTTTATGCTGTACAATGAAACACACTATTTGGAACAATCCCACAACATTGTCTAATCATCATGATCGGTATTGAAACCGCTATAATTAACAATCACAACTTAAAAGAGCTGTATATTGTCCCGTTCTTTTTCCGTGTGTCAACTAACAGCGGTCAGAATTTCTCAGTGAACTCGAATCTACTCTCAGATATAATACTTTTCCGGAAAATGTATTTCGTGATGCACGAAAATAAAAGAATTTGTATGACATCTGCGAATTAATTGGGTTATAAGTCTCTGGGGGGCTGTTTTGTTGGGAGGCCTGACATGCCTGTGTTAAATACATATATATAATTTCGAACTTTTTTAATACGCCATTTGAACTTAAATGAAGTATTCTTTAGTGTGAAGTAAAATTATCAGGTCACCAATAAAAGGTGACTAAAACAAAAAATTTTAAGAAGGTATAATTTATTCCCGATTTCGCGGGCACAAAATGATGAAAAGTTGAAGGGCTACTGTTTTTCTTAAAATAAATTGCATCAAGTAGGCATACAATGTGGATAGTATTTAAAATTTGTTTTTTTCATATAAAATTTAAAATAACTTTGATTATTGCACTAATTGTGACTTGTGAGTGTTTCGCCTCTTTCTGAGGCATCTTCGGACTCACTATCGCAAAGATTGCTTAAGTAATAAAGGAAGATTGATTCTAATATTTTAATATGATAAAATTACATATTGGAGTTTGGGATTTTTCCTTTTTATGGAAAGCAAGGAGGGTTAATACGTAAAAAGTAAAATGCCAAAAAAGGGGATTCTGTCGTCAATTATTTTTATCTATATTTAATGCAGGGCTTTGGAGTCGTGGAAAAAAGACTCCGACACCAGCATTTACCAGAAACACGACTCCGACTCCAACATTGACCAAAAATACGACTCCGACTAAAAAAAGATTAATTTCGTCACGTTTTTTTCCTACCTTTCCTATTTATGTGTATTCAATTATATATCAACCAACCAAGCCGGCCAAAAGCCAAAAGCCAAATTTCAGATATTATATACAAAAACAAAAAGTTCAAACTTTTCAAAATTTCCGTCTCCAAGTACGACTACGGCCAAAACGCTGCGACGACTCCGACTCCCACTCTACAGTCCTGATTTAATGATAAATCAACATCGCTGATATTTAATATTTTACAAAATATTCCAAATCCCGGGATCGACTTTTTGCCATCCCGAAATCCCGGGATCAAAATTTAAGTCCGGGATTGGAAACCCTAGTCATCACTCAATTTCTTTGATTTTTACAACACCAAAAATAAACACAGTATTTACTTTTGAATCAAGTTTATGTTGATTGTGTTTTTATTGCCGAACCGAAACTTCTGATTCTGAGTTTTACGATCGGCAATATTAACTGCATTAGTGTGGCGTCTTTTCTAAAGTCGTGTCATTTTTGAAAGGTTATTCATACATGCAATATTACATGCATTCAAGCAGTATCTAATTTCTACATAACGCCCTACTCAGAGATCTTATTTTATATTTCCTCCATGCACAACTATGCATATTTAAAAATCATTCTTGAATAAGTCTGCTCAGTTCGAAGCTGTTGTGAGAAATAAAAGTCGTTCTTTTTTCGATCACATTTCACAGCACAATATATTCAATTTTGTCTTCATCACTTTTACAAACTACATTTTATTTCCGTAGATCTTTTCCAGTTCTAAACGTGTGATATCCAACCTTCTCTATTTACTCGATATACATCAGTGATGCACAACCTTCGGCTCGCAATGAAAAATATCAATCCCCATATTTCTTTAGAACTTTTTACGGACGAAGGAAGAACAATATAAAACAATAAAATTTAAAATTTTCATACACTGAAAATATCGATAATTTTATCCATGCGGCCATCGAACAATCTGAAAATTGATTATCTGGCCGTTCTGCCAATAAGGTTGTGCATCACTGATATACGCGTGGTGCGGTACATAGCATTAAATAACGAAAAACTCCAAATTGTACTTTATTTATTGAAATTTAAAAAAAAAATTAATAATTCGTGTTATTTTACAAAGAAGTTTTTATTTATGGTATTTTTCATAATTCTTTTGTGAAGATAAATTTAAAAATATATACATAAAAACTGTCTTATGAACAATCTTATGATTTTGTATGAGGTTTTCGCCTTTTTTTAGGCGGTTTTTAGTTCCGCATGTTGTGTGGAAAACGTATCTTTCGCGTAAATAGAGGGATGTATGTAGAAGAGGGATAATGATTGTATGTTTTTTTTTGCCGTGACACCTCCCAACGTCTAGCAAATGGACGCTTTGTTGAGTTTATCTCCACATAAGTTCATCTACGAGAACTACTTGTCAATCAGTACCCCAACACTCAACATATCTATTTTGAAAGGATCAGGGTTTGAAAGAATAGGAGGACTACGACTACACTAGTGGTTAGCTCGCCAATGTCGTTACGCCTCGCTTGTAGATTCGGATGAGTGGGAGGGAATTTTTAGACATCAGAAACACCTATACCTTCTGACAGAATCGATAAATCGACCGAAAAAATGCTGCTCGTACTGGGACAAGAACCCGTGAACTCCGTCACGGCAGCCAACAATGTTAACCACTGCATGGCGGACCCGACAGACGAAACGATGATATAAATTAACACATTCGTTACGAGGTATTTTTGCGAAATTGTGCAAAAAATTAGTTACATTAGAATAAAATATGACTGTGAGACATTTAAAAAAAAGAAATTCGGACACCTAATACTGTATATATTTTATCTTGCTTTTATTAGTGATACTCAACCTTTTGTATTTTTTAAGATAGAAAATCAGGTATTTGACATAGAATTATACATTTCATCGAAAATGTAATAAATAACAACCCAAGTAGTCCTTATATATTATTACATATCCTAAATATATTATTCAATAAAAAACAATCAAACAAAAAAAAATCTTTTAAAAAATTAAGCTATATTTTAACTGTCTGTTGATTTTTCTCTTTAATTTCTAGGAAAATCACCGAATATTTTTTTTGTGAACATTTTTTTAATGATGCATCAAACATTTGTTTTGCCATTTCTGTAGAGAATCTAAAACATTTGTCGCATTGGATGTTTACATATATTTCGACGCCTCAGTTAGACAGGTGAAAAGACTCGCCGGCGAGTCATCCGTAACCAATGAGTTAATATCAAGGGTATTTGAATCATATAGCATGGAAAAATTGATGCCAAAGTGTTACGCAAACAGTTAAAGAAAAATAATCAGAATCTCACAACAGTCTCTTGCGGATACCACCGTACTGAAGCGGTGAAGAATTTGGCTTGGACACGATTGTTTTGGAGTGCAATACTCCGTTGATTCACTCACTTACAAACTCTGCTACGCAAACGGTCGGCATGCGGTAGGAATCTCGTCACGGACCGCTGCAGTGGACCGAGAGAAATTACGCGACCTTTTTCTTGGCCGCTGTGACATCAGTCTGTCGGCAAAGAAGAAAAATACGCTTTCCCAAGAATCTATATGTGCATCCAACAACGGAAAAAATCAGGATACGAGATCAGTGGCGGTCGGTGACAGGAGTATTAGGGAAAAAGAAACAGAAAAAGATTCAACTATTTTTGCAAGAATTCTCAGGATTTTAAAACACTTATATAACATGAACATTCAATTCAGATGTTCGCTACTGTTTCTCTTCACCAGTGATATAAAATTGAAAATTTTTTAGTTTTCCATCGTCCAGAAAAAGTTCTGAAGAAAAAAAGATGGTTGATATTTTGTTACCTTACTTTGAAAAGGTTATAATTGACATTTTTGACTAAAATGACCTCTTAGTTGGAAACCGAATTCTATCATATATATGAATTTCAGAATTATCTATGGTTGAATAACAGAGTTAGCAGAACTCCAGAGTTGCACTGCATCTGCACACTTTTTTTTATTTAATTTATTTGAAAGTTCTAAAATTTTCATCACTATTTCCATCATTAGATCTTTAAGATCGTTATTTCTCACCAAGAGTTTAAAAAATATGCTTAAAATAAGTAATTTGAAACATTGTTCCAAGTGAATTTTAATCAATCGAAACATCAAACGCTCATATCTCAAAACAGTGTCAAAAGAGCAGTAAGAACCTTTTTCAAAGTAAGGTGTCGAACTGTCATTATCAGAGTTCTTGTGGCAGCTTATTTAATTATTTTTATATTAACTTATACATATGTACAAAGATGAAGTGAGAGCTGTTAAATTTCGAACTAATTTGACTTCGGCATTTACGCTGCCCTTTGACTTCTCAGGCGGCGCCATCGTTAAAGTCATTACGGCAACCTTTGATGATGAAGCAAGTGATGATACGCTACGCCTGTCACTGTGGCCATATGCCAAGACTATTTTTGTTTTAACCATGTCCGCTCCCAACTTTGAGCATATGGACTCCTCACGGAGTTTATCTCTAACATATATTTTTTTTCTACGAGAACTGCTTGTTACTCAGTTGCTCAACCTCTCTTTTTCCGAAGAGGGTATGGATGGAAAGGATACGAGGACTAGGACAGGACTAGTGATTAGCTAATCGCTGTCACTGTGTGTCGCTCTTTGGGATCGGAAAGGTAGGAAGGGATTTTCAACAACACAAACACCCATGTCTATGAACAGATTTATCGACTGAAAAAATCTTCTCGTACCGGGAATCGAGCCCGGGGAGTCCGAAACGCAAGCCAAACATTGTTGACACTGCGCCACGGACCTGATAGATTCATAACATGAACGTTGATACAACTAATCTCCTTTATTCTTAGGTACGAATTTCTCATAATGGTTTGTTAATAATATTTCTGTGATCAATTCATCATGATGCTGAGAATGGTTAATTGATCACAAAGAGAAGACTCCAACTGGAATTCCAAACATTACCATTAAATAATTCCTCGTAGGCTAATTTCTTTTTTATCGTCTTCTCCAAAGTACCGTAGTTCACAGATTGTTCTCTTTCTCGTATAATAACAAGTAAGGTTGCGTCTTGAATGCGTTATCACCTGATTAATTTGTAGCGTGTAGCGGTAAGTACCCACAATGTAAGAAGTTACAACTTTGAGAGAGTGACCATCTTATGCGCAACATTTTACCTACTCAAAAACATGTTTTGGACATTTCGTAACTTTCATTAGTTTTGTTGAAAACGGCAAACCTCAATCGCTTCTAAGGGGTTAACATTCAATTCTTGGTGCAAAGGCTATTTAAATACGGAAAACCCTTTTTTTTGATGACTTACACACCTACATTTAATGATATTTATAATTTATTTTGACCCAATTTTTTTTAATATGGATTTAAAATATGAATCCTGATTCGCGTCTTAATGATTTAATTGTAAGATGTCCTCAAAATTTTGATTCCATTAATGTAAGATTATCCGTAAAATTTCTTATTTTTTCAGGGTAATTTGTACAGGGTCTTTCAATAGGGACGCCCGAAATTTGTAAGGTGATAGCATCCATGTTGGTAAAAAGACACCTGTCAATTGTTTATTAATGTACGGAAAATCACCATGGAAGGTTATAGCGGTGAACAGCGTGTGAAAAACTTCAAATTTTATTAGCAGTCACTCTTCTGTTCGAGAAACAATTGGATATGTGAAGCAAAATTGTCGGATTTGGGGAGAAAGTCACTGTTTGGTGCGGATTTTGGTCGAGCGGAATCATCGGTCCGTACTTCTTCCAAAACGAATCTGGCATTGCCCTTACCGTCAACGGTCAGCTACAGATCGATGATAAGCAAGTTTTTGTGGCGTAACCTGGTTGATATGAATACCGATATCACGTGGTTCCAACAGGTCGTGCAACACAGCACATGCCACGATGAAAAATCTACACGATCAAGCGTAACTTGTTGTTGAAAATGCATGCGATGAGCGAAGTCAGGCGAGATCTTTACAACATATAATTGAAAGCAGTATTAAGGCAAATCTTATTTTTACAAAATGAAGTCACAATTTGGCATTTATAATACTTTCATTCATTTTTTTTAACCATGTCCTCTCCCAACTATAATCATTTGGACTCCTTACGGAGTTTATCTCAACATAATTTTTCTCTACAAGAACTGCTTGTTACTCAGTTGCTCAACCTCTTCTAAGAGAGTGGGGATCGAAAGGATACGAGGACTCCGACAGGACTAGTGTTAGCTAATCGCTCTCGCTATGCGTCGCACTTTGGGATATGAAAGGTGGGAAGGGATTTTCAACAACACAAACATCCATGCATTTGAACAGGTTTATCGACTGAAGAAATCCACTCGTACCGGGAATCAAACCTGGGCGGTCCGGCACGCAAGCCAACGACGTTGACACTGCACCACGGACCGGACTTACAACTCAATAAATATTTATTCGTCAATTCAATCAATTCGCATTGATTGAATTCTAATATAATAGTTTTAAAAATGTACCTAGTAACGTATGTATTTAGATCTATTTTTGGATTTACATATAAACTCATATTACCTGTAAGTTGATTTGCTTGTTTATTCTTTGCGCAAAATCGGTCATGTAATAACAAACTAATAGTGCAAAATGTGTTTGATTTCAAAAACATTATCATAGCTCGCAATTTAGTAGCCAGACCAAGCAAGAATGCCCAACTGTAATCACTTGGTGGACCAAATAGAATAATGCATGTCTCTAATGGGCCACACATAAATATTTTAAGCTTTTAATACCATGATATATGTTATATTTATAATAATGAAACAGCTCTCAATTAAAATATATCTTTTAAGTCTCTTTATTTTTTTTAAATGTTGATCGGTAATTCGGACATTGCGCATCGGAGTAGACTGGTTTCATTTGTCAACCTATTTCGACATGTCGATTATACGATTTTTATCTTTGAGAAACATGACTCGCAGCGATATATGTTGCCAAATGCAGCTATAATGCACATTGCTAACTGATTTAATTTCGTAAATATATCTTCAAGGATATTGATTAGTTTACCATTAGTTTTGACCGATTCCTTTCCATGTGTCCTTTCTATCCTTACTCTCTTAAAAAAAACAGTAACAAGCAGTTTGATAAATATATTTTGAGAAAAACTCCGTGAGGAGTCCATATGCTTCAAGTTGGGAGCGGACATGGTTAAAAAAAAAATATATTTATATTTTTGTCTGGTAGTGAAATATGACACCTAAAAAACATTTTTTGTAAATAGTTACCAACAGCAAAATGTATAGAAAGTTGAAAACTTCGAAAGGGCCTCACAAAACCTTCAATTGGACCATATGTGGCCCGCGGGCCAAAGTTTGGGCATGCCTGATCTAGACAGTATTCGATTCAAGTCTGCCACATCAAAATGAAAGCAATAATCTTAATAGTAAATTTGAGTATTACATATTTAAGTTAGAATATATTTAGTCACCCTAAGTAATCTGCGGGTAGCAGGTAGTTCACCTCACGAAGTCAAAAGAGGACCATGCAAGAGCGAGACGGCCGCTGCTAAGGTACGCTCAACATCTCCACGACCTCTAGAGAGTGACAACTGTGGTTTGATATTTTATTTTAAATGTTCTTTCCCAGGGATAACAAAATCATTTTTAATGTATTACCTCTTGCGATTGGCAACCTTTCTCTTTATAGTGACAAAAATGAAGGCCTGAACATATATTGAAACGTAGAAACTCCACCGAGTAAAAAGTGCTAAACCTGTTGCCAGCTACGACTTATTCAAAAACCAAAAAAGGACAATACCTTAAAACTACTTACGTTAATTAGGGGCTTAGATGTATTTGATCCCTTATGAAAGCAATCTTATGTTAATTACCATACCGCATGGCTCATTTAGAGCGTATTAACGAATCGTCGATAAGTGTTGTCACACATGGTTTATAATATTATGTCAATTATACACCCCGATTGGCTATCATAAAATGATTTTTTGTTTGTTTGAAAAATTTATATTCATTCAATTCGTTTGAAACATACATATATGTGCATGCAAAATAATATTTACGTAAATATTGTGAATATTTTATCAAAAGTTTTCACAGCCCTGATAACCCCTGTACGCTTTTTATCGAATATCTTTTATGAAAACTATTAAAACGAAAAGCAACAGACAAACAAATGCGCGAACAACAAATTCAATATATATTTTATATTTGAATATCGAACATTCATCAGTTCTGCGCGGCCGTATAATTTACCGTTCGATCGACCATATAAAAAAACAACCATCGAAAATTATTTTTTATTGTTAACCATTCCAATGCAATCTATCGATTGAGATTGTCTTTCCACACGCTCCCAGTAAAAAAGGCTAATATAAATACTTACATAATTCATTTGTAACAAACACACAAAAAAAAGGTTGATAGCAGCTGAATAAAAAAAACTTGCCCGAGTTTATCAGATGAACTTAAACTGTTCCGTACTGAAATGTCATCATATTTGTCTTACCTTCTCTGTGATCGAGCAACCTGACCGAACGTGTGGCGCTCAGCATTGATATTGCTCGAGATTCTATTGATGTCAGATGCGCTCGGTTATCTAGCTCGGCTACGCTTTTTTTACGCAGCTCATATCGTATGCAAGGACATATTTTAAATTAGAGCTATAAATAAGATTTTTTGAATGTGTGTTGTATTCATGAATTATACATATACGAACAAAGAAACGGGGTTTTATCCATATCAAAATGTTGAATCTTAAAACAATATATTACAATGTTTATACTTTGGTGAGTGTATTGTAATAATTCTCTTGGGACTTGAAAGGTTAAGTACCTGTGCTATAAATATATATTTTTTCATTTATAGTAGGTAATATAAACTTTAAAAATAAAATATTATATTTTAAAGATTAGCCTTCAGATTTCATCATATTTATTGATTGTCTTCTCAGTTCACATTTCGTTACAAAATTTAAAACTATATCGCAGTGTAATAATTATGTATCCAAGTTATTAACGACAGTTTTTAATGGCTCAAAACATAATCTTCTTTGTCTTTTATCCCGGTTTTTATGCATGCTCCAATTGATGTCATGCTCATATTCGAATTTAAAAAATTAAGGTATTCTATATTGTATCGTGTGGCAATACTGACATATGGTGTGGTTTTATTCCCGCAGGGAACAATCATCATATAAGTGGATTACAAACTAACCAGTCATGATTTGTGAATCACTGAATTACGTACATCTGGCCTGAATGTATATTAAAAATAGCCCGTAATGTTTTTCACTACACTCTGAGTGACTTAGCCAGAGATCAGCGAAGCTTAAAGAACTGATAAACACGTAAATAGGATTAATAAAACGCCATTTTAATGGCTTTATACTTGCTTTCGTTTCCGATTAAAAAATTGGAATTAACTTAAGCGAGAATACATAAAGCTAGGTAACACAATAATGTTTTGTACATTACATTTGAACAAGCAAAACTGGAAAATATATTTCATATAAAGGGTATTTCAATAGGGACTCTCAAAATATGTTACTTTGTCCTGCTGAGTAGATTATTCATTGTTTAGTGGCCAAATTTGAGTCAGTCAGTTTGGTAAATTATCGGCCAACACTTACCTGTACGTCATCAAAATACAATATCTGGTGAAAACATTGCTGCTGTGTGTGAAAGTGTACAGGAAAACCCAAGGCAGCTTATTTCTCGTTGTTCACAAGAACTTGGCTGTTCTGCGACTTCAACTTGGCGAATTTTGAATCGGGCCTTATGTCTGCACCCGTATAAAATCCAACTAACCAAGGAACTTCAGGTAAACGACCGCAGACAACGCCTGATTGGGTTCTGGAGCAGTTGGAAGTTTACCCAAATTTGTCAAAAAAGTCAACTTTAGCGACATGGCCCATTTTATAATGAATGGATATTGGCAGACATTTGATGCTATATTCCATATTTAATGCCGTAAAATATACTTACAAATGAAATTAAAATTTAGTCGAAATCTCAGAAACAACTTGTTTTATTTACATTTCAAAACTAAGCGTCCTTATAAAAAGACCCTTTATTATTAGACGATGAGAACAAATTATTAAAAATCCAAGAATAAATACGTTTTTATAGAGTAAGTCAATTCACAGAATATATAAAGATAAAATGATTTGACATACAAAATCCCATTAGTGAAACAATTACAATCGAAAACTAATATGTCCGATTTATTTAGTAATGGTTCACTGGCTCGTAAAAGCACAAGTCCTTCATTATAGTGGACCGATCGGTTTTTCCTTTTAGTTGCCGGAGAAATTGTGTTAATTGATAGATTTAAAATAAATAATACATCCGATTTTGTGTTGATCTTTGTTGCAAGACATATTATAAGATATAACGGAAACACATTCATAATATGTACATACGGCACAATTTATTTCAACTTGCTATACGAAACCGCTCCTAGTCTGCGCATAAAACGTCAAATATTATAAAATATCCAACAAGTATCTTTTTCACGTATTTACATACATCCATCCATGCTCTCGGTTCCTACCTAAGAGGCCGACACCACAGCAACTATTTTGTTTTAATTTATCCTTCGCAGAGATCATATAAGACACCAGTTGCAAGGGCAGCCTGGTTGATCAATACATCGCATTGCTCAGGGAGTTGGAAATATTCACGTTTGTGTTAATAGTTGAATCTCAGTAGATGTAAATATTTTTTAACGTTTATTTTTAATTCTGTTACAGGTTTGCAGGTTTGACTGACAGCAGCTGCATTTCTCAGTATATAGCCAACGTAAGTGACAAATCGCTACTTTTTAGGAGAGCAAAAAGAGTGAACAAATATTTTGCCAATTAGAACAACTTCGTTTTTTCACCACTTCTATCCATGTATTGGAGTTTTTTTTTTAAGAAAATCCATTTGGCAGTCTGCATATTTGTCGTGAACCTAACTTCATATTTCACTCAGAATCACCAAAATGTTACTAACGCTCTTTCGGCTTTGTTGTGACGATATGACCATCTATCCTTGCTCATTGCAATATTAACCAAGCAAGCTAGATGATCTTGGCAAAGAAGCGACCATACTCAAGATATGATACAAAACGTTTTTCTCTCGTTACTTGATAAGCGAAAAGGGGTCCGCTTGCCTTCCGTTTTGTCGAATTTTCAATACTATTTCACCCTCAAACTTTGCGGCTAATGATCTTTCTTGCACTGCGTCTATCAGGATTTTCGCTGCGGGAGGGATCAAACGCATGCTTGCCATTTCTGTCTCGAGTCCTTTGAATAGCATTGAGACGCGGAATTGTAAGTGCGGGAACTTGCCAGCTAGATAGAACAGACGGCACATCTGTCGCCGACCATTGTTGTACAAAAACGTTGGTGCCTGCCTTTTTTACTGCACTTTTTGCTTATTACATACACTACAAATGTACGTGTAGTTTTCTAACTAAACTAGTTGTCAACCAATATAAACGAAGATATGCAATAACGTATCGTTACCTTACTTTGAAAATGTTCTAATTTACATTTTTACCTCAAATAACTTTTTTGGTCGGAAAAGCTTGTATGTATTTACCGCATTCTATCATATACATATATATGAATTTCAGAATTATCCATAATTGAATAACGAAAATTTTTGATGATTCCAAGACAATCATTGCGGGTAAGGGGAAACAAGCTTCACACAAAGCCCTCGTGACAGAATCTTTTAGGAAGTCAATACTAAGATAGCTTACATGCGGGAAAGGGAAACAATGACTTAGTCTGTATCCACCCTAGCAATAAAAATAGCCAGGAAACTAGGAGCCCGCCTAGCGGACCCCACATATAGTTTCAGCAGGAAAGTAAAGGTAGGGAAAAAAAATAGGTGACCGACTAGGAATCGCTACGCGATCGACGCTTTGGCCACCCCTGCTATATATGATTGATTTGAAAGCAAAGATAGCTTTCTACCTAAAAAGTATATTGGAGAAAGAGCTTTATAACTAATTAAGAGCGGTTAATTTCTCTGTAGGATTTTGTTTTTGTCTACATAGTCATAATATAATCGTAAAAAGCAGTCATTTTGCAACACTTATGGAATATTTCAATTATAAATATCGATAATGCTGCATTTGCTGTAAATTTTTCAAGATTGCTATTTTTGCGCCCAACTTTAATTTAAAGTTATCTGTCAAATGTACTGAACGGCCATTTTGTCACGTGTTTTTTTTTGAATGTGAATAATATTTTAAATTAAGAATTCTTTTTTGAAGGTACCAAAGGAAGCAAATTTGCGCCCTAAATATTGTTTTACCGCGTGCACAATGAGCTGCTCTATATTTCCGCATTCGTAGGCTATTTTGTAATTGCTTCTAAATGAATCATACATAATATTACCGGATGAAACAATGTAAACGGAAGACAGGTTGCATTTAATTGAGTTAAAATGTTGTGTAATTAAACACAACGAATGAATTAAAAACTATTATAGAAATATAAGCAGGTTTACTTCAATGTCTCTGCTATTAAATATTAAATAAGCAATGTTGTTATAACCATAGGACCAGACGTAAGAGGAATAGCAATGAATATCGTCGCCTTATTTCTTTTTTCGATTTCATGTATTGATAATTTTAAGAAATGTGAAAATATCAAGAATATAGCAAATTGAATACTCGATGCACGCAAAACCCTAACGATACGAATTAACCGTGTAAGTTCATGACTTTACTTGGCGACAAATTGAATTTAAGTTTCATCGATAAATATATTTTATGAAAAAAAAACATTACCTTATTTGAGGACATCGACAGAAGGTGTTTGATGGAATTGCAATACCAAATGAGAATCATTCGAATTTTGTACTTTTTCATGAGACAATTAAAGTTCATTCATGCAATTGCGAAACCCGTGTCGATAGCGATAAAGCCAGTGGCAAATTTCGAAAATTTAAACGATTCAAATTATGTGATACCTTATTTCATTATTCATTTTAAAAGACATACTTTGAAAGAAAATAATACGACATCTATTTTATTGATTGAGTAGGCATTTACTTGATAGAACTCCATTATAATACGGTAAGCAAAATAACAATGTATTTTAGTTCTACATAAATTATTTGTTGATAGTTATTTCGGCTTACGCCTTCGTCAGACCTATGTTTTAAACGTGTATTAGAGATAGCTTATTTTATTAATTTATTTATTCATCATGTTAATATCTATCATTCACGTTTCAAATTACTTATTTTTTAACTATTTTAATTTATTGCAATAAATTGAACTAACGTCAACAGTTTTTTAGCGAAAAGCGCCTCAGATATTCGACGAATCGGAATTCCCAGTAATAAGTCTCTTCGTGAATAAATACTCTCCTAAAAATCAATTTCAAGAATTTTACATCACTAATGGCTGGCCGGTAAATGAATTTGTGTCTACTTCATTTATGAATAAATTGAACTCTCGTCCAAAGTAATTGTCAATAATAAACTTTCGACGAGAGCGTCACGTAAAATACGTCATCAGATAATGATGACAAAATTAGATTTATCCAGAAAGCAAACAAGGCCGAAGCTTTTGTGAGAACGCTAAAAACAATATGACAACCACACAAATACACGATATGAATTATTTATACCTAAAATTAATCAGTAACTCTAAATATAAAATTATATTCCCTTCGAGCAATCGCAATTACTTGACGAACGTGAAAAGTTTGTGATGTAAAATGGATCGATAAAAGTGATGGTATCCTTGTCTCGCACACTACACTACGTACCAACAGGCGGTACTGCTATTTCAGTTTTCACACTTATAATAATACACGTACGTATATCTACGAACATTTCAAAATTGACGGGTGGTTAGAAAAATCTTTCAGATCAAAAAATGTGTTTTTAGTACACGCGTATTTTAAAAAAAAGTTATTCCATATTAATCTCACTTTTCAAGGTTATCGGTACTATTAAAATATCTGATATTAAACTACATAGCACGTACTTTTAACCCCTTTCACTCCTCAGTATATTATTTTTTTCCTTGAAGCAATTCGTCAATAGATTTCATAAATTGATAAATTTATCACTGGGTGTGCGTATTTATAATCATAGTTAAAAGAAATACCGAAGAATATACCATATTATGACATGATACAATCTTTAACTAAGGCACACAACCAAAGAAATACGAGCTTTTGTAATAAGTATAGTCTAATGTTTTGTAATGTCGAGCTTTACTGAAGTTGAAGTAGTTAAGAACGTATGAAAGCTTTAAAATTGTGTCAATTGTTTTATTGCTTTCTTATCTAACCGTACATAAATCTATGAGTAAAAAACTGTTTTTCTAAAAGAATACAATTTTTACGAATAAATCGACAGCAATCAAAAATATTTTTGTAAACATAAACCGAGACTTTTCATTAAACTTTTAACGATTACGATCATATGATATTTTATCTGAATCAAATCACACAACTTTGTATATTTTTGACGCAATTTAAAAAAATGCAAAAATTTCGTTCAATGAAATCCTGACCTAACGATTTACTAGAACTGTATGGTTGTTATAAAAGCAATCTTTAAATCTGGGCCCCTAAGTCTATACGAATTCGATAGATAGACACTAGAATATCAATAATTAATATAAAGGGTATTTCAATAGGGACGCTCAAAATATGTTACTTTGTCCTGCTGAGTAGATTATTCATTGTTTAGTGGCCAAATTTGAGTCAAACAGTTTGGTAAATAATCGGCCAACACCTACCTGTACGTCATCAAAATACAATATCTGGTGAAAACATTGCTGCTGTGTGTGAAAGTGTACAGGAAAACCCAAGGCAGCTTATTTCTCGTTGTTCACAAGAACTTGGCTTTTCTGCGACTTCAGCTTGGCGAATTTTGAATCGGGCCTTATGTCTGCACCCGTATAAAATCCAACTAACCAAGGAACTTCAGGTAAACGACCACAGACAACGCCTGATTGGGTTCTGGAGCAGTTGGAAGTTTACCCAAATTTGTCAAAAAAGTCAACTTTAGCGACATGGCCAATTTTATAATGAATGGATATTGGCAGACACTTGATGCTTTATTCCATATTTAATGCCGTAAAATATACTTACAAATGAAATTAAAATTTAGTCGAAATCTCACAAACAACTTGTTTTATTTACATTTCAAAACTAAGCGTCCTTATAAAAAGACCCTATATAATGTTAATATACACTGTGAATGTTTTTTTAATCAATTAAAATAACGTCACAAAGTCTGATTTAGATCGATATATTATGTTATGAGGTTACAGTTCAAAATTCATTAACCTATATACTGTTTCTCCTAAGTAAGACTTTTTTCTAAGTGCCTTGTAGTTACTTTTTAATCAGTGTGTGATTTTATGTGTCTACTTACAGAGATCGCCAAAAATAGCACTCCCTCCCGTCGGAAATGATTACCTGCTTTCGACTGTTTAAAATTTAAGGTTTAAATAATTCCGATTGTGTAAAAATAATGAATTCTCATAATTGTCGTTTTCTGAAACATTGCTCATTAACGCATAAGCCCACGACATATTAACGATCTAATCGGTCTTTAATTATTTATTTACTTACGATTTTAAGTGATATGATATATTAGAAAGTTTTTCAACCCTAGTCATTTTATTATCTAATTTAACATAACCCCTTATAATTGACGAGTAAATTAGTAGTGATCGTCAAACTGTGGCTTTAGACGCGTGCTAATTGCCAAAACAATTTAAAATCATAAATTTTCATACTATGAGAGAGAAACATTTTTCATCAAAATGTAGCCATGCAATATTATAACGAATAAATGAGAAAGCCAAATTACTCATAATTAACATAAAAATCAAAAAAAATCTATTAATTTATTAATTTCGTAATTTTTTTTGAAGTAATGCATGGACATTGAGTGTGTCATACATTAATTTACAATTTCAACAATGACAAAAAATACCTCTCGACGATATTAAATTATTAGTCAGTTCTGCCTGAAGATGCCGAATGTCGAAATCCGGGTCGTTCGCGACAAAACTCATGGAAAAGTACAAAATATAAACGATCCAAATTTAATATTGAAATTTCATCAAGCATTACAGTCGAAATTATTAAATAGTAGTTTGATATCAACCGACTAAATAAACGAAAATATGTTTTCGCCATGTTCCCTTTCAATGTCTACGATTGAGTTAACTCAACGGATGTTTTCCTACAAGAACAGCTTACTTATCTTGCCTCTGCCTTTCTGTATGTAAGGGATAAAAGGATATGGCTGTGGTAAGCTAATCACTCTTGCTACTTTTGTAGACCTTATGGGTGCTAGAAAGGATTGTATACAACACAGCTTTCGAGCAGAAACCGATTGAATAAAAAAGCTGACGGCACTTGGATTCAAGCCCGTGAGCTTTGCAATCGAAATTGACGACATTGAAAAAAAGCACTAACATTCTTGGGAGCATATGGATTCCTCACGGAGTTTATCTCAATATATATTTTTCTACGAGTACTGCTTGTTACTCAGTTGCTCAACCTCTATTTTTTTTAAGAGAGTGGGGACTGAAAGGATCCGAAGACTCGGACAGGACTAGCGGTTAACTAATCACTCTCGCTATGCGTCGCTTTTTGGGATAGACATGGTGGGAAGGGTTTTTCAACAACACAAACACCCATGCCTTAAACAGAATCGATTTTTCGACTGAAAAAATCTGGTCGTACCGAGAATCGAACCCGGGCGGTCCGGCACGCAAGTAAACAACGCTGACGACAGCGCCACGGACCTTGCGTTTACATACACGGAACATTAATTACTTGAAATCCTCAAAAGTTTGACGACTGCTGCACTCAGGTATAATGCTTTGTTTAAATATTCAGTTTCAATACATAGTTCATACATAGTTTCAAATTGAGACTAAAGTTCATTGGTTTAAATAAGTGAAATAATAATTTACATTAAGTGCTTCCAATAATCACGTACGTATATGTATGCAAAACCGAGTTGCCACCCCTCCCCCTCCCACACCGGATTACCGAGAATTATTCGTCGTATATTCAACATGGAAGATTGCCCTGTGGACAATTGATCGCGGGAAAATTGCTTTCCCTGCATACAAGAAAACTAGATATAGCCTAACATGTATGAATACAAAAAAATGTACATCTTTTTAATTTTTTACTTTATTATATAGGCGATACGTCAACTTCAAATGCTGTAATCAGGGCTGTGAAGTCGTTAAAAAATTTACGACTCCGACTCCAGCATTTACCAAAAGCACGACTCCGACTCCGACTAAAAAAAAGTTTAATTTCGTCACGTTTTTTTCCTACCTTTTCTATTTATGTGTATTCAATTATATATCAACCTACTTATCCGGTCAATAGTCAAATTTGACAATATATACGCAAAAATTAAAGTTCAAAACTCCGAGTATGACTCCGGCCAAAGCGCCGTGACGACTCCGACTCCGACCTAAAAACCCCGACTCCACAGTCATGGCTGTAATGACAAATGGCAAGTA
Organism: Himalopsyche kuldschensis; assembly: GCA_028554975.1. Taxonomy (NCBI): domain Eukaryota; kingdom Metazoa; phylum Arthropoda; class Insecta; order Trichoptera; family Rhyacophilidae; genus Himalopsyche; species Himalopsyche kuldschensis. The sequence continues at coordinate 1,213,840 of JAHFWI010000050.1, forward strand.
CTTGCAACTGCTTATTGAAATATCAAAGTACAATTTTGAAGTGGTGTAAGGTGTAAGGTTAGAAGCTTCGTAGGTTTTGTAAATTTAAGGGGTGAATGTTGTAGGGTGTTACAGCCACCATATTATACACAATACGATTAGTATAATTGTCCTGATAGTTTCGATGGATTCGGCGGTAACGTTACAGAAGTGCATTTTAATATAAAATTAAAAATAACTTTGATTTGAAAGAGACGAAACACGTGTCACAATTAGTAACACAATATGAGGAATAGTCAAAGTTTCAAATTGTATATTAATAATTATACTGCATTAAAAAACAGAATTATAATGGTTTCATTTGATCCAACGGGTAGCTCTTACAACTGGTGTCTCTTATAACTAAAATCGTGAGTAAATAAAAAAATATGTATTTGGTGCAATAAAGTAAATAAATTAATATCGGACGAGTTGAGGTATAGTGTCGGCTTCTTTGGCTTCGGTTGCGGATGGCAAGGGCTCGAGTCCCAGTCTGGGCAGTTTGATTTTTAAATCGAATTATTGATTTCTACTTGCAGATACGGATGTCTGTGTTGTCTAAAATTCTCTCCAACACCCAAATGATCCGAAGTAACTAGCGTGAGCAATTATCTAACCACTAGTACTGTCCTATTCAACTGAGTTAAGCGAATTAGAAAACTTCTGTTGAGATATACTCCCTTCGGAGTTGGTATTCTCCACATCGGGAAAAGACATGGTTCAAATATTCTTAATAATCTTCGAACGAATTCACAGAGTAAACAAATCATAAGTCGACATACGTACCCAAGTGACTTTGTCAGGATTAGAGCTCGCAACATTCATATAGCACAGCGACGAGATTGCCACTAAGCTACATAGAGTAGGTAGCGGTTACATATTCGTAAAAACTCCAAGATTGTAAAGTCAGTCCCTTAAAATAAAACACACTACTATTCGATTGAATGCGGCTATTTGGTTAAGAGATAGTGAAATGACAGAATTCCCAGAAGATAATATGTGGTTTAGGAATACGTTTTTGTTTATTGAAAGTATCTAATTCTTTTGAAGTTTTAACACAAAATAAATTTCTGGCGCAGACGTTCGAGAAGAAACTGACTGTTAGAAAGATTCGAAAACAAATTTCACCATTTTCATTCGTTAATAAGCGGTATCAGCGGAATATAAAAACACTTTTACATCTTTAAGCAATTTATTATATTTCATCAGGCGTGTTCGGCACACGCATTGAAAATCTTCATCAAAAGCAAGTTGTTCCACCAAACCCATATTATTAATAATCTAGTACGTCAAAGAAAGGAAAATCTCTACTCCCTGTATATTCGAGAATCTAAATTCTAGAAGTAAATGGCATCCAAACCCTTTTTTGACTGCCTCTCACTCTCACCCCAACTTTGCGGTTCAGTTCTTGCTTATCGGATTACCTGGCCAAAGATGAGCTATTTTTTTTAATTTTAGAAGAAACGCAGTACATGTTTTTCTTTGTCGTGCGAATCGCTTTAATGTGATACTGCGTTGTAAATAGACGGCACTATGAGGGAAACATGAATCACGGAAAATCTAATTATAATTTTATCTATCTTTTTTTTCCTATCAACACCTGCGACTCAAATGAACAAATCATAAAAGAAAATCGTCCTTCATCCTTCCAAAAATACATTTTTCAAGCATACTGTCAAAAAACTTTATTTTGCAATACTATCCAATCTAAATTCGAATGATTCATTTTAGTATTTAAAATTTATTTCAAAGTAAATTAAATTCTATTGCTATTTAAAACAATGAATTTGAGATTTTTAAATTTATAGAAAATATTAAGAAAATTGACTGAACTGTCCAATGTTATCTATCATCGGACAAAAACAGCGTTTTTACATGGCTTACACCATAGGTTCCCAAATTTATTTGACCCGTGGCCCCCTTTTCAGACACATAATAACACACGGTCCCCCTGGAAATCTCCTTCATGGCCAATTTTTGCTTCCCAGAGCACCACTACTCCCCTTATGCCCTCCAGGCCCCCATCAACTCCCTCCAGGCCCACTTTAGGAACCTGTGGTTTACACTTTCGTTGAATTTTGTACCACTCTTTTGACTGAGTCAATTATCGCTGTTAACCGCCCGATCAGACGTGAATAAAATATACAATCATAAATATGCCGCATTAAACTGTTTGATTGATACTTTTTCATAAGTCTCATTAATTACTTCATGAAAAAAAATCAATATTTTTTATTCCATCGAAATTAATATTTAGAATCAAATTTATAATCTATCATCACTCACTCTAATAAAACAGCCGCATACAACCCTTACTCAAAGGGAGGGGGCGCTTACAGTTAAAATGTATTGTAAACGGCCTTAAATTCCCTTCAACATCATACTGAAACTAAACTAGCATTGTATTTTTTTGGCTCACGCGTTATTATCAAAAGAAGCCTACATTCCATAAGGTAATTAAATATTGAGTTATTTAAACGTAATTCTATTTATATAATGACAACTTATAACCCTAAATATAAATATTTTGAGGTAGTAAATGTCACTACCATCACAGTACCTGATCAAACATACTTTCTCTGAGTAATATGTTTTATTATCAACTAATTACGTTCGTACAAAACTTAATTGATTTCTGTTGCCGATATAAATATATTCAATTTTATAAATGGTATGTGAAATTAGCTGTCGTATTAAATATTAAATAAATTATTAAAAATATTAATAAATAAAGTATACCTTTCAAAGACATTTCTTCAGCAATAATATTAAATGTATTTATTTGCCTGTCGAAATTAAATTTACCATCACTTTCTGAAGGAGGTAGACTGTTTTCTTTTGTCTATAGCCAGGTTCCCGAAGCTGACCCCGGGACATTGCTGCATATAGCTGCCCATTTTTAAGCACAGCAGTCATCAATAACATTTCAGTTTTTCATTCTCAAGTGTTTCAATCAAAATCGATGATAATTTCGAAGATTTATCATACAGTTATCTTTTAATGTGACATTGATAAGCAATAGGTTTCAAATTAATAAATTTTGACTTCATATCAATCTTCACTGTCATAAATAATCTCAGCATGTCAACCTTGCCAAATTCATAGATACCAAAATATAATTTCAATTCGAAGCGTTTCCGGTCAACATTGCATCAAATTAAAATGTGCCTCGACTCAAAATATGGATAGTATCATCTTGATTGAAAAAACTAACTCTGAGCGGTCAAAGAAATCACGAAGAAAAAACCTGCATGACATTTATTTTTAATGCCAAACGAACAGATGCTGTTTTTACATGAATATTCACTGTACAGATGATGTAGTATTGTTTCGTTATCTTTCTGATATCTCGAAGGTAACAAGAAATCAAGGTCACCTTTGAGCTACGTATTTTTTATTATTAAAGTGAAACACATTTTATCACGGAGCGAAACTGGTCCTGTTAATGAAATTAAACTAAGAAATCTGTAAAAAATCATTGTGTTTAATTTTTGGTAAATTGTGGATATATGGTCACGGGACAGTATCCCAATCCTCTTGAGCTAAGCTCAAACAATTGATTCATACTGGCTTATAATTTTATGTTTTGAATTTACTCTTTGAATTCTCGTGGATTATTATAAAATGTGAAATCAAAATGATTACATCTGAAGAATATTACTGATTATTGTATGAGCTCTGAAAGAAGAATTTGTTTTTTAATGTACGCCTAAAGTAAAATTATTCTTTTTTTGAGCAAATTATAAACTTATGTGACTGTGTCTATCTGTATAATATTATTATTTGTGTAGTTTGTGGTAGCATTTTTACTCTCATAAATTAAAACAACTGGATTTCATACTTATTGCGAAGTATTATTCTTTAGGATCTTCTATTATAATAAATTTAAAAATTGAAGACGAAACATTTCAAAAAAAATCGTAAGCCTTACATTCATTTCATTTAATGTGCTTATTTTTCATAAATCTTTACAAAAATACTGTCCCGTGACCATATATGCATAATTTACCTAATTTTTATTATAATACCGTAGGTATACATTTTAGCTCGCTGCCTATATTTTCAGCATTTTAAATCGACTGTATATTCTGAAAATTATAAATAACACCCAAGGGCTCGATATTAAGACTAGTGTAATGACAATTCATGCAGATTAATTTCCAATCTTACTTAGAATGTTAAGTGAACAAAGTTTTCACATTCATTATCCGAAGCGAGTTATTTTATTATCTCAATTACAATGATAACATAATGGAACCTTTGATTTGCGATAATGGTGAAATAATATTGTGCCCGATGTGTTCCGATCATTTCCGAACTCATCCGGCGATATCCGAACATTAAGTGAGTAACTAATAACAGCTACACTACAAAGAGCTTGGAATTTAATACCCCTTAACGACATTGACGCATTCTATACAAATCCATCTAATCGAGCGCTTTAACAGACTATGGCTGCGGCGATTTATAGTATGCACTGTCTCTTTCTTGCGCATCACTATGCGATTACACAATGAGATGTCTAGTGTTTCTTTTTTTCAAAAAATGTTCGGATAAAATGTTCAAGTAACGCTATTTTGCTATCATAGACAATGTAACATAAAATTAATATTACCACAAATTCGATATTTGAAAATTTGTATTTTATTCCTTCAGAATCGTTAGTAGGTGTTGGTATCTGGTAAGAAATCTGTTACATACACCATTTTTTCCACGGTATCCGCCGTGCAAAAAAAGGATAGGTCGTATTTGGAAATTAGCCACAATATAGTAGGATTAGCCTCTTCAATATATCAATTAATATATAATATATATGTATGTAACACAATCAACTGAACAAATGAAAGATTTTGAAAGATAGATATATTTTTTATTTAACATTTGATGATGTTGAGTGATGTTATAGTTCTGACGAGGGCGTAAGCCAAAATAGCTATCAACTGTACATCTTATAATTTTTGTAGAACTAAGGTACACTGTTTTTTTTTCACTATGTTTTAATGAAGTTCTATTAAGTAAATGCCAAATCAATCAATGACATTCAAATTTGAAAAATCTCCCTCTATCAATCGTTTTTAAACGAAGAGTTTTTTTTCTTAGCGTTAGTGTATCCGAGATCATCTGCATTAAAACCAGTACAGTATAAATTAGCCATTATGTCAATAAAACCATCGCATGCATTAGACATTACACATAACCAAAAGCGTACCTAATTATAAAATTTCGTTTTACTCGGAGGGGTGATGGCGTCGAATTATTTAATGCGGCAGAGGCAGCGTTCGCGTAACTGGAACGCCGTACTAAACGCATAAAAGGGGTTACATTATTTTATTAAAATATCATATTGTGTTTTACATACATTGCTTTAAGTGCCAATATCTAGATGCTTAGTTTGTATCTATATTCAAGACAGTTCTGATGTGCCCTCCATTTACAAATATATCGAATGGCCGACGTGGTCATTTGTGTGTCGTAAATTAAGACGCAAACATGTAACACCAGGTAAAATTGCAACAGTGTCCGTAGTTTTCATTTGCATGACGCTACATTTTGCGACCATCTTATTCAATATCATTTTAAAGTTATGATATAAGTACCTATTCTATTTGTAAACTGTTGGTTTATATTTAATAACTAGTATTGGAAGTTGGAACCCGGCTTCGCTCGGACCAGTTTGGGATTATGTTCACCTCGGCGCGTAAATTCAGACGGGCCAAGTTGAAACAATTTTTTTCAAAATTCAAAAGTCTAGGTCAATTAAAATGGAATTAAAATGAACATTTCAGACTGGCATTGACATTTCACAGCCCATTTCATATATTGACAACCCCATTCTCGCCCATTAAAATATCCAAATACAAGGAAAAAATCTAATTTGCTGTTAAAGAAATGTCAAATAATACCTTCACGTAAATAAAAACATTATTATATTAATAAAAGCCGGGAAAAGTTCAGTAGAAGACTAATTTATTACATTTTGACTAAATATCTTCGCCGATAAAAAAATCAAACATATTTTCTTTCATATTCGTTTTTATGGCAACTTAATGACCAACAATGCAAAAGGGAATTACAGACCCACAGACATACATACGCCGTTTCGGTTTTATATATGTACTACTCGATACTCGAGTAATTGGAGTCTCTACACACACATTGATAACGAAACAAATTTACCGTCGAAACTTTCGCGAGCGAAATCAATTTTTTTTTTGTTTGAACTTGCAACAACAGTGCAAAAGGGAATTACAGACATACATTCCCCGTTTCGGTTTTATATATAAGATAATATGCTAAATGAAAGAATCTACAAAAGATGTAATATTAGCCCTGCCCTATTGAGTATTGTGATGATTCACTTTTGAGAATAAGTTGTTCTAAAAATATTTTGTTACTTTGATTTCATTAAAATTCTTCATTTCATCTTAGTAATGAAAAAAAAATACAATTTATAAAAGGTAACACAAGAAAAATAGAAGAAGTGAAATTGTTCACGACATTTGAGAACCTGATGATCTGCTTGAAGTTAACGAACATAATACCTAGTTGTTTGGAAAAAGAGTCCAACATAACATAGCCTGATTAAAATATCAACAAATTTTTAGTACTTATTGAGATCAGGACCGATTTCATCAGTTGATAATACTCGTGATAAGCGAAACCGGTTCTGATCTCAATGAATTCAATTACTGTTTCAAATAAATAAAAAATACACTTTACAACTCATTAGCTGATAATGAACGCGATTAACGAAACCGGTACCGATCTTTATCATAATATATATGTATGTGGAAGAATTACAAATAAATGTGCTATATGTATTTATTTTTTAAAAAAATCGTTTCCGCTGAGCAGTGACGGTTAACATTTTAAAAGTGAAAAACCTGTTTCCAAAAATGTCAAACAACTGAAACAGATTTGCGAATGCAATACGAGAATTTTAGATTGATGACGAAGTGCAACCGGTGCATATGTATTTTATACTCGGTCACTTTCTCCTAAAAATGGCTGCCATTATTATTTCACTTCATTTAAGACCTAATAATAATAAATATACACCACGCACAGACACTTTTGTCCAGCTATCTATGTATGCGAAGTATACCTAGCTGATAATTTATGTACTATGTCCTTGAGAAATATAATTTTACAACCCCTAAAAAATACTAAAGGCACAAATAGCTTGACGCCTTAAGACCAATAAAAAAAATACACAACAGTTTACTGAAATCTTTCCTTCAAATTATGCTATTTTAAGTTTTCTTTAACTATTAAATAATAAAAATTCAAATGACCAAGCATTATGTAAGATAATAAAAATAATAACACATTTTAGTACTTATTCCACATTAAATTTATTGGATAAGGACCGGTTTCGCCCATGGCGAGCATTATCAACCGAATTTATAATTAATGGTCACCATGAGCGAAACCGGTCCTGATTCAATAAATTGTATTGTTATTATTTTTATTATAATGCCGTTCCACCAAGTATTCGCAAACCTTAAAAGTGATTATGTAAGATGTAAAAACAAATTTTAATTTATTTAGATCGCATAAGCATTATTCAGGAATACAAAATGATAATAATATATTAATTAATTAATGATAATAATAATATTTATAATTTGAGTATTAATTAAAAGTGCTTAATTTACAGTTTTATAAATATAATGCATATCGAAAAATGACACTGTGTGTAAACAATATAATAATTTCACTGTTGCATTCTTTGTTTTGATTTTTATGTATCAGCATTTTATAATATATACTGTAACTCTAAACATAGTGTCCGTATCCAGGAATTGAAATGAATCGGATTTCAGTTGCATGGCAAATAAAATCTTATCGAAAGAAAAAAAAACAATTTAGAATAATTCAACGCGTCACAAACTTTTGTGACACATCTTTATTGAAAACCGGTTCCCTTATCTAGAGATCAAATAAGTAACTCACTGGACATTGAAACACTTAGATCTAGTATTTTTTTGTTGTTTACCATGTCCGCTCCCAACTTGAAGCATGTGGACTCCTCACGCATAACCTCCCAAATATGGACTCATTTATCTCAACATATGTTTTTTCTACGAGAACTGCTTGTTACTCAGTTGCTTAACCTCTATTTTTCGAAGAGAGTAGGGATGGAAAGGATACGAGGACTAGTGATTAGCTAATCGCTGTCACTATGCGTCGCTCTTTGGAATCGTTAAGGGGAATGGATTTAGCAACACAAACACTCATTGCGTCTGAATTGAATCGTTTTATCGACTGAAATCTGCTCGTAGCGGGAATGTAACCCGGGTGATCCGACACGGCAGCCAGCGACGTTTACCACTGAACCACGGACCGGGATCTAGATCTAGTATAGCCAAGAAATTCTCCTTCTTTCCAGACATTAATTGCGACTCTGTATGATGAGAAGCTGTTTCTAATCGATTAGGGAAATATTTCATAAGACTTAACTGAAGAACCTGTCAATAAACACTAGTCCGAAGTCTACAGTCTGAAGATGTTTCTGATAGAGGCGAAACACGTGTCACGAATAGTAACACAATACGCGGAGTTATTTTAAATTTTATAATAGTGTTGTGCTCCTTTACGAAAACCCCATACTACTGTTTATTACAAATGCACAAAATGCTTCCCGTCTAAAATTACTAGAAAAAGTCTTCCAATTTAATTTCAGTAATTAAAACTGTTTTTAAAATTGGAATCGTTAAATTTAAAATCCTGATTGAGTTTCAATTTATCATTCGAATGTTATTTAAAAAAAAAAAAAAACTATTTGGTGTAATGCGCTCAGCGCAACAATTTCGAACACACATTTGAAAATAATTTACAAACATGGCTACATTCCGAGCATGAAAAAAATAACGTTATAGATTATAAAAACAGTTCAGTTTATAAAATGCGCCCAAGATCATACACACTGAGTGCAAATGAACTTCTTATACGTGCACGTCATTAAACAACCGAATAGGTGTATTTGATTGCAATTTATTGCATAATACTTTATACGTAGACTCGCCAAACGCTATCCGAAAGTATTCGAGATTATTATTTTATCTAAGAAACTTTTTATTCAGTTTTTGGTCTTAGGTATTTGCAAATAAAAAAATGCAAATTTATGTATATTTGATTTGAATTGTGAAACATGATTTTTGCAGTGCATCTTTCTACATAACAGACTGCTGTATTAATGATAATATTCGTAATCTACATCTTCATCATGGGTGGAATTATTTGAGTTAAACATAAAGAGAACAAAGAATATTATGTACAGTCAGTGGCGGCTGGCGGCAGATTATTAGGGAGTACAATAAAAGATTCAACTATTTTTTCCGTACTACGGACAGCCAGAAATTCATAAGACTGGCACTCCGTTGGTATTGCGAACATCTGAATTGAAAGTCCATGTTATAGAAGTGTTTTAAAATCCAATGAATAGGAAAAAACTCTTGCAAAAATATTTGAATCTTTTTTTGTACTCCCTAATACTCTGTCACCAGCCGCCACTGTGTACAGTTGTGATATGCTCTTCATTTGAGAAGTAAATAACAGAAACAAAAATCGTTGTTTCATAGTCCAGTCTATGTTGAGATTTAGAAATATTATCTTGTTTTACTTTGAATGTGTAGTAATATATATCAGTAATGAAAAATGTATTTTTATGTGGTAGATATACTGATAAAATTTAAAACCAGTCACAGGCATATCAAAGTATTTAGTTCTAGAAGATTAAATCATGTTTAGGATTTTATAGTAAGTAATTGAACTAAAATACAGTTTTAACATATTTCTGATGGTGGCTGTATTTCTAAATATATTAGATAAATCCTAATTATTGTCGAACTACATACTTATATATTTCGACCTTTTATATAATGGAGTTCTACCAAGTAAAACCCGTCAGTGAGTAACATGAAGATTTAACGATAAATACAGTACTCAATTTGGTAACGTTTTAAGATGCCAATAGTCAAGAGTAGCCAAGATATCATATAGGACAAACAAAGAAATGTGATTCGAAATTCAAATTCAGAATTCAAATCTTTTTAATTGGGTACTGTATTCGATGCGAAGATAATTTTAAATTATGTGTCAGGTCACCATAAACAAGACAGTATGCCTTTATGAAAATACAATATAATTGATATTTAGTAATTATCTTTTGCGCCGACAATACAAAAACGGCCGTGATATCGCAAACACAGGTAAAAATTATGTACAAGGAATGGGGAATGCCCATTTTGGTAGGTAGAGAATACTGTAATTGCCACAATGGAACAACGAAATACATTTAAAAAAAATCATTTTACGAAGCTCTGAAGAAACTATTGAAAATATTTAAATGCAATAAGTAAAAGAAGAAGAAAAGTATACTCTTTTTAAATTATAATAAAATCTTTATAAAAATAATCTATGTAAGTATTGACTATCCAATATAAAACACGACACACTGAAGTATACAGCAATTCAATACCAAGGTTTCTGCGAATACGTTAACATCTAATAATGTGGTGGTGATGTTTCTTTGTATGGGTGCATATCTACCGTATTTATCACCCCTAGCGAGAGGTTTGCGTCTCGGCTGATTTTTTTTATACTCATCACCACTCAAATAAAGTTTGAAAGTAAATTTGGTTCGGAAATTGTTAAATATATTTTTTTAATCAGTGGTCATGCTAGTTGTTTATTGTGACATTGTTTAATATTCACTTCACGTCGATGACGCCATATTTACAAAATAAGTTAACAATTCTGTTATCTATAATGACTGACATACACGATTTAATTTTAAATCATTCTCAATTCTCATGCATACTTTACTATAATGGAGCTTTCGCCATCTAGCAGGGTATTTTAATGATTCCGTAATTACAAAATATTAAAACAATTAAAGACAGTTTTTCTATTCATATAAATAATCATGGATAGTCTTTCATAATCATAATAATCATTTTCTATTGATTAATATTTGATTTTATATCATAAAATATTAGATTACGATATTAATTTCGTCTCTGTCTGTGCTAGGTGTGTTCATAAATATATGTGTGTATATATTTTTTTAAGTTTTATTGAAATAAGATTCTTTTGTGCGTTTTATTGAATTGGTGATGCTTTCTCAATTATTTTTGTCGTTGTTTTTATTTGTTGCGTAATTTAGCACGATCGGTGATATTATAAGTGTCGAAAAAAAGAATTTAATGTTGTCATTTCGATAACATTAATATTTCCAACTTTGTGACCGTTCAACCAAGGACGCTTTCCATAAGCACTAAACAGAGGAGATCGGGGACACTAGCGCCACGGCGGCAGAAATTCGAATAATTATTATTGAACAGTTAATAAGACAACCTGCGAGCGACTGAACATTGCCTACGATTGGGCAGTTCAAAATTCAGTTGTGTTTCGTCTCTCTGCGAGGTAGGACGCATGTCTCTCGTTTCAATTTTATTGTTCTCAACATACGTGTCGAGCGAAAGCATTGTTGACTGTCTTCAGTAAATTATGACGTCTAAGTGAAATAACGTGTTAGGTGTATTTATCTGAACCGAGCGATATTGTGCGTGATACAAAAACTATTCAACTGTTTGTTGTTCTATCAAAGTGAATTATTACATTATACAGAAGTGACTTTTGAAATAATATAAACACATTATAAGATATTTACGCACATCGAACAGTGGATTATATGATTTAATAAATAAACATTTTCGCATTGACTGTTACTTTTATTTTTTTTCGTGCTACATTGTTTATACAGTGTGCCCATGGAACATAACTGTGTGTTTTAAAATTATTGGATTATCAATCAAATCAAGGTAAATAAATATTTTTATCAACTCAATTTTATTTTCACTAATTATTTTACTTTATTAAAAAAGTTTTTTCTTATTACAATATTTACATTGTCTTCAAAATCTTCAGTCTAAATTTATTAACAGTGAATATAAAAATTTAGATTCGCTGTCGGAAAGATTTAAGAGTACTTTTAAGACGTTATCAATTATAATAAATTATTGTTATTACAAATCATCGATGAACTAGTTTCAAAGTTAACTGCGTTCATTTTAAAAATAATGTCAACACAGATTGTGTGCGGGTGCTTTTTGTAATATTTATTTATACTTTTATCGCGTCGAATACAATTTTATCATCGTTCGGTACTTGCAAATGTGAGGTGTTCTGTTATCATAGGCCCCATACTTTCTAAGCGTTTGTTTCTTGATGTATCGCTGTTATTTTATAAATACGGTTTCAGTTGGCAGTATAATTACGCCGATAATCCATTCAATAACTTCAGCTCCTTTGTTCGCACAGCTATACACGCGCTGATTACAAAATCAGATTAGTGATTTACGGATTTACAATAAGTAAAATAATCGTAGATTTTTTTCTCGCGTTTGAATTTAGAACTTTTACTCAACGCTGTTCGATAATAAACAGCTTAACGTTCATTATACGAACAGATATCAGTGAATTAAATTAATAGTATTTTAATATATAGTCTGATATATTGAGCTTAATCATCATGTATTCCTAGTTAAAGTGGGAAAGCAAGTAAATAATAATATATTGTTATATTATTATAATAAAATTGACTAAAATAGTTCACATGTTTTTAATAAACTTGATATACACAAATATCTAATAATAAAATAAGTGTGTTACGAAATTTGATATACAAAATATTTAACTATTAAATAACATAAAACATTTTAATATTTTATGTAAAAGTTTTTCAAATTAAAAACAGGAAAAGAAAAGAAATGCCTATCCACGGTGCCATTTGTATAGGTAGGTAGCTTTATAATTTTAATTGCCCTTATTTATTGTTTTTAATCCCAGTTTTTCGAAGTGCTTATTTTTTTATTTTCATAATATTCAATCTGTAGGTTATGTTCTTATAATACGAAGAATGTTTTTATTGTTCTTTTTAAACCACATAGACAATAATATAGATTATAAGAATTTATTATGTTTGTCTTAAAAAAATATTTAGGAAGTTCGTGCTTGCGTACTGGCAATAATATTATAACTACTCTTCTTTTTTTATCGTACCTTTCGCTAGCTAAGTGTGTTCATATTGTTTCATCTCCTGATCCACAAACATACACATACATATTGATGTTTTGACAAACCTGTGTATTAATCTTATTTTGTCGTCGAGGCGTAGTCAATATTTTTGTATTGACAATGAGGTGGTATGTAGTTCTTTTATTATTATTTCGCTGTCGGATCGTTAACGAAACTAGCACAATGTGATATCTAATGCAGTTATTATTAATCAATAAAAGAGCATCAATTACAACGGATTAGACGCTTTGGAAGCTTCCTAATTTACGCGGCCGCAATCGCAGATAACCTGCTGATAAAAAAATGGCACAAATTGTTTAGATTATATGTTTAAAACATTGGGAAACCCCTATGATAATAAGCTATGTATGTATTTATTATAACACAATTTGCAACCAACAGCTAAGTCCAACATTTAATAATGGTAAAAATACTCCTTTTTTATATAAACATTTTATAATATCGTTACTCTTAATCGTAATGTGTCAAAAATACAATCGGTCAACGTTATCACTCTAATAAAAAAATACTTACCACTTTTAAAACCACACGTTTTTTTTTAAATATCTTATTAGTGTTCGATAAAAAAGTGTTTATACAGTAGTATATATATGTACGACAGTTTTTATCTCAATTTTAACCGTTAAACAAATTGATAGATACGCTCTGAAGGTCAACCTTTGATATATTGTATTTAAATGTTTCGCGATTGTTACAATGTTTTATTTTATTGCTCTCTCGTCCACCTATCGTCGAATTTATTGCCGATGTATATTCAATTTTATAAGACAATTACTGAACAGTTTCTGGAATAAACGAACATGCTATGTTTTATCTTAATAAATATTAATTTTTCCGAAGAGTAATCTGTATGGTAAAAGTCTTGCCTTGAAATCTAGTAATATTTTTTTGCACTGTGCCAACCCTGCAGTTGTGATTTTCTTTTCTCACAATAATAACCGCGCACATTTGAAAATGACATTGTTTTGCCCGCGAATGTCAACCGGCGCGACAACTAGCGCAATCTGTTGGTGGGTTCTGTCACTATATCAATTAACTCGCTGAACAACGGAGATACACGCAAAAACTTGCTTTAATGACAAATTGAAATTCATAGTAAACACACAACTCATACAAATACTTATTCTTGACTTAGCTTTGAAAAATGTTAGCACATTAAATTTACAAAACGCAAGGGTTTGCTATAACTTTCAACTATTTTTTGATAAGACATTATTTTTTATTATTAAATATTAATCCAGCAGCGTAGCTCGTTCTCTTCTTACTGATCTCATTGGCTCGAACCGCCACTACTTGTTTTAACTAAACCCTAAAATAAAAAAATTCACGTAGCAATTCTCATTATCAGGCTCCGAAATATGCCACATTAAAACTTTTTTGTATTACATAAAACTCCAATAGTACCAACACATACAATAGTAAATAAATCAAATCTTAACACTATATTACTTTTGTGACATCAAGTTAATTTTCCGCATTGTTTATTTGAATCATTATTAGAACATTTTGAAGATGGCAGTGCTGGAGTATTTTGAAATCGAGCAAAGCAGGAAGGCCTGCGAGAATAATGGTATGGATTCACCCTTCGCCTGCCTACAAACCTTACGGCCTCACATTGCGTTGAATTTTTAATGACAACCGAACTTTTAGACGTTACAAGATTGCTCCAGTTTGTAGAGTCAAACCAGTGAGATTATTTCAGTTGTATGATGGTGTTTCTTTATCGGTTCTCAGTACATTTATATCACAACTGTTAATCAATCGTCCAGTTTACTGCTTTATATAAATGAATCAATTAAACTAACCGTAGTTCCGTGACGGGTGTATGATAAGAGAAACTATTCGAATTGGATGTTATGTTAGCATAGAAAAGATTTAGATGACAGAATGCGGATATACCAACATAAAGACACTAAAAATATGCATCGATGACGCGTACCTACAAGCCCTGTTGAGCATGGCCGCTCATCATGTACTAGTTTTATTCCATAAGATGAAACGTATTACTGTTAAATACGTTATTATAACACACAGCCAAGCAGGCTTACATTAAAAAGATCCCGCTTATCAAGATAAATATAATAGATTTGTTATCTCGGATCTAGTTTGTTTGTATAACTACGGTATATTCTTCCTACTGTATTTTCATAGACAATATAGTTTTTCATAGACAAAATGTTTTTGAGTTTTTTTTTTTTTTTAAATAAAAGTTTGAATTTCGTATTCTTTGTTTAAAATTTTGATGTTCACTAAAATGACTTCAACTATCACCGATTAGTGGGGAAAGATAAATAAAGGTGAAACGTAAGTTGCAATACTGATATGATGATTTTTTTAATAAGACCGGGGCCGGTTTCGCTCGGCCACTGAACATTTCAAAAAGCTATTTAAAATAATCAAGTTTGTATTAATTTTGTGTGGATACATATAAAGCGTAGATTTTTTTTTGCATTAATACTAACTAACAAATAAACTCGTTAACAATCATACATCATAATATGAAAACGGTGAACGTAAATCTGTTGATGTATTCAGAATATTTTTTGTTACAAAAAAAATGTTACTTCGTCTGCGTTTGATAGTAGACACATCGAAGGCCATCTTGCATTTTAATGTCGGTAATTATTTTGAATATGACCAAATTTTTTGAGTCCTCGAGACAATTTTATGTAAATTTTCTTATAATACCTACTATAATAAAACAATGGCGCAATGTTCGTTTAAGAATGATGAAACTACACACTTATTTGAATTTTCATCATAAATCATCGTGTTAAAGCTAGTAGGTATACTGAAAACTTATTTTCAAATTTTTATGATAGGAAATGAAATATATAGCAGCAAATGGAAATAATTATGAAATATGACGTGATGCCGTTTCATCGAACTTATAATATCTATTATATATATTTTTCAGAAAACCAGCTTAAAGCATAAAAAGTTCTTTATTTTCCTAAACGTCACCCGATGTCAAAATTCGAATGTTTTCTGTTCCAGATAACAAAATGGCGATTGTGATAATTCAAATGCAACGTATTTTTCTTCTCCTACTAACATGTTGCGAAATTGATTGCGCGAGCGTTTAGCGAATTATATTTAAAATAAATTATTATTTTACATCTTTATACCTACATTGTCGACACAAACGAGTCGCAAGTTTTGCGATAAGAAGTTACCCGTGCGACAGGTTTGTTTCTCGGCTATGTGATACTTTCGCGACGTTTGGTCGTATAAATGGTTACACGCAATGTACCTGCGAGAATACTAATATGACGTATGATCGCGTACTGCGCAATCAGCTGTTCTCTGTTGTCGGTTCGGCGCCCGGCTGACAGCAGGAAACGCGCCTTTATCAATATTGTATTTTTTTTATTTCCGCACGCGGTCGTACTACAACGGCATCTCGCGGTAGCGGAATTCACCAAAAAAAATTAATCAATATCTATTTTACTTTAAAATTTTCAATTCTTGTTCGAAAGATATATACGTATTTACATAAATAATCGCATTTTTTTTCTACTACTTCCACATATATTTTGAGAAATCAAGACCGGTTTCACTCATTGCAAGCATTTTCAACTCGTCAAATCGTTTTATTTATTTAAATAACTTTTAAATGTATTTTTAATATTTTTAATGTAACGGAAATACATAAATAAATAAATAAATGTCGAAAACCTATATTAGAAAAAAATGGTTTCCATAATCGTTAAATTTCCTTGGTCAAAAATCCCGTAATACTTGGTTTATCCGCTACATTTACGATTCCCAAGTTGTTTAAAATTGACGTAAAGTCTATTTTTATCGCACAGCATAAAAACAAGTATTGTATGATTTAAGTTTTTTCCTGGTTAGATAGAAACCGCCTACGCCTAAGCTCGTAATGATACTTGGACCATTTTATGATTCATACTCACAATGGAATTCAACTTTTTTTGTCAACCCAATTTTCTGGGAACAAAGCAATATTTACCTTAGTTTATGGCCTAGGATATATTTTAGATTAAATTTTAACTACATCTCACACTACGAGTCTGCATTAATATCAAGATTGAATCATACTAAATATTCTAACCTTTTTGTTACGTTTGATGATACAACTAAATTTCGTGACGGAAATTTCAAATACTTTCAAACCAACAAAATGGCGATTTATACAACTAAACGTCCGTGACGAAAACACATCTAGCGTTCGCTCTCGCAACTTGCAATCGCTTTTTGGGGACGTGAAAGTTTTTTGATCCAAAATCTTGCACTCAACTTCTTTCTACGAAGTTTCTGATGTATTATAACAGTAAATATCACGAGTTTTCATCGCAGTAGTGAATTTTCCAAAAGTAATCACTTATTACTTATCACCATATTATTTATTAGCGACATTACAAATAAATCTTAATAATTTTGTAATGTATTTAATTGTGTACGTACATTACAGTAGTGGTAGCACTGCATCAATGTTGTCAACTTGCCGGTATAAGTACTATCAGCATTGCAAACCTTTCATATTTTAATTAAGGATACTTGATAACTATAAATTGATTATGGATATTTAAATAACACTCAGAATTTTGTGTTGGTTTCAAATTTAGATAGTGCATTAGTTTCAAAACAGATGCGATGGTGAGTCGTTAGGGAGAAGCGTCAGCAGTAAGCTAACTGGTTTTTTTAATGCTAGCTATTTATCATTCAGTAACTGTTACAATAAAGCAAAAATAAATTATTTTGGCTTTATTATTTACATAGAAGCCGCTCGCTGTGAAATTAAATTGAATATTTTATTCGATCAGTTAAAGTTTTTTTTTTTACTGTTGGTCATATCTGTAACTCAACATTCATTTAATAATAATTCCAAGTCGTAAATTTGTAGTCGGTTTCCACTTGAATATTCTCTTCGAAGTCGATATAAAATTATCTTATATTAATTACAAATAGTAAGTGACATTAGTAATTAAATTTTACTTACTCTGCTTTGGTCAGATGACATTAATTTGTATGTAATTACGATTTAAAACTTTGATGGTAGACACAGATCGCTTACATTTTTGAACAGTCATGTGTCATCAAAAACAAGATTTTCCGCGCCGATTTATGGTAAATAATAAATTATTATGGATGTTTTTTTATGTAGCCGTGCGATTGATTCCTAAATGGGTGAACGTCCTCATACTAGACATTATTCGACAGTGTGTTGATGTAACTAAATAAATTCACTTATTTGTAAACACAGTGCGCGTCAACTTGCGGATGTTATAGATGTATTTCATTATAAATTATAAGTAAGTGATTATAGCATGAACTTTAAAGTGAACAAACTTTAATATTATACCTATGTTTAACAGTATTGTTATATTGCGGCAGCTGCAATAAAATTGCGAGGGTTTTATTCGCAATTTAAGCTTCAAATATATACGTATGGGACATTTGAGTTACAAAAAAGAACCTAGAAATGGCGTATAAATCTCCTGCAAATATTTCTTTTCATGCTGCAGAGGCTTACGACACAATATTATCATACAATTTTGATCTCAATACTTCCATGAAGTATTTTACTAAAACGAGTCTTATTGAGTGAAACTTTTGCAAGGACCAACGCGTGACTGAGCTACGGCATAACAAAACCTGATCGAATACAACGTTTTATTGGTGAGGATTTTAATTGATGTTTTGAATTCATGGAAAAATAAAAAAAATCAATCGATTCAAATTTAAGCTCTTATATTTAATAAAATATACATTTAGATTTCACTTAATTTTCAAAAACCAAAATATAGTATCTATCCTTTTCAAAAAAATTAACAAATACAAAAATAAAACTTCGAAAAAGATTTTGTTTTCAGTTCAATTAATCGGCAAGATTTTAAATAAAACAGTCCTACAACATATTAAACGAGTTCCAAAATAATAAAATAATCTACGTTGAAGTTCTTGACAAATGAAATCCACGGAGTGTATTTGACGGCCGTTCCTATTCAAACCGCTCATGCATGGGATCCCCAATTCGTTTTAAATTGAAACCCTTGACAGGTACATATCAAATGTATCTACTTAATACAAATAAAAATAAACCTACTAGTATTAACTAAGCGCTGTTTTACTCGAATTCATCATTGTGTACGTAAAAAGATTTAGTTTGTATATTGAATTACAATTTGCAAAATCTGTTTTTATTTCATTCTTAATTTGAAAAAATAAGGAATAATATTTTTTCAACAGTGCAACACTAATAATACTGCAACCCTAAATAAAATAATTCATTCTCTTATTCCGCACTGTTCGAAATTTAAAATCTTACATTTGTTAGTATAGATTTCATACAAGACATTAAAACATTCAAGATATAAAAAGACGTGCATAATTGACGTAGTAATAGACCAGTCCCGCTTCTCGTTGGTTAAGTTGCAGGTATCGCTCATCATGATAAATAACGGTAAAAAACTGTCAAAGGAAATTGAATAGCAAACACACAAGAAGTAACGTTACAATGGGCGATTTTAATATGACACTGCTAATGCAAGTTCGTTCGCTCTATATTACCTACTACTCTGTCGAGTTTCTATGAACTGTCGCTTTGTGTACAATAATATTATTATCATAAATACAATGCACACAGCATGTTTGTCTGCGTGACTGTAGTGGTAAAGGTGTATGCTGACATTGTTAACCGAAGATTCGAACCGGACAAACACAAAGCATTTAGAGTAGTGGCTTGAAACCTTGCTACTTTTTCAGGAAGTGAAGGAAAGCTTTGTAACGTAAAAATATAGTCGGCAACTATAACGAGAGAATTTTCAAAGTATGTTTTAAAAGAAGTGCCACTTTCAATTTATTGTATGTATGTACATACACAGTATCGCGATAAGTGCAAACGAAAGACGCACAATTCATTTAGAATTGTAATTTTATATTTTAAAAGCAACAGTATACCGTTTCGAAGCCTACTTGTTTATCGCGCGTTCGTGCATGTTTGATATGAAAACCGATGTTTATTCGTTAATATGAACTGTTATCATATCATAACAGTCGGTAAAACCTGGTTGCCTATTCACAATACTTGGTAAAAACATGGAAAATTCCCTACAAGAGCATCGCGGATGCGTCGCGTATATATCCAACTAGTTTATTATATGTACTGCATAGGTATAGGTATGATAATACACATTCCGTCTTCTATAAGGAATTAAATTTAAATATCGAACAATTTTGTTTCTTTGAATTCGTTTGAATTAAGAATAGCTTTAAAGTAATCCATAGACAATTTCACAATACGCCGTCAACACATAATATGTATCTATGTATTTTCTTTTTACAAAATATAATTTAAACTCACTTACTTTGGACTTTTTTTAAAATCAACTCGTCTATCAATTTAAAGCCTAGTACATATTTACAGTAACTATTTTTTTATTTTTTATAAATATCAGCACTGTTTTCCACAAGAATGACCATTTTTATTATGTCTTTTTGTGTTTGTGATTGTTATTTAACTGTTTAACTTTATCACATGAAAATACGGTTTTTTTATCTACTGACAGAAAAAACCCAGCCATACACCAATACCGATGCACTTACATTATATTTATAGTTAAATGTTTTACAGTATATGAGTTAAAAATGAATTAAAATCGTGAAACTTTGTTTCTCTTGCAACACTACAGCACGATTAAACACTTTATATCAACATGGAGGTCAAACATCTAGTGCTTATTTAAAACTTTATCAACCTTGCTTTTGTTCTGCTGATAGGAGCTAGTGACCTTAGATTTTTAAAGACAGTGAATTTGCAACGATTAGAAAATTCACTTTGTTTTATCATTATTTATTTTCCGAACTATACTTCAAAACATTATCAATCGACAATATGTGTATAAAATTAGGATGGTAGAACAGAGAAGAAGATGTATTGTGTACGCTGTCTACAACGGTATATATAGATAAGTAATTGCACGTTTAAACATAGCTATTTCGCTTTTAAGGTGTTCACTGTCAATACTTGGTGGAAAGGCATTATAATAAAAATAATAACACATTTTTAGTACTCGGTGTTAGTTTTGCATTGCTAAGAGGCCTTGAACATTTTTAGTCATTTTTCTTGTAATTTGCTTTAATTTATTTGCTTAGTTGTTTTACCAATTGTTTGTCATACCTTGTTTTCATACTTAACTTTTGCATAAATACCACTGTTTTATTGTATTCCTTATCAGTTGATAATGCTCGCAATGAGCGAAACCGGTCCTGATGAAATAAATCTCATGTGGAAAAAGTACTAAAAATGTGTTATTATTTTTATTATAGCTATTTCGGCTTACATAATCGTCAAAACTATCAACAAATACATAAAATAATTTCTGTAGAATTATAATGCATAGTTATTTTTTCACCGTACAACGTTTAAACATTAATCAGTCTTTATAAAATAAACTTATACTAATATGCAAATAGAAGCACTCTTTTATTGTTTTGCATAATACTTTAGTCACGCAAATATTCACTTTCCTATTAGCTAAGATGAATCTGACATCAGTTTGCAATGCAGCGCGAATCAACGTCAGAATATGTGTTTATATGACCTTTTCAAATAGATAACTTATCAATTGCTACAATTTTACTGACGTAGCGAGACCGAGTTTCACATATTTGTAGAAAGAGAAAACACCATAAACACTGCATTATTTATCGACATTCTTTATACGCCATTCACGTATGATATTAACACTGATCAAATTAAAGTATTAGTTACATGATGTAATTTGAAAAGATACTTGATATAACATCTGAAAACGGGAAATCTAGATTATATATTTTTTATGTTTTCTAAGCGGAAAATTTACCCCGAGTAAACACGTCGTTATGTTAGCCGAACATTTTTTTCCACAAATGCAAAAAGTTGTGTAACAATTTCCGCATAAGCAAAGAAAGATTTTTTCCTTTTCCGCAAGTATATTTATTTGACTTTATCTTGTATATATTCCGAGATGTGAGAATTTACCTTGCTAAATACAGTGAAAAGGTGAAATAAAAAAAGAACAGCCGTAATGATTTTTCGGCAAGATTTTTTTCTCAATGGAAGAAGCAATAGTTTTTTTCTCTCTATAATATCGGACGGAAACAATCATTTAAACTTAAAATTCACTGCATACTTTGAATAATAAATTTACTCGTGTTTATGCCTTGTTTGTAACAAAAATTATTTGGATAAGTATGAAGTTTTAAACATAAGAAGAATAAATGTTTGAGTACTTTTGTAAGTTACACCTTATTAAACAACAGTTTTTATTAGATGACGCATAATATTTTTGTTGACAACTATCTAGCAACTTTCTAATGAAATATTTAAATTCTCAAAATCTCATCCATGCTATGATATTGTTGAGACTGTAAAAAATTTCAAGGCCGTAATTATTTTCAGCAATAAAAATTTTCAAAGCAGCTAGTTTTACTGCTGACTGTTTGATGTTATAAAAATATTGTTCAAGTATCCTGTGGATCAAGTAATCCGGGCGGCCGGTAAATACAGCAAGTGTAAAATATTGCACTGCATAATAATGACGTATTCCGAATAGTTTTGCTAACAGGTGAGTTTATTGCGTGTACACAGAATTGAATCGAGCACCTTCAACCGTGTTCCGATTAATGTGACGAAAGCCTCAAGGTGTTTTTTGAACGTATGTAGATGAACAGATAGTCGGCGTCGAAGTGGGTCAGTCGGGCTCATAAACCTTCACTTTTCGGCAATCGGAAGTGACCTGATAAGGTCAGGATACCAGTGACAATATTGTATCACATGTTTTCTATAAAACTATCACTATGCGCTTCGACAAAGAGACAAATGACGCACAAAACTGGTCGTTCATCTACGCGCTGCCTGACAAGTCATCTAATATCTAATTCTATGACGATGTAAACAGTTGAGATATGGACAAAAACGGAGGATAATAATTATAATATTGTTTATTTATTAGGTATTTAACTTAAAATTAACACATTTTTTTCAGGAGTAACAGCAAAGAGTATCGATATAAAAAAGGCAGCATAGATTTAGTAATAAATAATTTTTAAAAAAATGTTAATAAAGCAACAAAATTATTTTGTAGGCGAAATATTTGCTTTTAAAAATAACGATTTGCCACTAACTGTTCCAAACGTAAATGGCATATCTTGTAATTGTTCTTCTGTGTTAAATATAAAATAGTTAAGAGCTCGCAATTACCAGGCAGTAGTAATTGAAAACTTGCATATATTTGACAGCTGATACCATCTTATTTGAGAACGCAGTGATACCAACTGTCAAATTCTAAAACAGTTTCGAAATTCGAATTCAAGTGGATCGCGACGCAACCACAGTGTGGCCTCATAGCAGTTAATCGATTCCCAATGTCAGATATCTCGAGAGTGTAATGACAGCTTCCCAATTGGAGAACAGATTTCGGGGTCGGTCATTTACCCTTGTCAAGGTAAATCGTAGCGATTGTTGTAACGTGGTGTACGAATACGCAGGTATTCAGCCATTTTTTCTTTCAGCTAATTATCTCATTTTCATCGTTGTGATCGCGCAAGGTTCACTCTTTTAAATAATGTCGAATCGGCAATGTTACTGGTTTTTATAAGATGGACCGATAAGCCGAAGCGACTTAAAACAAATGTTTCCACCGATATGTATATTAATTACAATTAAAAAACAGCGAAAATATTGAAACGTCGCTACGAAAATATAAACATGTTGAAAATTAAGTCGCAGAAAATCGACACGATTTAAGTATTCAAATAAACTGGTAATTTTTTTGCGACCGATTAATTTTTCGTAATGAATTAATTTACTATTTTTAATCGTTTAATAAAGTAGTATAATGTTTTTAAAAGTATTAATTAAAAATATTATGCTTTTCAAATTTCATTGCTCGATCGATTCCCATGTGGTGAGTTTTATTATCAATATTTAAAGTGAGATATTTAGAAATCAATTTTTTATACTCCTTTAATTATTATTCATTTAACAGCTCTAACTGTGTCCGGATGTCCACACCTGCCGTCAGAAGGCACATTGCACACATAACTTTACCTGAGTTTCATGCTATGCAAGGCAGCAGTTCTCGAAACCCTAATTCATCATAAATTATTATCATCATTCGTTCGCGGTATTTCTTCTTTTGTTATTCCTTTTTCAAATACATTTTGAGTTTAGATCCATTAGATTGATCAAAGGAATGTTGTCGAGTACGTGTTAGTACAAAGCCTTGGACATTAATTTAGATGCCATCCATTAAAAAATCATACGTTTATAGCTCACGGGTTCATTATGCCGCGTTTTATATCAACCGTGACTCCAATATCGTATTGTATATCATATTAAACTTGTACGGATTACACACTGCGATAATGTAAAAAGCTTGAGATAATAGAGTGTAGATCCGACTAGCGGACTCATACAAAACATCAGATCAGTGTATGAACATTCCCTGCCCACGAAAGCGTTACGAGCTAACTGTACTGCAAATTATTTCTCTGGTTAGCACAACAGAAATTTGCCAAGGGAGTTCGTATGTCGGAAACAATATCGACATAAAATTTACAGGTCATAATCTATCAATAGCGTAAAGAAATCAGCTGTCAACATTGATATAAATTTGATCTGCATGCAATTATCTAATACAGATACCCAACAGAAATCTTCTGATGGGCCACACATAAATATTTAAATGCTTTATCGGTTATTTGAACGTCGCGCATCGCAGTAGATTGGTTCAATTTTCAACAGTCATTAAAAACTGTAAATCTGTTACAAGAAGACGGTTACGGTGGCAAATACAGCTATAATGCATATTATTTATTACCTTAATTTAAGGAATTTATCTTATCTTCAAGGATATATTTTTGATTATTTCTATTTCTATTGTAAAGAAATCTGATCACCCCTGTAATTCAGCAGTAGTTTTCTCAGCTAATTACATTTCTAAATGGTATATAAGCGGTTGGGTTATTTATAGTTTAATTAATACCAACATGTTAGATTGTGTCGTGCACGACACTAGATTTTCTCCCAAATAAAAAATCCACCAACATAATCTAATGACAGGATTCGAAAGATTAAAACGCCTTAAATCATTCTGATAATTTTCATATTTCGTTAGTAAGAATTGATTTGTAATATAACCAATGGTAATTGGTTGGTGTGTAAATATTAATTTTCAAAAATCTCTCCGAATCTGCATTAACATTTAACGACAGGTAAATTATCCAAATACGGCACTCTTTCTAAGCAATATTGTTAGTTCATGCATTCACAGTCTTGTGTCGGTGAATTTATTCATTTTTTTTTCTTCTTTCACTCTTAAACAACGCAAAGTGAAAGCGAAAACACAAGCTCTAGTCGCCGTGTCGATTCGAGCTCGGTTTTGTTTCACTCCCCGTTCATTGATCCACATTCCCACTGACTGTCATTCCGGGAGAAAGAACTCTATTTATTGAGTTGTTATAATATGCGATTTTTCTCTGTATTCACTCTGTAATAGACCGTAAATCTTTTTTTAGATGCTATTAGCACAGGCAGCGTTTGTTAACTTATTATTTGTAAACCGCAAATAAACAGTTCCGTTCTCCAATACGCCATTTTGATTAATAAATACGGAGAGTTTTACTGACAGTTACACGCATAGAATAATACTATTTCTACAGTCTATGGCAGGGGTCGGCAGTTTGACAAGTGAGAAGAGCCAAATTGTCATAAAAACAGGATAACAAAGGTACACGAGAGTCGCAAATATGTAATATACATATTTATAATATATCCATTTTAAAAGAAAAAAAAGATCGAGATGTTTCATTTAAAAATGTAATTATGTAGAACGGTGTCCATGCATGGCCATTGGCTGTCTACTATATCTGGCAAATAGCTACTTATTTTTAACTGAATACATGATTGACAATTTCCATCCGTTTTTCTGCTTTTAAGTTTAATTTTTATTTGGTTCATAGTTGAGAATGTTTGTTCTCATATATGTATATTGTATATGTAGAGCAAACGATTGTGAGATTACTAAAACGTGGTTTTCTGGAATATGCAAAGAGTCGCTCCTGCCGACCCCTGGTCTATGGTTATAAGGACACTTTATACATACGTCTGATATATCTGAATTTTGGTGAGGTTTACTGGGAAATTATTATTGA
The DNA here is from genome assembly GCA_028554975.1 of Himalopsyche kuldschensis. Taxonomy (NCBI): domain Eukaryota; kingdom Metazoa; phylum Arthropoda; class Insecta; order Trichoptera; family Rhyacophilidae; genus Himalopsyche; species Himalopsyche kuldschensis. Next base: position 1,240,123 of record JAHFWI010000050.1, read on the forward strand.
GTTTGGTTATGAACATTACAAAATTCAGTAGAATTGTGTAACAGAAGTTAAGATTGATTAATTACAATACTTGTCGTATTCTTATAATATTATAATCAAGCACGTAATTTTCTAAGCCACTTGTCAAATCTGCATGGACGTAACTTTTCTCCTTCTTGACAAGAAATTAAAATACACATTAGTTCTCATTTGCGATATTTAATTACGTACATAAATTAATTCAGTAAAAATCTGCAGAACCAAACTTGTTAGATATACTTAAACAGATTTCGCTCTTAATATAAATTGAAATAAAAGTCTTCTTAAGATTTCTATGTTAATACGCCATATGAATAATAAATACAGTCTAAATAGTTATAGCGAAATTTCCAGTATTACCCAACGAATATTTTTCAAAATAAAATAACGACAAGGTAATTGTGATTCAAAATATACGTCGACACGATTCGGCCGAGGCTTCAGATTTTTTATATATACGTATACGTATCTATCACCGAACAGAACGAGAGCCAGCTTAATACAAGTATCGTAGAATGAACACTTGAAACCAATTATATATTTCAACATAAATATATTTAATTAACAAAGAAAACAATCTTATCTAATATTAAGCTGAATAATGTAAAGAAGATATTGACGCGGAAGTTGTATTATTTAAAATAATTTGACATGTACGTATGTATAACATTTATTTTTATTGATTACTAAGATAGGCAAGCGTTGCAATGCCTCTCAAAGAAAGAAAGTGTTTGTGTTTATTAAAGTGCTTACGGATGCACAATATTTTAGATCAATATTTCGATTTAATTTCACTAACATTGATCGGTATCGATATCATTTGCCGTTTGACGTTTGCTGTTTGTCTTTTGCCGATTGTCTATGGTACGACACACGTGCCACCTACTGAAAGTTAATTGTACTATGCCTATAACCTTTGCGCAAGTGCAACAATAAGTTGTCGAAATGAACGGTATAGCAGCGCATAAAATATGAAAAAACATTGATTTTTATATAAAAGACCTACTGTAAGGAATAAGTTGATAAAGTTTGATCGCAATTGGATGAAATACGAACAAACAAACATTGATTTTTATATATGAGTGTTTAGTGTATTTGTGCATAATTTTCTTAATGCTTAGTTAGCTTCCAGGCCCAATACATTACTGTACAACATTGTAGAAATACTTGGCTTGAATAATGATTTAAATCTTTGACAATCTATCGCAATAATTGGTCAATCATTTATTCACCTATATGACGCAATATAAGAACGTTATTTACAATAAAATAAAATCGTGCAGGCAACTTACAAGGTTTCATTTTTGAATCTCCTGAAGTCACAGGGTCAGAATGTAAAAATAATTAGAGGCCAAAAATTGCACATTTTTTCAGCCGCACACATGGATTAAATGCAAAAAATTATAACCTCACTTTCAAAAAGTAGTTATTACGTAGAATTTGCGCAAAGGTATCGACGATTATAATATAGTTTATGTGGCCTAGAGATTTTAGATTCGAGCAAATTCGCAAGGCCTATTTTTTATCATTTTAATAATGCCAAGGATTTCGTTTTATCTTTTAAAAAATATATTGTCTATGTTTGTCACCTTCACAATAGAATTATTGATTTCATTGTAGGTTTTATCGTGTTAAGGGTTTTATTGCAAGGATATGAAGATCGGAGGATTTATAAATGAGTACAAACTACATTAACCAATTCCTCAAAGCTGATTTTTACCCAGACATTTTCGATAGCACTAATTTTCTTTTATGTAATATAATTTAAATTTCGAACAGAAACAAAATCAAACGAATTTTATATTTAACGATATTTCCGAATTCAAATATTTGAATGCATTATCTTGTATTCCATATTTTCATAAGTACTCTTTATACTCTTTATTTTTATAATTAATTTAAACCAATAAGCTACGAATAGGAAAATTTATACTTAAACCTACACAAAACTAATAATGTTAAGGAAGGTACATATGTACTTACTAACACACTTGGTGGATTAGTCATTTCATACTCATGATAATGATTGTATATTTCGCAATGAGTTGATATGTTATCGAAATTAAAAAAAATTGATAAATAAATAAAAATAAAATCTACAAAAATCAAATACAAATTTCCCCAAAGGAAGATTGATAATTATATTTATACCGTTGTCGCAAAGAAAACGTTCCAAAGGAATTAACTTTTTTATTCTCTTATATTATTTCAGAAATCTTTGTGAAATTGAAAACCATCTCTATGGGTAGGAATGTATAATCGATGTAGTCGTTCGCCCTAGTAATACATTATAGTAATATTCCAACATCTTTACTAAATAAGTAACATTACGTTCCAACATAAAACTGACACCGTTCATCCTCTTCCTTCCTGTCAAATTATATACGAGAGTGAAAGAAACGGAAAATGCAATGAAAACTCTATTCGGGAAACTCGCTATAATTTAGCCGATCTTTTAGTCCGAAGCAATATTGTGCTTCTCTCTTTCGCATATAAATAAACTAACGGATACGCGTGCGAGCGAGATAGCGCTATTGGAATATCGGATAGAACGTACGATGAAAATGTTCAAACGTTAACCATTTCTACGCCAGTATTTTTATTCGATTAAATATTGAAAAAATATATTTATTTCCAAAATCGTAATACTGTATTCTTTTTAATCAGAACCTTTCCTATAAAATAATAGATTCTACAAAATTATTATAAAATGAAATGAAAATCTACAGATTTTTTTTGTTACGGAAAAGCTATCAAATTATTTATCTGAAATTTAAAACAAGTTTTCACATTTTAAAAAATTACCATGAAAAGAAAACCATTTTTGTTTCACCTCGTACGTGAAAGTGTTAAAACTGGGTGATCGTTTCTAAGGCTTCGCGGGTGAGTTTTTAAAGGGTGTGTTTATTATTTATTAGGCTTGTGGGTTGAATCGTGGCTGAATCCGATGCCTGCCATACTTATATATATATCTTATAACGCTTACTCCGGTATTGTGTATACATAACTTTTTATATAAAGAAAATAACAAATAAAAATACAAAAAGTTTTATTTATTATAAGCATAAAAAGAGCTTATTTTACAAATTTAAAATACGTCTAAATAGTTTTGTTGATTCATAAAACAAATTTAATTATGGTTTTAAACCAGGGCTGTGGAGTCGGTAAAAAAAAGTTCGACTCCGACTCCAGCATTGACCAAAAACACGACTCGAAGTTTAATATCGTCACTTTTTTTTTGCCTAATTTTCATATTTATGTGTATTCAATTAAATATCAACCCTACCAATCTGGCCAATAGCTAAATTTGACATGTTAAATGCAATATATACACATAATATTTATATTGCAATCATTCAAGCATAAAAAGTTATTTTATTTATTTGATGTGCGATATCTTCCATTTTTGTACAAAGATGTAGTTATATTATTGGTATTCAAATAAGGCAAATTTTTTTAATGTTTTTTTAAATCATCTTTTCCTTCTTTACATTTGTCGTATTTTTTATTATTTTTTTTTCTCGTGCAATTCTTAGTATAAACCATTGCCCTGTACAAACAGCGTCATACTATTATAAAAGGTACATATACGAGTTTGGCACACGCCATTGATATTTTTTTTATAAGACGTCACGACGATTTGACGTCTGTCTCTTCGAAAAATTCGTATTTCATTTATTATCGCTTTTATAACCGAATTCTCTTTTTGAAAACGTACTCATATTATATTTGAATATGGAATGAATTCCATAATCAAGTTTTATGTCATGAATATCTTGTCGAATCTTAATCTTTGAAAGTACGTAATAATAAACAATATGTATGCTGTTTTTTTGTTTTCTAAAGTTTATTTCCTAGTTATTATAAGTTTATATGCATATTATTATTTATATAATAATTCTCTGTATCATAATATGTGTATATAATGTGTCCAAAATAACAAGCATCACTAATAGTTATAGTTAGTAAATTTTTAGTAAATTTTAATTTAATTGAAATTAAAAAATATTTGGCATTACAGCTTGCGCTAATGCGCCAAATATTCTGAGTTGTGAAAGTCACACGAGATTAACTCGATGGTAAATTTAAGTTACAAATCAACGATGCGTTGTACCTGCTTCCAAGATCTTTTTTTCAATTGAAAAATCTAACCTTTTTGAACCCTGATTTAGGACAAAGCTTTGCCACTAGTGCAGGGACCGACGTTGTTAGTCCGGTATACGTAGATTGTTATTTTGCCTACTAACATCAAAAACACTTACTTTATTTAATACATACAAAACTCCCATGTGTTCTACCTGCATCCGTATTTTTTATGTCTATAATTTTGACGCATTTACTTTAGTGTGCGGAGGTCGTAGCGACTATTTTTTGTGCATCAAACGCAGATTTATTTCGTAGATATCAAGTATGTGATTGTGGGGTTTGATACTTATATAATCTACTACAAGCGTACGCATCTTTTTCTAAATGCGTGTGAGTGCATTGCAGCGATTGTATACAATCTATCAATTTTCAGAAGTGGAATTCATATTGAATTTGAGTAATAAGATTGCCGAGTTTGTTACAACGCTTTCGCATAATTTTACGTTTGATTTTTTATGCTAAACATCGCATGCGTTGTGTATAGATTTGTGTATGCATGTGTCGGTGGATAGATATTGATTTGAATGTGTGGGGAGGTCGTCACAATCGGTTTGGCGGTCACTGGCGAGGTGAACAAGAGCATCTAACGTGGGCGAACAATCTGTGCCATTTGCCTTTTATCTATACACAAAATTCATTTCTTACCTTTTAGAAAAACTAATCATGCTGTGCTCCTGATAATTTGATTACAAAATTACGTAAATTACCAGCGGAATACGTCTTTGAATTAATTACAAGCGTGGAAATGCTTCCATTTTCGAAATGACTGTATGAAAGAAAAATAAGCAAGTATCACGAATCAACCATATTCAAAAAACTAGTTCGAAATTCAAATAATGAAGTGAAAATTAAAACAAAAAAACAAAAGAATCGAACTTAGAATGACAGATAATTGCTGAAATCTTTGGTTTCTCAATCCAGATATATAATGTATTAAATTCACGAATAAATAATCAAATTATATTGACTATGATCTGTCCATTTCTAACGTTTAATCAACAATTCGAAGAGCTAACGAAACGCGTTTATTTTGAACACGTTAAAGTGAGAAAACGATATATACCCACCCGATTTGAAAATAACTGCAACGGACATTTTTTGCTGGTTGCGGGTTGATGCACGAACGACATTTCAGTAACCTT